>JAZKJV010004901.1:0-734425 GCA_037367405.1 Ottelia alismoides | reverse complement strand
TGACAATGCAAAAAGATAACAACAATGTCCAGCCAAGCTTGGGGGACTTAGATAAAATACCTAAAAGTCCCTAAAAATCCTGGAGGTAATTTCCTGTATAGTAAAAACTACAAAGAAATTTGGCACTGGAATATTATTTTTGGGTTTTTTAATTAATTTTTAGAATTTTTATAGGTTTTTAGGTGTTTTCAATTTTTATGAGCTTTATATAACGAAAAATGACCAAAATTGGTCAGAAAATCAAACAAGGAAAAGTAGATAGTACCTATTTTTTGTAATTTTTGGAGGTATTTTAATATTTTTTGTGATTTTTAAAGTTAGACAGTAAAGAGAAAGCTTGTTTTTGAATTTTTAAAAATAACAAAAGGTGTCAAAAATGTCTCCAAAAATTATAGAAAATTTTACACCATGGCAGGAGCCATACGTCCAATTTTCATCAAATTTGAAGTTGATTTGCTATTTTATTTAAAAATAAGAGCAAGGTAAAGTGCATAGGGACCTGTACGCAAATAGTGAAAAGTCCAGGGGGTCCGGTGCAATTTCTCTAAGGTTGCACGCGCGAAGCGCGTGACCTGGGCACTCAGGGACCTAATTGCAATTAAAATAAGGTTCCTGAACTAATTAATAACAAATACTTAAAGTCCAGGGGCCTTCTTGTAAAATACCACTAAATAACGCACATGTACATTAAAAATCATTCACAGGATCATATCTACAATTAATAAAAAGATTTAATTCATTCATTAACATCCTGAAATTATAGAGCTAAACATGCAAATATCCCAACAAACACGTGTCGACGCACGTGATCCACTACGCACAGGGGCATACATGTAAATGCAAGAAATGACAGGGTCCAAAGTGCAATTTACCTAACGTAAATAAAATACTAAAAATATTTACAGGACTAAAACTAAACTACTCAGAAACTAAGGTCCTAAGGGGATATTTACCCTTTATTGAGGAGACCGTCAGATGGGCGCCACATGTGCAATCAGACGGTCGGGGAAGGGTGGCGACAAACGCTGGAGTCCTCGTCCTGATCGAACGGCGGTGGCCACGCCACGTGTGGAATCTGTCGGCTCTGGTGCGCTGGGGCTGAACGCTCGTCGATCGACGGTCTGGATCGAGCCTCCCAAAGATCTGACGGTCGGAGATGCTCCTCAACGGATGGCTAGGATCTGAACTGGAGCCTGGGGTCGTCCAACGGTTGCGGAAGATGGAGGACGAATTGATAGCCGGCGAACTTCGCCGGCTCGCTACTGGTGCTGGAGTCCTCCTTGAAGGCCTCAGATGATCGGCGAAGAAGCGTGGAGGCCTTCCGCGTCCAATGGTGTCCTCCGATGGCTCGACGGAGCTCCGAGGAGCTCAGGCGAGGCCGGCGGAGACCAAGCTGCTGGACCAGGTCCAAGCTCTCAGATGGGCTCGGATGTCCCTACAAAACACACCAGCTCCTGTGTGCGGCGGGTCGAGGGCAGGTCTCCTCGACCCTGTGAACGTGGGCGAAGGTGGTAGGTGCGGCGGGGCGGTCGAGCTCTGGCGAGGTGTAGGTGGTGGAACTCGAAACCCCAGCTCCTGTGCGAGCTGGGTTGAATGGAGGGGCGGAGAAGGTGCGCGGGGAGAAGGCGGACGTGATGGGATGGTCCTATGATCGAGGCGAAGGCGGAGGTGGCCGGAATCGAAGGTGAATGGCGAAACAATGATTTGGGGCAAAATCGAAATCAAAGAAAAGGAAGGGAAACTGCGGCTACCTGGGTGGACGAATCGACTGGGCTCGAGCTGCTGGAGCTCTAGGTCGTTGCCTCGCGGGTCGTCGAGGCCCGAGGCTCGAGCTCCTCCTTCATGCGGAGCACGACGGCGCGAAGACGCCGGATCGATGGTCTCTCACTCCCTCCTCGCTGCAACACCACGGGGAGCGAGCTGTCACTCTCGCAGATGTGGTGGAGGTCCTTGGGTGAAGAATGAAGGATCCAAAGATCGGGAAATGGGTGGCGGAGCTCGGCTTTTATATGGTGGAAGGTCCGGGAAGAAAGGATCGGGTCCGGCTCGATGGAGCACGGACCCCTAGGCACGTTGTCGGGCGAGGTTCCCGGATGATTGGGGTGTAATTAGGACCCGAGATTTGGCGAAATAGAGAACAGGTCAGGCATGGATAAATGGAAGAAGATGTGTCCGCGAAACGGATCCGTGAGAAGTGGTCCACAGGGGGGAGTTGACCGGGGGGTCAACATCCCCCGTGGACCAATGGGGGCTGGCCACGTCAAACTGTTTTGGAAATTAAAAATAAAATAGGAAGTGGCCGAATTATTAAAAACTCAAAATAGGAAAAATGTTTATTTTATTTTTCTCTATTTTTTTGGTGATTTTTAATTAATTTTTCAAAATAAAAATAAGGTATTTACATAATAGGGCTATATATAGGTATATATACAATATAGGTTTTTTATTTTTGATTTTAAATTAGTTTTTTTGTGCAATTTTATTCCTATTTTATATTTTATTTATTTATAGCATAATATTAGGAATAAAAAGTTATTTTTATTTTATTTTTATTAATTATATACAAAGGTGAAATAAATATCTATATACAAATATATACATGGTATATTTACAAAGTTATTTTTGTTTTAAATTTTATTCTTTTTATTTTGTTTTTGTTTTAATGGTTTTTATTTTATTTATTTACACCATAAAATATAGAATATATACAAATTTTATGGAAATGAATTTTATTTATTTACAAGGCTAAATAAATATAGATAAGGTGACTATGTACATGATGAATATGTACAAGGTAGGTGATTTTTATCTTCTTTTTAATTTTTCCATTTTTATCTTGATTTTGTATTTATAAATATATACAAATATAAACAAGCACATTTTATTCCATTTTTGGAGGAAAATATATTTATTGTATTTACAGGTATATTTACACACATGAGCCCCTATCTCCCTTTACTTTGGCTTTTATGCGGTCAGGCCCATGCTGAGCCCTCCCTTGGGATTAGGTTGCTCAATATTTATTCTAAATATTTTCCTTTTTTTTCTTTTTAATCTTTATTCTTTTATTTTTTCACAAAAACATGCTAATTATTACTTTTTACACAATGCATGCTTTTGGTAATTATTTGTATTTACAAGCATATACATGCATTTGCAAAGGTTTTTGTTGTTAAAATATAAGAATAAAGAGTGATGAATGGGTATTCATCACCCCCTATACTTAACTTTGCTAGTCCCTTAGCAAACACTTATTTGAAAAAGAAGTGAAAAAGAAAGAAAGAAAAAGAAAAAGAGGAGAATGCACATGGATCAAGGCAGATTATTAAACTCGCCTTCATTAAATTGAATTATGGAGCTCGATCAGATCTTTGGATTATTAATGTGTCGGAACCTTATTTGGACTTAAGCTTAAAACTCAACAACCTCTAAGTTCCACCAATCTATGGACAAGACTCCTCAATAAACCAGATCAGAACAAGTCTACATACACAAACTCTAATGACCATGAATCTTTCCATGCAGTGTAAGTGATATGTAGCTCCCCACCTCAGAAGTAACAAAGAAACAACCTCCCCCAACCTGGTAACTCTAATGCCTCGGTCTAGTAACTCTTTCCTCGAGAAGCGGGGTATTCCCTTCTAAGTTCAAGTGCAACCGGCTCAAGAAGAGGGGGAATAAGAGGTATAGAATTTTGGGAGCTCAACCAGTGTATCTAAGCCTCCCGCTGCAAGCTTCATGAGATGTAACATGGATACCATAAGCTTTTGCTTTATTTGACTATATACATTCCGGTGGGGTTATTAAATTTTCAATCCGACCCGCCACTTTTTTGGAGTTCTTTTGCACTTTTTTTTCAAGTGCATCTGTACAACATATCTACATGGTGCATCATATATACAAGAAATTTTCCTCTTGAGCCAGTAGAGTATCCCTCTTTTGAAGCTTTATTGCAAACCACTGCTTCTGTCTTTAGACTTCATCACCACTAGACCAAGTTGAGACGTACTTCCTTCACTAGAAGAAGAAGAGAGGTTCCGCCTAGAAGTACTACCCTCATATGCTACCCCAAGCCAAAGGAAACTGCCTCCTCACCACCTCATCCGTGGAGAGCTATGTGTAAAGTGCTGGTGCAAGTCAAGCCATTGTCTTTAAGAGTCATGCGTGTATTGTTAAGTGCTCTACTTAGGCTCATCAAGATGACATATGCTCATAGCCTAGTGGACTCAAAGAATTAAGTCCTTATGGACCTGAAAAGCCTTAACCCTAAGCCCTATAAGGTTCCTCTTAGAATTAGGTGGATTAAGATCTTAATCAAGCTCCATTTCCCAATTTAATTCCAGGCTTAGTTTAAATGTCAACTATCATCCAGAAAAACTATATACATATATACAAAGATGCTATTTACACATATTTACAATCGTGCAAAATTTTTGAAAAATGTTTTGAAATCATGAATGGATGAATGCATGGAATGCAAGTTTTGCAAAAGTATTTACACACATTTACACAAGATTTTTGCAAACTTTTGATTTTCAAAATATTTTGGAAAAATTTTGTACTATATACATAATTTTGATAAGAAAATATTTGCACAAGCTTTACACAAAAGATTTTTGAAAATATTTTTACAAAAATAATTTGTACACTAGCTATGTATGTGCAATAAAAGAGTGTTTATTTACAGGAAAATTTTTAATTTTTGTGATTTTTAGGGTTTTTAGCCATTTTACTTATTAACACACTCACACAAAGTACGAGTTATGGCTAAAGTATATATGAAATATATACACCCCCCTATACTTAGCTCGAACGATGTCCTCAGAGTCAAGAGCGATGAAGAAGACATAACTCGTGCTTAGTATAGGGATGTGAAAAGGAATGGCTATATACAGAGATGAATCAAAGAATAGAATGAGGAGAACTCGGTGGTTTCCCCTTATACTTAGGATCCAATAATCCTAAGTATAGCAAGCTGTACATGGAGGGAAATCCGAGTGAAGGATGTACAGAATCTACCCCCACCCCATACTTAGGGTGAAATATCCCTAAGTATAGGCAACAAAACAGGGGTAGAAAGAATGAAAAGAATACCCGAAAGTCCGACATCCCCCCTATACTTAGGGTAAAGTACACCCTAAGTATAGCGAAATCATAAGATGAGAAAAGGGATGTGGGACTAAAGAATAGAGTGATATGGACAACTGGATCTATACAGTTCGGAAGAACAGTGATAATCAGGCGTGAGATGCAATAGATGTGAGTCAAGAGACCACATCTCACGCAAAATGAATAGGGGCAACATCAACGACCCGCAGCTCATGATCTAGAAATGGCTTGAGCCGCTGGCCGTTCACTCGAAAGGTACTCTCAGAAGACAACTCAGATATGTCAATGCTACCGTTGTCGTGTACCTTTCTCACAAGATAAGGTCCCTTCCACTTGCTCTGCAGCTTCCCTGGAAATAAATGAAGCCTCGCATCAAACAACCATACTCTCTGTCCAGGCTCAAAATGCTTGTGGCTGATATGAGAATCATGCCACTCCTTCACTCTCTCCTTATACTGTAGGCTGTTGGAGAAGGTAGTATCTCTAAGTTCCTCCAAGGCTGCTAAATCTTCCCTTCTCTGGTCTCCTACACTATCTGGATCCATAAGTATCTCAGTTACTGCCCAAAGTGACTTGTGCCTCAACTCAACATGTAAATGGCACGGCTTGCCATATATGAGGAGAAAGGGAGATGTGCCCAATGGTGTCTTGAAAGACGTCCTATATGCCCACAAGACCGAGTCCAAAAGCTTTGACCAATCCTTTCGGTCAGGGCGGACGACTTTCTGCAAAATAGTATTGATCTCCCTATTCGACACCTCTGCTAGACCATTCATCTGTGGATGGTATGGAGTGGCAACTCGATGGTCTATACCGAAATCGCTAGCAAGGGCCTTTACCTGGTCGTTGATGAAATGAGACCCCCCATCTGAAATCAATATTCGAGGTACCCCGAACCGCATGATGATGTGCTTCCTCAAAAATCTGCAAACTGTCCTGGCATCAGCGACTCGGGCGGGGATGGCCTCAACCCAATGACTCACATAATCAACAACCAACAGAATGTACTCAAATCCCTGACTCTTAGGGAATGGACCATGACATCGATGCCCCATGCGTCAAAAACCTCACAGAAGTGAATGGGATGCATCAACATCATGTCACGCTGTCCACAAGTGCCCATCCTCTGACAGTCAGTACACCTCTTCACGAACTCATCAGAGTCCTTGAAGAGGGTAGGTCACCACAAGCCAGATTGGAGCACTTTATGTGTCGTTCTCCTCCCAGAATGATGTCCTCCTGCCTCAAGCTTGTGGCAGTAAGTGAGGACGCTATGGTGCTCCTCCCGAGGAATGCACCTACGCCAGACGCTATCCCCTCCTTCGTGGTAAAGGATGGGATCCTCCCAGTGGTAGGACTTGGCCTTCGCGAGGAAGGTCTGAAGCCTCTGCCTGAGCCAATCTTGTGGGACTTTCCCAGCAACGAGAAAGTTCACAATATCGGCGTACCACGGGAGAGAGGCGATAGCAAGGATCGCCTCATCTGGGAAGGTCTCACATATGGGGTCAATCAAGTCAGAATCCTCAAGATGCTCTAATCGGGAGAGATGATCCGCCACCACATTCTTGACTCTAGGCTTATCTTTAATCTCAATGTCGAACTCCTAGAGTAGAAGGATCCATCTAGTCAGTCTGGCCTTGGCATCCTTCTTTGCCATGAGGTACCTGATGGCGGAATGATCTGTGTACAAGGTCACTCTAGATCCAATAATGTACGATGTGAACTTATCTAGGGCTAAGACTACGGCTAGCATTTCCTTCTCTGTGACTGTATAATTCCGCTGCGTGGAATTTGATGACCGAAAAATCAATCAATCCAGATCAGGACAAAATATCACTCGGGTCGTTGCGACCCGGATCGATGAGAATCTCAGCTCAATCAAGAAGAATGAGGTTCAGACCACCAAAATCAAATCAAAATCAAATAAAAGCGATAGCGGTCCTGGCTATTGGATTAGCCTGGTATAGCGACCAGGTTCGGACTCAGGGAGCACGTGATGGCCTTGCGGCTGATGAATCCACATTTCATCATCTTTATTCTATCATTTTGGACTTAAAAACCCTAGTAAATGCGTGTAAATAGGCGTAATTCATGCATTTTATCATCCATGCATTATCTTGTATATATTGTATAAAATGCGGTTTTTAATGCCAAAATTATAGAATAAAGAAAAGAAAAGAAAAAGAATAAAATATTGTAAATATTTATGACCCGAAACCCCGAGACCTAGGCATCTTGATGAATAGGTCGACAAGGAATAAAGTAGGGGGAGATAAGGGCCAAATACCTATAATTATTAATTCATTCTTTATTCATTTTGGGACCTATTTTTTGTTCCACTTTTTATACATCAAATAAAGAAACTTTTTACATGAAAGTTGTAGATAATTTAATATAGAAAAATACAAAATTGATTTCACTGAAAAATAATGTACATATAAAAAGTTATGGTCTAAATAAAATTCCAGAATGCCAACTTCCCAGACCCGTATCTCATTAATGAAAACTCCAAATCAGCATACTCACCTTTAATTGTATATAGAAGAAAATAAGCTATTTAATGGCGGTGGTTTCGCATTTGGCGGAGCTACGGTTTGAAAGTTGAGTTTTGGACCCCTATTGTATAGTGTACCGAATAAAATATTCAATTTATTATTTATTTATTATTTTTATAATTTTATATTTTTATAATATTTTAAATAATACTTGTAATAATTATGTACATTAAAATTGGAATAAAAACCTAAATAAAACATAAAATAAAATACATGTATACACAATACATAGATACAATACTTATATACATACCTATACAACACATATTCATATTTTATTAAATATACAAAACATATCAGAAAAATAAAATAAAAATATAATTATGTGTATAAAAGTATGCTATAATTTTATAAAATACTAAATAAAAATAATAAAATTAAAATACACAAAATAAAAATAAAGAATAAAATATGTAGATATTATACCTATAAAGGGTATAAAAGTCAACTTGTAAAAATACACTTCATAAAAATAAATAAAAATCACTATAAAATAATTTATAAAAAAATAAACTTTTTTCATTTTATAATTAAAAATAAATAAAATCGCTATCTATTTTTTATAGATTTTAGAAAGATTTTTTCCAGGGATTTTCCTGGTTGGTCCACGTGGACCAACCAGGTGACTAGGAAAGTTGACCCGCTGGTCAACTCTCCTGTCCTCTCCCTGCTGCGTGTCAGAGTGTATTTTGACCCGTTTTCTCGGTTTTTTCGAGGCTCGTACGCTCCTCGTTTCACTCCAATGTCTTCTTGACTTTTCTTCATCGTGCATCGAGGATGCTCGCCCATATCTTCTCTTGGGCGTTGGACCTCTGACGCGCCTCTTTCACCTCGATCTTTGGGCCTCGACAACCACATTCAAAACAGCCCCCTCACTTTCCTCCTTCCCTTGAACCCCATTTTTGACCGTCTCAAGCTCCCTTGCTTTGGCTCAGGACTGGTGGTGGTGACAGCTCCACCTCCAGCCATCTAGGGCAGCGCTCGGCGCGTCTCCTTGGCCGTTCCACCATCTCCGGCCAAGTGCGGCCGTCGAGGTACCAATCTCCGGTGCTTCTGCGCCTTGAGATCCATCTTCTTAGCATTTTGTTTGCATTTTTTTACTTCTTTGCAGCAGTAGAGTAATTCCCATATCCGTCCTATTTCGCACCCATTCGGTCACCCGTCACTCCATCTCGCCGGAGCTTGCTCCGGCGAGCTCCATTTTTACCGATTCCGCATCATTCCATCTCCTGGTGAGTCGCGGCATTTTGCCCGCGACCACCCCTAACCTCTCTTGCAGGTACATTCGCAAGAGCCTCATCTGGAGGCGAGATTTTGCAAAGAACAGCCCCCTCCAGGTCGCCGGAGCCTCTACGACCCGCCGAGGCCATCCTTTGGCCTTCGGCCCATTTTGCGACACCTGGACGACGGGGAGGAGCAGCAGGAGCATAGCCAGCCCTTCGGCCTTGGGGTTGGCGGACGGAAGCAAGCCCAGCACCTTAACGAAGCTCGGCACAGCCGAGTTCCTCATCGGATCTTCTAGTTGCGTCCCTGGCCGTCGGATCAAGAACACCCAGGCGGGTGTACAGCAGCCGCAGGATCAACGCTCCCTGGACCGTCCCTCACGAACAGATCTTCTAATCCAGGCCATTCAGTTGAAGCGTCATCGACTTCCCTCGATTCGACACGTGTCTAAGTGATAAGGGGTCAGCCGTTGGATGCGCCTACTGCTTGGGTATTTTGCATTATTTGACCCAGGCGTTTTTGCATTTTAGATTCAGCTCTTAAACATTCCTTAGCAGTTTAATTATTTGTGTAACAATTGCATGATACCCCTCGGACTATATTGCATTTCCATCCGCACCCCTGCCAGCTAGGCGCACGTGCGTGAGCACGTGCGCTTGGGTATTTTGCATGCAAGGGGTTCGTCTTTTTGTATATTTCTTGTGAGTGCGTAAAAAGTTTTATGATGTGTTAATTTTTTGGAACTTTTGTACTGAAGCCCTCAAGTTGTTGTTAATTGCGTTTGGGCTCTTGCCAGGCGCGCGTGCATGTCAAGTGCGCCCTGGTGTTTTTGCGAGTTTAGCCTCACGAGTTTGGGTATTGATTAATTCGTCTAGCAAGAAGTTTGTTTAGTTATTATTTTTTTGGAACATTGCGCGACTGGCCCTAACCTTCTTGCATATTACATAAATACCCCTGCACACATGCATTTTCTTGTCATTGTCTCTAATTTTTGCATGCGTCCATAAAACCCCAAAAAATCCCCAAAAATCACAGTAGTGACCTGTTGCATAATAGTTCATCATCACATTTTCATTTTTTATAATTATTGCATTTTTATATTTATTAAAAATCAAAAATTGCCATTCATTTTCATTTTCAGCACTGTCTAGCTTATAAAATCCATAAAAAGCTTCCAAAAAATCCTAAAAATTCTAAAAAAATCCCCAAAAATACAAACTTTGTGCCTAAAGTTTCCTTATTTCATTATCTTTCATTGAAAATTAACTTGGAGAATTTTTGTTACTGTTTTCTATTTTATTTCTCCATTTTAAGTTTCAGCCTTGCATTTTATTCACTGTTTGCTTTATTGTGCTAATTAAAAATACCAAAAACATTCTAAAAATTACCAAAAAATCACAAAAACATTAAAAAAGTATAAAAAGATCAAAAAGACTTTATTTGCTTATTTTTGAACATTTTTATCTATTTTTATAAATATCTCTTTCTCCCTTTTATTACATTGTTTTTATATTCCAATATTGAAAAAGAAAATAAAAAAATATAAAATATAAAAAGAAAATATAAAATCAGTAAATTTAAAATCAAAATACAAAAATATAAAATCAAAAATTAAATAAAAAATATAAAATTAAAACCCACAAAAAAATAGCATAGTAGAGTCTTGATCACTTTCACACACATTTTGGTGCCTTAGTGCCTCGTTCTACCTGTTTGCTCCCTGTGTTCGACCTCTACACATACTTGCACCTATACACATCTTGTTGTAGAGCTATAATAAATTTTAACTCCACACACTTTCACTGCTTTACTTGATTGTCGTGGGCTAATTGTTGTTTTAATCCAGATTTCGCGTGGTCGATTCAGCGACTGAGTTCCCGCCTTGTGTGGAACTTAAGATCACCGACTTTTTGGGTTCAACAGCAGCCTACGAAATAGTCTAAAGAATCAATAAAATAAAATACAAGTGTTTTTGGTGGATTTTTAATTTTTATAATTTTTTTGGATTTTTATTTAATTTAGGAAATAAAGAAAAAAAGAAACAAGTCTACTCCAACAATTATTTAATGCATTAAAAATTCAAATAAAAATGTTTTTATGTATTTTATGTTTTTTTACTATTTTTAGTGGATTTTTAGTATTTTTCTGATTTTTATTTAATTTTCTAAAAATCAAACAATGCAAGAAAACAGCAACAATGTCCAGTCGAGCTTGAGGGACTTGGATAAAATATCTAAAAGTCCTTAAAAAGCTTGATGGTAATTTTCCTGTAAAGTAGAAACTACAAAGAAAATTTGGCCACTGGAATTATTATTTTTGGATTTTTAAAATAATTATTAGAATTTTTATAGGTTTTTAGGTATTTTTCAATTTTTATGAGTTTTATATAATGGAAAATGACCAAATTGCTCAGAAAATCAAACAAGACAAAATACACAGTAGCTAATTTTTTTTGTAATTTTTAGATGATTTTTAGTATTTTTTTGTGATTTCTCAAGTCAGACAGTGAAGAAAATGCGTGTTTTTAAATTTTTAAAAATAGCAAATGAAATAAAAAATGTCCCCAAAAATTCTTGAAAATTTTACAAGATGGCAGGAGCCATGTGTCCAATTTTCATTGAATTTGGAGTGAGTTTGATATTTTATTAAAATCAAACACAAGGGCACAATACACATGGACCTAAATGCTATTAAAATAAGTTCTAGGGGGTCCGGTGCAAAATTTCCAAGAACTCACGGGCAAAGCGCGTGATCTGAGCACTCAAGGACCTATTTGCAAGAAAAAATAAGTCCCTGGGTTGTTTAGTAACTCGTACTAAAAGTCCAGGGGCCTCAGTGTAAATTACCCACTATATACGCACATGCTCAAATAAATCACGCACAAGGGCATAAGTGCAAATATGTAAACTATCAGGGCCTCACTGCAAATAAACCAACAACTCACGTGTCGAAGCACGTGTCCACAATGCGCAGGGGTATAAGTGCAAATAAAATAAAGGACAAGGTCCACAATGCAAGTTACCCAACTTAACTAAAATATCTATAATATTTACAGGACTAGATAATAAATGCGAGAACTAAAGGGGCCTAAGAGAACTTTACCCCTATTTATTATCCAAGGGCGGATGGCGCGCCACGTGTAGATCCAACGGTGGAGGACTGGTGGCTCGCAGCAAAGGAAGCCCTCAGTGCGATCGAACGGCTGGGAAGCTGCCACATTGCTGATCTGACGGTCGGGAACAGGTGGTGCTTCTTCGTCCGGATCGAACGGTCTAGATCGACTCTCCTCACGATCGTGCGGTGCTGGCGCTCCTGAAATGGATGGCTCGGATGGAATCTGGAGCTGGAGGACGATCCAACGGTGTCTGAAGGTCGAGGAAGAACTGATGGCCGGCGACCTTCGCCTGCCCAGTACGTGCACTCCCGGCCTCCTCGCGGGGCTCTGATGATCGGAGAAGAAGCTCTGTGGGCTCCCGCGTCGACTAGTGGTCTCCGATGGCCCAACGGAGCTCTAAGGAGCTCAGGCGGAGCCGGCGGAGCTCAAGCTGCTGCGTCAAATGGTCCAAGCCCTCAGATGGGCTCGGATGTCCCTGCAAAGTACACCAGCAGACTTGCGGGTCGAGGGCAAAGTGCCTCGACCCCGTTAGGAGGGGTGACGGTGGTCGGTGAGGCGGGGCGGTCGAGCTCCGGCGAGGGGTAGATGGTGGAGCTCGAATCCCTAGCTCCTGTGCGAGCTGGGTCGAATGGAGGGGCGTAGAACGTGCGCGGGAAGAAGGCGAGTGTGATGGTGCGGTCCGATGATCGAATGGAAGGTGGGAGTGGCCGGAATCGATGATGGTCGGCGACGGCGAGATTTGGGGGCAAACTAGAAATTAAAGAACAAGAGAAAGAACTAAAGCTACCTGGATGGAGGAATTGACTGTGAGTGAGCTGGGCTTGCTCTTGGTCGTCGCCTCGCGGGTCGTCGTGGCCCGAGGCTCGAGCTCCTGCTTCAGGCGGAGCACGGCGGCGTTAGCTCGCCGGGTCAGAGGTCCGATCACCTTCGCCTCTCTTCGACAGCACCGACGGAGAGCTGTCACCTCAGGGAAGGCGGTGGAGGTCACGGGACTGAAAGGTGGGGAGCCAAAGATACCAGGAAGAGGAGGCGGAGCTCAGACTTTATACTTCTAGGGGTCCGGCTATTGGGGAGTCGGGCGAGCAGCTCGAAGCGCGGATCCCGATGCAGTCAACCGGGCGAGGGTCTCGGATGCACGAGGAAGACATAGCGCCCGGGGTTTACGGATTTGGTGGGCGGATCGTGCTGGGAGAAATTAGTGAAATCGGGTCAGGAGCAAGGATCCGCGGGGGTTTGGTCCACGGGGGAGAGTTGACCGGAGGTCAACAATCCCCGTGGACCAACCAGAGAAAGCCACGTGTAAATGATTTAGAAATTCAATTAAAAATAGAAAATGGACGAATTGAAGAAAACTTAAAACATTAAATATTTTTTTTTTGATTTTTTCTATTTTTGGTGATTTTTAATTAATTTTTCAAAATGAAAATAAGGTATTTACATAGTAGGGCTATATATAGGTATATATACAATATAGGGTTTTGATTTTTGATTTTTGATTTTTAATTTGTTATTTTTATACATTTTTTATTCCCATTTTATATTTTATCTATTTATAGCATAAAATTAGGAATAAAAAGATATTTTTATTTTATTTTTATTATTTATATACAAGGGTGAAATAAATAGGTATATACATTTATGTACAAGGTATATTTACAATATTATTTTTAGTTTTTAATTTTGTTCTTTTTATTTTGTTTTTTTATTTTTTTATTTTTTATTTATAAAAGATATAATGTTTACATATTTTATGGAAATAAATTTTATTTATTTATAAAGTGAAATAAATATAGATGGGGGGGGGATATATACATGATGAATATATACAAGGTAGGTCATTTTTGTTTTCTTTTTAATTATTTTCAATTTTTATTTGGATTTTATCTTTATAAATATATACAAATATGTACAAGCTTATTTTATTCTATTTTTGGAGGAAAATATTTTTATTCTATTTATAGGGATATATATACACACATGAGCCCCTATCTCCCTCTACTTTGTCTTTTATGCGGTCAGGCCCATGCTGAGCCCTCCCTTGGGGTTAGGTTGCTCAATATTTATTCTAAAAATTTCCTCTTTTTCTTTTTGATCTTTATTCTTTTATTTTTGCACAAAAACATGCTAACTATTATTTTTTACACAATGCATGCTTTTGGTAATTATTTGTATTTACAAGTATCTACATGCATTTGCAAAGGTTTTTGTAGATCAAATTTAAGAATAAAGAGTGATGAATGGGTATTCATTCATCCCCCTATACTTAACTTTGCTAGTCCCTTAGCAAACATTTATTTGAAAAAGAAGTGAAAAAGAAAGAAAAAGAAAAAGAAAAAGAGAAGAATGTACATGGATCAAGATTGATTATTAAACTTTCCTTTATTAAATTGAATTATGGAGCTCGATCAGATCTTTGGATTATTAATGTGTCGGAACATTATTTGGACTTAAGCTTAAAACTCAACAGCCTCTAAGTTCCACTAATCTATGGACAAGACTCCTCAATAAACCAGATCAGAACAAGTCTACATACACAAACTCTAATGACCATGAATCTTTCCATGCAGTGTAAGTGATATGTAGCTCCCCACCTCAGAAGTAACAAAGAAACAACCTCCCCCAACCTGGTAACTCTAATGCCTCGGTCTAGCAACTCTTTCCTCGAGAAGAGGGGTATTCCCTTCTAAGTTCAAGTGCAACCGGCTCAAGAAGAGGGGGAATAAGAGGTATAGACTTTTGGGAGCTCAACCAGTGTAGCTAAGTCTCCCGCTGCAAGCTTCATGAGATGTAACATGGATACCATAAGCTTTTTCTTTCTTTGACTATATACACTCCGGTGGGGTTATTAAATTTTCAATCCGACCCACCACTTTTTTGGAGTTCTTTTTGCATTTTTTTTCAAGTGCATTTGTACAACATATCTACATGGTGCAGCATATATACAAGAAATTTTCCTCTTGAGCCAGTAGACTATCCCTCTTTTGAAGCTTTATTGCAACCCACGGCTTCTGTCTTTAGACTTCATCACCACTAGACCAAGTTGAGACGCACTTCCTTCACTAGAAGAAGAAGAGAGGTTCCGCCTAGAAGTACTACCCTCATATGCTACCCCAAGACAAAGGAAATTGCCTCCTCACCTCCTCATCCGTGGAGAGCTATGTGTAAAGTGTTGGTGCAAGTCAAGCCATTGTCTCTAAGAGTCATGCGTGTGTTGTTAAGTGCTCTACTTAGGCTCATCAAGATGACATATGCTCATTGCCTAGTGGACTCAAAGAATTAAGTCCCAATGGACCTGAAAAGCCTTAACCCTAATCCCTATAAGGTTCCTCTTAGAATTAGGTGTATTAAGATCTTAATCAAGCTCCATTTCCCAACTTAATTCCAGGCTTAGTTTAAATGTCAACTATCATGCAAGAAAACCATATACATATATACAAAGATGCTCTTTACACATATTTACAATACTGCAAAATTTTTGAAAAATGTTTTGAGATCATGAATGGATGAATGCATGAAATGCAAGTTTTGCAAAAGTATTTACACTCATTTACACAAGATTTTTGCAAACTTTTGATTTTCAAAACATTTTAGAAAAATTTTGTACTATATACATAATTTTGGTAAGAAAATATTCACACAAGCTTTACACAAAAGATTTTTTGAAAACATTTTTACAAAAATAGTTTGTACACTAGCTTTGTATGTGCAATAAAAGAATGATTATTTACAGGAAAAAAATTTAATTTTTGTGATTTTTAGGGTTTTTAGCCATTTTATTTATTAACACACTCACACAAAGTACGAGTTATGGTTAAAGTATATATGAAATATATACACCCCCCTATACTTAGCTCGAACGATGTCCTCAGAGTCAAGAGCGATGAAGAAGACATAACTCGTGCTTAGTATAGGGAAGTGAAAAGGAATGGCTATATACAGAGATGAATCAAAGAATAGAATGAGGATAACTAGGTGGTTTCCCCCTATACTTAGGATCCAATAATCCTAAGTATAGCAAGCTGTACATGAAGGGAAATCCGAGGGAAGGATGTACAGACTCTACCCCCCCTATACTTAGGGTAAAATATCCCTAAGTATAGGCAGCAAAACAGGGGTAGAAATAATGAAAAGAATACCCAAAGGTCCGACATCCCCCCTATAGTTGGGGTAAAGTACACCCTAAGTATAGGAAAATCATAAGATGAGAAAAGGGATGTAGGACTAAAGAATAGAGTGATATGGACAACTGGATCTATATAGGTCGGAAGAACAGTGATAATCAGGCGTGAGATGCAATAGATGTGAGTCAAGAGACCTCATCTCACGCAAAATGAATAGGGGCAACATCAACGACCTGCGGCTCATGATCTAGAAATGGCTTGAGTCGCTGGCCGTTCACTCGAAAAGTACTCTCAGAAGACAACTCAGATATATCAATGCTACCGTTGTCGTGTACCTTTATCACCAAGTAGGGTCCCTTCCACTTGCTCTGCAGCTTCCCTGGAAATAGACGAAGCCTAGCATCAAAATGCTTGTGGCTGATATGAGAATCATGCCACTCTTTCACTCTCTCCTTATAATGTAGGCTATTTGAGAAGGCGGTATCTCTAAGCTCCTCCGAGGCTGCTAACTCTGCCCTCCTCTGGTCTCCTACACTATCTGGATCCATAAGTATCTCAGTGACTGCCCAAAGTGACTTGTGCCTCAGCTCAACAGGTAAATGGCACGGCTTGCCATATACGAGGCGAAAGGGAGATGTGCCCAATGGTGTCTTGAAAGACGTCCTATATGCCCATAAGACCGAGTCCAAAAGCTGTGACCAATCTTTTCGGTTCGACACCTCGGCTAGACCATTCGTCTGTGGATGGTATGGAGTGGCAACTCGATGGTCTATGCCGAACTCGCTAGCAAGGGCTTTTACCTGGTCGTTGATGAAATGAGACCCCCCATCTGAAATCAATACTCAAGGTACCCCGAACCGCGTGATGATGTGCTTCCTCAAAAATCTGCAACTGTCCTCGCATCAGCGGCTCGGGCGGGGATAGCCTCAACCCAATGACTCACATAATCAACGGCCAACAGAATGTACTCAAATCCCTGACTCTTAGGGAATGGACCCATGAAATCGATGCCCCATGCATCAAAAACCTCACAGAAGTGAATGGGCTGCATCGGCATCATATCACGCTGTCCACAAGTGTCCATCCTCTGACAGTCAGTACACCTCTTCACGAACTCATCAGAGTCCTTGAAGAGGGTAGGCCACCACAAGCCGGATTGGAGCACTTTCTGTGCCGTTTTCCTCCCAGAATGATGTCCTCCTGCCTCAAGCTTGTGGCAGTAAGTGAGGACGCTATGGTGCTCCTCCTGAGGAATGCACCGACGCCAGACGCTATCCCCTCCTTCGTGGTAAAGGATGGGATCCTCCCAGTGGTAGGACTTGGCCTTCGCAAGGAAGGTCTCAAGCCTCTGCCTGGGCCAATCTTGTGGGACTTTCCCAGCAACAAGAAAGTTCACAATATCGGCATACCATGGGAGTGAGGCGATAGCAAGGATCGCCTCATCTGGGAAGGTCTCACAAATGGGATAAATATGCTCAGACTCCTCAGGCTGCTCTAAACGGGAGAGATGATCCGCCACCACATTCTTGACTCCAGGCTTATCCTTAATCTCAATGTCGAACTCCAGGAGTAGAAGGATCCATCTAGTCAGTCTGACCTTGGCATCCTTCTTTGCCATTAGGTATCGGATGGCGGTATGATCAGTATACAAGGTCACTCTAGATCCAATAATGTACGATCTGAATTTATCTAGGGCGAACACTACGGCTACCATTTCCTTCTCTGTGACTGTATAATTCCGCTGTGCGGAATCCAATGTGCGGCTAGCATAGTGGATGGCGAAGGGGACTCCATCCCTGCTCTGTCCTAGCACAGCATCCACGGCAAAATCGGAGGCATCCGTCATGATCTCGAATGGGAGAGACCAATCGGGTGGTTGGAGAACAGGAGCCTCTATAACACTCTGCTTGAGAGTCTCAAAGGACGAAAGACACTTGTCATCGACAAGAAACTCGGTGTCTTTCGTCAGGAGGTCAGTCAACGGTCGGGCAATCTTGCTGAAATCTTGAATGAATCGCCGGTAGAAACCAACGTGCCCCAGAAAAGACCGCAACTGCTACAAGTTGGACGGTGGTGTGAGTTTGCTAATGACATCGAACTTGGCCGGATCCACCTCCATGCCCCTGTTGGAGATGATGTGACCAAGCACCATCCCCTGAGTCACCATGAAGTGACTCTTCTCCCAAGACAGAACCAAGCGAACCTCGATACATCGCTGAAGTACTCGGTCCAGGCAGTCAAGACAGGAGTCAAATCCGTCGCCGTAGATCGAGAAATCATCCATGAAGACCTCCAAAGCACTCCCCTACCATGTCCGAAAAGATCGACAGCATGCATCTCTGAAAAGTTGCAGGGGCATTGCATAGCCCAAATGGCATGCGTCGAAAGGCGTATGTGCCAAAGGGACAGGTAAAGGTGGTCTTTTCCTGGTCCTCAGGAGCGATGGCTACCTGATTGTAGCCCGATGCCCATCCAAAAAACAGTAATGGCTCTTCCCTGCCAGTCTCTCAATGATCTGATCAATAAAGGGCAGGGGGAAATGATCCTTCTTGGTGGCCTGGTCGAGTCTCCGGTAGTCAACACAAACCCGCCAAGAAGTAGGTACTCGTGTAACAATCTCCTCTTCGGACTCCGTAACCACTGTAGTGATGCCCGTCTTCTTGGGCACCACATGCAAAGGGCTGACCCACTTGGAGTCGGAGATGGGATAGATAAAATCGGTGCTCCACGACTTTGAAATTTCCTTCATGACAACCTCCCTCAGATTCGGGTTCAGCCATCGCTGGAACTCACGCGACGGCTTTGCCTCATCCTCGAGATAGATGTGGTGGGAGCACAGGGCTGGACTAATCCCCTGGAGATCTGCTACGCTCCATCCAATCGTCTTGCGGTTCTTTTCAAGAACCCCCATCAAACGGGATTCTTGCTCTCCAGTCAAATCGATAGAGATAATGACTGGGTACATCTCATGCTCACCCGCAAGGAATCTATACTTCAACGACGAAGGAAGCGGCTTCAGCTCTGGACAAACTGGCGCTGGCAAATATGGCTACTGAATAATCCGAGTGTATGCGGCCAAATATGCCCGGGAGAACGAGAACTCTCTCTCATAAATTGGATCTGGAGAATGCTGCTCAACTGAACTGTCTCTGCTCTGCTCGGCATGTACCTCCTCTCTATCTGTAGGCTCAGTGGAAATCAGGTCTGGCATGTAATCCTCACAATATGCCCATCAGACTCTGACTCCGAGGGATCTACATCATCTTAGGTGGCATCAGTACCACCATCATCACAAAAATCCGTGTCGCGGTCAAGAACCTGCTCTGTTGCCTCTGAAGTATCCTGAACCAGGAATGTGCTCTCCAAGCTCTCCTCTGTTGTCGTCTCTGCATCAGCGGTGTCTGAAAATGAGAGGATAGCCTGTGCTGCTGGGTCTGCCCAAACTGCCTCATCGTCTGTGATCACAAAGTCACAGTTCTGGTGGATGTCTGACCCTGCATCTGTCAGCTGCTCTGTATCTGAAGTGGTCTCTGAGCATGATCTCTCTCTGGCTCTGTTGTCCTCGACCGTCTCTATTTGTACACTTTCGCCCTCAACGCGAAAGTACACCTTCCCGCTATCATGATCAGTCACCGCCTAGACTGTGGCTAAGAACGGACGACCGAGAATGACGGGGGTATCGGTCACCGAATCAGGGATCTCCATGTCCAACACTACGAAGTCCACGGGGAATTGCAGGCCCTGAATAGTGATGACAACGTCTCGCAACAACCCCGTCGTCCTCTTGATAGATCTATCTGCAAACTGAAGAACTGTCCTGCTCTGTCTAAGGGTGCCCTACTCAAAGCGGTCGAGAAGGGCTGCCGGAAGGAGGTTGATCGACGATCCGCTATCTAATAGAGTGCGGTCGAACCTCTGCTCACTGATATGGCATCTGACATACGGGGCTCCTGAATCTGGCCTCTTGGCCGGCAGACGGTTCTGGATGGCGAAACACGTGGCTTTCGTCAGCACATGGATCTCTGAATGGTGGTTCCTCCTCTTCCTCCTGACTGTAGTCCTGTCTCTCAACGAACGCTGAAGAAGGGGGATGTGCTGCAAAGCCTCCTGAAGAGTCAGCTATATGTGAAAACGATCTATCATCTGCTGGCTGAACTCTTCCTGATCTCTCTTTTTGGGATTTTTTGTTTTCTTCCCCTTCCCCAACTGAAGGGCTCTAGGGAAGGGGATCACTGGGTCCTTCTCAGATGAAGGACTAGGAAAAGGTCTAGACGGCTCGACGACCGGATCCGCACATACATCAAGCACCACAGTGGGACCAGAAAAAACCAAACCTTTTCCTTTATTCACAGAAATGTTTCGGGATACAGGTACAGAAGAAGGATAAACACAGAACCACCATCGGCTGGATCAACTGGAAGACTCGCGGCCTCAGTACCGTGCTCTGGCTCGGCGTCGTGGGTGGCCTCAGTACCACCTCCTCGAACTGGTAAAATGGCGGCCTCAGCATCGTCGTCATCATCTCTAGCGGCCTCAATACCGCTCTCCTCCTCCTCGTCAGGCGCTCTGTGGGGATCCTCGTGATGTGGCTCAGACGAGGCACCGTCTGCTGGCATCCTACTGCTCCTAAGTGTGACAAAATCAGTATCAAGCAGATATCCAATCATATCACCAAATGCATCACTAGGAGTGGTATACTCCGTACAAGTTACCTGCTCAGATTTCCGCTTCAGGCTGTTGGGGTTCGGCTCAATCTGGGCAGGGATGGCGGCCTTCCCTCTCACAATGTCCCGCATCTCCTGGAGGAACTCGTCCATCTCCCATTGAAAAGTAGCCTGCTGATCTGTGAGAAGGCGGGCTATGTCATCCAAGACAGGGTTCTCATGGGAACCCGACGGGTAGCCTCTCTGGTAGTGAGGCTGCTGGATCTGCTGCTATGGCTGAGAGGGGTATGGGTGGTGTTGCTGCTTCTGGTGGTGAGGTTGCTCACGCCTCCATGACTGTCCCTACTGATAGGGACGACGACCATAGGACGACTGCTGCTGCTGTGGTGGTGGGTACACTGGGGGTTGCCGCTGCGGCTGGTGATCTCTCTGCTGGTTGTACTGGCCTTCCTGTCCGGATGGCTGCTGCTGGGGCTGGGTACCTCCGTTCCCCCACCTGAATCCGGGATGGTCTCGTCGGATTCCAGGCTGAGGGCGGTCATACCAAATCCCATTGACGTCCATCAACGGCTCTGCATCGTACTGGGCTGGCGGGAGTACTGCCAGAGGCTGATCCGGATGGTATACCACCATATGCATGTCTGGAGACGGTGGTGACTGGTAGGTGGGCTGCGGCTGCTGGTACGGCTCCGCCTGTACAAGGTGAACCTGTCTAGGCTGCTGGTGTGAGCTGGAGCGCTGGGACGAGCTGCTGCTGCTGTCGGAGTCGCCTCGCGACTGAAGACGGGGCTGGGAAGCCGTCTGTGCCTCCTGAAGACACATGAGCTGGATCTTCATGTCGCTCAGAGTCTGTGCCATCTGCTCCATCAGAGTGATACCCTGGCACTGCTTCTTCTCAATCAGCTCCATCCAATCCAACTTCTCGCTAATGATGCCCTTGTCCGCAGCTGATGACTCTACCTGTGCTGCTGCTAGTGCGGACGAACTGGATGGACCGGCATCGACCCGTGCTTTCCTCTGGTACTGCATGGGTCCTGGCTGCTGGGGTCTGCCCTGAGTGTACAACCGAGTCTGGGACATCACCACGTAGTTCTCGGCCATCTCTTCGTAGATGGCCCAGACCTGGTCGTGATCCTTGGCGAAATAAGACTTGCCACAAGAAGCGTTCACCAAGCCCTGAAGCTCTGGTGTCATCCCGCTGAAAAAGCCCTGCACAAGATTTGGCTTGGAAATATCATGGTGCGGGCATCTGTCAGTCAGCTCTCTGAACCTCTCCCATGCCTCGTGGAACTGCTCGTTGGGGAGCATGGAGAAGATGCTGATCAGGGCTCTAGCGGCGTTCGTCCGCCCGAGTGGATAGTACTTGTGCAAGTACTCGACGCGGAGCTGCTCCCAAGTGTCGACAAACTTCCCCAGTTGCTTCAGCCATGTGGCTACTCTGTCTGCTAAGGAAAAGGGGAAGGCAATCATCCGTATGGTGTCCTGGTCCACCTGGAGATCGTGGACAGTACTGCAAATCATCTCAAACTCCTGTAGGTGGAGATGAGGCTCCTCCGTGGCCAACCCATGAAACCGGGGTAGGAGCTGCAAAGTGTTCGGGGGAAACTTGAAGTCCCCCACGATGGCTGGTAGCACCACCCAACGGTGCGTCAAAGTCGATCCGGGATTGTGGTTCTCCTGCATCGGTCTCGATGGTCCTGCTCCTCCTGCTGCGGCTGCTGCCGCAGCTGCGGCTGCGGCGACAGCTGTTGCATTGTCGGGTCCTCCTCCACGGTTCTCGCGGTCAGCTCTCAACTGCTCCAGCTCTCGCCTCATCTCTATCATGAATGCCCCCTGATCCCTCAACTGCTGCTTCACTGACTCAAGGGAGGCGATCAGGGTGGAGTTGATCGAACCCTGATCCAAAACGAAATGCTCCTCCTGCGGACCTCTGGAGCGATCATCACTAGCGCCGACCATAGTCTCTGAAAAATCAAAACAACTGAACTCAGGTGCCGATAAATCATCTATCTGTCTCTCCTCTGGCACTGGTATCTCGGTCTCAAAAGAAGAACGGGGGTCGTGGGGGAACAGGGCAGAATCGTACTCGGGTTCGGAGAGCGGGTCTGAGCTCTCACGAACCGACCTAGATGAATGGGCCGGAGTGCTAAAAAGCGGTGCAGCCAGAGGCTGCCTAAGAGACCTCCTGCCCATCATCGTGATCTGGCGAGTAAGGCGGATGAGATCTGGAGAAACTATGATCACAAGACAAACCCCTCAGTTCACCAACGCAACGCAAGCTGAAGACCATAAAGGCTCGGTCAAGTTATCTTGTCAATTTTATTTTGGTGAACAAACAAAATATCAGAGCGATTACGTGACCTGCTGGGATATCCGATACTCTCCCAACCGACTGTCCCGCACAGAAGAGTTGGTAATCAGTCGAGAGGAGTACCGGAGGGCTCTACCTAGTGTACGGGTCACTCTCTCGCACAATCAAACCAATCAATGAGGGGGTTGCTCTCCCCAAGACAGATTTTTAGGTCAAGTGTCTTTTAGGGTCAATAGCTTAAACAGACCCAATTTTATTGTTTTTATTTTTTTTAGATATTTTTAATACAAGCAAAAATGCTTAACGAATTTTTCGGTTCTCCTGGTTATTAAGTCCAAAACAGGGGAGAAGACGAAAAAGACGATGCGCGGTAAATCAATGATGCATGCAAAGATAGAAATGTGTACCTGTCTCCAGCAGTCTACATGCAATATGATCCGTGCAGAATGTAAAGACTGAAAGAAACTACCTATATGGTGCAGCGGTAAAAAGCTGAGTCCCTAAACAGCAGCGCTACTCGAAGAACGGTTAGCCGACCACCAACCTCCAATCCAAAGAGTTCGGTCTAGACCCACCCCTCCTCTTCTCGACAGGTCGAGTTCAGGAGTAGCGTTTGACGGGGTGGGTTCGCGGCGCGTAGGCTCGGAAGTTATGGAACGACTATTTTATTATCTTTTTATTTTTGGTCGAAGTACCGATCTATAGGTGCAGCAGATATATTAGGCTATTTAGATCCTAATTATTACGTCACAGTCAAGCAGAAAATCCTACGGCTAGGGGCTCGAGAAAAATTGCGTAAAACCGTAAAAGGCAGTGAAAAACAAAAACCGCGAGAAAGCCGTGAAAAATCTAAGGGTCCCCCGAGCACACCGGTGCTCGGCGAAACAGACCCGAGAAAAGTTCAAGTGTCTGAGTGTATCTCTTCTATTACAACAGTTCTAATAAGCAGGAAATAAAAGCTAATCTATTTCTAAGTCTAAACTACTGCCTCCTTGCGCTCTCCTG
The DNA here is from genome assembly GCA_037367405.1 of Ottelia alismoides. NCBI lineage: Eukaryota > Viridiplantae > Streptophyta > Magnoliopsida > Alismatales > Hydrocharitaceae > Ottelia > Ottelia alismoides. The sequence continues at coordinate 710,321 of JAZKJV010004901.1, read as the reverse complement.
CGGCTCCGTGTAGAAGGGAGCCACCTCCGATTTCCGTGGTTGCGTCAGCTCCTCGAAAGTCGCCGCCTCGGTCCTCGGGCCCTCGCAAGAAAACAAACAGAACGTCAGACCATATTATTTATATAAACAATGTCAGAAAAATAATATATACAAAAATCTATACTAAAAGCCGCGAAAAGAAAACCGCGGGAAAAATCGAAACTGACTACTAAGCCGTGCTCCCCGGCAACGACGCCATTCTGATGACCGAAAAATCAATCAATCCGGATCAGGACAAAATATCACTTGGGTCGTTGCGACCCAGATCGATGAGAATCTCAGCTCAATCAAGAAGAATGAGGTTCAGACCACCAAATCAAACAAAATCAAATAAAAGCGATAGCGGTCCTGGCTATTGGATTAGCCTGGTATAGCGACCAGGGTCAGACTCAGGGAGCACGTGATGGCCTTGCGGCCTACAAAGTAGTCTAAAGAATCAATAAAATAAAATACGGGTGTTTTTGGTGGATTTTTAATTTTTATAATTTTTTTTGGATTTTTGTTTAATTTAGAAATAAATAAAACAAAGAAACAAGCCTACTCCAACAATTATTTAATGCATCAAAAATCAATCAAAAATTCAAATAAAAATATTTCTATGTATTTTATGTTTTTACTGTTTTTAGTGAATTTTTAGTATTTTTCTGATTTTTTATTTAATTTTCTAAAAATCAAACAATGCAAGAAAACAACAACAATGTCCATCCGAGCTTGAGGGACTTGGATAAAATATCTAAAAGTCCCTAAAAAGCTTGGAGGTAATTTTCCTGTAAAGTAGAAACTACAAAGAAAATTTGGCCACTGGAATTATTATTTTTGGAATTTTAAAATAATTATTAAAATTTTTATAGGTTTTTAGGTGTTTTCAATTTTTATGAGTTTTATATAATAAAATATGACCAAAATTGGTCAGAAAATCAAACAAGATAAAATACACTGTAGCTAATTTTTTTGTAATTTTTAGATGAGTTTTAATATTTTTTGTGATTTGTCGAGTTAGACAGTGAAGAAAATGTGTGTTTTTGAATTTTTAAAAATAATAAATGAAATAAAAAATGTCCCCAAAAATTCTAGAAAATTTTACAACATGGCAGGAGCCATGTATCCAATTTTCATTGAATTTGGAGTGAGTTTGATATTTTATTAACATCAAACACAAGGGCATAGTACACAGGGACCTAAATGCAATTAAAATAAGTTCCAGGGGGTCCGGTGCAAAATTTCCAAGAACTCACATGTAAAGCGCGTGATCTGGCACTCAAGGACCTATTTGCAAGAAAAAATAAGTCCCTGGGCTGTTTAGTAACTCGTACTAAAAGTCCAGGGGCCTCAGTGTAAATTACCCACTATATACGTACATGCTCAAATAAATCACGCACAAGGGCATAAGTGCAAATATGTAAACTATCAGGGCCTCACTGCAAATAAACCAACAGCTCACGTGTCGAAGCACGTGTCCACAATGCGCAGGGGTATAAGTGCAAATAAAATAAAGGACAAGGTCCACAATGCAAGTTACCCAACTTAACTAAAATATCTAAAATATTTACAGGACTATATAATAAATGCGAGAACTAAAGGGGCCTAAGAGAACTTTACCCCTATTTATTATCCAAGGGCGGATGGCGCGCCACGTGTAGATCCAACGGTGGAGGACTGGTGGCTTGCAGCAAAGGAAGCCCTCGGCACGATCGAACGGCTGGGAAGCTGCCACGTCGCTGATCTGACGGTCGGGAACAGGTGGTGCTTCTTCGTCCGGATCGAACGGTCTAGATCGACTCTCCTCACGATCGTGCGGTGCTGGCGCTCCTGAAATGGATGGCTCAGATGGAATCTGGAGCTGGAGGACGATCCAATGGTGTCTGAAGGTCGAGGAAGAACTGATGGCCGGCGACCTTCGCCGGCCCAGTACGCGCACTCCCGGCCTCCTCGCGGTGCTCTGATGATCGGAGAAGAAGCTCTGTGGGCTCCCGCGTCGACTAGTGGTCTTCGATGGCCCAACAGAGCTCTAAGGAGCTCAGGCGGAGCCGGCGGAGCTCAAGCTGCTGCGTCAAATGGTCCAAGCCCTCAGATGGGATCGAATGTCCCTGCGAAGTACACCAGAAGACTCGCGGGTCGAGGGCAAAGTGCCTCGACCCCGCTAGGAGGGGTGACGGTGGTCGGTGAGGCGGGGCGATCGAGCTCCGACGAGGGGTAGACGGTGGAGCTAGAATCCCTAGCTCCTGTGCGACCTGGGTCGAATGGAGGGGCGTAGAACGTGCACGGGAAGAAGGCGAGTGTGATGGTGCGGTCCGATGATCGAATGGAAGGTGGGAGTGGCCGGAATCGATGATAGTCGGAGACAGCGAGATTTGGGGCAAACTAGAAATTAAAGAACAAGAGAAAGAACTAAAGCTACCTGGATGGAGGAATCGACTGGGAGTGAACTGGGCTTGCTCTGGGTCATCGCCTCGCGGGTCGTCGTGGCCCGAGGCTCGAGCTCCTGCTTCAGGCGGAGCACGGCGGCGCTAGCTCGTCGGATCAGAGGTTCGGTCACCTTCGCCTCTCTTCGACACCACCGACGGAGAGCTGTCACCTCAGGGAAGACGGTGGAGGTCACGGGACTGAAAGGTGGGGAGCCAAAGATACCAAGAAGAGGAGGCAGTGCTCAGACTTTATACTTCTAGGGGTCCGGCTATTGGGGAGTCGGGCGAGCAGCTCGAAGCGGGATCCCGATGCAGTCAACCGGGCGAGGGTCTCGGATGCACGAGGAAGACATAGCGCCCGGGGTTTACGGATTTGGTGGGCGGATCGTGCTGGGAGAAATTAGTGAAATCGGGTCAGGAGCAAGGATCCGTGGGGGTTTGGTCCGCGGGGGTGAGTTGACCGGAGGTCAACAATCCCCGCGGACCAGCCAGAGAAGGCCACGTGTAAATGATTTAGAAATTCAATTAAAAATAGAAAATAGCTGAATTAAAGAAAACTTAAAACATGAAATATTTTTGTTTTGATTTTTTCTATTTTTTGGTGATTTTAAATTAATTTTTCAAAATGAAAATAAGGTATTTACATAGTAGGGCTATATATAGGTATATATACAATATAGGGTTTTGATTTTTGATTTTTAATTTATTATTTTTATACATTTTTATTCCCATTTTATATTTTTTCTATTTATAGCATAAAATTAGGAATAAAAATGTATTTTTATTTTATTTTTATTATTTATATACAAGGGTGAAATAAATAGGTATATACATCTATGTACAAGGTATATTTACAATATTATTTTTAGTTTTTAATTTTGTTCTTTTTATTTTGTTCTTTTTATTTTTTTTATTTTTTTATTTATAAAAGATAGAATGTTTACAAATTTTATTTATTTATAAAGTGAAATAAATATAGATGGGGGGGGGGGATATATACAGGATGAATATATACTAGGTAGGTCATTTTTGTTTTCTTTTTAATTTTTTCAATTGTTATTTGGATTTTATCTTTATAAATATATACAAATATTTACAAGCTTATTTTATTCTATTTTTGGAGGAAAATATTTTTATTCTATTTATAGGGATATTTACACACATGAGCCCCTATCTCCCTCTACTTTGTCTTTTATGCGGTCAGGCCCATGCTGAGCCCTCCCTTGGGGTTAGGTTGCTCAATATTTATTCTAAAAATTTCCTCTTTTTCTTTTTGATCTTTATTCTTTTATTTTTGCACAAAAACATGCTAATTATTACTTTTTACACAATGCATGCTTTTGGTAATTATTTGTATTTACAAGTATCTACATGCATTTGCAAAGGTTTTTGTAGCTAAAATATAAGAATAAAGAGTGATGAATGGGTATTCATCAGAATCCAATGTAAGGCAAGCGTAGTGGATAGCAAAAGGGACTCCATCCCTCCGCTGTCCTTGCACGGCCCCTACGGCAAAATCGGAGGCATCCGTCATGATCTCGAATGGGAGAAACCAATCAGGTGGCTGGAGAACAGGAGCCTCTATAACACTCTGCTTGAGAGTATCAAAGGACGAAAGACACTTGTCATCGAAAAGGAACTCGGTGTCTTTCATCAGCAGATCAGTCAACGGTCGGGCTACTCTACTAAAATCACGAATGAATCGTCGGTAGAAACCAACGTGCCCCAGAAAAGACCGCAACTGCCGCAAGTTGGACGGTGGTGTGAGTTTGCTAATGACATCGACCTTGGCCGGATCCACCTCCATGCCCCTGTTGGAGATGATGTGGCCAAGCACCGTTCTTTGAGTCACCATGAAGTGACTCTTCTCCCAAGACAAAACCAAGCGAACCTCTATGCATCGCTGAAGTACTCGGTCTAGGCAGTCAAGACAGGAGTCGAATCCGTCACCGTAAACCGAGAAATCATCCATGAAGACCTCCAAGCACTCCCCTACCATGTCCGAAAAGATCGACAACATGCATCTCTGAAAAGTCGCAGGGGCATTGCATAGCCCAAATGGCATGCGTCGGAAGGCGTATGTGCCGAAGGGACAGGTAAAGGTGGTCTTCTCCTGGTCCTCAGGAGCGATGGCCACCTGGTTGTAGCCCGAGTACCCATCCATAAAACAATAATGGCTCTTCCCTGCCAGTCTCTCAATAATATGATCAATAAAGGGCAAGGGGAAATGATCCTTCTTGGTGGTCTGGTTGAGTCTCCTGTAGTCAACACAAACCCGCCAAGAAGTGGGTACTCGTGTAGCAATCTCCTCTCCAGACTCGCTGATAACTGTAGTAATGCCCGTCTTCTTGGGCACCACATGCAAAGGGCTGACCCACTTGGAGTCGGAGATGGGATAGATAAAATCGGCGCTCCACCACTTCGAAATTTCCTTCATGACAACCTCTCTCAGATTCCGGTTCAGCCGCCGCTGGAACACACGTGACGGCTTTGCCTCATCCTCGAGATATATGTGGTGGGAGCACAGGGCCGGACTAATCCCCTAGAGATCTGCTACGCTCCATCCAATCGCCTTGCGGTTCTTTTCAAGAACCCCCATCAAACGGGATTCTTGCTCTCCAGTCAAATCGGCAGAGATAATGACTGGGTACATCTCAGGCTCACCCGCAAGGAAGCTATACTTCAACGACGAAGGAAGCGGCTTCAGCTCTGGACAAACAGGCGCTGGCAAATCTGGCTTCTGAAGAATCCGAGTGTATGCAGCCAAATCTGCCCGGGAGAATGAGAACTCTCTCTCACAAACTGGATCTGGCGAAGCCTGCTCAACTGAACTGTCTCTGCTCTGCTCGGCATCTACCTCCTCTCTATCTGTAGGCTCAGTGGAAATCAGGTCTGGCATGTAATCCTCGTAGTCTGCCCACTCAGACTCAGACTCCGAGGGATCTGTGTCATCTAAGGTGGCATCAGCACCACCATCATCACAAGAATCAGTGTCGCGGTCGAGAACCGGCTCTGCTGCCTCAGAAGTATCCTGAACCAGGAATGTGCTCTCCAAGTTTTCCTCTGCTGTCGTCTCTGCATCAACGGTGTCTGAAAATGAGAGGATGGCCTGTGCTGCTGGGTCTGCCCAAACTGCCTCATCGTCTGTGATCACAAAGTCACAGTCCTGGTGGATGTCTAGCCCTGCATCTGTTAGCTGCTCTGTGTCTGAAGTCATCTCTGAGCATGCTCTCTCTGGCTCTGCTGTCCTCGACCGTCTCTATTTGTACACTTTCACCCTCGACGCGAAAGTATACCTTCCCGCTATCATGGTCGGTCACTGCCTTGGCTGTGGCCAAGAACGGGCGACCTAGAATGATGGGGGTATCGGTCACCGACTCAGGGATCTCCATGTCCAACACTACGAAATCCACGGAGAATTGCAGGCCCTGAATCGTGACGACAACGTCTCGCAACAACCCCTTCGGCCTCTTGACAGATCTATCCGCAAACCGAAGAACTATCCTGCTCTGTCTAAGAGTGCCCAACTCGAAGCGGTCGAGAAGGGCTGTCGGAAGGAGGTTGATCGACGATCCGCTATCTAATAGAGTGCGGTCGAACCTCTGCTCACTAATATGACATCTGACATAAGGGGCTCCTGAATCTGGCCTCTTGGCCGGCAGACGGTTCTGGATGGCGAAACACGTGGCTTTCGTCAGCACATGGATCTCTGAGTGGCGGTTCCTCCTCTTCCTCCTGACTGTGGTCCTGTCTCTCAACGAACGCTGAAGAAGGGGAATGTGCTGCAAAGCCTCCTGAAGAGTCAGCTATATGTGAAACCGATCTATCATCTGCTGGCTGAACTCTTCGTGATCTCTATTTTTTGGATTTTCTTTTTTCTTCTCCTTCCCCAACTGAAGGGCTCTAGGGAACGGGATCAATGGGTCCTTCTCATATGAAGGACTAGGAAAAGGTCTAGACGGCTCGACGGCCGGATCCGCACATACATCACGCACCACAGTAGGACCAGAAAAAACCAAACCTTTTCCTTTCACAGCAGAGTTCCGAGATACATCAGAATAGGAAAAACAACAGATCTCTCTAAATGAACATGGGTGGTCTCAGCACCACCATCGGCTGGATCAACTGGAAGACTCGCGGCCTCAATACCGCGCTCTGGCTCGGCGTCGTGGGTGACCTCAGTACCACCTCCTCGAACTGGTGAAATAGCGACCTCAGCACCGCCTGGGGGATCAGCATCCTTGGTGGCATCAGTACCACCGTCATCATCTACAGCGGCCTCAGTACCGCTCTCCTCCTCCTCGTCAAGCGCTCTGGGTGGATCCTCATGATGCAGCTCAGACGAGGCGCCGCCTGCTGGCATCCTACCGCTCCTAAGTGTGACGAAGTCAGTATCAAAAAGATATGCAGACATATCACCAAATGCATCACTAGGAGTGGCATACTCAGTACAAACTACCTGCTCAGATTTCCTCTTCAGGTTGTTCGGATTCGGCTCGATCTGGGCAGGGATGGCGGTCTTCCCTCTCACGATGTCCCGCATCTCCTGGCGGAACTCATCCATCTCCCGTCGAAAAGTAGCTTGTTGATCTGTGAGAATGTGGGCAATATCATCCAAGACAGGGTTCTCATGGGAACCCGACGGGTAGCCTCTCTGGTAATGAGGCTGCTGGATCTGCTGTTGTGGCTGAGAGGGGTATGGGTGATGCTGCTGTTGCTGCTGGTGGGGCTTCTCACGCCTCCACGACTGTCCCTGCTGATAGGGACGAGGACCATAGGACGACTGCTGCTGCTGCTGTGATGGGTACACTGGGGGCTGCTGCTGTGGCTGGTGCTCTCTCTGATAGTTGTACTGACCACCCTGACCTGATGACTGCTGCTGGGGCTGGGCACCTCTGGTCCCCCACCGGAATCCGGGATGGTCTCGTCGGATATCGGGCTGAGGGCGGTCATACCAAATCCCGTTAACATCCATCAACGGCTCTGCATCGTACTGGGCTGGCGGGAGTACTGCCAGAGGCTGATACGGCTGGTATACCACCATTTGTAAGTCTGGAGATGGTGGTGACTGGTAGGTGGGCTGCGGCTGCTGGTACGGCTCCGCCTGTACAAGGTGAACCTGTCTAGGCTGCTGGTGTGAGTTGGAGCGCTGGGACGAGCTGCTGTTGCTGCCGGAGTCGCCTCGCGACTGAAGACGAGGCTGGGAAGCCGTCTGTGCCTCCTGGAGACACATGAGCTGGGTCTTCATGTTGCTCAGAGTCTGTGCCATCTGCTCCATCTGAGTGATGCCTTGGCACTGCTTCTTCTCTATCAACTCCATTCGGTCCAACTTCTCACTGATAATCCCCATGTCCGCAGCTGATGACTCTGCCTGTGTTGCTGCTAACGCGGACGAACTGGAAGGACCAACGTCGACCCGTGCTATCCTCTGGTACTGCACGGTCTGTGGCTACTGGGGTCTGCCCTGAGTGTACAACCGGGTCTGGGACATCACCATGTAGTTCTCAGCCATCTCCTCGTAGATGGCCCAGACCTGGTCGTGATCCTTGGCAAAGTAAGACCCGCCACAAGAAGCGTTCACCAAGCCCTATAGCTCTGGTGTCAGCCCGCTGAAGAAGCTTTGAACAAGGTTTGGCTTGGAAATGTCGTGGTGCGGGCATCTATCGGTCAGCTCTCGAAACCTCTCCCATGCCTCATGGAACTGCTCGTTGGGGAGCATGGAGAAGTTGCTGATTAGGGCTCTCGCGGCATTGGTCCGCCCGAGTGGATAGTACTTGTGCAAGTACTCGGCACGGAGTTGTTCCCAAGTGTAGAAGAACTTCCCCAGATGTTTCAGCCAGGTGGCTGCTCTGTCTGCCAAAGAGAAGGGGAAGGCAATCATCCTGATGGTATCCTGGTCCACCTGACGATCGTGGACAGTACTGCAGATCATCTCAAACTCCTGCAGGTGGAGATGGGGCTCCTCAGTGGCCAACCCGTGAAATCGGGGAAGGAGTTGCAAAGTGTTCGGGGGGAACTTGAAGTCCCCCACGATAGCTGGTAGCACCACACAACGGCGCGTCAAAGTCGATCCGGGATTGTGGTTCTCCCGCATCGATCTCGGTGGTCCTGCTGTTGCTGCTGCTGCGGCAGCTGCCGCATCGTCGGGTCATCCACCGCGGTTCTCGCGGTCGGCTCTCAACTGCTCAAGCTCTCGCCTCATCTCTATCATGAATGCCCCCTGATCCCTCAACTGCTGCTGCACTGACTCAAGGGAGGCGATCAGGGTGGAGTTGATCGAACCCTGGTCCAAAACGAAATGCTCCTCCTGCGGACCTCTGGAGCGATCATCACTAGCGCCGGCCATAGTCTCTGAAAAGTCAAAACAACCGAACTCAGGTGCCGATAAATCATCTGTCTGTCTCTCCTCTGGCACTGGTATCTCGGTCTCAGAAGAAGAAGGGGGGTCGAGGGGGAACAAGACGGAATCGTACTCGGGTTCTGAGAGCGGGTCTGAGCTCTCACGAACCGACCTAGATGAATGGACTGGAGTGCTAAAAAGCGGTGCAGCCAGAGGCTGCCTAAGAGACCTCCTGCCCATCATCGTGATCTGGCAAGTAATGCGGATGAGATCTGGAGAAACTATGATCGCAAAGAACCCCCAGTTCACCAACGCAACGCGAGCTGAAGACCATAAAGGCTCGGTCAATTTATCTTGTCAATTTTATTTTGGTGAACAATCAAGATATCAGAGCGATTACGTGACCTGTTGGGATACTCGATACTCTCCCAACCGACTGTCCCTCACAGAAGAGTCGGTAATCAGTCGAGAATAGTACCGGAGGGCTCTACCTAGTGTTCGGGTCACTCTCTCGCACAATCAAACCAAGCAATAAGGGGGTTGCTCTCCCCAAGACAAATTTGTAAGTCAGATGTCTTTTAGGGTCAATAGTTTTAGCAGTCCCAATTTTATTGTTTTTCTTTTTTAGATATTTTTAATACAAGCAAAAACGGCTAACGAATTTTTCGGTTCTCCTGGTTATTAAGTCCAAAACAGAGGGGATAAGACGAAAAAGCTGATGCGCGATAAAATCAATGATGCATGCAAAGTCAGAAATGTGTACCTGACTCCAGCACTCTACATGCAATATGATCCGCGCATAATGTGAAGATAGAAAAGTAAACTACCTATATGGTGAAGCGGGAAAAACCGAGTCCTAAGCAGGCAATTTCTACTCGATAGAACCGTCTAGCTGGTCACCAGCCTTCGATCCAGAGAGTCCGGTCTAGACCCACCCCTCCTCTTCTCGACAGGTCGAGTTCAGGAGTAGCGCTTAACGGGGCAGGCTCGCGGCGCGTAGGCTCGAAGGTAGTGAATCAACTATTTTTATCAATCTTTTATTAGTAGGTCCAATTAACGAACTATAGGCACAGGCAGTCTATTAAGTGTGTGGATCCTACTGAGTATGACACAATCAACCAGAAAGTCCTAAAGCTAGGGGCTCGAGAAAAACCGCGTAAAACCGTAAAAGGCAGCGAAAAACAAAAACCGCGAAAAAGCCACGAAAAGTCTAAGGGTCCCCCGAGCACACCGCTGCTCGGCGAAACAGACCTAGAAAGTCCAAGTCCTGTTGTTGTCCCTGTCTTATTACAATAATCAAATGTGCTGAAATAAATCTAAACTACTCCTCTCTCACTTAGCTACTCTCTCGCTCTCTCCTGCGGCTCCGTGCAGAAGAGAGCCGCCTCCGAATCCCACGGTTGCGCCGACTCCTCGAGAGTCGCCTCCTCGATCCTCGGGCCCTCGCAAGAAAGTAAATAAGAGTGATCAGACCAAATTATTATATAAGGAATGCGAGAAAAAACATATCTAAAAAATCTATACAGAAAACCGCGAAAAGAAAGCCGCGGGAAAATCGAAAACTGACTACTAAGTCGTGCTCCCCGGCAACGGCGCCATTTTGATGACACGCCTGATCTCTCGGATAAAAGGTCGTCAAGGGTCGTTGCGACCCAAGTAACCAAGCATGGTCGATCAAGAAAAATAGACCACCAAATCGGATAAAAATCGATGAAACACAAGTAGCGGTCTCGCTATTATATTAACCTGGTATAGCGACCAGGGTCGAACACAAGGAGCACGTGATGGCCTTGCGGCCTAAGAAGTAGTCTAAAAAAAGAATAAAAGAAAATCAAAATGTTTTTGGTGGATTTTAAATTTTTATAATTTTTTTGGATTTTTAATTAATAAGGAAAGCAAGTAAACAAGCCTATTCAAGTAATTATTAAGGCACTCAAAAATCACTTAAAAATTCAAATAAAAATGTTTTTATGTATTTTATGTTTTTTACTGTTTTTGGGTAATTTTTGGTATTTTTTTTATTTTTATTTAATTTTCTAAAAATAAGACAATACAAAAAGATAACAACAATGTCCAGCCAAGCTTGGGGGACTTAGATAAAATATTTAAAAGTTCCTAAAATGCCTGGAGGTAATTTTTCTGTATATTAAAAACTACAAAGAAAATTTGGCCACTGGAATTGTTATTTTTGGATTTTTAAATTAATTTTTAGTATTTTTATAAGTTGTTAGGTGTTTTTCAATTTTTATGAGTTTTATATAATGAAAAATGACCAAAATTGTTCAGAAAATCAAACAAGGCAAAATAGACAGTACCTATATTTTTTATAATTTTTGGAGGTATTGTAATATTTTTTTATGAATTTTAAAGTTAGACAGTAAAGAAAAAGCTTGTTTTTGAATTTTTAAAAATATCAAAAAGTGTCAAAAATATCTCCAAAAATTAGAGAAAATTTTAAACCATGGCAAAAGCCATGTATCCAATTTTCATCAAATTTGGAGTTGATTTGCTATTTTATTTAAAAATAAGAGTAAGGTACAGTGCATAGGGACTTGTACGCAAATAGTGAAAAGTCCAGGGGGTCCGGTGCAATTTCTCCAAGGTTGCACGCGCGAGGCGCGTGACCTAGGCACTCAGGGGCCTAATTGCAATTAAAATAAGGTTCCTAGACTAATTAGTAACAAGTACTAAAAGTCCAGGGGCCTTCTTGTAAAATACCCACTAAATAACGAACATGCACGTTAAAAATCATTCACAGGGGCATATCTGCAATTAATAAAAAGATTTCATTCATTCATTAACATCTGAAACTACAGAGTTAAACATGCAAATATCCCAACAAAACACGTGCCGACGCACGTGATCCACTACGCACAGGGGCATACATGTAAATGCAAGAAATGACAGGATCCAAAGTGCAATTTAACTAACGTAAATAAAATACTAAAAATATTTACAGGACTAAAACTAAACTACTCAGAACCAAAGGGCCTAAGGGGATATTTACCCTTTATTGAGGAGACCGTCAGATGGGCGCCACGTGTACAATCAGACGGTCGGGGAAGGGTGGCGACCAACGCTGGAGTCCTCGTCCTGATCGAATGGCAGTGGCCTCGCCACGTGCGGAATCTGTCGGCTCTGGTGCGCTGGGGTTGAACGCTCGTCGATCGACGGTCTGAATCGAGCCTCCCAAAGATCTGACGGTCGGAGTTGCTCCTCAACGGATGGCTAGGATCTGAACTGGAGCCTGGGGTCGATCCAACGGCTGCAGAAGATGGAGGACGAACTGATAGCCGGCGAACTTCGCCGGCTCGCTACTAGTGCTGGAGTCCTCCTCGAAGGCCTCAGATGATCGGTGAAGAAGCGTGGAGGCCTTCCGCGTCCAATGGTGTCCTCTGATGGCTCGACGGAGCTCCGAGGAGCTCAGGCGAGGCCGGCGGAGACCAAGCTACTGGACCAGATGGTCCAAGCCCTCAGATGGGCTCGGATGTCCCTGCAAAACACACCAGCAGACTCGCGGGTCGAGGGCAAGTTTCCTCAACCCTTTGAACGTGGGTGAAGGTGGTAGGTGCGGCGGGGCGGTCGAGCTCCGGCGAGGTGTAGGCGGTGGAACTCGAAACCCCAGCTCCTGTGCGAGCTGGGTTGAATGGAGGGGCGGAGAAGGTGCGCGGGGAGAAGGCGGACGTGATGGGATGGTCCGATGATCGAGGCAAAGGCGGAGGTGGCCGGAATCGAAGGTGAACGCCGAAACATCAATTTGGGGCAAAATCGAAATTAAAGAAATGGAAGGGAAACTACGGCTACCTGGGTGGACGAATCGACTGGGCTCGAGCTGCTGGAGCTCTGGTCGTTGCCTCGCGGGTCGTTGAGGCCCGAGGCTTGAGCTCCTCCTTCAGCGGAGCACGGCGGTGCGAAGACGCCGGATCGATGGTCTCTCACTCCCTCCTCGCTGCAACACCACGGGGAGCGAGCTGTCACTCTCGCAGATGTGATGGAGGTCCTTAGGTGAAGAATGAAGGAGCCAAAGATCGGGAAATGGGTGGCAGAGCTCGGCTTTTATATGGTGGAAGGTCCGGGAAGAAAGGATCGGGTCCGGTTCGATGGAGCACGGACCCCTAGGCACGATGTCGGGCGAGGTTCCCGGATGATTGGGGTGTAATTAGGACCCGAGATTTGGCGAAATGGAGAACGGGTCAGGCAGGGATAAATGGAAGAAGATGGGTCCGCGAAACGGATCCATGAGAAGTGGTCCACAGGGGGGAGTTGACCGGGGGGTCAACATCCCCCGTGGACCAATGGGGGCTGGCCACGTCAAACGGTTTTGGAAATTAAAAATAAAATAGGAAGTGGCCGAATTATTAAAAACTCAAAATAGGATAAATGTTTATTTTATTTTTCTCTATTTTTTAGTGATTTTTAATTAATTTTTCAAAATAAAAATAAGGTATTTACATAATAGGGCTATACATAGGTATATATACAATATAGGATTTTTTTTATTTTTGATTTTTAATTAGTTTTTTTGTGCATTTTTATTCCTATTTTATATTTTATTTATTTATAGCATAAGATTAGGAATAAGAAGGTATTTTTACTTTATTTTTATTAATTATATACAAAGGTGAAATAAATATCTATATACAAATATATACATGGTATATTTACAAAGTTATTTTTTATTTTTAATTTTATTCTTTTTATTTTGTTTTTGTTTCAATGGTTTTTATTTTATTTATTTACACCTTAAAATGTAGAATATATAAAAATTTTATGGAAATGAATTTTATTTATTTACAAGGCTAAATAAATATAGATAAGGTGACTATGTACATGATGAATATGTACAAGGTAGGTGATTTTTATCTTCTTTTTATTTTTTCTATTTTTATCTTGATTTTGTATTTATAAATATATACAAATATATACAAGCACATTTTATTCCGTTTTTATAGGAAAACATATTTATTGTATTTACAGGTATATTTACACACATGAGCCCCTATCTCCCTCTACTTTGGCTTTTATGCGGTCAGGCCCATGCTGAGCCCTCCCTTGGGATTAGGTTGCTCAATATTTATTCTAAATATTTTCCCTTTTTTTCTTTTTAATCTTTATTCTTTTATTTTTGCACAAAAACATGCTAATTATTATTTTTTACACAATGCATGCTTTTGGTAATTATTTGTATTTACAAGCATATACATGCATTTGCAAAGGTTTTTGTAGCTAAAATATAAGAATAAAGAGTGATGAATGGGTATTCATCAAACTTATGACGCGGAGCGGAGCTCCACGGATCTCTCCTGAAGGAGGTCATCACTTGAGGAAGATGCCTCGCCGCTGTCACCAACAAAACACTCCAAGCTCTCCCCTTTTTCTATTAGAATGGCGGATGGGAAAAAAATGAGGATGTACAAATGAATATAAAGAGAAGAGAAAGGGAGGTTAGATAGGTGGTGGAGTTGAATGGTAGGTTAGATTATTGATGGAGTTGAATGGGAGGTTAGAAAAATGGTGGAGTGGAATGGAGGTTGAAAGAAGACTTGGAGGTTAATGGAGGAAAATGGAAGTTATTGTAGAGAATGCGAATTTAAATAAAATACAATAAAAGTAGGCTACTTTAAATATAACAAAAAAATACAATAAGATACTATAATTAAAATACAACACAACCATGAATTTTTTGTATTTTTAGTAATTAAGAAAGATAAAATAAAAAAATGAATATATACATACTATACAATGTACATCTAGGTCCCAAAACCCAACTTTTGCAAATGAGCTCCGATTTTAATGAAACCTCTTCCGTTGGATAGATAAATTTCTAACTTGAACTAAAAGTGAGTTTGGTGAATTTGGAGTTCATACGGAGCGGGAATTGATTGGGAAGTTGGACTTTATGGCTTTTTCTCATTGGGATCTAAGAGCATTCATTTGAGCTGAAATTTGTTTTGTATTTTTGTATTTTTTATATACATTTTTATGAACAAGTTAGAGAAATAATTAGCCAAAAAGGAGTTGAAATAAAATTATTAAAAATACATGAAGTTTTGGGCTTTTACAGGTGAAAAACTCCTTTAATTTTGTGGTTTTTTATTGGTAATTTATTTTGTACAATCTAATATACAATAATTAATGTGTTTTGTTTACAAGAGTCATTTTGTTAATTTATTGATTTTATGGACATTTTTCTGGAAATTTACTCATGGATATTGCTAAGATCAAGATATTGAGATGATGAATTGTGGATTCATCAGAGGGAAAATTGCAAAGGGATAATTTTATTTTGTTTGTATTATATATAAATATATAAATAATATGTATATATATTCCTTATCGAGCCCCTTATTAAGTTATCGAGCCAAGCGAGGCTTGGCTCAAGCTCGGCTCGTTAAGCTATGGAGCCCAAAATTCTAGCTTGGGCTCGACTCAATAGCCTAATGAGCCTGGCTCACGAGCCATTATCGAGCCGAGCCCAAGCCTGGCTCATCGAGCCGTGACTTAATAGCCAGCCCTAGCGGGTAGGGAACGAATGATGCTTGAGGCATCATGATGTATTTTTTCCAATTATTAAAATTCGAATAATATGTATTTCAGATAATACCATAATTCAAGTAACAATTAAGAACGTTTTTATATATTAATTGGATCATTAATTTAATATGATTAGATTAATTGGAATCCAATTAAAAGTTAAACTTTCTATTTTTAATAGAGTTGTTATTTCCCTTGGAAGAATTAATCGTAATTAATATGATTCATAATGATTAATTAAAATTTGAATATGAGGTGGATGATCACATAAGTGGCATCCATGGTCTCCCGTCAAGGCGAAGGGTTTCTTCGCCTGGGGTTGTATATAGGAGACACATGTCTGAAGTGACAACTCCTCATACAAGTTCACCTGAATCAGGCCTTTTTGCTTCTTGAAAGAGTAAGGCCATATGCATAGTGACCCCAGTATCGATTCCTCATATTATTGGGGTGATATTGGATTGCGCATAGCGAGTATTAAGCCTGTTGACAGTTGGTTCAATTAACAACGGGTCAACATCGCCTTAGGAGTGGTGGGCTCGGGTGTTAAAGATTGAATTGGGAAATGCAAGTTGGACTTGCAAGGCGGAATGAGTTCCCGCTTCTTTTATCTGAGTTGTAATTTCACATATTATTGGGATGCAAAAAAGATAGGAAAGGAGATCTGAGATCTTGCTAGAGATATAATGGTAAGAATATCTCTTACATTGAAAGTGATTAAGGGAATGAACTTTCATTGTTGACAAGGCTAGACAACTTTGATATAAAAATTCCTAAATCAAAGTAAAATATGTATCTATATATATGTATATGTATATATATTTATGCAAATTTCTTATTTCAAATTAATCCTTATAAAATCAAAGAAGATGTTTTGGCATACATATGTGCTCTAGACATTTAATCATGAATGACATGGTTCTCGACATTATGCAGAATGGTAGTTCGAAAGAGATGATGTATTCAAAATGTTTGAATACCTGTCTGAACCAAGTTTTTGAGTTAAGATGGATGTAGAAATGATGAGTGTCATTATTATACTATCCATACTCAAGTCATTCCTGAAGCTTCATAATAATCATATTGTATGAATTAAATGAAGCATATATAAATGTTTAAATCTCTCATTATAAAATCCTTTTGAATTCAACATAAGAGATCCTTTATCTTAAGCAATGGTTGTTTATAGATGAAGGGAGCGCAATGGAAGCATGGGTCGGACCCAAGTAAGAAGGAAAGTCAAAGAGTTGATTGTACTTCTATGATTTCTATACATATGACATCCAAAGAGTTGGATGAATGCCAATACTGCAATAAGTCGATGTATTGATAGTGTGACTATCTAGTCTATCTAGGATCCTTAGAGAAGTAATCAGATAGTGCATCGAAATAATCTACATATAATCATTGAAATTGACTTTCTTATTTGATAAGATTAAAGTTTACTAATTGTATCTCATTCTTCGAATAACACTTGCAATTGGTTGTATGTGTTTAGAAAACTAGAAACTTGATATTAAGGTTTAATAGTCATCCACACGGACGTTGATGTAATTGTTGCAACAATCTCTGTTGGATAGATAGACTTCATATTTTTCAGTGGGAGAGTCCTTGGGTTTAGAGAATGTCTCTATGACCTAGATATTAGGATACATTCATTGTTGGAGATGAACATGTATTCTGGAATAGACATATCATAAAGAGTTATGATAGTGGACTCTACTAAATTAGAAGAGTAACGAAAGGTTCATTAACATTTCTAATACTGAAAATTAAACCCTAATAGATCAATAGGAGGATGAAGATCATTTGACAATGATCTGGCATCGAGTCTTGGATATATGTCTATTGATATGATCGATAGACTAGTGAGATATTGAACTTTAGATTGTCTAAAGTTTCAACTCTTACATACTTGTGAATCTTGTATTCAAAGTAAATATGTCCAATACGCTCTTCTCGGGGAATTGTGTAAGATGCCAAGGTATTCAATATCTTATACATATTGATGTATGTGGATCATCTGTATCATAATAAACATTGATGACATGTGATATCATTCAATGATTATTTGTGATAAGAGATTCCTTCCTTAGAAACCTTTGAAATGTTCAAAGATTTCACAACTTTGGTTTAAAGCTAAAGTTTGAAGGAAGATGAAATGAATTTGATCTAACCGAAGTAGCGTGTACATATTAGATGAATTCAAGGAATACCTTATGGAGATAGGAAGATCATTCCTATCTCACTTCTCTTAATACACCTAAACTCAATGGAGTTGCAGGGAGATACAATTAGATCATGTGTGACATGATTTGATAAATGATTAATCTTAACATAGTTATATCTTAGTTTCCAAGGTATATATGTAATAGAGACTACAATATATATCCTTAATAAGCTTCCATGCAAGTAAGCTGGAATCTAGCACCAGAGAGTGCTACTTCATTAGGAAAATAAAGAATGGTATTGGATGCCTACTTTATGACCTTGAGATTCTTAAAGAATTTCATCTAAGAATATGATTCTAAGATGATGACTTTCTTGAGAATCAAGATGAAAATGAAGTGAAGGAACTCATTGAATCTTGAGAAGATAATGAGGCTCCTTAAGTCGGAAGCTAAAAGGACAACTAAAGATGAAACACTAATACCTCTTCAAATGAGTTTGAAGATGAATTCCATGTGCCAGATAAGTCTGACAATGATCTAATTTCATATGATGAAGCTTCTGAAGATCATGACATCGAGAGATGGATGTTAGCAGTAAAGTCTAAATGTAGACTTCATATACAAGTGTTGTACATGGACCCTAGAGGATTCGCCTATAAGGGTAAGACCCATTAAGATGTAAATGGATCTTCAAGAGAAAGAGGAAACCTGATGAGAAGGTAAAGACCTTCAAAGTATGGCTCGTATCCACAAGATACACATGAAGAGAAGACATCCCTTGCGATGAGACTTCTTCTTCAGTGACCATGCTTAAATCCATCAGAATATTGCTAACTATAGATGCACAATTTGACTTTGACATCTTCGAGATGGAAGTCAAGATTGCATTCCTCTATGAATATCTCTCTGAGGATATTCATAAGTTGTAGCACCACGGCTTCATGGTTGAGGAAAGCAAGGTGTGCAAGTTGAGTAACTCCATCTATGGAATCCAATAAGCTTCTTGTAGCTGTAACATAAGATTTGATGAAATTATAAATGTTATGATTTCAAATAGAATCTTGATGAACCATGTGAAGCTTACTGGGAGTACCAATGTGTTCATCGTGCTAAATGTAGATAATATCCTAATCATTTAGAATGATATACGGATTATAATAAGATTTTTATGATCTGGCTATTTCATACCTTAAGATATGATCTCAAGGATACCTCTTAGATCTTAGTTCCGAAGTTGTTCAGAAGCAAAGAGAGAGAATTGTGATTGTCACATTATTGGTACATTCTGGATATATTCTATCCAAGGAAAGCTCCTTTCCCTTAAGATTTGGTACTGACCAATCTAAAGGGGTAGCGTATCATGTGTTTATGATGCTAAAACTACTTGCCCTTGTGCGTCAGTTGCTAGAAGCCTGGTATGTGCTAGATATGTACGAAAAGCCAGATGTCTACCGTGTAGTGGGAGTAGTAAACTGTTGCTAATCCTACTATGGAGATAAAACACTTCGTTGCACTAATAAAACAATATCTTCAAAGATGACAAGACTTCGAACTAATGATCTAAAAGTTTCATCATCAAGAATCTAAGACTTTATAGATAGTGACCTAAAAGGTCTTAACTACAGATACCTTAAGAGATAGAGATCTCTGGGAATAAGCATATCCTGATAAGTATAATTGAAATTACAAACTGGTTATAATGATTGTTGAGTTGTAATGTTGAAGACATTATGACTGCCTCAATATTGAGTATTGGTTGCATAAGATGCAACATTCGCATTGGATGCGAGCACTGTTACTGAGGATATGCAAGTGCCGTAAAAGAACTTGGCATAGTCTCTCGGTAACAGAGTGGCTGATCATCTTACCTGGTTATATTAAATAGAATATGACTGTCACATGAGTGTGGGTTTAAATTATTAGTCCATTAATGGCTCTTTGGGCTAGTGGGAGATTGTTGGACATGCGAGCCCACACCGAGCCATTATGCAATAAATGTTATTGCAATTCACTCCTTAATCTGAAATGAAGAATAACTAATTTGCATAATAGGTCCCTGTATACAATTAGGGTTATGTACCGTGGCTATCTTAATGATCATACAACTGTTGATTCAATTATTGAATCATAGAGGCTGGTGCTTGGATGAATATCTAAAGAGTTAGATTGAGGACTCATCAATCACCATCAAATGATTGTTAGATGTGATCTCCGTCATGAGTAGGAGATGACAATCCTTATCTATAAAGGCTGATATCTGACCGACCACTTGACGCAAGTTCTCTGCATAGGAATAGAGATTCGGAGGTGTCAGATTAGTTAGGTCAAAGAGTTGACTTAACGAGTTCGAGATAACCAAAGACCTATGTCGTATGTTGTCAAGGTATAGACACGCATCCTCTGACCAGAGCAAGATGTGTTACTATATGTCTGAGTATGTACATTTGGCAGACCAATAGGTTGATGACCTAATCAAGGTCTATACATCGACGCGCTGGTGTGCATATAAGGGCATATGAGTAATACAATCTCTCAAAGGGATCATACAGGTTCATTTACTGAACCAAAAGACATGAGCTCACTCATGAGATATTGGGAAGAATCAAATTCCGTGCATGGTCGTCTCGCTTTGGAAGATTGACTGAATTTGTAGGTTTGATATATACTTTTGGAATGTATATGATCAACACCTAGGTATGATATGTGCTTTTGGAAAGTACATGATCGATACCGACTCCCAATGATCGAATGAGAAACTTAATGATAAAACCCAGAAGGCGACAGTCTAAAAGAGATCCATAACTTCAGATTTATTCTGGGTCTTCCAGTATGCATGATGTACATGTATTGGGAATACCTGAGGGTGATGTGATCATAAATGATTGTATAACCATGACGCTTCCATTCCTAGGGAATGATGAAACGGGTCTGGATTTTAGTGACTCCTCTCCGTAGAGAAGTTATCGATCTTGGTCCAATTATTGGACAGTGATCTAAATGTGATTCGGATACAATGAGAAGATTAGATCTATGGCTTTGATTTAATCAAACATCTATGGGAGGTCCGCAAGATCGGGATTTGCGATGTGATCTCAATATCCAAGTCACTATACGTGGAACAATACAATCACCCTGTCCTTATCTCCAAGTATCCACGGAGAAACGCATTATCCTTGAAAGACTTCATGGATAGTTTCAATGTTTATATATGTATCCGAGCATTGATAAAAATGGATAATTAAATGTGATTTAATTATCATGAATAATATGAATTTGATTCATATTATTTGGAGAATAATCTAAGATAATTGAATGTGATTTAATTATCAAAGATATGAATAATGTGAATATGATTCATATTTTTTGGCACATGAGAATAGAGTTCCAAGATGATTAAATATGATTTGATTATCATGGGTATGAATAATGTGGATAGTACTATCCATCTTAATCATATATATATATATGTGTGTGTGTGTGTGTGTGTGTGTGTGTGTATGTTGTGGTGTGTGTGTGTGGTGATTTATAATATATTAGAGAGAGCACATTGTGATTTATATTTGTTAATGATTATTGATGTGAATTAGATTCACATTGGATGATTAATTAAAATATAATTTACATTTTATTTTGGGATGTGAATTTGATTCACATTTTCCAATGGCATGATTGCAATATTTCACAAGATAATTATGAATTATTTTTGTGAAATAATTTGTAACAATTGTTGTTGTAAATTCTGGAGATATCATGAGATAATAGTATCTCATGAGATAATGAGATCCCATGAGATGTTGATAGTCGTCCCCCCTTTTTAGGGGATATGGTTTATCTCCTCATTATCTCCAAGCATAACTAATTGATTTGATTTGAATTTAACTATATTGATCGGTATATATATTAAATTAAATTAATTGTTGTGTTATTACAACAAGATCATAGCCATTGAAAGAAACACAAATCAATCTCAACCATTGATTGTGTGTTGTCCATGGATTCGGATCCATGGACTACCAAAACCCCATATAAGAAGAGACATCCCTTGCTCTTTGAAATGTACATGATTATGAATGCTCTCTCTCTCTTTTTCTCCACACGCCAAGCCTCTCTCTCTCTTATAATAGTTGTCCACCACTAAGCCATTGTGAGAGTCATCATCGATGCAGCATCATCGTTATGCTGTCAGATCATCTATTCGTGGATATCAATCTCCTTCAGTGTGTCTCGCTCGTGAAGAAGATGTTGGATCTCATGTGACGAGATCAGCAGATCCACCCGCTTGGATCATCAACATGGATTGCGAGGAGCACGCGTCTCATCAACGCGCTCGCAAGCATCTCCTCCATCAGATCGGACTTGAGACAGGAGGTTTATTTGTGTAGAGACTCTATTGCAACCACGCTTCAAGAGGTAAACCTTATACCTAATTATGGTTTAGATGAAACGATCCGAGAAAGGTTCTCGGATCATGTGGTTTCATCATATTAAGAATTTTAAATTCCGCTGCCCGTAGCAACTAGTACGACTAGTCGCTCCCGATCGCATACGATGCGATCCTCATGCTTTCATGATGCGCTTGAGGATTTTACCATATCCTTCAGGCATCAATTGCTTGCTCCAGTTGGGTGAGGCAGAATTAGTTGCTTAAATCTTTGAGGATGTTGGAGCTTTGTTCTTGTGTGATTCGTTGAAGGTTGATCCTACAGTTGGCCTACGGAGTAATGGTGTTCAAGATGGGATCAATTTCATGCTCCAGTTGGGTGGAGATGAATTAATTGCTCGAAACGTTAAGGATGTTCTAATCTCTTAGGGATTTGCTAATGCACGATCAAAAGCTATAGATGCTCAGTGGAGGAAATTTGATGGATTCAGTATAAGGATTGGCGCCCGTCATCAATGGGTTCTTCTTCGTGTGAGAGTAGGGATGAGCATGGGCTGGGATAGGTCGGGCTCTGAAGGGCCCAGGCCCAAGCCCACTTAAAAACTTCGGGCCTTGGGCCGGGCCTAGGCCCGTAAATTTTTTTGGTTGGGCCCAAGCCCAAGCCCGACCCAATTCCTATGGGCCGGGCTTGGGCCGGGCTGGTGATGAATACCCATTCATCACTCTTTATTCTTATATTTTAGCTACAAAAACCTTTGCAAATACATGTAGATATATGTAAATATCAATAATTACCAAACGCATGCATTGTGTAAAAACCTATAATTAGCATGTTTTTGTGCAAAAATAAAAGAATAAAGATTAAAAAGAAAAAGAGGGAAATATTTAGAATAAATATTGAGCAACCTAACCCAAGGGAGGGCTCAGCATGGGCCTGACCGCATAAAAGCCACAGTAGAGAGAGATAGGAGCTCATGTGTAAATATTTATGTAAATAAATAAAATTATATTTTCCTCAACCAAAAATATTCTTGTAAATATTTGTATATATTTAGAAGCTATTAAAAACAAAATAAAAATCTAAAAATCAAAAATTCAAAAAATACCCCTTCACCTTGTACATAGACCATATTTCTATATTTATGTAACCTTATAAATAAATAAAATTATTTTCAAAACTTTTAGTAAATATTCTATGTTGTATTTTAAATAAAATAAATAAAAAGAATTAAAACAAAAATCAAATAAAAATAACAAAAATTAAAAATACAAAAATATCTTGTACATGTGCCATGTACATAGTTGTACATAACTAATTATTTCCTCTATGCATATAAATAATAAAAATAAAATAAAAATAGCCTTTTATTCCTCATTTTATTCTATCAATAAATAAAATATAAAATAGGAATAAAAATGTATAAAAATAACTAATTAAAAATCAAAATTAAAAAAACCCTATATTGTATATATACCTATGTATAGCTATACTATGTAAATACCTTATTTTTATTTCCAAAAATTAATTAAAAATCACCAAAAAATAGAAAAAATTAAAACAAAAATATTTCATGTTTTGAGTTTTAATTAAATCGGCCATTTGTTATTTTTAATTCAATTTTTAAATCTTTTCTGACATGGCTGATTCCCATTGGTCCACGGGGATTGTTGACCGCCCGGTCAACTCCCCCTGTGGACCACTTCCCACGGGTCTGGTTCGCGGACCCAACTTTTCCCATTTAGCCCCACCAGATCCGATCCCCATTTAGCCTAACCCAGGGTCCTAATTACTCCCCAGGTATCCGGGAATCTCGCCCGACATTGTTCCTAGGGATCCGTGCTCAATCGAGCCGGACCCGAGCCCTTCTTCCCGGACCTGCACCCATATAAAATCCCAGCTCCGCCGCATTCATTTGCCATCTTTGGCTCTCCACTCTCACTCCCGTGACCTCCATAGCGATCCCTGAGGTGACAGCTCGCGATTGCCCTTGTAGCAGTAAGGAGGGGGTGGCCGGACCACTGATCCGGCGACTTTGCGCCGCCGTGCTCCGCCCCGTGCAGGAGCTCGAGCCTCAGGCCTTGGCGACCTTCGAGGCAACGACCAGGAGCTACCTTAGCTCCAGCACAGTCTTCCACACCACCCAGGTAACCTTATAGCTTCCCTATTTCGCTCAATTTCTTGTTTCCCCCAAATCGAAGCTCCGCCGCGTTCCGTCGATTCCTGCTATACCGCGTATCCTCTTGATCATCGGAACACCCAGTCACCTTCGCCATACCTCCACGCACCTTCTCCGCCCCTTCGTTCAACCCATCTCGCACAGGAGCTGGGGTTCGAGCTCCACCGCCCGTCGCTCGCCGGAGCTCGCTCGCCCCGACCCACAGCTCACCTTCACCCCACCTAACCAGGTCGAGGCACTTTGCCCTCGACCCGCGAAGCTCTTGAGCTACTTTGCAGGTCAAGAGGAGGCCATCTGAGGCCTCCCCACATCCAGGCCAGGAGCTCCCCTCCGTCGACCTCGCCGGAGCCCCTCCAGGGCTCGGCTGGACCATCGGAGGGCACCACCAGCTGCGGGACGACATCGTCGACCTTTTCCGATCTTCAGAGGCAGCTGAGGAGGACCACAGTACGCGCACGAGGCCGGCGAAGCTCGCCGGCTGAGTGTTCTTCCAGTATCCTCCACCGCCGTCCGATCGCCCGCAAGCTCCAGGTTTCATCTTGATCGTCCATCCACGAAGGAGCAACCACCGCCCGATCATCCAGAGGGGCGATCTGGACCGTTAGAGCAGAGGAGAGAACCACC
The DNA here is from genome assembly GCA_037367405.1 of Ottelia alismoides. NCBI lineage: Eukaryota > Viridiplantae > Streptophyta > Magnoliopsida > Alismatales > Hydrocharitaceae > Ottelia > Ottelia alismoides. The sequence continues at coordinate 685,650 of JAZKJV010004901.1, read as the reverse complement.
AGCACCCGAGGCCGTTCGATCACCCACGTGTCCTCCTCTGCACCGTCGATCAGGCTCACGTGCGGACGCAGAGAAGCGCCAGCCATCCGAGACCGTCAGATCAGCTACGTGGCGCCCATCCAGCCGTCGACGTAATAAAGGGGTAAATTACCTTAGGCCCCCTCTTAGTTTCTGTTTTACGTGTCAGTCCTGTAAATATTTTAGGAGTTTTATTTACGTAGGGTTAATTGCACATTGGACCTCGTGTTTGTTAATACTTGCACTTATGCCCCTGTATGTGTGAGCCACGTGCTTCGTCACGTGTAGTTTTGGTTTAATTGCAACTATTATGCTGTAGTTCTGGGTGCTTTATGAATGAATAGAAACTTTCTGGTATTTGCACTTATGCCCCTGTGAACGTTTTATGTCCGCATGTGCGCCTTTTAGTGGGTTATTTTCAACATAGCCCCTGGACTTTTTGGTACGAGTTACCAAAAGGTCCTAGGACTTGTTTTCATTACCAGAAGGTCCCTGAGTGCCCTAAGCACGCGCCACGCGCGTGACTTGCTAGGAAAATTGCACCTGGACCCCCAGAGCTTTGGGTATTTGCACTTTGGTCTCTGTGCACAGTGCCCCCTTGTTATTTTTGAATAAAATATCAATTCATCTCCAAATTCGATAAAAATTTGACACATGGCTCCTGCCATGTTGTAAGATTTTTGAGAATTTTGGGGGACATTTCTGAGTTTATTTGTTATTTTTAAAAATTTAAAAACCATCATTTTAGCCACTGTCCAGTTTTAAAAACCCCAAAAAAATATAAAAACTCCTTGAAAAATTCTATAAAAATTAGGTACTGTTTATTTTGTGTCCTTTGATTTTCTAGCCAACTTTGGCTATTTGTCATTGCTTAAAAACCCTAAAAAATTCAAAAACACCTAAAAACTCATAAAAATCATATTAAATAATCCAAAAACCCAAAAACAATAATTTTAGTGCTCAAATTTTCCTTGTTTTCTCTAGTATATAGGAAAATTACCTCCAGGTCCCTCTGAGATACTTAGATATTTTATTTTTGGGTTTTGGACCTGGCTGGACAGTACCTTGTCTTTTTCGTACTGTTTGATTTTTAGAAATTAAAATAAATATTAGAAAAATCCCAAAAATTCACCAAAAATATAAAAAAATATAAAACACACAAAAATATTTTAGTCTGAATTTTCGCTTGCTTTTTAATGCATTAAATAAATTGTTGAAGTGTGCTTGCTCTTGTTTTTCTATTTTCTTCGCATAGTAAAAATCTAAAAAAAAAATTTTAAAAACCACTAAAAATGTTTTCCATTTTTCTCTGATTTTTGACTACTTCGTAGGCTTCTTAGCCAATCCGTGCTCCTTGTGTTCGACCCTGTGTGCTATACCAGGTTAATATCATAGCAGGACCGCTATTTGAGTGTTTTGATTGATCTTACGTGTTTCGAGTGGTCTGATTTTTTTTTGATATACTTAGTCTGAGTGATTGAGGTCACAACGACCTATATTTCTGTACCTTTACCTTAGTCATTCGGACGGTTATCAGAATGGCGCCGTTGCCGGGGAGCACGGCTTAGTAGTCGTTTTTAGCTTTTTCCGCAGTTTTTGATTTCGCGGCTTTTTGTATAGAATTTTTGTATATATATTTTTCTCATATTTCTGCCAATAATTTTTGGACTGACCACTTTTCTCTCTGTTTCTTGCGAGGGCCCGAGGAGCGAGGGCGGCATTCCTAGGAGTGCCGGAGCACCCGAGCGAAGCGGAGGCGGCTCGTTTCTTCATCGAGCCGCAGGAGAGAGCGAGAGAGAGAGTTGAGTGGGTGAGGATAGCTTAGGACTTTATTTCATTTATTATTATTGTAATAATACAAGGACTTGAACTCTTGGACTGCTTGGACACTTCTACCGTAGCGGGTCTGTTTCGCCGAGCACCGGTGTACTCGGGGGACCCTTTAGGACCTTAGCGGTTTTTCGTGGTTTTCTCGCGGCTTTCTTTTTCTTTCTTACTGCCTTTCCGGTGTTTACGCGGTTTTTGCTCGAGCCCCTAGATTTAGGAATTTCTGGTGCTTGTGACGTAATTAGTAGGATCCACACACCTAATTGCTTATCTGTTCCCATAGAACGTAATTGGACCTACTAATAATAAATAATAAAAATAACTTAGTCACTTTCCTGAGAGCCTACGCGCCGCGAGCCTGCCCCGTCAAGCGCTACTCCTGAACTTGACCTGTCGAGAAGAGGAGGGGTGGGTCTAGACCGGACTCTTTGGATCGAGGGCGAGTGACTGAGTTAGACGGTTCTGCGCTAGAAATTGCTCATCTAGGACTCGGTTTTTCCCGCTTGCATCATTTAGGTAGTTTATTTCCTGTCTTTAAATTCTGCGCGGATCACTTGCATGTAGAGTGTTGGAGACAAGGTACGCATTTCTATCTCAGCATGCATCATTGATTTATCGCGCATCGGCTTTTTCGTCTTCTCCCCCCTGTTTTTGGACTAAATAATCAGGAGAACCGAAAAATTCGTTAGGCCTTTTGTTTGCTTTGAAATATATTAAAAAGAAAAACAATAAAATCGGGACTGCTAATCATACTTGATCTTAAAAACCGCTCACCCTAAAAACTTTGTCTTGGGGAGAGCAACCCCCTCATTGTATTGTTTGGATGCGCGAGAGAGTGACCCGCACCCTAGGTAGAGCCTCCCGGTGCTAGACCCGACTGATTACCGACTTTTCCGTGCGGGCCAGTCGGTTGGGATAGCACCGGATATCCTAAAAGGTCACGTAAGCGCTCTGATATTTCGTGTGTTCACCAAAATAAAATAGACAAGATAATTTGACCGAACTTTCACGGTCTTCAGCTCGCGTTACGTTGGTGAACCGGGGGTTTGTTTTTGATCATAGTTGATTCCAGATCTCATCCGCACTACTCGCCAGATCAAGATGATGGGTAGACGGTCTCTTAGGCAGCCTCTGGCTGCACCGCTTTCGGGCACGTCTACCCGATCATCTAGGTTGGCCCGCGAGAGCCGAGACCAGCTCTCCGAGCCCGAGTACGATTCCGCCCTGTTCCCCCTCGACCCCCTTTCTTTCGGTACTGAGAGACATGAGCCCGAGGAGAGATTAGCAGATTTGACAACACCTGAGTTGGGCTCATTTGATTTTGCAGACGTCGCTATGGCCGCCAGATCAGACGATTACCCCGGAGGTCCACAGGGAGATCAGCATGTTGTATTTGACCAGGGGGCGATCAACTCCACCCTGATCGCATCACTAGAGACAGTTCAGCAGCAGTTACGCGATCAGGGGGCATTCATGATAGAGATGAGGCGAGAGTTGGAGAGGCTCAGAGCAGAGCGAGGTTCAGAGCAGAGCGAGCCTGAGGAGATGCCTGATGCAGAGGCCGCAGCCGCAGCAGCCGCGGCAGGAGGACCATCACAGCCGATGCGGGCGTTACACAACCCCGGATCTACTCTGATGCATCACTGGGTGGTAGTGCCAGCGATCGTGGGAGACTTCAAGTTCCCCCCGAACACCTTGCAGTTACTGCCCCGTTTCCATGGGCTAGCCACTGAGGAGCCCCACCTCCACCTCCAGGAGTTTCTGATGATCTGCAGCACTGTCCACGATCGCCACGTGGACCAGGATACGATCCGGATGATAGCCTTCCCGTTTTCACTGGCAGATAGAGCAGCCACCTGGCTGAAGCATCTAGGAAAGTTTGTCTACACCTGGGAGCAGCTCCGCACCGAGTACTTGAAAAAGTACTATCCACTCGGGCGGACGAATGCAGCGAGGGCCCTGATCAGCAACTTCTCCATGTTCCCCAACGAGCAGTTCCACGAGGCTTGGGAGAGGTTTCGAGAGCTCCTAGACAGACCCGCACCACGACATATCCAAGCCGAACCTAGTTCAGAGCTTTTTCAGCGGGTTGACGCCAGAGCTTCAGGGTCTGGTGAACGCTTCTTGCGGCGGGTCCTACTTTGCCAAGGACCACGATCAGGTCTGGGCCATCTACGAGGAGATGTCCGAGAACTATATGGTGATGTCTCAGACCAGATTGTATACTCAGAGACCCCAGCCTCAGTAGCCAGGACCCGTGCAGTACCAGCGGATAGCACGGGTAGATGCAGGTCCATCCAGTTCGTCCGCAGTCGCAGCAGCACAGGCAGAGTCATCCGCTGCGGACATGGGTATCATTAGCGAGAAGTTGGACCGCATGGAGCTGATAGAGAAGAAGCAGTGCCAGAGCATCACTCAGATGGAACAGATGGCACAGGTTCTGAGCGACATGAAGACCCAGCTCATGTGTCTCCAGGAGACACAGACGGCTTCACAGCCCCGTCTTCTGTCGCGAGGCGATACCGGCGGCAGCAGCAGCTCGTCCCAGCGCTCCAGCTCTTCACAGCAGCCTAGACAGGTTCACCTTGTACAGGCGGAGCCGTACCAACAGCCGCAGCCTACCTACCAGTCCCCACCATCTCCAGACATGCAGATGGTGGTCTACCAGCCGGATCAGCCTCTGGCAGTACTGCCGCCAGACCCCTTCGATGCAGAGCCGTTGATGGATGTCAACGGGATTTGGTATGACCGCCCCCAGCCTGGGATCCGACGAGACCATCCCGGATTCAGGTGGGGGAGTGGTGGTGCCCAGTCCTTGCAGCAGCCGTCAGGACAGGGAGGGCAGTACTCCCAGCAGAGAGACCAGCACCAGTCGCAGCCGCAGCACCCAGCACCCCAGCAGCACCAGCCATCATCCTACGGTCCTCGTCCCTATCAGCAGCAGGGACAGTCATGGAGACGTGAGCAGCAGGCTCACCCGATCCAGCAGCAGCACCCGTCCTCATATCCCTCTTACCAACACCATCAGCAGCAGTTCCAGCAGCCTCACCCACAGAGAGGCCACCCGTCGGGCTCCCACGAGAGCCCCGCTTTGGATGACATCGCCCGCCTCCTCACGGACCAGCAGGCCACATTCAGACGGGAGATGGACGAGTTCCGCCAGGAGATGCGGGACTTGGTGAGAGGGAAGGCCGCCATACCAGCCCAGATCGAGCCGAATCCGAACAACCTTAAGAGGAAATCTGAGCAGGTAGTACATACTGAGTTAGCCACTCCTAGTGACTCATTTGATGATACATCTTCGGATCTATTTGATGCTGATTTTGTCACACTTAGGAGCGGTAGGACCCCAGCAGGCGGCGGCGCCTCATCTGAGCTTCACCACGAGGACACTCCAGAGGCGCCACATGAGGAGGAGGAGAGCGGTACTGAGGCCGCTCCAGATGATGATGGTGGCACTGATGCCACCAAGGATGCTGATCCCACCGGCGGTACTGAGGCCGCCGCTTCACTAGTTCGAGGAGGTGGTACTGATGCCACCCATTCAGCCGAGCCAGCCAGCGGTACTGATGCCGCACGACGTCTACCAGCAGCAGCAGCAGCAGAACCAGCCCGTGGTGGTACTGAGGCCACCGGTGTGTGTACAGAGAGAGATGTTGTTTTTCCTCGCACTCATGTATCTCGGAACTCTGCTATGAATAAAGGAAAAGGTTTACTTTCTTCTGGTCCCACTGTGGTGCATGATGTATGTGTGGATCCGGTCCTTGAACCGCTTAGACCTTTTCCTAGTCCTTCATCTGAGAAGGACCCAGTGATCCCCTTCCCTAGAGCCCTTCAGATGGGGAAGGGGAAGAAAAAAGAAAATCCCAAAAAGAGAGAGCTTGAGGAGTTCAGCCAGAGCATGATTGATCGATTTCACATCCAGCTGACCCTCCAGGAGGCTTTGCAGCACATCCCCCTTCTCCAGCGTTCTTTGAGAGACAGGACTACAGTCAGGAGGAGGAGGAGGAACCACACTTCCGAGATCCATGTGCTGACGAAAGCCACGTGTTTTGCGATTCAGAACCGACTGCCAGCCAAGAGGCCAGATTCAGGGGCCCCGTATGTTAGATGCCAGATTAGTGAGCAGAGGTTCGACCGTACTCTTCTAGATAGCGGGTCGTCGATCAACCTTCTTCCGGCAGCCCTTCTCGACCGCTTCGAGTTGGGCACTCTTCGACAGAGCAGGACAGTCCTTCAGTTCGCTGATCGATCTGTCAAGAGGCCGAAGGGGTTATTACGAGACTTTATTGTCACAATTCAGGGCCTGAAATTCCCCGTGGACTTCGTAGTGTTGGACATGGAGATCCCTGAGTCAGTGGCCGATACCCCCATCATCCTTGGTCGTCCGTTCTTGGCCACAGCCAAGGCGGTGACTGATCATGATAGCGGGAAGGTGTACTTTCGCGCCGAGGGCGAGAGTATACAAATAGAGACGGTCGAGGACTACAGAGCTAGAGAGAGAACCCGCTCAGATGCGAGTACAGATTCAGAGCAGCTGACAGAAACAGAGCCAGACATCCACCAGGACTGTGATTTTGTGATCACAGACACAGGGCAGATCCTGCAGCACAGACCATCCTCTCATATTCAGATACAGCTGATGCCGAGATGATAGCAGAGGAGAGTCTGGAGAGCACAGCCCTGGTTCAGGATACCATGGAGGCAGCAGAGCCGGTCCTTGATCGCGACACGATGTTCAGTGATGGTGGTGCTGAGGCCACCTTGTGTCATGGTGGTACTGATGCCACCGCGGTTGATACAGATCCCTCGGATTCAGAGTCTGATTGGGCCGATTGCTATGATCAGATGCCAGACCTGAGTTCACCTGAGCCTACAGATGAGGAGGAGGTAGATGCAGAGCCGAGCAGAGATAGTGCAGTTGAGCAGCCTTCTCCCGATCCAGTTTGCGAGAGTACGCTTTCACTTTCCCAGGCAGATTTGGCAGACTTAGCAGCTTTCACTCAGTTCCTTCCACAGCCAGATTTGCCAGCACCCAGCATTCCAGAGCGAAAGCCGCTCCCTATTTCGCTGAAGTATCGATTCCTTGCGGGCGATCCAGAGATGTACCCAGTCATCATCTCTGCCGAGTTGACTGGAGAGCAAGAATCCCGTCTGATGGGGGTTCTTGAAAAGAACCGCAAGGCAATCGGATGGAGCGTAGCGGATCTCCATGGGATTAGTCCAGCAGTGTGCTCCCACCATATCTATCTTGAGGAGGGGGCGAAGCCGTCGCGTGAGTTCCAGCGGCGACTGAACCCCAACCTGAGAGAGGTCGTGATGAAAGAAATATCAAAATGGTGGAGTGCAGATTTTATTTATCCCATTTCCAACTCCAAGTGGGTCAGCCCCTTGCATGTGGTGCCCAAGAAGACGGGCATCACAACTGTGATCAGTGAGTCGGGAGAGGAGATCGCTACACGAGTACCCACCTCTTGGAGGGTTTGTGTTGACTACAGGAGACTCAACCAAGCCACCAAGAAGGACCATTTCCCCCTGCCTTTTATTGACCAGATCATTGAGAGACTGGCAGGGAAGAGCCATTATTGCTTCCTGGATGGGTACTCGGGCTACAACCAAGTGGCCATCGCTCCTGAGGATCAGGAGAAGACCACCTTTACCTGTCCCTTCGGCACATATGCTTTTCGACGCATGCCATTTGGGCTATGCAACGCCCCTGCGACTTTTCAGAGGTGCATGCTGTCGATCTTTTCGGACATGGTGGGGGAGTGTTTGGAGGTCTTCATGGACGATTTCTCGGTCTACGGCGACGGATTTGATTCTTGTCTTGACTGCCTAGACCGGGTACTCCAGCGATGTATCGAGTTTCATTTGGTTCTATCATGGGAGAAGAGTCACTTCATGGTGACTCAAGGGACGGTGCTTGGCCACATCATCTCCGACAGGGGCATGGAGGTTGATCCGGCCAAGGTTGTTGTCATTAGAAAACTCACACCGCCGTCCAATTTGAGGCAGCTACGGTCATTCCTGGAGCACGTTGGATTTTATAGGAGGTTCATTCAGGATTTCAGCAAGATTGCCCGACCGTTGACTGACCTCTTGACGAAAGACACCGAGTTCCTTGTCGATGACAAGTGTCTCTCGTCCTTTGCGACTCTCCAGCAGCATGTTATTGAGGCTCCTGTTCTCCAGCCGCCTGATTGGTCTCTCCCATTCGAGATCATGACAGACGCCTCTGATTTTGCCGTGGGGGCAGTGCTGGGACAGAGGAGGGATGGAGTTCCATTTGCCATACACTACGCTAGCCGCACATTGGATTCAGCTCAGTGGAATTATACGGTCACAGAGAAGGAGATGCTAGCCGTAGTGTTTGCCCTAGATAAGTTCAGATCATATATCATTGGATCTAGAGTGACTTTGTTTACAGATCACACCGCCATCAGGTACCTCAAGGCAAAGAAGGATGCCAAGGCCATACTGACTAGATGGATCCTTTTACTCCAGGAGTTCGACATTGAGATCAAGGATAAGCCTGGAGTCAAGAATATGGTGGCAGATCATCTTTCCCGATTAGAGCAGCCTGAGGATTCTGAGCAGATTGATCCTATTCGAGATACCTTCCCAGATGAGGCGATCCTTGCTATCGCCTCACTCCCGTGGTATGCCGATATTGTGAACTTTCTCGTTGCAGGGAAAGTCCCACAAGATTGGCCCAGGCAGAGGCTTGAGACCTTCCTTGCGAGGGCCAAGTCCTACCACTGGGAGGATCCCATCCTTTACCACGAAGGAGGGGATAGCGTCTGGCGTCGGTGTATTCCTCAGGAGGAACACCATAGCGTCCTCACTTACTGCCACAAGCTTGAGGCAGGAGGACATCATTCTGGGAGGAGAACGGCACAGAAAGTGCTCCAATCCGGCTTGTGGTGGCCGACCCTCTTCAAGGACTCTGATGAGTTCGTGAAGAGGTGTACTGACTGTCAGAGGATGGGCACTTGTGGACATCGTGATATGATGCCGATGCAGCCCATTCACTTCTGTGAGGTTTTTGACGCATGGGGCATCGATTTCATGGGTCCATTCCCTAAGAGTCAGGGATTTGAGTACATTCTGTTGGCCGTTGATTATGTTAGTCGTTGGGTTGAGGCTATCCCGCCCGAGCCGCTGATGCGAGGACAGTTTGCAGATTTTTGAGGAAACATATCATCACGCGGTTCGGGGTTCCACGAGTTCTTATTTCTGATGGGGGGTCTCATTTCATCAACGACCAGGTGAAGGCCCTTGCTAGCGAGTTCAGTATAGACCATCGTGTTGCCACACCTTACCATCCACAGACGAATGGTCTAGCTGAGGTGTCGAATAGGGAGATCAAGACTATTTTGCAGAAAGTCGTCCGCCCTGACCGAAAGGATTGGTCACAGCTTTTGGACTCGGTCTTGTGGGCATATAGGACGTCTTTCAAGACTCCATTGGGCACATCTCCCTTTCGCCTCGTATATGGCAAGCCGTGCCATTTACCTGTTGAGCTGAGGCACAAGTCACTTTGGGCAGTTACAGATATTTTGATGGATCCAGATGGTATGGGAGACCAGAGAAGGGCAGAGTTAGCTGCCCTGGAGGAGCTTAGAGATGCAGCTTTCTCAAGCAGCCTACATTATAAGGAGAAAGTCAAGGAGTGGCATGATTCTCATATCAGCCACAAGCATTTTGAGATTGGACAGAGAGTATGGCTGTTTGATGCGAGGCTACGATTATTTCCAGGGAAGCTACAGAGCAAATGGAAGGGACCTTTTCTCGTCAGAAAGGTGCACGACAATGGTAGTATTGATATATCCGAGTTGTCTTCTGAGAGCACCTTTCGAGTGAACGGCCAGCGGCTCAAGCCATTTCTAGATCATGAGCCACGGGACGTTATTGTTGCCCCTATTCATTTTGCGTGAGATGTGGTCTCTTGACTCACATCTTTTGCATCTCACGCCTGATTTTCACTGTTCTTCCGCCTGTATAGATCCAGTTGTCCATATCATTCTATTCTTTAGTCCCACATCCCTTTTCTTATCTTATGATTATGCTATACTTAGGGTGTACTTTACCCTAAGTATAGGGGGGATGTCGGACCTGCGAGTATTCTTTTCATTCGGTTTGCTCCTGTTTTGCTGCCTATACTTAGGGATACTTTACCCTAAGTATAGGGGGGACAGATTCTGTATCTTCTTCACTCGGATTTCCCTTCATGTACAGCTTGCTATACTCAGGATTAGTTAATCCTAAGTATAGGGGGAAACCACCGAGCTCCTCTCATTCTATTCATTTATTCGTTCCTGTACTTAGACATTCCTTTTCACTCCCCTTTTACTAAGCACGAGTTATGTCTTCTTCATCGCTCTTGATCACTCTGAGGACATCGTTCGAGCTAAGTATAGGGGGGGTGTGTATATATTTCATATATACTTTAGCCATAACTCGTACTTTGTGTGAGTGTGTTAATAAATAAAATGGCTAAAAATCACAAAAATTAAAAATTTTTCATGTACATAAAATTCTTTTATCACGCACATACATAGCTAGTGTAAAAAGTATTTTTGTAAAAATGATTTCAAAAATCTTTGGTGTAAAGTTTGTGTAAATATTTTTGTATCAAAATTATGTATATAATACAAAATTTTTCCAAAATGTTTTGAAAATCAAAAGTTTGCAAAAATCTTGTAAATTGTTGTAAATATCTTTTTGCAAACCTTGCACCTCATGCATCATTCATCCATGATTTCAAAACATTTTTCAAAAATTTTGCATGATTGTAAATATTTGTAAATAGCATCTTGTGTACATATATGTATATAGTTTTTCCTGGATGAGAGTTGACATTTAAACCAAGCCTGGAATTAAATTGAGAAATGGAGCTTGAAAAAGATCTTAATCCACTTAACTTTAAGAGGAACCTTATAGGATTTAGGTTTAAGGCTTTTCAGGTCCATAAGGACTTAATTCTTTGAGTCCACTAGGCTATGAGCATATGTCATCTTGATGAGCTTAAGTAGAACACTTAACAACACACGCATGACTCTTAGAGACAATGGCTTGACTTGCACCTGTACTTTACACATGGCTCTCCACGGATGAGGTGGTGAGGAGGCAGTTTCCTTTGGCTTGGGGTAGCATATGAGGGTAGTACTTCTAGGCGGAACCTCTCTTCTTCTTCTAGTGAAGGAAGTGCACCTCAACTTGGTCTAGTGGTGATGAAGGCTAAAGACAGAAGCTGTGGGTTGCAATAAAGCTTCAAAAGAGGGATAGTCTACTGGCTCAAGAGGAAATTTCTTGTATATATGCTGCACCATGTAGATATACTGTACAGAAGTCCTTGAGAAAAAAAATGCAAAAATGCAAAAGAACTCCAAAAAAGTGGTGGGTCGGATTGAAAATTTAATAACCCCACCGGAGTGTATATAGTCAAATAAAGCAAAGCTTATGGTATCCATGTTACATCTCATGAAGCTTGCAGCGGGAGACTTAGCTACACTGGCTAAGCTTCCAAAACTCTATACTTCTACCCCCTCTTCTTGAGCCGGTTGCACTTGAACTTAGAAGGGAATACCCCGCTTCTCGAGGAAAGAGTTGCTAGACCGAGGCATTAGAGTTACCAGGTTGAGGGAGGCTGTTTCTTTGTTACTTCTGAGGTGGTGAGCCACATATCACTTACACTGCATGGAAAGACTCATGGTCATTAGAGTTTGTGTATGTAGACTTGTTCTGATCTGGTTTATTAAGGAGTCTTGTCCATAGATTGGTGGAACTTAGAGGCTGTTGGGTTTTAAGCTTAAGTCCAAATAAGGTTCCGACACATTAATAATCCAAAGATCTGATCGAGCTCCATATTTCAATTTAATGAAGGAAAGTTTAATAATTCAACCTTGATCCATGTACATCCTCTTTTTCTTTTTCTTTTTCTTTTTCACTTCTTTTTCAAATAAGTGTTTGCTAAGGGACTAGCAAAGTTAAGTATAGGGGGGTGATGAATACCCATTCATCACTCTTTATTCTTATATTTTAGCTACAAAAACCTTTGCAAATACATGTAGATATATGTAAATATCAATAATTACCAAAAGCATGCATTGTGTAAAAACCTATAATTAGCATGTTTTTGTGCAAAAATAAAAGAATAAAGATTAAAAAGAAAAAGAGGGAAATATTTAGAATAAATATTGAGCAACCTAACCCAAGGGAGGGCTCAGCATGGGCCTGACCGCATAAAAGCCACAGTAGAGAGAGATAGGAGCTCATGTGTAAATATTTATGTAAATAAATAAAATTATATTTTCCTCAACCAAAAATATTCTTGTAAATATTTGTATATATTTAGAAGCTATTAAAAACAAAATAAAAATCTAAAAATCAAAAATTCAAAAAATACCCCTTCACCTTGTACATAGACCATATTTCTATATTTATGTAACCTTATAAATAAATAAAATTATTTTCAAAACTTTTTGTAAATATTCTATGTTGTATTTTAAATAAAATAAATAAAAAGAATTAAAACAAAAATCAAATAAAAATAACAAAAATTAAAAATACAAAAATATCTTGTACATGTGCCATGTACATAGTTGTACATAACTAATTATTTCCTCTATGCATATAAATAATAAAAATAAAATAAAAATAGCCTTTTATTCCTCATTTTATTCTATCAATAAATAAAATATAAAATAGGAATAAAAATGTATAAAAATAACTAATTAAAAATCAAAATTAAAAAAACCCTATATTGTATATATACCTATGTATAGCTATACTATGTAAATACCTTATTTTTATTTCCAAAAATTAATTAAAAATCACCAAAAAATAGAAAAAATTAAAACAAAAATATTTCATGTTTTGAGTTTTAATTAAATCGGCCATTTGTTATTTTTAATTCAATTTTTAAATCTTTTCTGACATGGCTGATTCCCATTGGTCCACGGGGATTGTTGACCGCCCGGTCAACTCCCCCCTGTGGACCACTTCCCACGGGTCTGGTTCGCGGACCCAACTTTTCCCATTTAGCCCCACCAGATCCGATCCCCATTTAGCCTAACCCAGGGTCCTAATTACTCCCCAGGTATCCGGGAATCTCGCCCGACATTGTTCCTAGGGATCCGTGCTCAATCGAGCCGGACCCGAGCCCTTCTTCCCGGACCTGCACCCATATAAAATCCCAGCTCTGCCGCATTCATTTGCCATCTTTGGCTCTCCACTCTCACTCCCGTGACCTCCATAGCGATCCCTGAGGTGACAGCTCGCGATTGCCCTTGTAGCAGTAAGGAGGGGGTGGCCGGACCACTGATCCGGCGACTTTGCACCGCCGTGCTCCGCCCCGTGCAGGAGCTCGAGCCTCAGGCCTTGGCGACCTTCGAGGCAACGACCAGGAGCTACCTTAGCTCCAGCACAGTCTTCCACACCACCCAGGTAACCTTATAGCTTCCCTATTTCGCTCAATTTCTTGTTTCCCCCAAATCGAAGCTCCGCCGCGTTCCGTCGATTCCTGCTATACCGCGTATCCTCTTGATCATCGGAACACCCAGTCACCTTCGCCATCCCTCCACGCACCTTCTCCGCCCCTTCGTTCAACCCAGCTCGCACAGGAGCTGGGGTTCGAGCTCCACCGCCCGTCGCTCGCCGGAGCTCGCTCGCCCCGACCCACAGCTCACCTTCACCCCACCTAACCGGGTCGAGGCACTTTGCCCTCGACCCGCGAAGCTCTTGAGCTACTTTGCAGGTCAAGAGGAGGCCATCTGAGGCCTCCCCACATCCAGGCCAGGAGCTCCCCTCCGTCGACCTCGCCGGAGCCCCTCCAGGGCTCGGCTGGACCATCGGAGGGCACCACCAGCTGCGGGACGACATCGCCGACCTTTTCCGATCTTCAGAGGCAGCTGAGGAGGACCACAGTACGCGCACGAGGCCGGCGAAGCTCTCCGGCTGAGTGTTCTTCCAGTATCCTCCACCGCCGTCCGATCGCCCGCAAGCTCCAGGTTTCATCTTGATCGTCCATCCACGAAGGAGCAGCCACCGCCCGATCATCCAGAGGGGCGATCTGGACCGTTAGAGCAGAGGAGAGAACCACCAGCACCCGAGGCCGTTCGATCACCCACGTGTCCTCCTCTGCGCCGTCGACCAGGCTCACGTGCGGACGCAGAGAAGCGCCAGCCATCCGAGACCGTCAGATCAGCTACGTGGCGCCCATCCAGCCGTCGACGTAATAAAGGGGTAAATTACCTTAGGCCCCCTCTTAGTTTCTGTTTTACGTGTCAGTCCTGTAAATATTTTAGGAGTTTTATTTACGTAGGGTTAATTGCACATTGGACCTCGTGTTTGTTAATACTTGCACTTATGCCCCTGTATGTGTGAGCCACGTGCTTCGTCACATGTAGTTTTGGTTTAATTGCAACTATTATCCTGTAGTTCTGGGTGCTTTATGAATGAATAGAAACTTTCTGGTATTTGCACTTATGCCCCTGTGAACGTTTTATGTCCGCATGTGCGCCTTTTAGTGGGTTATTTTCAACATAGCCCCTGGACTTTTTGGTACGAGTTACCAAAAGGTCCTAGGACTTGTTTTCATTACCAGAAGGTCCTTGAGTGACCTAGGCACGCGCCACGCGCGTGACTTGCTGGGAAAATTGCACCTGGACCCCCAGAGCTTTGGGTATTTGCACTTTGGTCCCTGTGCACAGTGCCCCCTTGTTATTTTTGAATAAAATATCAATTCATCTCCAAATTCGATAAAAATTTGACACATGGCTCCTGCCATGTTGTAGGATTTTTGAGAATTTTGGGGGACATTTCTGAGTTTATTTGTTATTTTTAAAAATTCAAAAACCATCATTTTAGCCACTGTCCAGTTTTAAAAACCCCAAAAAAATATAAAAACTCCTTGAAAAATTCTATAAAAATTAGGTACTGTTTATTTTGTGTCCTTTGATTTTCTAGCCAACTTTGGCTATTTTTCATTGCTTAAAAACCCTAAAAATTCAAAAACACCTAAAAATTCATAAAAATCATATTAAATAATCCAAAAACCCAAAAACAATAATTTTGGTGCTCAAATTTTCCTTGTTTTCTCTCGTATACAGGGAAATTACCTCCAGGTCCCTCGGAGATCCTTAGATATTTTATTTTTGGGTTTTGGACCTGGCTGGACAGTACCTTGTCTTTTTCGTACTGTTTGATTTTTAGAAATTAAAATAAATATCAGAAAAATCCCAAAAATTCACCAAAAACATAAAAAAATATAAAACACACAAAAATATTTTTGTCAGAATTTTTGCTTGCTTTTTAATGCATTAAATAAATTGTTGAAGTGTGCTTGCTCTTGTTTTTCTATTTTCTTCGCATAGTAAAAATCTAAAAAAAAAATTAAAAACCCCTAAAAATGTTTTCCATTTTTCTCTGATTTTGACTACTTCGTAGGCTTCTTAGTCAATCCGTGCTCCTTGTGTTCGACCCTGGGTGCTATACCAGGTTAATATCATAGCAGGACCGCTATTTGAGTGTTTTGATTGATCTTACGTGTTTCGAGTGGTCTGATTTTTTTTTGATATACTTAGTCTGAGTGATTGAGGTCACAACGACCTATATTTCTGTACCTTTACCTTAGTCATTCGGACGGTTATCAGAATGGCGCCGTTGCCGGGGAGCACGGCTTAGTAGTCGTTTTTAGCTTTTTCTGCAGTTTTTGATTTTCGCGGCTTTTTGTATAGAATTTTTGTATATATATTTTTCTCATATTTCTGCCAATAATTTTTGGACTGACCACTTTTCTCTATGTTTCTTGCGAGGGCCCGAGGAGCGAGGGAGGCATTCCTAGGAGCGCCGGAGCACCTGAGCGAAGCGGAGGCGGCTCGTTTCTTCATCGAGCCGCAGGAGAGAGCGAGAGAGAGAGTTGAGTGGGTGAGGATAGCTTAGGACTTTATTTCATTTATTATTATTGTAATAATACAGGGACTTGAACTCTTGGACTGCTTGGACACTTCTACCGTAGCGGGTCTGTTTCGCCGAGCACCGGTGTGCTCGGGGGACCCTTTAGGACCTTAGCGGTTTTTCGCGGTTTTCTCGCGGCTTTCTTTTTCTTTCTTACTGCCTTTCCGGTGTTTACGCGGTTTTTGCTCGAGCCCCTAGATTTAGGAATTTCTGGTGCTTGTGACGTAATTAGTAGGATCCACACACCTAATTGCTTATCTGTTCCCATAGAACGTAATTGGACCTACTAATAATAAATAATAAAAATAACTTAGTCACTTTCCTGAGAGCCTACGCGCCGCGAGCCTGCCCCGTCAAGCGCTACTCCTGAACTCGACCTGTCGAGAAGAGGAGGGGTGGGTCTAGACCGGACTCTTTGGATCGAGGGCGAGTGACTGAGTTAGACGGTTCTGCGCTAGAAATTGCTCATCTAGGACTCGGTTTTTCCCGCTTGCATCATTTAGGTAGTTTATTTCCTGTCTTTAAATTCTGCGCGGATCACTTGCATGTAGAGTGTTGGAGACAAGGTACGCATTTCTATCTCAGCATGCATCATTGATTTATCGCGCATCGGCTTTTTCGTCTTCTCCCCCCTGTTTTTGGACTAAATAATCAGGAGAACCGAAAAATTCGTTAGGCCTTTTGTTTGCTTTGAAATATATTAAAAAGAAAAACAATAAAATCGGGACTGCTAATCATACTTGATCTTAAAAACCGCTCACCCTAAAAACTTTGTCTTGGGGAGAGCAACCCCCTCATTGTATTGTTTGGATGCGCGAGAGAGTGACCCGCACCCTAGGTAGAGCCTCCCGGTGCTAGACCCGACTGATTACCGACTTTTCCGTGCGGGCCAGTCGGTTGGGATAGCACCGGATATCCTAAAAGGTCACGTAAGCGCTCTGATATTTCGTGTGTTCACCAAAATAAAATAGACAAGATAATTGGACCGAACTTTCACGGTCTTCAGCTCGCGTTGCGTTGGTGAACCGGGGGTTTGTTTTTGATCATAGTTGATTCCAGATCTCATCCGCACTACTCGCCAGATCAAGATGATGGGTAGACGGTCTCTTAGGTAGCCTCTGGCTGCACCGCTTTCGGGCACGTCTACCCGATCATCTAGGTTGGCCCGCGAGAGCCGAGACCAGCTCTCCGAGCCCGAGTACGATTCCGCCCTGTTCCCCCTCGACCCCCTTTCTTTCGGTACTGAGAGACATGAGCCCGAGGAGAGATTAGCAGATTTGACAGCACCTGAGTTGGGCTCATTTGATTTTGCAGACGTCGCTATGGCCGCCAGATCAGACGATTACCCCGGAGGTCCACAGGGAGATCAGCATGTTGTATTTGACCAGGGGGCGATCAACTCCACCCTGATCGCATCACTAGAGACAGTTCAGCAGCAGTTACGCGATCAGGGGGCATTCATGATAGAGATGAGGCGAGAGTTGGAGAGGCTCAGAGCAGAGCGAGGTTTAGAGCAGAGCGAGCCTGAGGAGATGCCTGATGCAGAGGCCGCAGCCGCAGCAGCCGCAGCAGCGGCAGCAGCCGCTGCCGCCGCAGCGGCAGCCGCCGCGGCAGGAGGACCATCACAGCCGATGCGGGCGTTACACAACCCCGGATCTACTCTGATGCATCACTGGGTGGTAGTGCCAGCGATCGTGGGGGACTTCAAGTTCCCCCCGAACACCTTGCAGTTACTGCCCCGTTTCCATGGGCTAGCCACTGAGGAGCCCCACCTCCACCTCCAGGAGTTTCTGATGATCTGCAGCACTGTCCTCGATCGCCACGTGGACCAGGATACGATCCGGATGATAGCCTTCCCATTTTCACTGGCAGATAGAGCAGCCACCTGGCTGAAGCATCTAGGGAAGTTTGTCTACACCTGGGAGCAGCTCCGCACCGAGTACTTGAAAAAGTACTATCCACTCGGGCGGACGAATGCAGCGAGGGCCCTGATCAGCAACTTCTCCATGTTCCCCAACGAGCAGTTCCACGAGGCTTGGGAGAGGTTTCGAGAGCTCCTAGACAGATGCCCGCACCACGACATATCCAAGCCGAACCTAGTTCAGAGCTTTTTCAGCGGGTTGACGCCAGAGCTTCAGGGTCTGGTGAACGCTTCTTGCAGCGGGTCCTACTTTGCCAAGGACCACGATCAGGTCTGGACCATCTACGAGGAGATGTCCGAGAACTATATGGTGATGTCTCAGACCAGATTGTATACTCAGAGACCCCAGCCTCAGCAGCCAGGACCCGTGCAGTACCAACGGATAGCACGGGTAGATGCAGGTCCATCCAGTTCGTCCGCAGTCGCAGCAGCACAGGCAGAGTCATCCGCTGCGGACATGGGTATCATTAGCGAGAAGTTGGACCGCATGGAGCTGATAGAGAAGAAGCAGTGCCAGAGCATCACTCAGATGGAACAGATGGCACAGGTTCTGAACAACATGAAGACCCAGCTCATGTGTCTCCAGGAGACACAGACGGCTTCACAGCCCCGTCTTCTGTCGCGAGGCGATACCGGCGGCAACAGCAGCTCGTCCCAGCGCTCCAGCTCTTCACAGCAGCCTAGACAGGTTCACCTTGTACAGGCGGAGCCGTACCAGCAGCCGCAGCCTACCTACCAGTCCCCACCATCTCCAGACATGCAGATGGTGGTCTACCAGCCGGATCAGCCTCTGGCAGTACTGCCGCCAGACCCCTTCGATGCAGAGCCGTTGATGGATGTCAACGGGATTTGGTATGACCGCCCCCAGCCTGGGATCCGACGAGACCATCCCGAATTCAGGTGGGGGAGTAGTGGTGCCCAGTCCTTGCAGCAGCCGTCAGGACAGGGAGGGCAGTACTCCCAGCAGAGAGACCAGCACCAGTCGCAGCCGCAGCACCCAGCACCCCAGCAGCACCAGCCATCATCCTACGGTCCTCGTCCCTATCAGCAGCAGGGACAGTCATGGAGACGTGAGCAGCAGGCTCACCCGATCCAGCAGCAGCACCCGTCCTCATATCCCTCTTACCAACACCATCAGCAGCAGTTCCAGCAGCCTCACCCACAGAGAGGCCACCCGTCGGGCTCCCACGAGAGCCCCGCTTTGGATGACATCGCCCGCCTCCTCACGGACCAGCAGGCCACATTCAGACGGGAGATGGACGAATTCCGCCAGGAGATGCGGGACTTGGTGAGAGGGAAGGCCGCCATACCAGCCCAGATCGAGCCGAATCCGAACAACCTTAAGAGGAAATCTGAGCAGGTAGTACATACTGAGTTAGCCACTCCTAGTGACTCATTTGATGATACATCTTCGGATCTATTTGATGATGATTTTGTCACACTTAGGAGCGGTAGGACCCCAGCAGGCGGCGGCGCCTCATCTGAGCTTCACCACGAGGACACTCCAGAGGCGCCACATGAGGAGGAGGAGAGCGGTACTGAGGCCGCTCCAGATGATGATGGTGGCACTGATGCCACCAAGGATGCTGATCCCACCGGCGGTACTGAGGCCGCCGCTTCACTAGTTCGAGGAGGTGGTACTGATGCCACCCATTCAGCCGAGCCAGCCAGCGGTACTGATGCCGCACGACGTCTACCAGCAGCAGCAGCAGCAGAACCAGCCCGTGGTGGTACTGAGGCCACCGGTGTGTGTACAGAGAGAGATGTTGTTTTTCCTCGCACTCATGTATCTCGGAACTATGCTATGAATAAAGGAAAAGGTTTACTTTCTTCTGGTCCCACTGTGGTGCATGATGTATGTGTGGATCCGGTCCTTGAACCGCTTAGACCTTTTCCTAGTCCTTCATCTGAGAAGGACCCAGTGATCCCCTTCCCTAGAGCCCTTCAGATGGGGAAGGGGAAGAAAAAAGAAAATCCCAAAAAGAGAGAGCTTGAGGAGTTCAGCCAGAGCATGATTGATCGATTTCACATCCAGCTGACCCTCCAGGAGGCTTTGCAGCACATCCCCCTTCTCCAGCGTTCTTTGATAGACATGACTACAGTCAGGAGGAGGAGGAGGAACCACACTTCCGAGATCCATGTGCTGACGAAAGCCACGTGTTTTGCGATTCAGAACCGACTGCCAGCCAAGAGGCCAGATTCAGGGGCCCCGTATGTCAGATGCCAGATTAGTGAGCAGAGGTTCGACCGTACTCTTCTAGATAGCGGGTCGTCGATCAACCTTCTTCCGGCAGCCCTTCTCGACCGCTTCGAGTTGGGCACTCTTCGACAGAGCAGGACAGTCCTTCAGTTCGCTGATCGATCTGTCAAGAGGCCGAAGGGGTTATTACGAGACTTTATCGTCACAATTCAGGGCCTGAAATTCCCCGTGGACTTCGTAGTGTTGGACATGGAGATCCCTGAGTCAGTGGCCGATACCCCCATCATCCTTGGTCGTCCGTTCTTGACCACAGCCAAGGCGGTGACTGATCATGATAGCGGGAAGGTGTACTTTCACGTCGAGGGCGAGAGTATACAAATAGAGACGGTCGAGGACTACAGAGCTAGAGAGAGAACCCGCTCAGATGCGAGTACAGATTCAGAGCAGCTGACAGACACAGAGCCAGACATCCACCAGGACTGTGATTTTGTGATCACAGACGATGAGGCAACTTGGGCAGATCCTGCAGCACAGACCATCCTCTCATATTCAGATACAGATGATGCCGAGATGATAGCAGAGGAGAGTCTGGAGAGCACAACCCTGGTTCAGGATACCATGGAGGCAGCAGAACCGGTCCTTGATCGCGACACGATGTTCAGTGATGGTGGTGCTGAGGCCACCTTGTGTCATGGTGGTACTGATGCCACCGCGGTTGATACAGATCCCTCGGATTCAGAGTCTGATTGGGCCGATTGCTATGATCAGATGCCAGACCTGAGTTCACCTGAGCCTACAGATGAGGAGGAGGTAGATGCAGAGCCGAGCAGAGATAGTGCAGTTGAGCAGCCTTCTCCCGATCCAGTTTGCGAGAGTACGCTTTCACTTTCCCAGGCAGATTTGGCAGACTTAGCAGCTTTCACTCAGTTCCTTCCACAGCCAGATTTGCCAGCACCCAGCATTCCAGAGCGAAAGCCGCTCCCTACTTCGCTGAAGTATCGATTCCTTGCGGGCGATCCAGAGATGTACCCAGTCATCATCTCTGCCGAGGTGACTGGAGAGCAAGAATCCCGTCTGATGGGGGTTCTTGAAAAGAACCGCAAGGCGATCGGATGGAGCGTAGCGGATCTCCATGGGATTAGTCCAGCAGTGTGCTCCCACCATATCTATCTTGAGGAGGGGGCGAAGCCGTCGCGTGAGTTCCAGCGGCGACTGAACCCCAACCTGAGAGAGGTCGTGATGAAAGAAATATCAAAATGGTGGAGTGCAGATTTTATTTATCCCATTTCCGACTCCAAGTGGGTCAGCCCCTTGCATGTGGTGCCCAAGAAGACGGGCATCACAACTGTGATCAGTGAGTCGGGAGAGGAGATCGCTACACGAGTACCCACCTCTTGGAGGGTTTGTGTTGACTACAGGAGACTCAACCAAGCCACCAAGAAGGACCATTTCCCCCTGCCTTTTATTGACCAGATCATTGAGAGACTGGCAGGGAAGAGCCATTATTGCTTCCTGGATGGGTACTCGGGCTACAACCAAGTGGCCATCGCTCCTGAGGATCAGGAGAAGACCACCTTTACCTGTCCCTTCGGCACATATGCTTTTCGACACATGCCATTTGGGCTATGCAACGCCCCTGCGACTTTTCAGAGGTGCATGCTGTCGATCTTTTCGGACATGGTGGGGGAGTGTTTGGAGGTCTTCATGGACGATTTCTCGGTCTACGGCGACGGATTCGATTCTTGTCTTGACTGCCTAGACCGGGTACTCCAGCGATGTATCGAGTTTCATTTGGTTCTATCATGGGAGAAGAGTCACTTCATGGTGACTCAAGGGACGGTGCTTGGCCACATCATCTCCAACAGGGGGATGGAGGTTGATCCGGCCAAGGTTGATGTCATTAGAAAACTCACACCGCCGTCCAATTTGAGGCAGCTACGGTCATTCCTGGGGCACGTTGGATTTTATAGGAGGTTCATTCAGGATTTCAGAAAGATTGCCCGACCGTTGACTGACCTCTTGACGAAAGACACCGAGTTCCTTGTCGATGACAAGTGTCTCTCGTCCTTTGCGACTCTCCAGCAGCATGTTATTGAGGCTCCTGTTCTCCAGCCGCCTGATTGGTCTCTCCCATTCGAGATCATGACGGACGCCTCCGATTTTGCCGTGGGGGCAGTGCTGGGACAGAGGAGGGATGGAGTTCCATTTGCCATACACTACGCTAGCCGTACATTGGATTCAGCTCAGCGGAATTATACGGTCACAGAGAAGGAGATGCTAGCCGTAGTGTTTGCCCTAGATAAGTTCAGATCATATATCATTGGATCTAGAGTGACTTTGTTTACAGATCACACCGCCATCAGGTACCTCATGGCAAAGAAGGATGCCAAGGCCAGACTGACTAGATGGATCCTTCTACTCCAGGAGTTCGACATTGAGATCAAGGATAAGCCTGGAGTCAAGAATGTGGTGGCAGATCATCTTTCCCGATTAGAGCAGCCTGAGGATTCTGAGCAGATTGATCCTATTCGAGATACCTTCCCAGATGAGGCGATCCTTGCTATCGCCTCACTCCCGTGGTATGCCGATATTGTGAACTTTCTCGTTGCAGGGAAAGTCCCACAAGATTGGCCCAGGCAGAGGCTTGAGACCTTCCTTGCGAGGGCCAAGTCCTACCACTGGGAGGATCCCATCCTTTACCACGAAGGAGGGGATAGCGTCTGGCGTCGGTGTATTCCTCAGGAGGAACACCATAGCGTCCTCACTTACTGCCACAAGCTTGAGGCAGGAGGACATCATTCTGGGAGGAGAACGGCACAGAAAGTGCTCCAATCCGGCTTGTGGTGGCCGACCCTCTTCAAGGACTCTGATGAGTTCGTGAAGAGGTGTACTGACTGTCAGAGGATGGGCACTTGTGGACATCGTGATATGATGCCGATGCAGCCCATTCACTTCTGTGAGGTTTTTGACGCATGGGGCATCGATTTCATGGGTCCATTCCCTAAGAGTCAGGGATTTGAGTACATTCTGTTGGCCGTTGATTATGTTAGTCGTTGGGTTGAGGCTATCCCCGTCCGAGCCGCTGATGCGAGGACAGTTTGCAGATTTTTGAGGAAACATATCATCACGCGGTTCGGGGTTCCACGAGTTCTTATTTCTGATGGGGGGTCTCATTTCATCAACGACCAGGTGAAGGCCCTTGCTAGCGAGTTCAGTATAGACCATCGTGTTGCCACACCTTACCATCCACAGATGAATGGTCTAGCTGAGGTGTCGAATAGGGAGATCAAGACTATTTTGCAGAAAGTCGTCCGCCCTGACCGAAAGGATTGGTCACAGCTTTTGGACTCGGTCTTGTGGGCATATAGGACGTCTTTCAAGACTCCATTGGGCACATCTCCCTTTCACCTCGTATATGGCAAGCCGTGCCATTTACCTGTTGAGCTGAGGCACAAGTCACTTTGGGCAGTTACAGATATTTTGATGGATCCAGATGGTATGGGAGACCAGAGAAGGGCAGAGTTAGCTGCCCTGGAGGAGCTTAGAGATGCAGCTTTCTCAAGCAGCCTACATTATAAGGAGAAAGTCAAGGAGTGGCATGATTCTCATATCAGCCACAAGCATTTTGAGATTGGACAGAGAGTATGGCTGTTTGATGCGAGGCTACGATTATTTCCAGGGAAGCTACAGAGCAAATGGAAGGGACCTTTTCTCGTCAGAAAGGTGCATGACAATGGTAGTATTGATATATCCGAGTTGTCTTCTGAGAGCACCTTTCGAGTGAACGGCCAGCGGCTCAAGCCATTTCTAGATCATGAGCCACGGGACGTTATTGTTGCCCCTATTCATTTTGCGTGAGATGTGGTCTCTTGACTCACATCTTTTGCATCTCACGCCTGATTTTCACTGTTCTTACGCCTGTATAGATCCAGTTGTCCATATCATTCTATTCTTTAGTCCCACATCTCTTTTCTTATCTTATGATTATGCTATACTTAGGGTGTACTTTACCCTAAGTATAGGGGGGATGTCGGACCTGCGAGTATTCTTTTCATTCGGTTTGCTCCTGTTTTGCTGCCTATACTTAGGGATACTTTACCCTAAGTATAGGGGGGGCAGATTCTGTATCTTCTTCACTCGGATTTCCCTTCATGTACAGCTTGCTATACTCAGGATTAGTTAATCCTAAGTATAGGGGGAAACCACCGAGCTCCTCTCATTCTATTCATTTATTCGTTCCTGTACTTAGCCATTCCTTTTCACTCCCCTTTTACTAAGCACGAGTTATGTCTTCTTCATCGCTCTTGATCACTCTGAGGACATCGTTCGAGCTAAGTATAGGGGGGGTGTGTATATATTTCATATATACTTTAGCCATAACTCGTACTTTGTGTGAGTGTGTTAATAAATAAAATGGCTAAAAATCACAAAAATTAAAAATTTTTCATGTACATAAAATTCTTTTATCATGCACATACATAGCTAGTGTAAAAAGTATTTTTGTAAAAATGATTTCAAAAATCTTTGGTGTAAAGTTTGTGTAAATATTTTTGTATCAAAATTATGTATATAATACAAAATTTTTCCAAAATGTTTTGAAAATCAAAAGTTTGCAAAAAATCTTGTAAATTATTGTAAATATCTTTTTGCAAACCTTGCACCTCATGCATCATTCATCCATGATTTCAAAACATTTTTCAAAATTTTGCATGATTGTAAATATTTGTAAATAGCATCTTGTGTACATATATGTATATAGTTTTTCCTGGATGAGAGTTGACATTTAAACCAAGCCTGGAATTAAATTGAGAAATGGAGCTTGAAAAAGATCTTAATCCACTTAACTTTAAGAGGAACCTTATAGGATTTAGGTTTAAGGCTTTTCAGGTCCATAAGGACTTAATTCTTTGAGTCCACTAGGCTATGAGCATATGTCATCTTGATGAGCTTAAGTAGAACACTTAACAACACACGCATGACTCTTAGAGACAATGGCTTGACTTGCACCTGCACTTTACACATGGCTCTCCACGGATGAGGTGGTGAGGAGGCAGTTTCCTTTGGCTTGGGGTAGCATATGAGGGTAGTACTTCTAGGCGGAACCTCTCTTCTTCTTCTAGTGAAGGAAGTGCACCTCAACTTGGTCTAGTGGTGATGAAGGCTAAAGACAGAAGCTGTGGGTTGCAATAAAGCTTCAAAAGAGGGATAGTCTACTGGCTCAAGAGGAAATTTCTTGTATATATGCTGCACCATGTAGATATACTGTACAGAAGTCCTTGAGAAAAAAAATGCAAAAATGCAAAAGAACTCCAAAAAAGTGGTGGGTCGGATTGAAAATTTAATAACCCCACCGGAGTGTATATAGTCAAATAAAGCAAAGCTTATGGTATCCATGTTACATCTCATGAAGCTTGCAGCGGGAGACTTAGCTACACTGGCTAAGCTTCCAAAACTCTATACTTCTACCCCCTCTTCTTGAGCCGGTTGCACTTGAACTTAGAAGGGAATACCCCGCTTCTCGAGGAAAGAGTTGCTAGACCGAGGCATTAGAGTTACCAGGTTGAGGGAGGATGTTTCTTTGTTACTTCTGAGGTGGGGAGCCACATATCACTTACACTGCATGGAAAGACTCATGGTCATTAGAGTTTGTGTATGTAGACTTGTTCTGATCTGGTTTATTAAGGAGTCTTGTCCATAGATTGGTGGAACTTAGAGGCTGTTGGGTTTTAAGCTTAAGTCCAAATAAGGTTCCGACACATTAATAATCCAAAGATCTGATCGAGCTCCATATTTCAATTTAATGAAGGAAAGTTTAATAATTCAACCTTGATCCATGTACATCCTCTTTTTCTTTTTCTTTTTCTTTTTCACTTCTTTTTCAAATAAGTGTTTGCTAAGGGACTAGCAAAGTTAAGTATAGGGGGGTGATGAATACCCATTCATCACTCTTTATTCTTATATTTTAGCTACAAAAACCTTTGCAAATACATGTAGATATATGTAAATATCAATAATTACCAAAAGCATGCATTGTGTAAAAACATATAATTAGCATGTTTTTGTGCAAAAATAAAAGAATAAAGATTTAAAAGAAAAAGAGGGAAATATTTAGAATAAATATTGAGCAACCTAACCCAAGAGAGGGCTCAGCATGGGCCTGACCGCATAAAAGCCACAGTAGAGAGAGATAGGAGCTCATGTGTAAATATTTATGTAAATAAACAAAATTATATTTTCCTCAACCAAAAATATTCTTGTAAATATTTGTATATATTTAGAAGCTATTAAAAACAAAATAAAAATCTAAAAATCAAAAATTCAAAAAATACCCCTTCACCTTGTACATAGACCATATTTCTATATTTATGTAACCTTATAAATAAATAAAATTATTTTCAAAACTTTTTGTAAATATTCTATGTTGTATTTTAAATAAAATAAATAAAAAGAATTAAAACAAAAATCAAATAAAAATAACAAAAATTAAAAATACAAAAATATCTTGTACATGTGCCATGTACATAGTTGTACATAACTAATTATTTCCTCTATGCATATAAATAATAAAAATAAAATAAAAATAGCCTTTTATTCCTCATTTTATTCTATCAATAAATAAAATATAAAATAGGAATAAAAATGTATAAAAATAACTAATTAAAAATCAAAATTAAAAAAACCCTATATTGTATATATACCTATGTATAGCTATACTATGTAAATACCTTATTTTTATTTCCAAAAATTAATTAAAAATCACCAAAAAATAGAAAAAATTAAAACAAAAATATTTCATGTTTTGAGTTTTAATTAAATCGGTCATTTGTTATTTTTAATTCAATTTTTAAATCTTTTCTGACATGGCTGATTCCCATTGGTCCACGGGGATTGTTGACCGCCCGGTCAACTCCCCCCTGTGGACCACTTCCCACGGGTCTGGTTCGCGGACCCAACTTTTCCCATTTAGCCCCACCAGATCCGATCCCCATTTAGCCTTACCCAGGGTCCTAATTACTCCCCAGGTATCCGGGAATCTCGCCCGACATTGTTCCTAGGGATCCGTGCTCAATCGAGCCGGACCCGAGCCCTTCTTCCCGGACCTGCACCCATATAAAATCCCAGCTCCGCCGCATTCATTTGCCATCTTTGGCTCTCCACTCTCACTCCCGTGACCTCCATAGCGATCCCTGAGGTGACAGCTCGCGATTGCCCTTGTAGCAGTAAGGAGGGGGTGGCCGGACCACTGATCCGGCGACTTTGCGCCGCCGTGCTCCGCCATGTGCAGGAGCTCGAGCCTCAGGCCTTGGCGACCTTTGAGGCAACGACCAGGAGCTACCTTAGCTCCAGCACAGTCTTCCACACCACCCAGGTAACCTTATAGCTTCCCTATTTCGCTCAATTTCTTGTTTCCCCCAAATCGAAGCTCCGCCGCGTTCCGTCGATTCCTGCTATACCGCGTATCCTCTTGATCATCGGAACACCCAGTCACCTTCGCCATCCCTCCACGCACCTTCTCCGCCCCTTTGTTCAACCCAGCTCGCACAGGAGCTGGGGTTCGAGCTCCACCGCCCGTCGCTCGCCGGAGCTCGCTCGCCCCGACCCACAGCTCACCTTCACCCCACCTAACCGGGTCGAGGCACTTTGCCCTCGACCCGCGAAGCTCTTGAGCTACTTTGCAGGTCAAGAGGAGGCCATCTGAGGCCTCCCCACATCCAGGCCAGGAGCTCCCCTCCGTCGACCTCGCCGGATCCCCTCCAGGGCTCGGCTGGACCATCGGAGGGCACCACCAGCTGCGGGACGACATCGCCGACCTTTTCCGATCTTCAGAGGCAGCTGAGGAGGACCACAGTACGCGCACGAGGCCGGCGAAGCTCGCCGGCTGAGTGTTCTTCCAGTATCCTCCACCGCCGTCCGATCGCCCGCAAGCTCCAGGTTTCATCTTGATCGTCCATCCACGAAGGAGCAGCCACCGCCCGATCATCCAGAGGGGCGATCTGGACCGTTAGAGCAGAGGAGAGAACCACCAGCACCCGAGGCCATTCGATCACCCACGTGTCCTCCTCTGCGCCGTCGATCAGGCTCACGTGCGGACGCAGAGAAGCGCCAGCCATCCGAGACCGTCAGATCAGCTACGTGGCGCCCATCCAGCCGTCGACGTAATAAAGGGGTAAATTACCTTAGGCCCCCTCTTAGTTTCTGTTTTACGTGTCAGTCCTGTAAATATTTTAGGAGTTTTATTTACGTAGGGTTAATTGCACATTGGACCTCGTGTTTGTTAATACTTGCACTTATGCCCCTGTATGTGTGAGCCACGTGCTTCGTCACGTGTAGTTTTGGTTTAATTGCAACTATTATCCTGTAGTTCTGGGTGCTTTATGAATGAATAGAAACTTTCTGGTATTTGCACTTATGCCCCTGTGAACGTTTTATGTCCGCATGTGCGCCTTTTAGTGGGTTATTTTCAACATAGCCCCTGGACTTTTTGGTACGAGTTACCAAAAGGTCCTAGGACTTGTTTTCATTACCAGAAGGTCCCTGAGTGCCCTAGGCACGCGCCACGCGCGTGACTTGCTGGGAAAATTGCACCTGGACCCCAGAGCTTTGGGTATTTGCACTTTGGTCCCTATGCACAGTGCCCCCTTGTTATTTTTGAATAAAATATCAATTCATCTCCAAATTCGATAAAAATTTTACACATGGCTCCTGCCATGTTGTAGGATTTTTTAGAATTTTGGGGGATATTTCTGAGTTTATTTGTTATTTTTAAAAATTCAAAAACCATCATTTTAGCCACTGTCCAGTTTTAAAAACCCCAAAAAATATAAAAACTCCTTGAAAATTCTATAAAAATTAGGTATTGTTTATTTTGTGTCCTTTGATTTTCTAGCCAACTTTGGCTATTTTTCATTGCTTAAAAACCCTAAAAATTCAAAAACACCTAAAAACTCATAAAAATCATATTAAATAATCCAAAAACCCAAAAACAATAATTTTGGTGCTCAAATTTTCCTTGTTTTCTCTAGTATACAGGAAAATTACCTCCAGGTCCCTCTGAGATCCTTAGATATTTTATTTTTGGGTTTTGGACCTGGCTGGACAGTACCTTGTCTTTTTCGTACTGTTTGATTTTTAGAAATTAAAATAAATATCAGAAAAATCCCAAAAATTCACCAAAAACATAAAAAAATATAAAACACACAAAAATATTTTTGTCTGAATTTTTTCTTGCTTTTTAATGCATTAAATAAATTGTTGAAGTGTGCTTGCTCTTGTTTTTCTATTTTCTTCGCATAGTAAAAATCTAAAAAAAAAATTAAAAACCACTAAAAATGTTTTCCATTTTTCTCTGATTTTTGACTACTTCGTAGGCTTCTTAGCCAATCCGTGCTCCTTGTGTTCGACCCTGCGTGCTATACCAGGTTAATATCATAGCAGGACCGCTATTTGAGTGTTTTGATTGATCTTACGTGTTTCGAGTGGTCTGATTTTTTTTTGATATACTTAGTCTGAGTGATTGAGGTCACAACGACCTATATTTCTGTACCTTTACCTTAGTCATTCGGACGGTTATCAGCTGGCCCATATTAACCCGTTATATATTATTAACTTTGAGTTTGTGTTTAAAGTCAATCTGAATTCAAGCTAGACGAGCTAAAATTGTTTAAAACATATGCCATAATACTTGTGAAACAACTAAAACTCAATTCTACCGGAGATGATTTCTCATTTTATACAAGTCCATTCAATGTTATATACCATAAACGTCTCTCATTATAGAAATCAAAAGAGTGAATCAAGTTTACACAGTTAACGACGACAGGTGCACCAGGCACTATATGTTAAAAAATGGGCATAATGCTCGTATTAGGTAAAGGTTCAATAATAGAAAATATTATAATAGAAAAAATAAACACTAAAAACTCAAGAATAACCACAAGAATCTAAGACATAGACTAATTAAGAAAAATTAATTCTGAAATAAAATACAATGATCATCAACTCATATGTACCACACACGACTTTCTTGATTTATAAACATTGTATGAAGATAGGATACATGAACAGAATGTGCATGACAGGTGAGAGTTTCCATACGTGTAGGATATGGGAAGGGTTCGAGCCCTCTTCGGCCAGGTCGGACTGGGCCAGGAGAGTGATCCAAACTCCAAAAGAAGGTCAAGTCTTTATCTAATCGCAAATAAAAATAGAGAGATATAGGATTCACTATGTACTATACATATCACATATACTTGTACATAATATTTACTTATTTATTTTAAACAAAATAAAATTATTTTATTCTTTTACTTCCTTGCATATAGTATTAGAAATAATATAAAAATAAAATAAAAATCAAAAAAATAAAATAAAAATAAAAATAAAATCATCAAACCTTTGTACAAAAATACACATATACATACCACATTCACTATTTATTTTATACCTTTAAATTGTTTATAAAAATAAAATGAAAATTATTTAATACTCCTAAAATTATGTTGTAAATAAACAAAATATAAAATAAAAGTATTTTTGTAAAAATAATTAAATAAAAATATTATACATAATACATAGGTATATTATACTTGTATATAATACTATATACCACATATACCCTATTTTATTTTTCATAAAAATAATTAAAAATTATAGAAAAATATTTTATAAAATAATAATAATTTTTCATTTTAAATGTTTCATTTACTGTATTTAATTCTATTTTCTTTGATTTATGTATATCCTAATTTCTGATTGGTCCACATATGACTGTTAACCCCAGTCAACAATCTCTTCCAGGCCGGGTCGGGTTGCATCCTTCTCGCCGGAGCCTTTTCTCTGATTTTTCACATACGAACCTGACCGCCTCTTCTATTGGTTATTGCACCCGATTGCAGCCTCAACTTCCATGATCCTCGTGGATCCCTAGGAGCAACCGGATCTGCCTAAGGATCCATGATATGCTCCGATGTTCTAGGACCCTCGAGCAGCTTATATAAACTCTCTTCCTCGTCTCCAGTCCTTAAGCTCGTCCCATAAGCCACAACAAAATCTTAGCCACCAACCTGGAGTAGGAGGAGAGGCTTAGGACCATCCGGAGATGCCTGGAGGCTTGTAGCCTATGACGTGGTCGGAGCTCCGCCGCGTGAAGCCTCCCACCCAGCCGTAGCTTAGTTGAGGCCAAGACCCATTGGACCACCTACGCCTGGAGCCTAGGAGTTCATCTAAATCTTTAGGTACTTATCTTTTCCGCTGCATTTCCCGTTTCGATTCCACCTTTCCATTTCGCACCGTCGTCGGTTCATCTGCTCCGACCAGCTGGTTGAAGCCTCGCTACGCACCCACATCTATTCAGATCGATCTCTCGACACACCCAACACCATCCTGCGCAACATGGTCATCCTTAAACTCCACCATCCATTCGAGATTAGGCCCAGATATCCTTCCCCCGCCTTCGCCAGAGATCGAACATAATTGCACCCCGCTTCCTTTTCTGTTTAGCTTTAATGACCCCTGCTGGAGCTTTATCTCCGAGCATAGTATCCTTTGCAGGCTCTCACGCGCACGAGGAGACGACTTTGGACACTCATTTGCTCAAGTGGAGCATCTCCAGGAGCACCTTCACCATGACACCCATCGGATTGACACCTCCTTCATCAGAACCCTCCACCGAACGAGAAGCATCATCACGATACTGCTGGAGCCCTTAGAGCCTTCATTGAGTCGACGGATCCCTTCCCTCACTCGATTGAAGTTAGACCTAGGCGTGTTCTTGTAGACCCTTCTTCCATTGTTGGAAGAGAGCACTCCTACCAGATCTAAAGAAAGCCGCCAAATAGTGGCAGCCTTTGGGTCGTTGGATCAGAGCCTTTGACTCACCTGCAATGCACATCCTCGACATTCTCTACAGGTCGTCAAATCCACCTGGGCGTCATACGAAACTATTTCAACCCTTTTTTTAGAAATTACATTATAGCCTTATGTGTTGAACATTGAGCATGTGTGTGAATTGGCTGGATTTTTTACAGTTTGAACCCTAAGTTTTTATATTGTGTTATCCATTTGGTCTAGAAACTTAAAGTAGTTGCAATCTGATCCCAATGAACTATGATTAACTGCATGCCTTTTGTTGGACTTAATAATTATTTAATTAATTTTAAAATACTATTAGCTCATGCTAGTTTGTAGTTTTTATTGTGATTTTCTTGGATTAATTTGAGTACATTTTCTATTTTCAAAATTCAAAAACCCTTAAAAAGTCCTTGTTTGCCATATAAAAATTTGAAAAATGCTCTAAAGTTCCACACAAATTCATATTTTTGCTTTTTTGTATGCTTTACCTTCAGTTTTAATTTTGTTTGAAAATTCACTATAGAAACCATAAAATGTTACAAAACACCAAAAAACGTACAAAAATGATATAAAATCAAGCAAAATTCAAAAATTTTCCTTTCCATTTCATGTTTGTAGATTTTTAAATCTATTTAATCACAAAAATGCTACTCAGGATCTTGAGGCATTTTAAATATTTTTAATTTGCAATTTTGTTCTAGATGTGCACTGTTTAGAGTTTTGAGTCTTGTTTGATTTTTATAAAATCACAAAAATATTTGAAAATTTTAGAAAAATTACCAAAAATACTTAAAAATGCAGAAAACCTAAAAATGTTTTTAGTTTTATTTTTTGAGCATTTTTTATTTGTTAAAAAATCCAAAAAGTGTGGTTGGTGTATGTTTTAAGTATTTGTGCTTCCTTGCCTTTATTCAAAAATAAAAATTTAAAAAATTAAAAACCACTAAGAAAATATTTATCTTCGAAATTTGACTACTTAGTTATTTAATCGTGTTCCTTGTGTTCGACCCTAGCGGCTAAACGAGGTAAATAAAAATAGCGAACCGCTTACATTCTTTGATTGTTTGATATGTTTTGTGGTTTTATTTTCTCAATTAAGCCAGACCGATTGATTGAGGTCACAACGACCTGTGATTTACATTTCTACTTAACCCTAGTTGGTTGGTCGCTCATCAGAATGGCACCGTTGCTGGAAGTATGTCTTAGTTGTCTTATTTTATTTTTGCTCATTCTTTTTATCTATCTGTCTTAACTATTTCTGACATCCTTTCTGCTTGGCTTCTTGTGCGAGGAATCACTCGAGGGACGCTTCTGCTTTCTATTGGAGGAGCCCGCATCCAAGGAGGAGCAGAAGAGTAGAGAAAGTAGTTATATAAGATAGATTAGTTTTATTTTTACAGAAACTCTATTGTTGTAATAATTAGATTCTGAGACTCTTTGGACACTTATACTTTAGGATCTGCTTTGTCAAGTATTGGTGTACTCAAGGGACCTCATCGTGGTTTTGTTTTCCAGCTTTTATTTCTATTTGATTCATGAGGATTTAGCCCTTAGATTTAGACTTCTACTTGATTGTGTCGTAATTAGCTAAGACCCCACACCTAATTGTTTATCTGTTCCGATAGATCATAACTGGACTTAGTTAAAATAAATTTGAAAAAGTTAGCTTGATTGGATACTATACCACGTGTCGTGAGGAATCACATACAGCGCTAGCAGGACCTGTTGTGGCAGGCACCGAGTGACTCCTAAGTTCGGACTCTGATCTTATATTTGATTAGCTAGCTATTGTGCTTCATGTAATAGAAGTTGCTTGTATAAGGTTGATTTCCTCTTGCATCATATATATAGTTTATTTTCTGTCTTTACTTTTATTTGTGGATCACCATGCGTGTTGAGTGCTGGAGTCAGGTACACATTTTTATTTATGCATGAATCATTGTGTTTGATCGTGCATCGGCTTTTCCGACTTCCTCCTCATGTTTTATCGGACTCAAAATAATCAAGCAAATTGGAAATTTTGTTAGGCGTTGTCTTATTTAGAAAAATACCTAAAAAGTGATAATCAAATAAAATTGGACTGCTAATGCAAACTTGACCCTAAAACCAACTTCACTTAAAAATCCTTATTTTGGGGAGAGTGACCCCCTCATTGGTTGATTTATTTACAACGATAGAGTGACCCGCACACTAGGTAGAGCAATACCTGAACTCTATTCAGACTACTAGTCTTGTGGTTAGTTGTTCTCCAATGAGGACTTCACTGGGTAGCTGGTAATTGGTATGGGACTTCTTTAGCAGAGTGGATATATCGGGTAGCTAGTAAACGGTCCGCAACCCATATTGGTTGGGAAAAACTAGCTGTGAGATTGGGCTAGCCTCCTGGGAGCATTGGGTTCCTAACAGTTCGCTTAATCGCTCTGATAGATTGATTGATCACCTAAATAAAAACTGATAAGATTAATGACCTAACTTTCACGATCATCAGCTCGTGTTGAGTAGGTGAACTTGGGCTTTGACTTCTCATCTTGTTTCCATTTCAGATCTAATCTTCTTAAATCCCCACATCACGATGATGGGAAGGAGGTCCCTTAGGCTACCTTTGGTAGCACCGGTTTCGAGCACTCCTCTCCATTCATCTAAGACAGCTTCAGAGAGCTCAGACCCTCTCTCTAAACCTGAGTTCACTATCACCCTATTCCCCCTCAACCACCCTTCTACCATTCCTGAGGTGTTAGAGCAGAGGCCATCACAGTTATTGATGGTACCTGAGTTGGGATCTTTTGCCTTTGCAGAGACCCACGAGATAGCCAGCAGCGAGAACCATACCAATGAGCAGTCGCAGACCTCTTCCTAGGTTTGGATTAGGCCGCCATCAACAACATGTTGTTAGCTTCCCTGGAGACAATGTAGAGACAGATAAGGGAACAAGGAGTTTTCATGGCCGAGGTGAGATGAGAGTTGACGCAAATGCGAGCTAGCAGAGATGAGCCATAGAGACCAGACGGTGGAGAGATACCACGCCAGGAGTGCGGAGACGGATGACCCGAGGATCCACAGGAGCCAGTCAGAGTGCCACGGACGATGAGGCAGTTGCACAACCCTGGTGCAACATTCACACATAGATGGATCCAGCTGCCAGAGATCCTTAACGACTTCAAGCTTCACCCCCAGACCATCCAGCTTCTATCCAAGTTTCATGGGCTAACCATCGAGAAGTCGCCCCTCCATCTGCAAGAATTTGAGATGATTTGCAGAATTGTCCACGACATATTTGTGGATGAGGACATGATCAAGATCATCACCTTCCCTTTTTCCCTAGTTGACAGAGCAACCTACTGGTTAAAGCATTTGGAGAAGTACGTCACCACCTGGGAGCAACTCCGTATCGAGTACTTGAACAAGTACTATCCACTCGGTTAGACCAACGCAACGCGAGATATGATCAACAACTTCACCATGATCCCAAATGAGCAGTTCACGATGCATGGGATCGATTCAGAGAACTCATTGATCGGTGTCCACATCATGACACATCCAAGCTCAATCTTGTTCGGAGCTTTTTCTGTGGGCTGACACCAGAGCTACAAGGGCTAGTGAATGCCTCGTGTGAAGAGTCTTATTTTGCCAAAGATGAGGACCAAGTCTGGGCCATCTATGAGGAGATGGCAGAAAACTACACCGTGATATCTCAGACTATGGTATACACTCAAGGGAAGCCCCTCCCACGGGCCATTTCCTACTAGAGGATTGCATGTGGCAATGTCGATCCTTCTACTTCATTGTCAGTAGAACTTGCCAAGTCTTCAGCTACCGACAGGACGTCATCAGTGAGAAGTTGGACCACATCGAGATCATAGAGAAGAAGTAGTGCCAGGGTCTAAACAAGATTGATCAGTTGGCACAGACACTGAGTGACCGGAAGACCCAGATCATGTGTCTTCATGAGGCACAAATAGCTTCTCAACCCCGTTTTAGGTCACAGGATGATTCGAGGAGCAGCTCTAGCCAACCATCTGCCTCAAACCGCATGTCCACCATATCTAGACAAAGCCGATTCAGCAACTCCAACATTTCCAGCAACCACCACCATCTCCAAACACTTAGATGGTGGTCTACCTGTCGGATCAGTCCTTGGAAGCACTTCGCCTTCCGCACCTTGAGTAGGAGCTGTTGATGGAAGTCAACGGGATATGGTACTCCCAATACCAACCTCAGCTAGGGATTCATCGTGACCATCCCTGATTCAGATGGTCCACTGGAGGCACCTTAGCCATGGATTGTTGTTGATGCAATAGTTGAAAGAGGGGGTGTCTGGAAATAAGTTGGGGGGCATGTGGTGACTTTACGAGTTGCCACGTGTTGCACCACAGAAATTAGAAAATAAAAATGAAATATAAAATCAAAATAAAATAGAAAATGACCTCAAATCAAAAGGTTTTCTTCGTGGAAGTTGTTCGTTCTCGATGATATTTACAATTTTATGAGGGGACGAAAAGCAAAATACATCAATTGTATAAAGTGGAATTTTCTATGAATATAAATTACCATATTTTTACAATTATATTTTTGTGATTTTTAATTATGATAGAATTAAAATAAAATCAATTAATATAATAGGGATATATTTAAATCTAATCTAGTTTTTGGGATTTTTATTAATCAAGAAAATTAATACAATAAAATCAAAGGGACTTATGTACAAACTCTATATACCTATTCAAAACATTTGTTTTTATTTAATTACTATAATATTTTGAAATTGTATTTTTTGCACACTTTATTAAAAATTGGTCAAATAAATAAAATGAAAAGGAAATAAATTAAAAAGAGTTAATTATGTACATAAAATGATAAGTTAAGTTTAGTAAATGTTTAAAATATACAATGAGGATCCAAAATCTAGATTTTGCCTATGAACTCCGAGTAATTCTTAAATGAGCATGATCTCATAGGAGACTATATATGAAAGATATTTAAATTTACAGCCTTTACGTTTCCGAATTAGGATTTTGTTTTATTTCACATATATACAAGTTATTAATTTTATGTTAGTTTCCTTATGATATTGTTAGTGTATGAACACAATGGAGTTGATCTTATTTTCATTGAGTTAGTATAAATTAATTAAAACTGGTAAAGTTAGGTCAATATACAATTGAATATATATATATATATATAAACATAAAATGGGGCTTTTATTAGGAATTTAATATACAACAATCATTCCTAATTATATACAACATATCAATTGTATATTTAAAAATTTTATGGAATTTATTGACTTGGGAAATGAGCTAAGATCAAATAATAAGGTAGATGAATTGTGGATTATCAATACGACTTTAAAAATTTTAAGTCTGAAGATCGAACTAAGCTAGTCTTTATGAAAGAGTTGGGATCTACAAATCATTGTTTGGGTATGAAGGTTACCAATGATATAATTTCGAAATGACCTTGGTTATCTTAATATAAGTGTATTGAGAAAGTACTTCAGAGTTCAACATGGACAAAAGCCAAGCCCGTGAAGCGACGTCCACAACGAAAAGACGGAAAAAATGATATAGAGAAGATTACTTATGCCTTAGTCATAGGAAATATGATGTATGCTATGGTATATATAAGACCTGATATTGCTCATTCAGTTGGAGTTTTCAGTGGGTTTATCTCAAATCCAAGAAAAGAGCGTTGGAATGCAGCTAAATGGATCTTGAGATATCTTCGTGATGCTAGCAACACTTACCTTTGTTTTGAAGCAGAGAAGGCATTCCTACTAGGCTGCATAAACTATGATATGGCAGGTGATATTGATGGTAGACGATCTATATCTGGTTACTTTATGACATTTGCAGGTGGTGTTGTTTCATGGCAATCAAGGTTGCAGAAGTGTGTGTCATTATCTACTACAAAGGCAGAATTCATTGCAGCTATAAAAGCGAGCAAAGAATTCTTGTGGATAAAGAAGTTCATGAAAGAACTTAACTTTCAAGACAATTATATCCTCTATTGTGACTGTCAGAGTGTGATTCACCTTGGTAAGAACTCTACTTTTCATGCAAGGTCGAAGCACGTTGGTGTCAGATATTATTAGATACGTGATGTGTTAGAATCAAAGCAACTTGTACTTAACAACATCCACACATATGACAACCGTGCTAAGACAATACTGCTAGGAAAGTTCGAGAGATGGTGCTCCATCGCAGGTTTAAAGCAATTCCAACATCATCGGTGTGGAGAGTATTGTTAGGCTGTACCCCTCCTTGTGGGAACATAACCATCAATTTAAGACATTGATAGTCCTAATTAGAAAAGGAAAAATCAAGTTCTAATAGGATAAGGAAATCAATTATCATTTAAGAACATGAGTCCTCTTTTTCCATTCCTGTTGGAAGTAGGATTTCATGTGTCCTTATTTCCTCATCTCCATGGGATATAAATAGAGGGTTTGAGGTTCACATGAAATTATCCTAGCACAAGTTCTCATAACACAGGAAAGAAAAAGAGAGAGGGAGATGAAAGAAGGCATGCAACTCTAGCAAGTTTGGAGGGAGTGATCTTCTGAGTGATTCTTCTCCAACCATTTCCCCTACAGTTTGACGATAGATTTATTGGTTTGATGATATCTCTCTTCTCCACTATTCTTTATTTTTAGGTGATTTATAGCTCCATATAGAGGGACGATTTTGTTTAAGCTTCTCACGGGAGATTATTTTGATTATAGTGATTTTTGGATTGTGATCGGCCCCATGATTTTTTCTCTTATATTGAAGGTTTTCCATATTAAAAATTCTGTGTATCAATGATTGATTTTAAATTGTTATAATATTTAACCCATTGTTTCAGTTGATATATCTTGTAGGATCCACTTATTAACTTCAATAATTTTCTAATTCTATCTCTGCGGAAACTCCGTTGCCAACATAATTCAGGTGTGGAGTAACAAATAGGACACATGCAAGTGATATCGCCCAGACATTATTAACTTTTCAGCAACGAGTATTATTGTACAAAAGAAGTAAAAGCTACATTATACGTGTAATGACCGATCACAGAGGAAGAATGATAACAGAAGAATTGGACAACAGAGAAGATCGAAGGTTTATCAAGATATGGATTGCTGCCTCCGTTGCTCTTCGCAGCCTCCACACAACCTTACTCAGCAGCCTGTAAAATTTGCGAGGACTCGGTCTTCTAGCCTGGATTTTAAACAGGAAGAGCAAATCGTTATTCTAAACCTGCATGCTGTGGGAACGCTTCACTCTAAGAAGGAAAGAACGTGAACAGCACATACCCTCGGTTTTTTGCCATCCTAGTTTCTTCTCCTCTCTGTTGAATACGATTTTGTATCCGGTCATGAAATTCACTAAATAATTTAAAAAAAACACTCAATGTGTAAAATTTGGCAGTAAATAAACCGTGATCATGTGATGATATCTTATGATGAACATATATAGGCTTACATCCAATGATGTTCCAATGGGAGGACTCTCTTAGAACATTCAGGCAATATGCCCCCTGCACTTGTTGGCCGAGAATTCAATATACCAATCAATGTCCATATGAAGTTTTGGTTTTACAGATTACTTAGCCATACGTACCGCCGTAGCTTCGGGGAACCACCGATGTAGTACTACGAATTCCATCCCGCCATCCATTATTAGACGATCTCTCTTTAGTCTCAAACCTGTTCGCCCACTACGCCTGCATAAAGTATTTTCTTAGAATCCCGAGTTGGTTATATACCCAAGTGTTCTTGATGATATTGCATGATCAAACTCTATACTTCGAAGAATTTCTACGTAAGTAACGATAAACTCTGTGAAAATTAGTTACCTGAAATAGTAACAATATTCAAAATGGCTGAAATGTCCATCCTTGCTTTCGACACGCCTATCCAGGTTGTCCTGTAATCCTAACTGAAATAGAAGATCAGGAGGAGGAGTCTGATTAAGGTGGAGAAGAGAGAATGAATTGGGCGTAAATCTCACTAATTGTACTTACAGTTTCTATATATCGTGTGTAAACTGGTTCTGATAACCTTGTGTATGAGGTGCCGGTGTCGAACACCGCCGTGAAGCTCACATCCAATTTTCTATCGCCCACCATCATCCCGGTTACATTGACCTTATATTGGGGTCTGGCAGGCGAATCAAAAGCGGGGGAATGTTAGGAAAAACAGTTGGACCTGAGGTACAAATTGCTATTGAATGAAGTCCTGGGAACATTACCCATATTCATCTATAATTAACTGCGTTGTCATTTGACTTGAGCTACCCTTGTCCCCGAAACTGATTTTTCCCGAGCGATTGCGGTGGAAACACATGGAGAAGGAGTCGGCGGTGAGGTTGAGAGCAGCTATTGTGCTGGGAACGGACGTTCTTGCCATTCCAAGACCAAGGATACCATTAGGAGCTACCTTTTTCGTGAACGACCCCATTTGATTTGCCAAGCTGACCACGACCAAGTAATCAGTGGATAGGCTTTTTGATGACAAAATCATAATCAATGACCAATTACCCAAACATGGCATATAATTTTAGGGGCGGCTGATGAGGATCATCTGTTGGTAGGTGAAGAATATCCTCCAGTAGAACACCTGAGGTCGATGTGCCTTGGGTCAGGTACCCATAATTGTAAGGGCAAGCACCACTCTGCGCCGTGCAAATTCCTTCTCTAACACATAATTCGCTGATGTGAGGAGCGTTTCTGCACGTTGACGATGAGGCCAAACTAAATACATTGAATTTCCCACCCTGCGGCACGATGCGGATGCGATTTTGGTGACTGATGAGAACCAACTTATGGGAAGATATATGAGAGAGAGGAGAGAAGCAATACGTCAGGGTGGTCGGGAGGGGAGTAATTGTCGGAATCACCAGGAACCCAGAATAGGCTGCTCCCAGTATCCAGTGCCACCATAAACACCTTCCTGGGCGTGCCCAGTTCCACAAATATATAGTACAGGCTTCTAACATAAAGCAATTGCATCACGGCATATTAGTTTTACATATAGAAGGATCAGCAAAATAGTAATAACCTCGAGGTAAAGGTAACGAAACTGCTATCTACAATCATCAAATTAACACGAAATTTGATAGTTATGCAGAATAATACGCATAGATCTGATCTATACGACTGGATTTTTTCAAAAATTCTCGTAAAAAGATTAATTAAAGGGAGACACCGCTTCGTCTCAGCTGAGAGGATCCTCTCTTGTTACAACACCTGCTGTAACGTAAGGGATCCGTTGAATGGGGGATCCGACAATCCTCATAAATGGCCTACCATCTTCGACCCCTTATAAGGGCCGTCCGATCACCATCAACATATGTGTTGCAGCAAGGGCTGCTACAAGAGGGGATTAGTTCACTAGTCTCATATGGTCGTGCCTAGTTTCTCATAGGTTTGACATGCTAAGCACGGCAACAAAAAGCGTGTGGAGAAAAGATGGCCATATGTCATCATCCTTTTGACTTGGAGAGACATCATTGGGAATTAGTGCCATAATGATGTTTACTTTCTTCCCAAAGTTATCCCACCTCCCTGATCTAAGGAGTCATCAGAAATCGAAGGTGGTTGACCTAATTGAAATTAAAGGATTGAAATCTATATGCACGATCTGGGAACTCGTATATGCAGGTGTAGGTACGCACATATAAAGTCCATCATTGATTCGGACAATTGGGGATAGCTGTAATAGATTATTAGAGACAATTAATGAAGCACATACCAGTCGAGATCCTATCTTTTTTTCTGAAAAAAAAAAACTAAAGTGGCGGCTTACTCTCCGAAGAAGACGAGCTGACGCGTGGAACCGGTGCACTGGCGATGATGACGTTCCTGCTGCCTCGAACGGTCATGAGAGACGAGCAACTCGTAATACTCCGGTGTGCCCTCCTCAGGCCAGTTGTCCGCGGAAGCAGAAGTCACCCATGGCTTCACCTTGCCGGAGGAGCGGCGGTGGATATCGAACTCGATAAGAGGACGAGCTCGGCAGTGCAGCGTGGCCCAGGTTGCGAGCAGCAGCAGTTGGAGGAGGACAGCGTGGAGGGAGGAGGCCATGATGGTGGAGTGGGAAGAGGAGGAGAAGCTTCTTAGGAAGGGATCATAGAGCTTGTGAAAGAGAGGAGAGAGAGGTTGCCGTGTTTTTTAACGATCCGCGGCAATTTGTGGAATTGTAGATGCGCCATCACTCCATCATATGCACGATTAGTAAACTAATGACCTCGATGAGGTCATGGAAGACAAATAGCTCACGCTAGTGTCGTTGGTATATATGCATCCAAAGACCAGAATTTTATATGACTTGGCTCGAATATGCATCAATGACGGCTGAATAAATGATTTTACTTGATGAAATTACCCTTACGACCTCTTCTCCTTCTCCTCGCTTTGGCGAAGAGCACCCTCCAGCTACTTCTCCTTCCCCTCACTATGGAGAAGAGCACCCTTCATCCTCTCCTTCTCATTGCTATGGGAGGGCACTAGCACCTTCCGCTTGCTCCATGTCACCACTGCCACCTCCGCGATCTGCGTAAGCAGGCTCCCCGCCGGCTTCTTGAACTGGTACCTCCTCGTACTGGACAAGATCGAACGCGACCAGCCCAACGAGTATGGATGACGTGCAAATCTCGTACCCCCCATCGCCTCTCGAGATTGTCTTGGATGTAGTCCAGCACCATCACGACGAGGAGCGAACCCAGGCTGCTGAAAAAGAACTAGTTGAACAATTTCACCATCTGCTTCTTCTTGACATGTTCAACTCATCGAATTGGTCGGAACTAAAGCCTGACACGCTTGACTTCAGCCCTCCGATCTCGAGGCTTGTCAAGAAGAGGGCCAGGTAGAGCACGGAAAGCTGTGTATCAGTTGCCGGCACGTAGGACCCTGTAAACAGGGAGCACTTCAATGGACATAACCCAAGGATTATTGTGAAAATCATTAAAATGGTCCCAACCTATTAAAAAAAGGTGATTTAAAGTTTTGGAAGATTAAATAAGGATACCAGAAGGGTGAAACTTACGGAAGCTTGAACGGCGATGAATATGGCGATTGTGGGATACTGACCTAGGAAGGTGAACGATGAAGCCGCCAAAAAGACAGAGCATGAAGGAGGTCCTGAGGAAGTTGGTGATAGTGTTGGAGGAGACCACATTGCCAAGGTGCATTGTGCTGGTTAGGTAAGTGATGAGGTTCATGGCGATGTCGAGTGACGTCAGTCGCTCATTGAGCTCCACAAGTAGGGAGAGTAGTTTCAAAAAAGAGTTGGGCAATTGTCACGTCGGATGGTTGTGTACTAATTGGGACACTTTTTTCTGTGAAGTGAAAAGTGTAAGCTTAGTTGGGATGTTAGTTACCCAACCCGCGAGGGTCTGGTTGCAAAATTACCAAGTTCTGTCGGCCTATGTGGACTTGGACTAAAATGTAAATAAAGAAAATGCAGGGTCCTTTTTACAAATATTACAAAGATATAACACAACAGATGAATGATTCAGTTCCGA
The DNA here is from genome assembly GCA_037367405.1 of Ottelia alismoides. Taxonomy (NCBI): domain Eukaryota; kingdom Viridiplantae; phylum Streptophyta; class Magnoliopsida; order Alismatales; family Hydrocharitaceae; genus Ottelia; species Ottelia alismoides. Next base: position 642,374 of record JAZKJV010004901.1, on the reverse strand, counting down.
ATATTAAATACAAAAATGTATCAGGTCAAAAGCACAAAATACCCAAACACTAGCGATCGGACGGCGGCTGGAGCGTCTGAGATCCAAGCCCGATCGGACGGTCGTGGAGTCCCCTGGATGAGCAGGGAAGAACACGACCCCAACCGAACTTCAATCGATTGTATGGCGCTGCTCCGGCCACTATCCTCGTCGCGGAAGTCCTCCAAAGACGTCTGGAAGTGTCCTCGGTCCGCCAACGGAGCCAAAATGGCTCGACGAGCTCTAGTGCTCCGTAGCAGAGTCGAAGAAGGAGTTGGAGTCCAGGAACCTCACGTTTCCAAAATCGACCCCCCAAGGGGGTCCTTTGACTCTTGCGACCTGCAAAAACGAGTTAAGAAAGTCGCGGGCAAAATGTCACGACCTTCTGGAGGGAAAAATGGCGGAGAATGGCAAGAAAAGAGCTCGCCGGAGCAAGCTCCGACTAGGTGATGGCGAAGGGTGAACAGAGGGGTATAGATCGAAAGTGAAGGGGGGAATCTAATCCTACAGCTACGGAGAATCTAAATATGCAAGAAAAATGAAGAGAAAACGTACCTCGATGGCAGAACGCCAGAGATATGTACCTCACGACCAAGGTGGTCGGAGATGGGTAGAGACCACGATTCACCTAGCCAAACTCCCCCGCGGCAAGGCCGGAGAGTAGCTGTCACATTCCTCAATCCAGGGTGCTAGGAGGAAGAAGTTAGGCAAGGGAAAAAAGGGTTCAAAGGTGTAAGAGAAGGTTGGAGGTCTTTTTGAAAGAGTGGTCGACGGGGCTACAAGAACGAGGTGTATCAGACGATGCAACGATCCAAAGATCGAAGCACTCCATGGGCGTGTATCCTCGATGCATGGTGAACAGAAGTCAAGAAGGAAGCAATGCCAAATGGTGAAAGATCTGTTCTCCAAAATTCGGAGAAAATGCCAAAAAACCAATTTCTGACACAGTGCTGGGGGTGTGTCAGAGAGTGGGCGAGACGGCAAGAATATCGAGGTGTATCCCGCGAATCAACGATCCAATCCTTGATACAAAGTGTGGGCGTGTATGTTGGATATGTGGTCAACAAAAGTCAAGAAGGAATCGAGGCCAAACGATGAAAGCCGCGGCCTACAAAAATCATCAAAAACGGACACTAATGCTTGGCACAGATCAGACCTTGGTCAGAGAGCTGGTCGACATGGCCCAAAGAACGAAGAAAATAGGCTACATCCGTAATCCAATCCTTAATATGATGTATGGGCGTGTATAAGGGATGTATGAGGATAAAAAGTTGAGACGGACATAAGGTCAAATAATGCAAGATGCGACCGCAAAAAATGGGAGAAAATGGCTAAAAACGCAACTCTGACGGGCTGTAGGAGTGGGTCAGAGAGTTGACCCTCCAGTCAACTCTCCAGACCCCCTGGTTGGTCCACGTGGACCAACCAGGAAAAATCCTGGAAAAAGCCTTTGTAAATTCAATTAAAAATAGAAAACAAATTTATTAATTTTTGGTTATCAAATAGCAAATGTTTATTATTTTATAAATTGTTTTATGATGATTTTTATTTATTTTTTCGAGGTATAAAACTACAAGTTAACTCTTATACCCTTGATAAGTATCTATATCTATGTATTTTAATATTTCATTTTTATTTTGGATATTTAATTTATTTATTTTTGTTTATTATTTATAAATTTACAAAATATTTTTATACACTTAAAGATATTTTTATTTTATTTTTCTGAAGTGTTTTGTACACTTAATAAAATAGAATTATAAATTATACAAGTGTGTGTATTGATATTATAACTATGTATGCTATATACAAGTATTTTATTTTGCATTTTTTTGTTTTATTCCTGTTTTAGTGTACATATTTATTATAAATAATATTTACAAAATTATAAAAATATAAAATTATGAAAATAAAGAATAAATAATAAAATGAATATTTTAATATGTACAAGTATACAATAGGGTTCCAAAACTTTCAAACCGTAGCTCCGTCAAATGCGAACTTACCACCATTAAATAGCTTATTTTGAACTATATACAATTAAAGGTGAGTTTGATGCATTTGGAGTTTTTATTTGCGAGATACAGGTCTGGGAAGTTGGGATTCTGGATTCTTATTCAAACCACAACTTTTTATCTGTACATTATTTTTTAGTGAAATTAATTTTGTATTTTTATTTATTTAATTATCTACAACTTTCATGTACAAAGTTTCTTTATTTGAGGTGTAAAAAGTGTAACCAAAAATAGGTACCAAAATGAGTAAAGAATGAATTGAATAGAAGGTATTTGTATTGTATTTTGGCCTTATCACCCCCTACTTTATTCCTTGTCGTCTGAGTCATTGAGATGCCTAGGTCTCGAGGTTTCGGGTCATAAAATATTTACAATATTTTACTCTTTTTCTTTTCTTTTCTTTATTCTATAATTTTGGCTTTAAAAATCACATTTTATACAATATTTACACAATGACGCATGGATGCTAAAATGCCTAAATTAAGCCTATTTACTCGCATTTACTAGGGTTTTTAAGGCTAAAATGATAGAATAAAGATGATGAAACATAGATTCATCATCCCCCTATACTTGCCTTTCGTAGTCCATAGCAAACACTTATGCAATAAGTGCAGAAAAAGAAAAACAAAGAAAAGAAAAAGAAGGAAGATGGATTAAATTTAATTATCAAACTTGTATTCACAAAATCAAAGTTTGGATCTTAAGTCGGACCTTTGGAATTTAAGTACGGGCGGAACCTTAATGAGAACCGGATTTGAAATTCAACAGCCTTCGAGAATCCCAAACTCTGCTCAAGTTTCCTCAATAGCCAGGTCAGAAATATTTCAACTCATACGCAAACCCTTATGACTATGAATCTGACTCGTACAGTGTAAGTGATGGTGGCTCTCCAAACCGAAATGACAAAGAGACTGACTTCTCCAATATGACAACCCAATGATTCCCCAATCCAACAACTCATTCCTCAAGGAGCAGGGTATTCCCTTCTAAATTCAAGTGGAAACCAGCCTAAGAGGAGGGAGTGAAGAGAAGAATGGACGGTAGCCAGTGTAGCTACCTATCCTAGGATGCAAGACCAGTGTAGTCAAGTCATCCAGCTTCAAGCTCACATGATTTGACTTTGAAGCTCAAGCTTGCTTTATTTAACTATACACATATGTACACTCCCGCAAGCATTTTTATTTTTGTACAAGCCTGTCCACTTTTTTGGAGTTTTTTTTTGCTTTTTGTATTTTTTTTGGAATACTATATACAACATCATTTACATAGGGAGTTTTTCCTCTTGAGCTAGTAGACTATCCCTCTTTTGAAGCTTTATTGCAGCCCACAATCTTCTATCCTCGAAACTCATCATCACTGGACGGGTTGGGATGCACTTCCCTCCCTAGAGGAGGACAAGTGTTTCCACCTGTGTGCGTCTCATACCCTCAAATCCAACCCCCTCACCACTCCAACTGAGTTGAGCCATGTGAAAGGTGAAGGTGTCCAAGTTAGGTCATTATCAACAAGAGTCGTGCGTGTGCTCCGAAATACTCTACTTAGGCAGTCAAGAATCCATTGAACTAAGTCCAGTGATCCTCAAAGAATTAAGTCAACTAGACCTGAAGTACCTCAATTCCAGCTCCTATAAGGTTCCTGTTAATTAGGTAGATCTAAGGTCCAACCAAGCTCCAATCTTCGGATTTTACTTAGACTCGTTCAACCATCAAACTCAATCTGAAAAATGCTCATGATATGCAAATGCTATGCAGAAAATATTTTTGTGATGCAATTTTCAAAGATTTTAAACTTTTTATGGATTTTTGAAAAGATGATGCATATGCATTTTTTTAGTTTTTTTCAAAAAGATTTTTCAAATGTTTTTGGATTTTAATTTTGCAAATGTAATTGGGATTTTTGAAAATAAAAGGTTTTGGCTAAAAATTTGGTACAAATATTTACATGGGAGTGCATCTTGTATTTACAAGAGTGGATTTTAAGAATTTGCAAGGGTAAGTGGTCAATTTTATAAATATATATATAGTGAATTTTTGGTGAGATGTATGTATTCCTCAAACTTATTTGACACAGGTTTTTCAAACAATTTTGAAAACTATAGTCCAAAATAGTTTTTACAAACAGTTTTTATAAACATGTACACACATTTGAAAATCATTTTGCAAAGGTTTTCCAAACATTATATATAGATTTTTCACATATTTTTGCAACCATTTTTTTAAACCATTTGCAAATCATTTTTCAAACATTTTATTTTACACAAAGAAAATAATTTTACAATCAAAATGTTTTTACAAAGGTTGAAAACATGTAACAAAATGTTTTCAAAATAGTTTTCAATAATTTTTCAACAGGATTTTCAAACTATTTTCCAAACATTTTGCAAAAAACATTTTCACCTGATTTATTAATCAGTACATGCACAAAGAATTTGAGGAATAATCACATCTTTTTATTAAGGGTTTTAATGAATTGTTAAGTATAATTAACCATAATTATTAGTAAAAAATACGAAAGTGCGAGTTATGGCTAAAGTATATACGTAGTATATACGACCCCCCTTTACTTAGCTTGAGCTATGTCCTCATAGATCGGAGAGAATAGAGAAGACATAACTCGTAGTGAGTATAGAAAAGTCTAAAGAACAAGGAACGAATGAATGAATGAATGAGAAGTTGACCGTCCCCCCTATACTTAGGATCAAATAATCCTAAGTATAGTAGACTGTACACAACGCAGGGAGGGTCAAGTGTAGGAATGAACAGATCGTACTCAGATTGTCTCCTCCTATACTTAGGTTAAGATATCCCTAAGTATAGACAAGAAGAGGAGACAATGGAGAGGATCAAAGAATAGAAGCACTCGGGGTGCACACCTCCTATACTTAGGACAAGGTACGTCCCAAGTATAGAAGTCGGACAAAAAGGGGTGGCACCTTTTCGGTAGATGAAGAAGATAGAAGAGGAAAAGAAGAAAAGATATCAACAGATGGAAGAAGATAGAGAAGAATGTACGCATCACTCCCCCTATACTTAGGGTAAAAGAAGCCCTAAGTATAGGCAACAACAGGGGTGATAAGACGGAACGATGAATGAACACTCGGCTCGTCCACCCCCTATACTTAGGACAAAGTACGTCCTAAGCAAGGCAAACACGAGGATGGGTGGATGAGCAAAACGGGAGAGAGACTGAGATGAACAAAAGTGAATATACAACAGAGATGGATATACACGGGATCAAGAAGGTTGAAAGCGAACCTTCTTACGGGACTGCTGAGGAATAGATCTAATATGGTGTAGGTCGACATCGGGGTCCTAAGATGACACAAACCAATCAGGGTCGACAGGGTGATGGTCCTCAAAGGCACTAGAGTGTGAAGGCACAGACGGATCAGTGAAAGAAGTACGACTAGGTCTAGCCTTGGGAGTCTCGCTGATGTCAAAGTGAAAAGGGACGAACTCATCCTCATCAGAAGAAGTGTACTCAGTGTCGTCCTGTGAGGTCTCGTCCAGGTCAAAACCAAAAGGAGCGAACTCATCAGTGGAAGTAGTCGAACTCTGTTCGTCCTCTATAATCTCAACTGGATCATCTTTATCATCAAAAGGATCGAATTCCTGAATAAAAGCAACCAAATCAAATTCGGCTTTTCTCTCATCAGAATCTAAGTGAACAGGAGCGGACCCATCTGTGAAAGTAGTCGAGTCATGTCTATCCTGTCTAGTCTCTAAATCTGCCCTCCTCTCAATGGTGTCAATCGTGTAAATCCCGCGGATGTCATCAACACAACACCAAGTCCCAGAAGAAGGAACTTCGATGTCCATGCTTTCCAAGTCTTCCTCATGGGAGAGGAATTCTTGGGTCTCAGTGGAATCCAGTAAGCAACAAAATTCTCTGATAGTCTCATCAAGGTCATGGTCCTCAGGGTCAGCCAAGATAGGTAAAGTTGCATCAGGTGCAGGTCTCTGGTCGGCAGTAGGTGCGGTGATCAACACTTCGCTCTCGTCAGCAGGATGGAAGCGAACCTCTCATGATCCATAGTCAATAACGACCCCTACAGAGGTGAGGAATGGTCGTCTCAGGATGATTAGAGAGTGCTCCCCTGTGGAGGTCCCCATGGGCAATACGACAAAGTCAACATGGTAGTTTTGAAGGATATTGAGAATCCTTAAGCGCATCACGGAAGCATGTCGATCGCATCGTATGCAATCGGAGCAACTAGTCGTACTAGATGCTAGATGCAGCGGAAATTAAAATTTTTTTAACTTTAAAGATGAAACCACATGATCACGAGAACACTTCTCGGATCGTTTCATCAAACCACAAAGTAAAAGGAATACCTCTTGAAGCGTGGTTGTGATCGCGAGATCCCAAAGTAGAGATCCTCCTGTCTTAAGTCCGACCCACGGAGAATGCGCTTGCAGGCACGATGATGAGTCGCGTCCTTCCCGCAATCCTTTGACGAAGATCCAAGCGTCGAGGTGTAGAAAAATGATCTCCTTCCTAATACACAAAGTGGACGGCCACTTGAATATTAGGGAGACCCCACGAGAATGAGAGAGAGAGAGAGTAGAGTTCTTCAACTCAAGAATGTTGTTGTTGTAACTTGGAAAGGCTACCCTAGCCCTCCTTTTATACTAGTTTAGGATCCAATGGATCTCAATCCATGGGACACATGGATCCAAGGGCTATGCTTGGTCCATGCCAAATCAATGGCTATGATTGTTGTTGCTTAAAACCAACAACATTAATTTAAATTAAAAAATGTTGCAACATTATCAACATAATTTAATTTAACAATAACTAATTAAGAGATAATGTGATAAATTAAATGGAGTCAACCAACCTCCCTAAAATTGGGGTTATTTTGTCTCCTTTTATTTTATCTTATTATTTCTTAATAAATTGCAATAACTATTATTGCAATAATGTCCACCAAATTAATTCTAAATTAATTTGTGAATATTTCAATCATGCCATTGATCATTATGTGAATCATATTCACAACCCAAACTAATTAGTAAATTGCATTTCCAATTAATTAATAAATGTGAATCCAATCCACATTATTAATTAACAAATGCTATTTACATAAATTCTCTCTCTTATATATGTATATTATAAATCATATTTATAACACACATATATCATGGATAGTGTTATCCATATTCTCTTAATCCTTGATAATTAAATCCCATTTAATTATCTTAGATAATCATTTTCACAATATGAATCATATTCATATTAAGTTTGATAATTAAATCTCATTTAATCATCAAGTCCTTGCTTGGATATTTCATCAAAAGAATTATTCTTGAACCCTTTCATGAATAATGTGCTTTCTCCGCAGATACTTGGAGATAAGGACAGGGCGATTGTATTATTCCACGTATAGTGACTTGGATATTGAGATATTATCTCAAATCCAGATCTTACGAACCTCCCATAGATGCTTGATTAAATCAAGACCGCAAATCTAATCTTCTCATTACATCTGAATCTCATTCAGACCAATATCCAACACTTGGACTAAGATCAGATTGCTTCTCTACTGGAAGGAGTCACTAAAATCCAGACCTGTTTCATCACTCCCTCGGAATGGAAGCGTCATGGATATACAATCGTTTATGATCACATCACCCTCAGGTATTCCCAATACCTGTACATCCTGCATACTGGAAGACCCATGGTCAACCCGAAGATCAAGATCTATTTTACACTGTCTTCTTCAGGGTTTGATCACCAAGTTTCTCATTTGATCATTGGGATTTGGTATTGATCATATACTTTCCAAAAGCATATATCATACCTAGGTCTTGATCATATACTTTCCAAAAGTATATATCAAACCTACAAATTCAGTCAAGCTTCCAAAGCGAGACGACCGTGCACGGAATTTGATTCTTCCCAATATCTCATGAGTGAGCTCATGTCTTCCGATTCAGTAGTGAACCTGTATGATCCCTTTGAGAGATCGTATTACTCATATGCCCTTATATGCACACCAGCGCGCCGGTGTATAGACCTTGGTTAGGTCATCAACCTATTGGTCTGCCAAATGTACATACTCAGACATATAGCAATACATCTGTCTCCGGTCAGAGGATGCGTGCCTATGCTGTGACAGCATTCAACATAGGACTTAGGTTATCTCGATCTCGTTAAGTCAACTCTTTGTCCTAACTAATCTGACACCTCTGAATCTCTATTCCTATGCAGAGGACCTGCATCAAGAGGTCGGTCAGATATCAGCCTATGTGAGAAAGGATTGCCATCTCCTACTCAGGCTGGAGATCACATCTTAATAATCATTTGACGGTGCTTGATGAGTCCTCAATCTAACTCTTTAGATATTCATCCAAGCACCAGCCTCTATGATTCAATAATTGAATCAACAGCTGTATGATCATTAAGATAGCCATGGTACATAACCCTAATTGTACAGAGGGACCTATTATGCAAATTATTTATTCTTCATTTCAGATCAGGGAATGATATTCGCAATAACATTTATTGCATAATGGCTCGCCGTGGGCTCACATGTCCAACAATCTCCCACTAGCCCAAAGAGCCATTAATGGGCTAATCATTTAAACCTACACTCATGTGACAATCATAAGCTATTTAGAAATAGCTAGGTAAGCTGATCAGTCACTCTGTTCCTAAAAGACTATGCCAAGTCCTTTTACGGCACTTGCATATTGATGACACAAAACCCGAACAACTGAGGTAAAGGTGTAAAATAAATGAGGTCGTTGCGACCTCAGTCACTCGAATGCGTCAATCAAGAAAAATAAACCACTCACAGAGATAGAAACAAGCAAGCACAAGAAAGAGCGGTCTAGCTATAGGATTAACCTGGTATAGCTCCCAGGGTCGAACACAAGGAGCACAGATTGGCCTTGCGGCCTACGATGTAGTCAGAAATCCAAGTGAGTCTTTTTTTATGGTTTTTATTTGTTTTTTATATTTTTTTAGAATTTTTTAAATGATGAGAAAATGAGAGAATGTAAATACAAGGGAACTTCAACAATTTATACAACACTCCAAAAATAATGCAAAAATTCCAGAAAATTGGTTTTTAGGTTTTTTAAGTTTTTTACTGTTTTTGGTGAATTTTTGGAATTTTTCTAATGGGTAAATTAATTATTAAAAATCAAACAATGTGAAAAACAGAGGGTACTGTTCAGCAAGGCTTAGGACCCAAAAATAAAATACTCTTGGATCTCAAAAAGCCCTAAAGGTAATTTTCCTATAATCTAGAAAGAATAAGGAAAATTTAGGCACCCTAATTATTGTTTTTGGATTTTTAATTTATTTATTACAATTTTTATGAGTTTTTAGAGGTTTTTCAATTTTTAGGGTTTTTAAGTGATGAACAATAGCCAAAATTGGCTAGAAAATCAATCAACAAGCAAACTACAGTATCTAATTTTTTTGGAATTTTTGGGGATGTTTTTATATTTTTTTGGTATTTTTAAAGTCAAACAGTAGCAAAAATAGGGGTTTTTGAATTTTTAAAAATAATAAATGAAATCAAAAATGTCCCCAAAAATCATAGAAATTCCTACACCATGGCAGGAGCCATGTGTCAAAATCTCATTGGATTTGGAGGTCGTTTGATATTTTATTCAAAAATAAAGGTGGGGCACTGTGCACAAGGACCAATGTGCAAATACCCAAAAGTTCTGGGGGCCTAGGTGCAAAATACCCAGCAAGTCACGCGCTTCGCGCGTGGCTGGGGCACACAGGGACCAAATTGCAATAAAAACCAAGTCCTAGGGCTATTTGATAACTCGTATCAAAAGCCCAGGGGCATGGATGTAAAAAGCCCAATAAATAACGCACATGTGCATAAACAATGCTCACAGGGGCATAAATGTAATTTCTCAAAAATATTCTTTCAATTCATAACATTCCAGATCCACAGGACAGAATATGTAAAAAGCCCAAAATACACGTGACGACGCACGTGTTCACACACACACAGGGGCATACATGCAATTAAAATAAAGCACGAGGTTCCAAATGCAAATTATCCTACGTGAAAAAGTTTCTAAAAATAATTACAGGACTAAACAGGAAATAACAAACTAAGAGGGGGGCCTACGATATTTACCCCTTTATTAGCCGACGGTCAGATGTGCGCCACGTGGGTGATCGAACGGTCTGAATGGCGGCGCCTCTTCTCTCTTCTCCTCTTCGGCTCTGATCGACGGTCAAGGGAGAGGCACGTGGACGATCGAGCGGTGCTGGGCTACTGCACCTCTCTCCTCGGCTGCAACGGTCCGGATGAGATCCTCAGATGGATCGACGGCTGCTGCTCCTCTACAGATCGACGGCTGGGATTAGAACTGGAGCGAGGGCTTCATCGGACGGCTCTGGAAGGTGGAGGAAGAACTGATGGCCGGCGAACTTCGCCGGCCTCCTGCGTGCACTCCGATCCTCCTCAGCTGCTGCAAATGATCGGAGAAGCTCCGCTGGGCTGTCCCGCAGCTGCTGGTGGTGGCCAATGGCCCAACCGAGCCCTGGAGGGGCTCCGGCGAGGCCTAGTGGCTCGAAGCTCCTGGCTGAACTGTGAAGGAGGCTCAGACACCCCCTTTGGACCTGCAAAGTGGTCAAGAAGCTTCGCGGGTCGAGGGCAAAGTGCCTCGACCCGGTTAGGTGGCGTGAAGGTGAACGGTGCGGTGGGGCGGAAGAGCTCTGGCGAGGCGGAGGCGATGGAGCTCGACTCCCAGATCCTGTGCGATCTGGGTTGAGTGAAAGTGCGTAGAAGGTGCGTGAGGGGATTGCGAAGGTGCTGATCGGGTCGGATGGTCGAGATGTAGCGCGAGATGGACGGAATCGGGGATGTACGTCGGAGCTATGATTTGGGCGAAATCGGAAATTGAACGGAATAAAAGATCTAAACGACTACCTGGTGGCTGCAGTAGACTGGGCTGGAGCTGATCTTGCTCCTGGTCGTAGCCTCGAAGGGCGTCAAGGCCTGAGGCTCGATGCTCGACGCCGGCGGCGGAGCAAGGACGGCGAAGTACGCCGGATCAAAGGAATCGCCTCCTCGCCTCACTGCAACAAAGGCAACGGCTTGCTGTCACTCTTGCGATGCCAATGGAGGTCACGGGGAAGAAGGAGAGGGTCCAAAGATGGTGCGCGGAGGCGGCGGAGATGAGAATATATAGAGTGACAGCGTCGACTAGGGTTGAGTGGAGACGGCGATGGAAAGCGTGGATTTGATGGCGAAGGATCCGGCGAGGGAGAGGGATGAACGGCGAAGAATCCGAGCACGGGGGTTGAGTGGGTGACAGCCTGGAGAAGCGTGGATAAATCGGCGAAGGAGGCGCGGCACGCATCTTCCAGAAAAGGAAGGAGGTCGCGGGGGAGTTGACCGGGGTCAACATTCCCTCGTGGACCTGTCAGACGCTGCCACGTGTGCCCGAATTTTGTTTATTTATTTTAGGGCAGAAATAGGCCGAATTAAAGAAAACTCAAAATATGAAATATTTTTCTTTTATTTTTTTCTATTTTTTGGTGATTTTTATTTAATTTTTGGAAATAAAAATAGGGTAGCTATATATATAGGTGTATGTACACTATATGGATTTTTATTTTTGATTTTTTTATTTGTTATTTTTATGCTCATTTTGTATTTTATTTATTTACAAGATAAAATGAGGAATAAAAGAATATTTTTATTTTATTTTTATCACTTATATACAAGGGTGAAATAAATGGGTGAATACATTTATACACATGGTATTTATACAAGGTATTTTTGTATTTTCAATTTTTGTAATTTTTATTTGATTTTTGTTTTGTTTCTTGTTATTTTATATATTTACAATATGTAACATAGAATATTTACAAAAAGTTTAGAAAATAATTGAATTTATTTACAAGGTTAAATAAATACAAGGGTGATGGTCTATGCACATGGTGAAAGGGTATTTTTGAATTTTTTTGATTTTTATCTTTTTATTTTGTTTTCTTTAATAAAATATACACACAATATGTACAGGCATATTTTTGGGTGAGGAAAATATGTATTGACAGAAGTATATACACATGAGCTCCTATCTCCCTCTACTTTGGTTTTTATGCGGTCAGGCCCATGCTGAGCCCTCCCTTGGGTTAGGTTGCTCAATATTTATTCTAAATATTTCCCTCTTTTTCTTTTTGCTCTTTATTCTTTTTATTTTTGCACAAAAACATGCTAATTATAGGTTTTTACACAATGCATGCTTTTGGTAATTATTTGTATTTACACATATCTACATGTATTTGCAAAGGGTTTTTGTAGCTAAAATAGAAGAATAAAGAGTGATGAATGGGTATTCATCACCCCCCTATGCTTAACTTTGCTAGTCCCTTAGCAAACACTTATTTGAAAAAGAAGTGAAAAAGAAAGAAAAAGAAAAAGAGGAAGAGGATGTACATGGATCAAGGTTGACTTATTAAATTTTCCTTCATTAACTTGAAATATGGAGCTCGATCAGATCTTTGGATTATTAATGTGTCAGAACCTTATTTGGACTTAAGCTTAAAACTCAACAGCCTCCAAGTTCCACCAATCTATGGGCAAGACTCCTCAATAAACCAGATCAGAACAAGTCTACATACACAAACTCTAATGACCATGAATCTTTTCCTTGCGGTGTAAGTGATATGTGGCTCCCCACCTCAGAAGTAACAAAGAAACAACCTCCCTCAACCTGGTAACTCTAATGCCTCAGTCTAGCAACTCTTTCCTCGAGAAGCGGGGTATTCCCTTCTAAGTTCAAGTGCGACCGGCTCAAGAAGAGGGGGTAGAAGTATAGAGTTTTGGAAGCTTAGCCAGTGTAGCTAAGTCTCCCGCTGCAAGCTTCATGAGATGTAACATGGATACCATAAGCTTTTGCTTCATACTCCGGTGGGGTTATTAAATTTTCAATCCGACCCACCACTTTTTTGGAGTTCTTTTTGTATTTTTGCATTTTTTTTTTCAAGAACTTCTGTACAACATATCTACATGGTGCAGCATATATAAGAAATTTCCCCTTGAGCCAGTAGACTATCCCTCTTTTGAAGCTTTATTGCAACCCACAGCTTCTGTCTTTAGCTTTCAACACCACTAGACCAAGTTGAGGTGCACTTCCTTCACTATAAGAAGAAGAGAGGTTCCGCCTAGAAGTACTACCCTCATATGCTACCCCAAGCCAAAGGAAACTGCCTCCTCACCACCTCATCCGTGGAGAGCCATGTGTAAAGTGCTGGTGCAAGTGAAGCCATTGTCTCTGAGAGTCATGCGTGTGTTGTTAAGTGCTCTACTTAGGCTCATCAAGATGACATATGCTCATAGCCTAGTGGACTCAAAGAATTAAGTCCTTATGGACCTGAAAAGCTTTAACCCTAAGTCCTACAAGGTTCCTCTTGAAGTTAAGTGAATTAAGATCTTATTCAAGCTCCATTTCTCAATTTAATTCCAGGCTTAGTTTAAATGTCAACTCTCATCCAGGAAAAACTATATACATATATGTACACAAGATGCTATTTACAAATATTTTACAATCATGCAAAAATTTTTGAAAAATGTCTTGAAATCATGAATGAATGATGCATGAAGTGCAAGTTTTGCAAAAAGATATTTACACACATTTACACAAGATTTTTGCAAACTTTTGATTTTCAAAACATTTTGGAAAGATTTTGTACTATATACATAATTTTGATACAAAATATTTTACACAAGCTTTACACAAAAGATTTTTGAAATCATTTTTACAAAAATACTTTATACACTAGCTATGTCTGTGCAAGAATAAAAGAGGTTTATGTACATGAAAAATTTTTAATTTTTGTGATTTTTAGCCATTTTATTTATTAACACACTCACACAAAGTACGAGTTATGGCTAAAGTATGTATGAAATATATACACACCCCCCCTATACTTAGCTCGAACGATGTCCTCAGAGTGATCAAGAGCGATGAAGAAGACATAACTCGTGCTTAGTAAAAGGGAAGTGAAAAGGAATGGCTAAGTACAGGAACGAATAAATGAATAGAATGAGAGGAACTCGGTGGTTTCCCCCTATACTTAGGATTAACTAATCCTAAGTATAGAAAGCTGTACATGAAGGGAAAGCCGAGTGAAGAATATACAGAATCTGCCCCCCCTATACTTAGGGTAAAATATCCCTAAGTATAGGCAGCAATAACAAGAGCAGAAAGAATGAAAAGAATACTCACAGGTCCGACATCCCCCCTATACTTAGGGTAAAGTACACCCTAAGTATAGCATAATCATAAGATGAGAGACGGGATGTGGGACTAAAGAATAGAATGATATGGACAACTGGATCTATACAGGCGGAGAAACAGTGATAATCAGGCGTGAGATGTACAAGATGTGAGTCAAAAGACCACATCTCACGCAAAATGAATAGCGGCGATAATAACGTCCCGCGGCTCATGATCTAGAAATGGTTTGAGCCGCTGGCCGTTCACTCGGAAGGTACTCTCAGAAGATAACTCAGATATATCAATGCTACCATTATCGTGTACCTTTCTGACCAAGTAGGGTCCTTTCCATTTGCTCTGTAGCTTCCCTGGAAATAATCTAAGCCTTGCATCAAACAGCCATACTTTCTGTCCAATCTCAAAATGCTTGTGGCTGATATGAGAATCATGCCACTCCTTGACTTTCTCCTTGTAATGTAGGCTGTTTGAGAATGCTGCATCTCTAAGCTCTTCCAAGGCGGCTAACTCTGCCCTCCTCTGGTCTCCTATACCATCTGGATCCATAAGAATATCTGTGACTGCCCAGAGTGACTTGTGCCTCAGCTCCACTGGTAGGTGACAGGGCTTGCCATACACGAGGCGAAAGGGAGATGTACCCAATGGAGTCTTGAAAGACGTCCGATATGCCCACAAGACCGAATCCAAAAGCTGTGACCAATTCTTTCGGTCAGGGCGGACGACTTTCTGCAAAATATTCTTGATCTCCCTATTCGACACTTCAGCTAGACCATTTGTCTGTGGATGGTATGGAGTGGCAACACGGTGGTCTATACTGAACTCTCTAGCAAGTGCCTTCACCTGGTCGTTGATGAAATGAGATCCCCCATCAGAAATCAGAACTCGTGGAACCCCGAACCGCATGATGATGTTCTTCTTCAAAAATCTGCAAACTGTCTTCGCATCTGCGGCTCGGGCGGGGATAGCCTCAACCCAACGACTAACATAATCTACGGCCAACAGAATGTACTCAAATCCCTGACTCTTAGGGAATGGACCCATGAAATCGATGCCCCATGCGTCAAAAACCTCACAGAAGTGAATAGGCTGCATCGGCATCATATCACGCTGTCCACAAGTGCCCATCCTCTGACAGTCAGTACACCTCTTCACGAACTCATCAGAGTCCTTGAAGAGTGTAGGCCACCACAAGCCGGATTGGAGCACTTTCTGTGCCGTTCTCCTCCCAGAGTGATGTCCTCCTGCCTCAAGCTTGTGGCAGTAAGTGAGGACACTATGATGCTCCTCCTGAGGAATACACCGACGCCAGATGCTATCCCCTCCTTCGTGGTAAAGGATGGGATCCTCCCAGTGGTAAGACTTGGCCTTCGCAAGGAAGGTCTCAATCCTCTGCTTGGGCCAGTCTTGTGGAACTTTCCCAGCAACGAGAAAGTTCACAATATCAGCGTACCATGGGAGTGAGGCGATAGCAAGGATCGCCTCATCTGGGAAGGTATCACAAATGGGATCATTCTGCTCAGAATCCTCAGGCTGCTCTAGTCGGGATAAATGGTCCGCCACCACATTCTTGACTCCAGGTTTATCCTTGATCTCAATGTCGAACTCCTGGAGTAGAAGGATCCATCTAGTAAGTCTGGCCTTGGCATCCTTCTTTGACATGAGGTACTTGATGGCAGTGTGATCAGTGTACAAGGTCACTCGGGATCCAATGATATAAGATCTGAATTTATCTAGGGCAAACACTACTGCTAGCATCTCCTTCTCTGTGACCGTATAATTCCGCTGGGCGGAATCCAATGTGCGGCTAGCATAGTGTATCGCAAATGGAGCTCCATCCCTCCTCTGTCCTAGCACTGCCCCTACGGCAAAATCGGAAGCGTCCGTCATGATCTCGAATGGGAGAGACCAATCGGGTGGCTGCAGGACAGGAGCCTCAATAACACATTGCTGGAGAGTTTCAAAGGACGAAAGACACTTGTCATCGACAAGGAACTCGGTGTCTTTCGTCAAGAGGTCAGTCAACGGTCGGGCAATCTTGCTGAAATCATGAATGAATCTTCTATAAAAACCAACATGCCCCAGAAATGACCGTAGCTGCTTTAAATTAGACGGTGGTGTGAGTTTCCTAATGACATCGACTTTGGCCGGATCAACCTCCATGCCTCTGTTGGAGATGATGTGGCCAAGCACCGTCCCTTGAGTCACCATGAAGTGACTCTTCTCCCAAGACAGAACCAAGCGGGTAGCAATACATCGCTGGAGCACTCGGTCTAGGCAGTCAAGACAGGAATCGAATCCGTCGCCGTAAACCGAGAAGTCGTCCATGAAGACCTCCAAACACTCCCCTACCATGTCCGAAAATATCGACAGCATGCATCTCTGAAAAGTCGCAGGGGCGTTACATAGCCCGAATGGCATGCGTCGAAAGGCGTAAGTACCGAAGGGACAGGTAAAGGTGGTCTTCTCCTGATCCTCAGGAGCGATGGCCACTTGATTGTAGCCCGAGTACCCATCCAGGAAGCAATAATGGCTCTTCCCTGCCAGTCTCTCTATGATCTGGTCAATAAAAGGCAGGGGGAAATGGTCCTTCTTGGTGGCCTGGTTGAGTCTCCTGTAGTCAACGCAGACCCTCCAAGAGGTGGGTACTCGTGTAGCAATCTCCTCTCCCGACTCACTGATCACAGTCGTGATGCCCGTCTTCTTGGGCACCACATGCAAGGGGCTAACCCACTTGGAGTCGGAAATGGGATAAATAAAATCTGCACTCCACCATTTTGATATTTCCTTCATAACAACCTCTCTTAGGTTGGGGTTCAGTCGCCGCTGGAACTCACGCGACGGCTTTGCCCCTTCCTCGAGATAGATATGGTGGGAGCACAACGAGGGACTAATCCCATGGAGATCTGCTACGCTCCATCCAATTGCCTTGCGGTTCTTTTCAAGAACCTCCATCAGACGGGATTCTTGCTCTTCAGTCAGATCGGCGGAGATGATGACTGGGTACATCTCAGTCTCTCCCGCAAGGAATCTATACTTCAACGAAGTAGGGAGCGGCTTTAGCTCTGGACAGCTGGGTGCTGGCAAATCTGGCTTCTGAAGAAGATGTGTGTATGCGGACAATTCTGCCAAATTTGCCTGGGAAAATGATAACGAACTCTCACAAACTGGATCTGGAGAAGGCGGGTCCTCTGCATTGTCTCTGATCTGTTCTGCCTCTACCTCCTCCTCATCTATAGGCTCAGGTGGATCCAGATCTGGCATCTGATCATCACAATCTGCCCAATCACGGCACGTGGTCTCAAATCCAATTAAACTAACTTTTTCAGTGAATTTTATTAAGGTCCAATTACGTTCTATAGGAACAGATATTCTATTAGGTGTTGGGCCTTAAAATTTACATCACAATCAATCAAAATTCCTATGTCTAGGGGCTAAAACCGCGAGAAACACCGGAAAAGGCAGCTAGCTATAAAACCACGATAAAAGCCGCGAAAATCCAAATGGGTCCCCCGAGCACACCGGTGCTCGGCGAAACAGACCCGCTGAGTACAAATGTCCACAAATGTCCAAGTCCAAGTTTTTACAAGAATAATGTTCTCTCTCTCTCTCTGAAATAAAACTCTCTTCTTCTCTCTCTCTCTTCCTGCTCTTCTTCCCGTGCGGGTCCTCAAAAAGTGTACTCCAAGTTCTCCACGCAGTACCTCGCACAAAAATAGAAAGAGAGAGAGTGTCAGAAAACAATTATAATCTAGAGAGACAAAAATAGAAGAATGAAAACTGACTACAAAGCCGTGCTCCCCGGCAACGGCGCCATTCTGATGACACAAAACCCGAACAACTGAGGTAAAGGTGTAAAATAAATGAGGTCGTTGCGACCTCAGTCACTCGAATGCGTCAATCAAGAAAAATAAACCACTCACAGAGATAGAAACAAGCAAGCACAAGAAAGAGCGGTCTAGCTATAGGATTAACCTGGTATAGCTCCCAGGGTCGAACACAAGGAGCACAGATTGGCCTTGCGGCCTACGATGTAGTCAGAAATCCAAGTGAGTCTTTTTTTATGGTTTTTATTTGTTTTTTATATTTTTTTAGAATTTTTTAAATGATGAGAAAATGAGAGAATGTAAATACAAGGGAACTTCAACAATTTATACAACACTCCAAAAATAATGCAAAAATTCCAGAAAATTGGTTTTTAGGTTTTTTAAGTTTTTTACTGTTTTTGGTGAATTTTTGGAATTTTTCTAATGGGTAAATTAATTATTAAAAATCAAACAATGTGAAAAACAGAGGGTACTGTTCAGCAAGGCTTAGGACCCAAAAATAAAATACTCTTGGATCTCAAAAAGCCCTAAAGGTAATTTTCCTATAATCTAGAAAGAATAAGGAAAATTTAGGCACCCTAATTATTGTTTTTGGATTTTTAATTTATTTATTACAATTTTTATGAGTTTTTAGAGGTTTTTCAATTTTTAGGGTTTTTAAGTGATGAACAATAGCCAAAATTGGCTAGAAAATCAATCAACAAGCAAACTACAGTATCTAATTTTTTTGGAATTTTTGGGGATGTTTTTATATTTTTTTGGTATTTTTAAAGTCAAACAGTAGCAAAAATAGGGGTTTTTGAATTTTTAAAAATAATAAATGAAATCAAAAATGTCCCCAAAAATCATAGAAATTCCTACACCATGGCAGGAGCCATGTGTCAAAATCTCATTGGATTTGGAGGTCGTTTGATATTTTATTCAAAAATAAAGGTGGGGCACTGTGCACAAGGACCAATGTGCAAATACCCAAAAGTTCTGGGGGCCTAGGTGCAAAATACCCAGCAAGTCACGCGCTTCGCGCGTGGCTGGGGCACACAGGGACCAAATTGCAATAAAAACCAAGTCCTAGGGCTATTTGATAACTCGTATCAAAAGCCCAGGGGCATGGATGTAAAAAGCCCAATAAATAACGCACATGTGCATAAACAATGCTCACAGGGGCATAAATGTAATTTCTCAAAAATATTCTTTCAATTCATAACATTCCAGATCCACAGGACAGAATATGTAAAAAGCCAAAATACACGTGACGACGCACGTGTTCACACACACACAGGGGCATACATGCAATTAAAATAAAGCACGAGGTTCCAAATGCAAATTATCCTACGTGAAAAAGTTTCTAAAAATAATTACAGGACTAAACAGGAAATAACAAACTAAGAGGGGGGCCTACGATATTTACCCCTTTATTAGCCGACGGTCAGATGTGCGCCACGTGGGTGATCGAACGGTCTGAATGGCGGCGCCTCTTCTCTCTTCTCCTCTTCGGCTCTGATCGACGGTCAAGGGAGAGGCACGTGGACGATCGAGCGGTGCTGGGCTACTGCACCTCTCTCCTCGGCTGCAACGTCCGGATGAGATCCTCAGATGGATCGACGGCTGCTGCTCCTCTACAGATCGACGGCTGGGATTAGAACTGGAGCGAGGGCTTCATCGGACGGCTCTGGAAGGTGGAGGAAGAACTGATGGCCGGCGAACTTCGCCGGCCTCCTGCGTGCACTCCGATCCTCCTCAGCTGCTGCAAATGATCGGAGAAGCTCCGCTGGGCTGTCCCGCAGCTGCTGGTGGTGGCCAATGGCCCAACCGAGCCCTGGAGGGGCTCCGGCGAGGCCTAGTGGCTCGAAGCTCCTGGCTGAACTTTGAAGGAGGCTCAGACACCCCCTTTGGACCTGCAAAGTGGTCAAGAAGCTTCGCGGGTCGAGGGCAAAGTGCCTCGACCCGGTTAGGTGGCGTGAAGGTGAACGGTGCGGTGGGGCGGAAGAGCTCCGGCGAGGCGGAGGCGATGGAGCTCGACTCCCAGATCCTGTGCGATCTGGGTTGAGTGAAATGCGTAGAAGGTGCGTGAGGGGATTGCGAAGGTGCTGATCGGGTCGGATGGTCGAGATGTAGCGCGAGATGGACGGAATCGGGGATGTACGTCGGAGCTATGATTTGGGCGAAATCGGAAATTGAACGGAATAAAAGATTCTAAACGACTACCTGGTGCTGCAGTAGACTGGGCTGGAGCTGATCTTGCTCCTGGTCGTAGCCTCGAAGGGCGTCAAGGCCTGAGGCTCGATGCTCGACGCCGGCGGCGGAGCAAGGACGGCGAAGTACGCCGGATCAAAGGAATCGCCTCCTCGCCTCACTGCAACAAAGGCAACGGCTTGCTGTCACTCTTGCGATGCCTATGGAGGTCACGGGGAAGAAGGAGAGGGTCCAAAGATGGTGCGCGGAGGCGGCGGAGATGAGAATATATAGAGTGACAGCGTCGACTAGGGTTGAGTGGAGACGGCGATGGAAAGCGTGGATTTGATGGCGAAGGATCCGGCGAGGGAGAGGGATGAACGGCGAAGAATCCGAGCACGGGGTTGAGTGGGTGACAGCCTGGAGAAGCGTGGATAAATCGGCGAAGGAGGCGCGGCACGCATCTTCCAGAAAAGGAAGGAGGTCGCGGGGGGAGTTGACCGGGGTCAACATTCCCCCGTGGACCAGTCAGACGCTGCCACGTGTGCCCGAATTTTGTTTATTTATTTTAGGGCAGAAATAGGCCGAATTAAAGAAAACTCAAAATATGAAATATTTTTCTTTTATTTTTTTCTATTTTTTGGTGATTTTTATTTATTTTTTGGAAATAAAAATAGGGTAGCTATATATATAGGTGTATGTACACTATATGGATTTTTATTTTTGTTTTTTTTATTTGTTATTTTTATGCTCATTTTGTATTTATTTATTTACAAGATAAAATGAGGAATAAAAGAATATTTTATTTTATTTTTATCACTTATATACAAGGGTGAAATAAATGGGTGAATACATTTATACACATGGTATTTATACAAGGTATTTTTGTATTTTCAATTTTTTGTAATTTTATTTGATTTTTGTTTTGTTTCTTGTTATTTTATATATTTACAATATGTAACATAGAATATTTACAAAAAGTTTAGAAAATAATTGAATTTTATTTACAAGGTTAAATAAATACAAGGGTGATGGTCTATGCACATGGTGAAAGGGTATTTTTGAAATTTTTTTGATTTTTTATCTTTTTATTTTGTTTTCTTTAATAAAATATACACACAATATGTACAGGCATATTTTTGGGTGAGAAAATATGTATTGACAGAAGTATATACACATGAGCTCCTATCTCCCTCTACTTTGGTTTTTATGCGGTCAGGCCCATGCTGAGCCCTCCCTTGGGTTAGGTTGCTCAATATTTATTCTAAATATTTCCCTCTTTTTCTTTTTGCTCCTTTATTCTTTTTATTTTTGCACAAAAACATGCTAATTATAGGTTTTTACACAATGCATGCTTTTGGTAATTATTTTGTATTTACACATATCTACATGTATTTGCAAAGGGTTTTTGTAGCTAAAATAGAAGAATAAAGAGTGATGAATGGGTATTCATCACCCCCCTATGCTTAACTTTGCTAGTCCCTTAGCAAACACTTATTTGAAAAAGAAGTGAAAAAGAAAGAAAAAGAAAAGAGGAAGAGGATGTACATGGATCAAGGTTGACTTATTAAATTTTCCTTCATTAACTTGAAATATGGAGCTCGATCAGATCTTTGGATTATTAATGTGTCAGAACCTTATTTGGACTTAAGCTTAAAACTCAACAGCCTCCAAGTTCCACCAATCTATGGGCAAGACTCCTCAATAAACCAGATCAGAACAAGTCTACATACACAAACTCTAATGACCATGAATCTTTTCCTTGCGGTGTAAGTGATATGTGGCTCCCCACCTCAGAAGTAACAAAGAAACAACCTCCCTCAACCTGGTAACTCTAATGCCTCAGTCTAGCAACTCTTTCCTCGAGAAGCGGGGTATTCCCTTCTAAGTTCAAGTGCGACCGGCTCAAAAGAGGGGGTAGAAGTATAGAGTTTTGGAAGCTTAGCCAGTGTAGCTAAGTCTCCCGCTGCAAGCTTCATGAGATGTAACATGGATACCATAAGCTTTTGCTTCATACTCCGGTGGGGTTATTAAATTTCAATCCGACCCACCACTTTTTTGGAGTTCTTTTTGTATTTTTGCATTTTTTTTTTCAAGAACTTCTGTACAACATATCTACATGGTGCAGCATATATAAGAAATTTCCCCTTGAGCCAGTAGACTATCCCTCTTTTGAAGCTTTATTGCAAACCCACAGCTTCTGTCTTTAGCTTTCAACACCACTAGACCAAGTTGAGGTGCACTTCCTTCACTATAAGAAGAAGAGAGGTTCCGCCTAGAAGTACTACCCTCATATGCTACCCCAAGCCAAAGGAAACTGCCTCCTCACCACCTCATCCGTGGAGAGCCATGTGTAAAGTGCTGGTGCAAGTGAAGCCATTGTCTCTGAGAGTCATGCGTGTGTTGTTAAGTGCTCTACTTAGGCTCATCAAGATGACATATGCTCATAGCCTAGTGGACTCAAAGAATTAAGTCCTTATGGACCTGAAAAGCTTTAACCCTAAGTCCTACAAGGTTCCTCTTGAAGTTAAGTGAATTAAGATCTTATTCAAGCTCCATTTCTCAATTTAATTCCAGGCTTAGTTTAAATGTCAACTCTCATCCAGGAAAAACTATATACATATATGTACACAAGATGCTATTTACAAATATTTTACAATCATGCAAAAATTTTTGAAAAATGTCTTGAAATCATGAATGAATGATGCATGAAGTGCAAGTTTTGCAAAAAGATATTTACACACATTTACACAAGATTTTTGCAAACTTTTGATTTTCAAAACATTTTGGAAAGATTTTGTACTATATACATAATTTTGATACAAAATATTTTACACAAGCTTTACACAAAAGATTTTGAAATCATTTTTACAAAAATACTTTATACACTAGCTATGTCTGTGCAAGAATAAAAGAGGTTTATGTACATGAAAAATTTTTAATTTTTGTGATTTTTAGCCATTTTATTTATTAACACACTCACACAAAGTACGAGTTATGGCTAAAGTATGTATGAAATATACACACCCCCCTATACTTAGCTCGAACGATGTCCTCAGAGTGATCAAGAGCGATGAAGAAGACATAACTCGTGCTTAGTAAAAGGGAAGTGAAAAGGAATGGCTAAGTACAGGAACGAATAAATGAATAGAATGAGAGGAACTCGGTGGTTTCCCCCTATACTTAGGATTAACTAATCCTAAGTATAGAAAGCTGTACATGAAGGGAAAGCCGAGTGAAGAATATACAGAATCTGCCCCCCCTATACTTAGGGTAAAATATCCCTAAGTATAGGCAACAATAACAAGAGCAGAAAGAATGAAAAGAATACTCACAGGTCCGACATCCCCCCTATACTTAGGGTAAAGTACACCCTAAGTATAGCATAATCATAAGATGAGAGACGGGATGTGGGACTAAAGAATAGAATGATATGGACAACTGGATCTATACAGGCGGAGAAACAGTGATAATCAGGCGTGAGATGTACAAGATGTGAGTCAAAGACCACATCTCACGCAAAATGAATAGCGGCGATAATAACGTCCCGCGGCTCATGATCTAGAAATGGTTTGAGCCGCTGGCCGTTCACTCGGAAGGTACTCTCAGAAGATAACTCAGATATATCAATGCTACCGTTATCGTGTACCTTTCTGACCAAGTAGGGTCCTTTCCATTTGCTCTGTAGCTTCCCTGGAAATAATCTAAGCCTTGCATCAAACAGCCATACTTTCTGTCCAATCTCAAAATGCTTGTGGCTGATATGAGAATCATGCCACTCCTTGACTTTCTCCTTGTAATGTAGGCTGTTTGAGAATGCTGCATCTCTAAGCTCTTCCAAGGCGGCTAACTCTGCCCTCCTCTGGTCTCCTATACCATCTGGATCCATAAGAATATCTGTGACTGCCCAGAGTGACTTGTGCCTCAGCTCCACTGGTAGGTGACAGGGCTTGCCATACACGAGGCGAAAGGGAGATGTACCCAATGGAGTCTTGAAAGACGTCCGATATGCCCACAAGACCGAATCCAAAAGCTGTGACCAATTCTTTCGGTCAGGGCGGACGACTTTCTGCAAAATATTCTTGATCTCCTATTCGACACTTCAGCTAGACCATTTGTCTGTGGATGGTATGGAGTGGCACACGGTGGTCTATACTGAACTCTCTAGCAAGTGCCTTCACCTGGTCGTTGATGAAATGAGATCCCCCATCAGAAATCAGAACTCGTGGAACCCCGAACCGCATGATGATGTTCTTCTTCAAAATCTGCAAACTGTCTTCGCATCTGCGGCTCGGGCGGGGATAGCCTCAACCCAACGACTAACATAATCTACGGCCAACAGAATGTACTCAAATCCCTGACTCTTAGGGAATGGACCCATGAAATCGATGCCCCATGCGTCAAAAACCTCACAGAAGTGAATAGGCTGCATCGGCATCATATCACGCTGTCCACAAGTGCCCATCCTCTGACAGTCAGTACACCTCTTCACGAACTCATCAGAGTCCTTGAAGAGTGTAGGCCACCACAAGCCGGATTGGAGCACTTTCTGTGCCGTTCTCCTCCCAGAGTGATGTCCTCCTGCCTCAAGCTTGTGGCAGTAAGTGAGGACACTATGATGCTCCTCCTGAGGAATACACCGACGCCAGATGCTATCCCCTCCTTCGTGGTAAAGGATGGGATCCTCCCAGTGGTAAGACTTGGCCTTCGCAAGGAAGGTCTCAATCCTCTGCTTGGGCCAGTCTTGTGGAACTTTCCCAGCAACGAGAAAGTTCACAATATCAGCGTACCATGGGAGTGAGGCGATAGCAAGGATCGCCTCATCTGGGAAGGTATCACACATGGGATCATTCTGCTCAGAACCCCAGCTGCTTTATTCTGGATAAATGGTCCACCACCACATTCTTCGACTCTCTAGGTATATCCTAGATCTCCAATGTCGCACATCCTGGACTGGAGTAGAAGGATCCATCTAGTAAGTCTGGCCTTGGCATCCTTCTTTGACATGAGGTACTTGATGGCAGTGTGATCAGTGTACAAGGTCACTCGGGATCCAATGATATAAGATCTGAATTTATCTAGGGCAAACACTACTGCTAGCATCTCCTTCTCTGTGACCGTATAATTCCGCTGGGCGGAATCCAATGTGCGGCTAGCATAGTGTATCGCAAATGGAGCTCCATCCCTCCTCTGTCCTAGCACTGCCCCTACGGCAAAATCGGAAGCATCCGTCATGATCTCGAATGGGAGAGACCAATCGGGTGGCTGCAGGACAGGAGCCTCAATAACACATTGCTGGAGAGTTTCAAAGGACGAAAGACACTTGTCATCGACAAGGAACTCGGTGTCTTTCGTCAAGAGGTCAGTCAACGGTCGGGCAATCTTGCTGAAATCATGAATGAATCTTCTATAAAAACCAACATGCCCCAGAAATGACCGTAGCTGCTTTAAAATTAGACGGTGGTGTGAGTTTCCTAATGACATCGACTTTGGCCGGATCAACCTCCATGCCTCTGTTGGAGATGATGTGGCCAAGCACCGTCCCTTGAGTCACCATGAAGTGACTCTTCTCCCAAGACAGAACCAAGCGGGTAGCAATACATCGCTGGAGCACTCGGTCTAGGCAGTCAAGACAGGAATCGAATCCGTCGCCGTAAACCGAGAAGTCGTCCATGAAGACCTCCAAACACTCCCCTACCATGTCCGAAAATATCGACAGCATGCATCTCTGAAAAGTCGCAGGGGCGTTACATAGCCCGAATGGCATGCGTCGAAAGGCGTAAGTACCGAAGGGACAGGTAAAGGTGGTCTTCTCCTGATCCTCAGGAGCGATGGCCACTTGATTGTAGCCCGAGTACCCATCCAGGAAGCAATAATGGCTCTTCCCTGCCAGTCTCTCTATGATCTGGTCAATAAAAGGCAGGGGGAAATGGTCCTTCTTGGTGGCCTGGTTGAGTCTCCTGTAGTCAACGCAGACCCTCCAAGAGGTGGGTACTCGTGTAGCAATCTCCTCTCCCGACTCACTGATCACAGTCGTGATGCCCGTCTTCTTGGGCACCACATGCAAGGGGCTAACCCACTTGGAGTCGGAAATGGGATAAATAAAATCTGCACTCCACCATTTTGATATTTCCTTCATAACAACCTCTCTTAGGTTGGGGTTCAGTCGCCGCTGGAACTCACGCGACGGCTTTGCCCCTTCCTCGAGATAGATATGGTGGGAGCACAACGAGGGACTAATCCCATGGAGATCTGCTACGCTCCATCCAATTGCCTTGCGGTTCTTTTCAAGAACCTCCATCAGACGGGATTCTTGCTCTTCAGTCAGATCGGCGGAGATGATGACTGGGTACATCTCAGTCTCTCCCGCAAGGAATCTATACTTCAACGAAGTAGGGAGCGGCTTTAGCTCTGGACAGCTGGGTGCTGGCAAATCTGGCTTCTGAAGAAGATGTGTGTATGCGGACAATTCTGCCAAATTTGCCTGGGAAAATGATAACGAACTCTCACAAACTGGATCTGGAGAAGGCGGGTCCTCTGCATTGTCTCTGATCTGTTCTGCCTCTACCTCCTCCTCATCTATAGGCTCAGGTGGATCCAGATCTGGCATCTGATCATCACAATCTGCCCAATCACGGCACGTGGTCTCAAATCCAATTAAACTAACTTTTTCAGTGAATTTTATTAAGGTCCAATTACGTTCTATAGGAACAGATATTCTATTAGGTGTTGGGCCTTAAAATTTACGTCACAATCAATCAAAATTCCTATGTCTAGGGGCTAAAACCGCGAGAAACACCGGAAAAGGCAGCTAGCTATAAAACCACGATAAAAGCCGCGAAAATCCAAATGGGTCCCCCGAGCACACCGGTGCTCGGCGAAACAGACCCGCTGAGTACAAATGTCCACAAATGTCCAAGTCCAAGTTTTTACAAGAATAATGTTCTCTCTCTCTCTCTGAAATAAAACTCTCTTCTTCTCTCTCTCTCTTCCTGCTCTTCTTCCCGTGCGGGTCCTCAAAAAGTGTACTCCAAGTTCTCCACGCAGTACCTCGCACAAAAATAGAAAGAGAGAGAGTGTCAGAAAACAATTATAATCTAGAGAGACAAAAATAGAAGAATGAAAACTGACTACAAAGCCGTGCTCCCCGGCAACGGCGCCATTCTGATGACACAAAACCCGAACAACTGAGGTAAAGGTGTAAAATAAATGAGGTCGTTGCGACCTCAGTCACTCGAATGCGTCAATCAAGAAAAATAAACCACTCACAGAGATAGAAACAAGCAAGCACAAGAAAGAGCGGTCTAGCTATAGGATTAACCTGGTATAGCTCCCAGGGTCGAACACAAGGAGCACAGATTGGCCTTGCGGCCTACGATGTAGTCAGAAATTCAAGTGAGTCTTTTTTTATGGTTTTTATTTGTTTTTTATATTTTTTAGAATTTTTTAAATGATGAGAAAATGAGAGAATGTAAATACAAGGGAACTTCAACAATTTATACAACACTCCAAAAATAATGCAAAAATTCCAGAAAATTGGTTTTTAGGTTTTTTAAGTTTTTTACTGTTTTTGGTGAATTTTTGGAATTTTTCTAATGGGTAAATTAATTATTAAAAATCAAACAATGTGAAAAACAGAGGGTACTGTTCAGCAAGGCTTAGGACCCAAAAATAAAATACTCTTGGATCTCAAAAAGCCCTAAAGGTAATTTTCCTATAATCTAGAAAGAATAAGGAAAATTTAGGCACCCTAATTATTGTTTTTGGATTTTTAATTTATTTATTACAATTTTTATGAGTTTTTAGAGGTTTTTCAATTTTTAGGGTTTTTAAGTGATGAACAATAGCCAAAATTGGCTAGAAAATCAATCAACAAGCAAACTACAGTATCTAATTTTTTTGGAATTTTTGGGGATGTTTTTATATTTTTTTGGTATTTTTAAAGTCAAACAGTAGCAAAAATAGGGGTTTTTGAATTTTTAAAAATAATAAATGAAATCAAAAATGTCCCCAAAAATCATAGAAATTCCTACACCATGGCAGGAGCCATGTGTCAAAATCTCATTGGATTTGGAGGTCGTTTGATATTTTATTCAAAAATAAAGGTGGGGCACTGTGCACAAGGACCAATGTGCAAATACCCAAAAGTTCTGGGGGCCTAGGTGCAAAATACCCAGCAAGTCACGCGCTTCGCGCGTGGCTGGGGCACACAGGGACCAAATTGCAATAAAAACCAAGTCCTAGGGCTATTTGATAACTCGTATCAAAAGCCCAGGGGCATGGATGTAAAAAGCCCAATAAATAACGCACATGTGCATAAACAATGCTCACAGGGGCATAAATGTAATTTCTCAAAAATATTCTTTCAATTCATAACATTCCAGATCCACAGGACAGAATATGTAAAAAGCCCAAAATACACGTGACGACGCACGTGTTCACACACACACAGGGGCATACATGCAATTAAAATAAAGCACGAGGTTCCAAATGCAAATTATCCTACGTGAAAAAGTTTCTAAAAATAATTACAGGACTAAACAGGAAATAACAAACTAAGAGGGGGGCCTACGATATTTACCCCTTTATTAGCCGACGGTCAGATGTGCGCCACGTGGGTGATCGAACGGTCTGAATGGCGGCGCCTCTTCTCTCTTCTCCTCTTCGGCTCTGATCGACGGTCAAGGGAGAGGCACGTGGACGATCGAGCGGTGCTGGGCTACTGCACCTCTCTCCTCGGCTGCAACGGTCCGGATGAGATCCTCAGATGGATCGACGGCTGCTGCTCCTCTACAGATCGACGGCTGGGATTAGAACTGGAGCGAGGGCTTCATCGGACGGCTCTGGAAGGTGGAGGAAGAACTGATGGCCGGCGAACTTCGCCGGCCTCCTGCGTGCACTCCGATCCTCCTCAGCTGCTGCAAATGATCGGAGAAGCTCCGCTGGGCTGTCCCGCAGCTGCTGGTGGTGGCCAATGGCCCAACCGAGCCCTGGAGGGCTCCGGCGAGGCCTAGTGGCTCGAAGCTCCTGGCTGAACTGTGAAGGAGGCTCAGACACCCCCTTTGGACCTGCAAAGTGGTCAAGAAGCTTCGCGGGTCGAGGGCAAGTGCCTCGACCCGGTTAGGTGGCGTGAAGGTGAACGGTGCGGTGGGGGCGGAAGAGCTCCGGCGAGGCGGAGGCGATGGAGCTCGACTCCCAGATCCTGTGCGATCTGGGTTGAGTGAAAGTGCGTAGAAGGTGCGTGAGGGGATTGCGAAGGTGCTGATCGGGTCGGATGGTCGAGATGTAGCGCGAGATGGACGGGAATCGGGGATGTACGTCCGGAGCTATGATTTGGGCGAAATCGGAAATTGAACGGAATAAAAGATCTAAACGACTACCTGGTGGCTGCAGTAGACTGGGCTGGAGCTGATCTTGCTCCTGGTCGTAGCCTCGAAGGGCGTCAAGGCCTGAGGCTCGATGCTCGACGCCGGCGGCGGAGCAAGGACGGCGAAGTACGCCGGATCAAAGGAATCGCCTCCTCGCCTCACTGCAACAAAGGCAACGGCTTGCTGTCACTCTTGCGATGCCAATGGAGGTCACGGGGAAGAAGGAGAGGGTCCAAAGATGGTGCGCGGAGGCGGCGGAGATGAGAATATATAGAGTGACAGCGTCGACTAGGGTTGAGTGGAGACGGCGATGGAATGCGTGGATTTGATGGCGAAGGATCCGGCGAGGGAGAGGGATGAACGGCGAAGAATCCGAGCACGGGGGTTGAGTGGGTGACAGCCTGGAGAAGCGTGGATAAATCGGCGAAGGAGGCGCGGCACGCATCTTCCAGAAAAGGAAGGAGGTCGCGGGGAGTTGACCGGGGTCAACATTCCCCCGTGGACCAGTCAGACGCTGCCACGTGTGCCCGAATTTTGTTTATTTATTTTAGGGCAGAAATAGGCCGAATTAAAGAAAACTCAAAATATGAAATATTTTTCTTTTATTTTTTTCTATTTTTTGGTGATTTTTATTTAATTTTTGGAAATAAAAATAGGGTAGCTATATATATAGGTGTATGTACACTATTTGGATTTTTATTTTTGATTTTTTTATTTGTTATTTTTATGCTCATTTTGTATTTTATTTATTTACAAGATAAAATGAGGAATAAAAGAATATTTTTATTTTATTTTTATCACTTATATACAAGGGTGAAATAAATGGGTGAATACATTTATACACATGGTATTTATACAAGGTATTTTTGTATTTTCAATTTTTGTAATTTTTATTTGATTTTTGTTTTGTTTCTTGTTATTTTATATATTTACAATATGTAACATAGAATATTTACAAAAAGTTTAGAAAATAATTGAATTTATTTACAAGGTTAAATAAATACAAGGGTGATGGTCTATGCACATGGTGAAAGGGTATTTTTGAATTTTTTTGATTTTTATCTTTTTATTTTGTTTTCTTTAATAAAATATACACACAATATGTACAGGCATATTTTTGGGTGAGGAAAATATGTATTGACAGAAGTATATACACATGAGCTCCTATCTCCCTCTACTTTGGTTTTTATGCGGTCAGGCCCATGCTGAGCCCTCCCTTGGGTTAGGTTGCTCAATATTTATTCTAAATATTTCCCTCTTTTTCTTTTTGCTCTTTATTCTTTTTATTTTTGCACAAAAACATGCTAATTATAGGTTTTTACACAATGCATGCTTTTGGTAATTATTTGTATTTACACATATCTACATGTATTTGCAAAGGGTTTTTGTAGCTAAAATAGAAGAATAAAGAGTGATGAATGGGTATTCATCACATATCCATAGGTAACAGTGCTTGCATCCAATGCGAATGTTGCATCTTATGCAACCAATACTCAATCTTGATAAAGCAATTATAGTGTCCTTGACACTATTTCTCAATTATTATAACCAGTATTTCCATAATCCTTATGAGAATACCCTTATTCCGGGAGATCACTATCTCTCAAGGTATCCACAGTTAAGACCTTTTAGATCTCTATCTATAAAGTCTTAAGCTTTTGAAGATAAGACTTAGAGATCACTATCTCTATAGCCTTGTCATCTTTGAAGATATCGTTATTACTGCAATCAAGTGTTTTATCTCCATAGTAGGATTAGCAACACTTTGCTACTCCCACTGCATGGCAGATATCTGGCTTTTGTACACATCTAGCATACACTTAGCTTTCCGTAACTGATGCACAAGTGCAAGCAGTTCTAGCATTCACTTCCTCAACTCTTTGAGGTGCTATCCCTTTAGATAGGTCAGTACCAAATCTCAAGGGAAGGAAGCCTTTCTTGTAATTTCCAAGAATGGAATATGTCCAAGGTGTACTAGAAATGTGACAGTCCCAATACCCTCTTCTCTTTGCTTCTGAACAACTTCAGAACTAAGATCTAAGAGGTATTCTTGAGATCATATCTCAAGGTGTGGAATAGCCAGTCTATATAACACTTATTATCATCCTTATATCATTCCAAATGATTAGGATATTATCTACATTTAGCACGATGAACACAATGGCACTCCCACTAAGCTTTACATGGTACATCAAGATTCTATCTGAAATCATAACACTTATGATTTCATCAAATCTGATGTTCCAACTACAAAAAGCTTATTTGAGTCCATAGATGGATTTTGTTAGCTTTCACACATTGCTTTCCTCAACCATGAAGCCCTGAGGTTACTTCATGTGAATATCCTCCGAGAGGTATTCTTAGAGGAATGCAATCTTGACTTACATCTTGAAGATGCAATAGTCAAGTTGTGTAGCTAAGGTTAGCAATATTCTGATGATTTTAAGAATGGTTACCGAAGAGCAAGTCTCATTGCAAGCAATGTCTTCTCTTCCGGTGTGTAGCTTATGGCTACGAACCGAGCTTTGAAGGTCTCTACCTTCTCATCAGGTTCCATCTCTTCTTGAAGATCCATTTACACCTTAACGGGTCTAACCCTTATAGGTAGATCCTCGAGGGTCCATATACAACACTTGTATATGAAGTCTACTTTAGACTTTATTGCTAATATCCATCTTTCCATGTCACGATCCTCAGGAGCTTCATCACATGAAGTCCGATCATTGTCAGACTTGGCTGACACATGGAATACATCCTCAAACTCATTTGAAGAGGTATTAATGTTTCATCTTTAATTGTCCTTTTAGTTTCCGATTTCAGGAGCCTCATTATCTTCTCAAGATTAAATGAGTTCCTTTACTTCATTTTCATCTTGATTCTCAAGAATCTCAATCCTCTAAGAATCACATTCTCAGAGATGAGATCTTTTAAGAATCTCAAGGTCATAAAGTAGGTATCCAATACCATACTTTATTTTCCTAATGAAGTAGCACTCTCAAGTGCTAGATTCCAGCTTACATCCATGGAACCTTATTAAGGATATATATTGTAGTCTCTACTACACATATATATCTGGAAACTAAGGGATAATTATGCTAAAATTCATCATTGATTAAATCAAGTCGCACATGATCCAATTGTATCTCCCTACAACTCTATTGAGTTCAGGTTTATCAGGAGGAGTGAGATAGAAATGATATTTATATCTCCATAAGGTATTCTTTGAATTTTTATCTAATAGGTACAAGCTACCTAGGTTAGATCAAATTCATTTCATCTTTCTTCAAACTTTGGTTCTAAACCAAAATTGTGAAATCTTTGAACATTTCAAAGGTTTCTCAGGTGAAGAGAAGAAATCTCATATCATACATAATCATCAATAGATATCACATATCCATAATGTTTACTATGATATAGATGATCTACATACATCAATATGTATGAGATCTTGAATACCTCGACATCTAACACCATTCCCAGAGAAGAGTGTATTGGACATTTTACTTTGAATACAATATTCATAAGTATGTAAGATTTGAAATTTTAGACATTCTAAAGTTTCATATCTTACTAGTCTATTGATCACATCAGCAGACATATGTCCAAGACTTGATGCCAAATCATTGTCAAATGATCTTCATCCTCCTATTGATCTTATAAGGTTTGATTTTCAGTATTAGAAATCTTAATGAACCATTCATTAATTTTCTAATTTTGTGGAGTCCACTAGATGTTAGATTACTATCTGAAATATTTCCATCATAACTCTTTATGATAGTTCTATCTCAGAATTCATGTTTATTTCCAACATTTAGAAACAAACAATGAGTGTACTCTACTATCTAGGTCATAGAGACATTCTCCAAGACTAAGGGCTCTCCCACTGAGAATATGAAGTCCATCTATCCAATAGAGATTGTCGCAACAATTGCACCAATATCCATATAGATGACTATTAAACCTTAAGATCAAATTTCTAATCTTCTAATATATACATACAACCAATTGCAAATGTTATTAGAAGATTGGGATACAATTGTCAAACTTTATCTTATGAAATAAGAAAGTCAGAGTCAATGATTATATGTAGATTATTCTGATGCTCTATCTGAGTCCTTTACTAAGGATTTTAGATAGACTTGATAGTCATATTATCAACACATCAACTTATTGCAGTATTGGCATTCATCCAACTCTTTGGATGTCATATGGAAGTCACAGAAGTAGGTCAACTCTTTGACTTTCCTTCTTACTCGGGTCCGACCCATGCTTCCACTGTGCTCTCTTCATCAATAAACAACCATTGTTTAAGATAAAGAATCTCTTATGTTGAATTCAAAGGATTTCAATACAAGAGCATTTCAACATTTATACATGCTTCATTAAATTCATTCAAAATGATTACTATGAAGCTTCATGAATGACTTGAGTATAGATAGTAGAATGATGACATTCATCATATCTACATACATCTTAACTCTTAGACACTTAGGTTCAGGTAGGTATTCAAACATTTTGAATACATCATCTCTTTCGAGCCACCATTCTGCATAATGCAGAGAACCATGTCATTCATGATTAAATGTCTAGAGCACATATGTATGCCAAAATATCTTCTTTTATTTTATAAGGATTATTCGACAATTACGATCACCATCGACATGTCACTTCTAAAGTACACTCGATGAAAGATCAAGAACATAGAGACATACAAACCCTAAGGTGATGTCTTATTGTCTTAGTTAATTGTCATTTCTCATTATGTTGAGGAAACTTGCACATTGCAACCACATACATTATGTGTTCAATTGCAAGTACAATATCTGGATCATGAGTCCAATCCAAGATATTTTACTGGTTATCATTGAGTATAACATTGAGTGGGTTTAATGAAGGATTATCTGAAATAAGAAATTTGCATAAGTGTATATATATTATATATATGTTTTACTTTGATTTAGGAATTTTTATATCAAAGTTGTCTTGCCTTGTCAACATTGAAAGTTCATTCCCTTAATCACTTTCAATGTAAGAGATATTCTTACCATTATATCTCTAGCAAGATCTGGGATCTCCTTTCCTATCTTCGTTGCATCCCAATAATATGAGAACCTACAACTCGGATAAAAAGAAGCGGGAACACATTCCGCCTTGCAAGTCCAACTTGCATTTCCCAATTCGGTCTTTAACACCCGGGCCCACCACCCCTAAGATGATGTTGACCCGTCATTAATTGAACCAACCGTCAACAGGCTTAATACTCGCTATACGCAATCCAATATCGCCCCAATAATATGAGGACCCGATATTGGGGTCACTACGTATACGGCCTTACTCTTTCGAGAAGCAAAGAACCCGATCCAATTAAATCATGTACAGGATCTGTCACTTCGGACAGGCGTCTCCTATACACAACAACTGGCGACGAAATCCTTTGCCTTGACGGGAGACCATGGATGTCACTTATGTGATCCTCCACCTCATATTCAAATTGTAATTAATTATTGTGAATCATATTCACATAATTAATTCTTCCAAGGGAAATACACATCTATTCAAAATAGAGTGTTTATTGGATATAATTAATTTAATCACATTAAATTAATCATCAATCCAATCATCAATCAACAAACATGTCATTTACTTGAATAGTAGGTATTATCTCAAAATACGTATTATTCGATTTTTAATAATTAGAAAAATACATATTGACTTTCTCCGGCATTATACAATCCCTACCCGCTGTCATGGCCAGTACCGACGAGAGTGGGACGGACCACATACGTTGCAACCCGCGACCCCAATGCTCTCCGACTAGGCACCACATCCGCCTCGGGAAAGGATAATACCAGATAGATCATCATGTACTTTGAGATGCTCATCGATTTTTCAACCGAAATAATACCATATAATATAAATCAAAACATTTTTGATTATAAGGAGATTTGCTAGACAAATCCCCAATCCTATTCAAGCAAAAGGGTTTTTCATGTAAAAGTTGTCCTACAACAATTGTAGGATAAACTATGGTTTTCATGAAAGCAATGTTTGTTGATGAACCAATGATCAAGATCTAATATCTCATCATTGTGGTTTAGGCAAGTGTCATTCAATGAAATAATTATCTCTTTAAATATTTCACAAATATTTATCACTAATTATTCCAGAAAATTAACAATTAATTTTCATCATGATAATTGAATGACATATCACAAGGTTCAAGATCAAAAATGTTAATTTCCAGCAGTGACCCCCAATCACTAAAATTAGCATATCTTGATCATTTTAAATCCAAAAAATGCAAACTCAGTTTCCAAAGATTGCCTATTTGATTTATTAAAGAACCCAAGTGATAATTCACGCATTTCAAGGTGGATTAAAACCGTAATTATCTCATTAATCACGTTCAAATCCGCAGTTCCCGCAACAGTGAATATAGTCATATTCAAAAGACCATATCTTGAGCAAATGAAGTCCAAATTTAGTAAACTCAAGTCCTATGGTTTCCTTGTTTAATGGGGAACAAAATTCAATTGAAAATTTCGTGTTTAAACATTTTAAACAGTGCCGAAAAATTCATTTAGACAGAGGTGCGAAAATTGAAATGCAGTAAAAATTTCGCAACCCTTTCAAGAACCAAATCGTCTAAGGTGTATGGATCATATCCAAAACCTTATTCAACCTGGCTCTGATACCACTTGAAGGATATTGAGAATCCTTAAGCGCATCACGGAAGCGTGTCGATCGCATCGTATGCAATCGGAGCAACTAGTCGTACTAGATGCTAGATGCAGCGGAAATTAAAATTTTTTTAACTTTAAAGATGAAACCACATGATCACGAGAACACTTCTCGGATCGTTTCATCAAACCACAAAGTAAAAGGAATACCTCTTGAAGCGTGGTTGTGATCGCGAGATCCCAAAGTAGAGATCCTCCTGTCTTAAGTCCGACCCACGGAGAATGCGCTTGCAGGCACGATGATGAGTCGCGTCCTTCCCGCAATCCTTTGACGAAGATCCAAGCGTCGAGGCGTAGAAAAATGATCTCCTTCCTAATACACAAAGTGGACGGCCACTTGAATATTAGGGAGACCCCACGAGAATGAGAGAGAGAGAGAGTAGAGTTCTTCAACTCAAGAATGTTGTTGTTGTAACTTGGAAAGGCTACCCTAGCCCTCCTTTTATACTAGTTTAGGATCCAATGGATCTCAATCCATGGGACACATGGATCCAAGGGCTATGCTTGGTCCATGCCAAATCAATGGCTATGATTGTTGTTGCTTAAAACCAACAACATTAATTTAAATTAAAAAATGTTGCAACATTATCAACATAATTTAATTTAACAATAACTAATTAAGAGATAATGTGATAAATTAAATGGAGTCAACCAACCTCCCTAAAATTGGGGTTATTTTGTCTCCTTTTATTTTATCTTATTATTTCTTAATAAATTGCAATAACTATTATTGCAATAATGTCCACCAAATTAATTCTAAATTAATTTGTGAATATTTCAATCATGCCATTGATCATTATGTGAATCATATTCACAACCCAAACTAATTAGTAAATTGCATTTCCAATTAATTAATAAATGTGAATCCAATCCACATTATTAATTAACAAATGCTATTTACATAAATTCTCTCTCTTATATATGTATATTATAAATCATATTTATAACACACATATATCATGGATAGTGTTATCCATATTCTCTTAATCCTTGATAATTAAATCCCATTTAATTATCTTAGATAATCATTTTCACAATATGAATCATATTCATATTAAGCTTGATAATTAAATCTCATTTAATCATCAAGTCCTTGCTTGGATATTTCATCAAAAGAATTATTCTTGAACCCTTTCATGAATAATGTGCTTTCTCCGCAGATACTTGGAGATAAGGACAGGGCGATTGTATTATTCCACGTATAGTGACTTGGATATTGAGATATTATCTCAAATCCAGATCTTACGAACCTCCCATAGATGCTTGATTAAATCAAGACCGCAAATCTAATCTTCTCATTACATCTGAATCTCATTCAGACCAATATCCAACACTTGGACTAAGATCAGATTGCTTCTCTACTGGAAGGAGTCACTAAAATCCAGACCTGTTTCATCACTCCCTCGGAATGGAAGCGTCATGGATATACAATCGTTTATGATCACATCACCCTCAGGTATTCCCAATACCTGTACATCCTGCATACTGGAAGACCCATGGTCAACCCGAAGATCAAGATTTATTTTACACTGTCTTCTTCAGGGTTTGATCACCAAGTTTCTCATTTGATCATTGGGATTTGGTATTGATCATATACTTTCCAAAAGCATATATCATACCTAGGTCTTGATCATATACTTTCCAAAAGTATATATCAAACCTACAAATTCAGTCAAGCTTCCAAAGCGAGACGACCGTGCACGGAATTTGATTCTTCCCAATATCTCATGAGTGAGCTCATGTCTTCCGATTCAGTAGTGAACCTGTATGATCCCTTTGAGAGATCGTATTACTCATATGCCCTTATATGCACACCAGCGCGCCGGTGTATAGACCTTGGTTAGGTCATCAACCTATTGGTCTGCCAAATGTACATACTCAGACATATAGCAATACATCTGTCTCCGGTCAGAGGATGCGTGCCTATGCTGTGACAGCATTCAACATAGGACTTAGGTTATCTCGATCTCGTTAAGTCAACTCTTTGTCCTAACTAATCTGACACCTCTGAATCTCTATTCCTATGCAGAGGACCTGCATCAAGAGGTCGGTCAGATATCAGCCTATGTGAGAAAGGATTGCCATCTCCTACTCAGGCTGGAGATCACATCTTAATAATCATTTGACGGTGCTTGATGAGTCCTCAATCTAACTCTTTAGATATTCATCCAAGCACCAGCCTCTATGATTCAATAATTGAATCAACAGCTGTATGATCATTAAGATAGCCATGGTACATAACCCTAATTGTACAGAGGGACCTATTATGCAAATTATTTATTCTTCATTTCAGATCAGGGAATGATATTCGCAATAACATTTATTGCATAATGGCTCGCCGTGGGCTCACATGTCCAACAATATCAACATAATTTAATTTAACAATAACTAATTAAGAGATAATGTGATAAATTAAATGGAGTCAACCAACCTCCCTAAAATTGGGGTTATTTTGTCTCCTTTTATTTTATCTTATTATTTCTTAATAAATTGCAATAACTATTATTGCAATAATGTCCACCAAATTAATTCTAAATTAATTTGTGAATATTTCAATCATGCCATTGATTTAACAAGTTTGTGCCATGAATCGAGATGACGACGTTTTCAAGGATACCCTTCGGCCTCTTGATAGATCCATCAGCAAATTGAACTATCATCCTGGTCTTTTTGAGAGGCCCTAAGTGAAGAGATTGTACCAGTAAGAAGGGTAATATGCTAATCGAAGCACTACCGTCGAGGAGAGTATGATCACATGTGTGGCCAGAGATGGTGCAGCTAATGAAAGGTGTGGCAGTGTTCCTCTTTCTAGGAATGGGACAGTGTGTGATGGTGTGGGCAGTGGCCATGGTCAGAATGTGACGCTCAGATCTGCTCCTCCGCTTTCTCTTCTTGGAAAGAGGAGTAGATAAATCAGTCATGGTCTGCTGAAGTGGGGCACGGAAGATCTCATGAATAGTGGCCACCACTTCGGGTTCAGTCAATTTTTTTGAATTTTTGGACCTCCTCCATACAAGGGAGGAAATCGGAATCATCATCTACACGAGGCATGCCAAGAGCAATCTGTACAACGGCATCCTCGGGGTTAAAGGTGGGACAAGGTGTGAAAGGTTGTGTGGTCAAATGATCTGGCAAAGGTTCCCTCTCCTCATTTTTCTCATTTTTTTGTATTTTGGGCGATTGCAAGCTCTCATGATAATCCTCAAGAAAATCCAAATCCTCAAAGAATGGAGCTACATTTTGGATCTTATTTATGCTAACTAATCACTCATCCTCGAGTTCATATGCTCCATCATCTGATTCAAGGTCTCAAGTGTGGATATCATGAAAGGTGACTCCACAATCTCAGGATCGGTTGTATCGAATGTGAATGGTGGGTGTGGACAAAAATCACATTCCGGATCAAGATACTCAAGGAAGAGCGGGTTGTCGAAATGTGAGGGTGATGGTGGTGGAAATGATTGGTGGAAGTCAAAGTCCGAATCCTAAAATAATGGGTTGGTCGGATATGTACAAAAATCAGGAGCAAAGTCCTCCTGGAAAAAAGGAGGTGCATCGGTTGGAGTGAACGAGGGATCCGCAAAATCCGGACAAAATATGCTCCAGTCGGCCATCTCGAAGCAAGAGAAAATGATCAAGAGAGCACGAAGGTCAAGTCAAGAGAGTGACGAAGAAGGTGCAAATGCACAGAGGCGATCTAGAATACACACAAGCAAGCACAAGCAAACTCACACAAAACAAACCCTCAAATCACCTACTCAACTCGGTAGAGACCGAAAAGTCAGTCTTCTTATCTTGTCTGTTTTAGAGTTAGGTGAGAAATCCAAAATTGCACAAACACTTAGGGGGCAAAAATAAGATTCGGGCACTATCCTTAGTGTATGCGCGAGCAATGTAAAACGAAGACAATGAGGGGATTACTCGCCCCAAAACAATTTTTATCTTTTTAGTCGATTTTAGGGTCAAGTAATGTTAACAGTCCCAATTTTATTGATTATCACTTTTTTTTGAATTTTTAGTGAGAAATGCACGAGCCTAACGAGGAGTCAATTTTACTTACCACCTAGGTGGTCAAAATCAGAGGGAGAGTCGGAAAAGCAATGCAAGCGGAAAATCAATGATGTATGCTAAAGAGAAATGCTCACCCTGCCTCCAGCACTCTACATGAAAAGATGCTCAGCAGAATTGAAACCTATCTAGATGCAAATGCAAGCCGATGAAATTGCCCTAAGTTTCAGAAATTGCTATTATCATGAAGAACCAATGCTAATGACTCAAAATGGAACCGAAATGTCCGGTCTTGGGGCCTGATCGGTGTCCTCCACAGTGGATCCTGCACACGTTGTATACGACCCCTACCGGCGCGGTGGTTCCGAGACTAAGTGAGAAGCAATTCAAAATTTGACCACCAAGTCTAATTAAGTCTATAGGCACATGCAAATATATTAGGTGTTTGGCCTTAATCTATCGCAAGCAATCCTAAAACTAAGGGCTCAATCACACAAAATAAGAAAAACAAAACCGAAAAACAAATGAAAAAAGAATGCGACAAAAACCGTGAAAACCGCGATGAGCCCCCAAGTGAACAATCACTTGGAAATTAGGACCGAATGTCCAAGTCCTGAGTACCTGTATTATTACAAATATAAAGGTCTCTCTCTCACAAAAATTACACAAGTAAATGCAATAAAACAAGTGGAGCTAAATCTGCAAAATTTCTCTAGGTTTCCTCGATGCTAGGTGAAGGTTGTCTCCAGCTTCACGTGGGTGCGTAGGCGCCTAGGGTGGAGCATCTCCCTCGATCCGCAGTACCTCGCACGAAGTCAACAAGGAGAGGGGGTTAGATAGCTCAAACAGTTATATCAAGAATAAGGAAAATACAATAGCAAGAATAAAAGCCGCGAAATAGACAAAGAATCACAATCAAGCAAAAATCTGAACTACGCGCTGTTGCTCCCCGGCAACGGCGCCATTTGTTTATCCCAAAAATCGATGGTCTTGAGTTCCACACAAGGCGGGAGCTCAGTTGCTGAATCAACCACACGAAATCCGGATTAAAACAACAATTAACCCACAACAATCAAATAAGGAAATTAAAGTGAATGTGCGGAGTTAAAATTTATTATAACTCTACAACAAAGGTGTGTATAGGTGCAAGTAGGTGTAGAGGTCGAACATAGGGAGCGGACAGGTAGGACGAGGCAAAATTGCACAAAATGTGTGATTGTGATCAAATGTCTATTTAAGCTATGTTTTTGTGGGTTTTTTATTTTATATTTTTTTATTTAATTTTTGATTTTATATTTTTGTATTTTGATTTTAATTTACTGATGTTATATTTTTATATTTTATATTTTTTATATTTTCTTTCTTTAAAATGAATATATATACAAAATAAGAAAGAGATGGATAAAGTATTTATAAAAATAAGTAAAAATACTCAAAAATAAGGAAATAAAATGTTTTTGGCTTTTTTTATATTTTTCTAACATTTTTGTGATTTTTTTAGATTTTTCCTATTTTTTGGTATTTTCAAAGATAAAATACTAGAAAATGGTGACCTAAGTTGCTGACCGAAATTAAATTGAGGATGAAAAATATCAATCAGTGTCCAAAATTCCTCAAATTAATTTTAATTGAAAGATAATAAGATAGGGAAAATACAGGAACTAAAATTATATTTTTAGGATTTTATAGAAATTTTAATATTTTATAAAGATTTTAGGGGTTTTGTAAGTTTTAGGAGTTTTGTTTTGTATTTTTTAGTGATTTTTGTTCTGAAGTTAAAAGACACTAAAATAAGGAAAATATATTTTTTGAGGAATTTTTCAAAAAGGTTTTCTAATTTTTAAGGACTTTCTAAATCAAACAGGGACAAAAATACGAGTTTTTGATTTTTTATAAATGATAAAAAGAGTCAAATTTCAAAATAAAAATATTGCCGTGAAAGAACAATGCAGCATGAACTTAAATCTATTTTTTGAGATTTTTTCGAATATTCTAGATGCATGAAATAAATAGGGAAAGCATACAAAAATACAAGGCCTGATAAGGGTATAAATGTAAATAGAGCAAAGTTCAAGGGCCAATATGCAAATTTGCCAAAAAGTTTACTCTTAATATTAATATCTGATCAAGCGCAAAATAACCAAACCCACGAGGGTCTGGTAGCAAAAACATCAAGTTCTGTCGGCCTACGTGGACTTGGACTAAAATGTAAATAAAGAAAATACGGGGTCCTTGTTACAAATATTACTAAAATATAACACAACAGATGAATGATTCAGTGCCGAATATTAAATACAAAAAGGTATCGGGTCAAAAGCACAAAATACCCAAACACTGGCGATCGGACGGCGGCTGGAGCGTCTGGGATCCAAGCCCGATCGGACGGCCATGGAGTCCCCTGGATGAACAGGGAAGAACACGGCCCCAACCGAACTTCAATCGATTGTATGGCGCTGCTCCAGCCACTATCCCCGTCGCAGAAGTCCTCCAAAGACATATGGAAGTGTCCTCGGTCCGCCAACGGAGCTAAAATGGCTTGACGAGCTCCAGTGCTCCGTGGCGGAGTCGAAGAAGGAGTTGGAGTCCAGGAACCTCACGTTTCGAAAACCGACCCCTCAAGGGGGTCCTTTGACTCCTGCGACCTACAAAAACGAGTTAAGAAAGTTGCGGGCAAAATGCCGCGACCTTCTGGAGGGAAAAATGGCGGAGAATGGAAAGAAAGGAGCTCGCCGGAGCAAGCTCTGACGAGGTGATGGCGAAGGGTGAACAGAGGGGTATAGATCGAAAGTGAAGGGGGGAATCTATTCCTACAGCTACAGAGACTCTAAAAATGCAAGAAAAATGAAGAGAAAACGTGCCTCGATGGCAGAACACCAGAGATATGTACCTCACGACCAAGGTGGTCGGAGATGGGTGGAGACCACGATTCACCTAGCCAAACTCCCCCGCGGCAAGGCCGGAGAGTAGCTGTCACCTTCCTCAATCCAGGGCGCTAGGAGGAAGAAGTTAGGCAAGGGAAAAAAGGGTTCAAAGGTGTAAGGGAAGGTTGGAGGTCTTTTTGAAAGAGTGGTCGACGGGGCTACAAGAACGAGGTGTATCAGACGATGCAACGATCCAAAGATCGAAGCACTCCATGGGCGTGTATCCTCGATGCATGGTGAACAAAACTCAAGAAGGAAGCAATGCCAAATGGTGAAAGATGCGTTCTCCAAAATTCGGAGAAAATGCCAAAAAACCAATTTCTGACACAGTGTTGGGGGCGTGTCAGAGAGTGGGCGAGACGGCAAGAAGATCGAGGTGTATCCCGCGAATCAACGATCCAATCCTTGATACAAAGTGTGGGCGTGTATGTTGGATATGTGGTCAACAAAAGTCAAGAAGGAATCGAGGCCAAACGATGAAAGCCGCGGCCTACAAAAATCATCAAAAACGGACAAAAACTAATGCTTGACACAGATCAGACCTTGCTCAGAGAGCTGGTCG
Organism: Ottelia alismoides; assembly: GCA_037367405.1. Taxonomy (NCBI): domain Eukaryota; kingdom Viridiplantae; phylum Streptophyta; class Magnoliopsida; order Alismatales; family Hydrocharitaceae; genus Ottelia; species Ottelia alismoides. The sequence goes on along the minus strand of JAZKJV010004901.1, from coordinate 598,519 downwards.
ACATGGCCCAAAGAACGAAGAAAATAGGCTACATCCGTAATCCAATCCTTAATATGATGTATGGGCGTGTATAAGGGATGCGTGAGGATAAAAAGTCGAGATGGACATAAGGTCAAATAATGCAACTCTGACAGGTTGCAGGAGTGGGTCAGAGAGTTGACCCTCCGGTCAACTCTCCAGACCCCCTGGTTGGTCCACGTGGACCAACCAGGAAAAATCCGGGAAAAAGTCTTTGTAAATTCAATTAAAAATAGAAAACGAATTTATTAATTTTTGGTTATTAAATAGCAAATGTTTATTATTTTATAAATTATTTTGTGATGATTTTTATTTATTTTTTTTGAGGTATAAAATTACAAGTTACCTCTTATACCCTTTATAGGTATCTATATCTATGTATTTTAATATTTCATTTTTATTTTAGATATTTAATTTATTTATTTTTGTTTATTATTTTATAAATTTAAAAAATATATTTATACACTTAAAGATATTTTTATTTTATTTTTTTGAAGTGTTTTGTACACTTAATAAAATAGAAGTATAAATTATACAGGTTTGTGTATTGATATTATAACTATGTATGCTATATACAAGTATTTTATTTTGTGTTTTATTTTTTTGTTTTATTCATGTTTTAATGTACATATTTATTATAATTAATATTTACAAAATTATAAAAATATAAAATTATGAAAATAAAGAATAAATAATAAAATGAATATTTTAATATGTACAAGTATTCAATAGGGGGCCAAAACTCAACTTTCAAACCGTAGCTCCGCCAAATGTGAAACCACCGCCATTAAATAGCTTATTTTGAAATATATACAATTAAAGTGAGTTTGATGCATTTGGAATTTTTATTTGCGAGATACAGGTCTAGGAAGTTGGGATTCTGGATTCTTATTCAGACCATAACTTTTTATCTGTACATTATTTTTGAGTGAAATCAATTTTGTATTTTTATTTATTTAATTGTCTACAACTTTCATGTACAAAGTTTCTTTATTTGAGTTGTAAAAAGTGGAACCAAAAATAGGTCCCAAAATGAATAAAGAATGAATTGAATAGAAGGTATTTGTATTGTATTTTGGCCCTTATCTCCCCCTACTTTATCCTTGTCGACCGAGTCATCGAGATGCCTAGGTCTCGAGGTTTCGGGTCATAAAATATTTACACTATTTTATTATTTTTCTTTTCTTTTCTTTATTCTATAATTTTGTCTTTAAAAACCTCATTTTATACAATATTTACACAATGATGCATGGATGCTAAAATGCCTAAATTAAGCCTATTTACATGCATTTACTAGGATTTTTAAGGCCAAAATGATAGAATAAAGATGATGAAACGTAGATTCATCAGTCGGGCCGGACCCAACCTAGCCCAACCCAAGCCAGTTTCAATTAAAGGGCTTACAGGCTAGGCCTAAGCCCATTGAATTTCAGTAATTACAACCAAAGCTCGTGCCCGACCCGTAAGTACATGGGCCGGGCTCGGGTCGGGTCAGCATACTATATTAAAAAAAAGTAAAACATGAATATAATACACATTTAATATGTAAGTATACAAATTGAATATGTATTTCTTCAAAGCATGAATATAGTTGATGTCTAAATAGAATAGAATAATGGAAATTTAAGAAGGAAGATTAAATGTGATATTAGAAATCATAAATTACATATGGAAAAAACATCAGACTTATATACTGGCATATAGTCAGGCCTATATTCGGGTCTGCCCACAGGCTTCGGGCTCGGATCCAAGCTTGCTTGAACCTGGTCCGGAAATTGGTTCGGACCAAAAATCAAGCCCAAGCCCGCCCATTTTTCGTTCGGACTCGAGCTGGACTCGAGCTTTATCGGATCAGACACCGAACTGGATCGGGCCGACCCTACCCAATACTCATCCCTAGTCAGATGCAGTAGTTTGGCGGAGTGGCATCGTGGCGACGAAGTGGGTCTGCTGGGCTTCCGGCGATGCATGCAAGGATTACAGAGATTCCCAATGTTTCCGCACCGCTTCACCTCCTACATTCAACTCAAGAGATTGCGACAGAACATGGGAATACCGCAATCAATATTGGGTCCGCACCTCTTTACCTCCCGCCTTAAATTCCAGAGATTGTGAAAAATCATGGGAATTCTGCAATCAATATTTCCAACGAGCCTCTTTGCCTCCCGCATTCAATTCCAGTGATTGGGGGGCAAAATATGAGAATTCCACAATACAAGACGTCACTTACGGGAGACGTGGGAATACCAAACATAGAAAATTATTCCCAATGAATATTGGTATCCACATTGTGAGGGGCGAGTTACGGGAGGAGTGTGAAGAAAGTGGAAGGTAGCGGGTTAGAGCCAACCTGTCGGTGGAGGAGCCCCTATGTGCGGGTAGTTGGGCGTGATCTCGACTCGGTTAGCGAATTCGGGTCAAATTTAAGATGCTTCGGGCGAACATGAGGGTTCCATCATGGCGTATCTGTCAAGCGCCGACGGGAAGAGGGAGTTCTCCAGACCCAAAAACATGCTGTGAAGGTGAGCCGGTGCGTGCCCCTTTGGGTGTGCCAGAACCTGTACTCGAGGAGAAAGAGAAGGACATTCAAGAAGGGCACATCAACCTGATAGTGGAACTGGGCGTTATTGCGGGGCCATCATTAGATCCTGAACGGGGTCTACTCCATGGACATAGTTGAACCAAAAGGTCATTGGTACCATTCGGAAGTGACTTCACATGTCGGTTTTTCATCTAGTGGTTGAGGAGACGAATGCAAAGGAATTGTGGGACAAGTTGTCCGAAGTCTATGATCAGAAGACCGCAATCAACAAGGCTTTCTTGATTAGAAAACTAGTGAACTTGAAGTACAAACATGGATGCAAAGTGGCGGAACATTTGAATGATTTCCAAAACATCATCACCAGTTGACTTTTATGGGATTGATACTTGATGACGAGTTGCATGCACTTCTCTTGTTGGGTTCATTGACAGACAGTTGGGAGACTATAGTAGTCACCGTGAGCAACTCTACTAAAGATAGCAAGTTGACCATGGTCATGGTCAAGGGTAGTCTCCTGAATGAGGAGATCAGGCGTTGCTCTTCGGGAGAGACATCCTCCTCTTAATATGTGTATGCAGTTGAGAGGAGAGGAAGATCCACCAGCAAAGGAAAGTCACAAGAGAGGCAACAATCTAGAGACAAGTCCAAGGGCAGAGGAAAGTTTCACCATTAGCAGAAGCCTGATCACTGAAAGAGAGATTGCAGTATTTGGAAGAGAGAGTAAGCTGAAGCTAAAAAGATCAGAATAAGGAAGATAGAAATGTAGCTGCAGTTGTGGCATATGACAATGCAGATGAGATGAATCTCACCATCCAAGATCAGTGCTTGTATGTAGGGAGTGATTTGGAGTAGGTCGTTGGCACGACTGCCTCCTATCTTGTAACTCCACATAGGGAGTTCTTCACCGCCTACACTAGGGGTGATTACGGGCGAGTTTTGATGGGTACTGAGAGTTACTCTTATATCGTGGGCATGGGCACCACCTCAATTCAGACTGATGTTGGGTGTTCAATGACCCTGTAGAATGTGAGGCATGTTCATGACTTGCGGCTTAGCCTTGTATCTGGTTCTCAACTAAATAGTGAAGGATACCACCTGAAGTTCGGCGACAACAAGTGCAAGATTAAAAATGATTCTCTCATCATGGCCAGAGGCAGTTTGTCATACGCTCTACATGACTAGAGTGAAGTTCATGGATGGCAGTTTGCAAGCCAGTGAGGCAGATACTTCAGATTTGTGGCACCGTCAACTTGGCCACATGAGCCAGAAGGGCTTGCATCTTTTGAGCAAGAGAGAGTTGATCCCCTACCACAATGACATCACATTGTCTCCTTGTGATGCATGTGAGGTTGGGAAGAGCAGGAGTGCACCATACATAGTCAGATCAAAGGTGAAGAGAGAACTTCTATAGTTGTCTCACTCTGATGTTTGTGGTCCTATGGACACGGTCTCTTTGGGAGACAACATGTATTTTGTCACCTTCATTGATGACACATCTAAGAAGGTGTGGGTGTATATGCTGAGATCGAAGGATCAGGTGTTTGATTGCTTCAATAAATTCCATTCCATAATTGAGTGCGAGACAAGGAAATTGTTGAAGTGTCTACGCACGGACAATGGGGGAGAGCACACCTCCCATATCTTCCAGGCTATTGTGTAGAACATGGCATCAGGCATGAGAGGATAGATTAATGCACATCCCAGCACAATGGTCTTGCTGAGAGGATGAACAAGACCATCGTTGAGAGAGTCCGCTGCATGCTGAAGACAACGAAGTTGCCCAAGATCTTTTGGGTTGAGGAGGTTCGCACCGCATGTTACTTGATCAACCAATCTCCATCGGTTCCTTTGGGTTTTCAGATTTCAGAGCGTGTTTGGACAGGGAAGGACCCCTTATATGCTCATTTGAGGGTGTTTGGATGCAAGGCATATGCATTGTCACCAAAGGAGCAGAGGAAGAAGTTAGATGACAAGGTGTTGCCTTGTAATTTTCTTGGATATGGAGATCAAGAGTTTAGATACCGTCTTTGGGATCCAAGGAAGAAGACAGTCACCAGACACAGGGATGTGATTTTATATGAGAATCAGATATTGGCTGATGATACCACTGAGAGTGGTGAGGAAGATGAGTTTTCCATGGATGATTACAGTAATGAGGACATGGATTCCTCTCCAGTACATGATACACGTGGCGAGGATAGGTGATGAATCCACGATTCATCGCCTTTATTCTTTTATTATAGCTTCATTTTCTTAGTCAAACACATGTAAATATCTACTAATTTCATAATTTTACCATTTTACATGCATTTGTTAAATATGCATTTTTAACACTTTTTCCATTCAAAATAAAAGAATAAAGAGGAAAAGGAAAAAGAAAAGAAAAATGAAGGATGTGTTTATACAATAAATAAAGACTGACCTAAATCTCGAGAGAAGGTCAAGACTTGATCTGATAGAACATGAATAAAGTAGGGGGAGATAGGGTCTTTCATCCAAAAATCCAAAAATAATTTGTATATAAATTCCTTGTATATTTGTATAAAACTTGTACTATTTTATTTATACATAATTGACCTCAAATTAATTGTTCTTGTAAACAAAAGTTGTAAATAATAATGTGTTGTAAATAATAAAAATAATTGTCAAATAAAATAATGTATATATTACAATTAATCACTCTTAGAAAAAACCACAATGCGATCATTGAAATACCAATTCCGACTCCATATGAACTCAAATTGAACCAAACTCACTTCCATTATACTCTAAATTAAATTATCATTCAAATGGCTATTATTTCATAATTTTTGGAATTACGGTTGAAAAGTCGGTTTTTTGGGGTATCGTGTGCAGTTTCACCTTTATTTATTGTATATATTTTATTCAGATTTATTTTTATATAATGTATATAACTGTAAATATTATTTTCATTAAAAATAAAAAGAAAAAATATAAACAACAAAATTTAAAAATGTGTTTCACAAATTATTTCCTTATGTATATACATGTATAATGTATTTATATGTATATAATATTTGTATACCATTAACTTCTTTTAATAAAAATCACCAAAAAATTAAAATATCTCACATTAATTAATTAATTTAATTACGAAAATTGTATTTAGATTTAATTATTTAATTCATTATTTGATTTTATAACATACCATGTATATTAGATTTGATTTTATGTCTTTAATGGTAACCATTAAGGTCGCTAATTGATTTCCATTAATTATTTAATTTATTTAAGTAATTTAATTCCGAAATTTGTAATTAATTAATTTATTAATTAACTTATTTATTTATTTTATTAATTTCACCAATAAAAATTTTCCCCATTTGTAGATTTTTTTCCTTTTTGATTTTCTTCCGCGTTTTAATGGGATCCTCTTTCATTTTCTTTTGATTAATCTTTGGTGGAGAGGAGCTCGATCTCCGAGAATTGTCAGGTTGAAGAAGGGTGCCCAGCCTCCGAGTTGTCCAGTGATAGCATGTCGGCCTTCGTCGAGGCCATAACGGCATTTCCGACCCCAAGGTGAGATCCACTTTTATTTCCTATCGTTTTTCTTAGGTAAATCGTAGGTCTAGTTTTTGCTCCCATTTTATTACTCTTTAGATATCCAAAATCACAAAAATCTTCACCACACATGATCTGCGTCCGACACCGAATTTTTCACCTCATCTCGTGACCTCTCCATTTCACGTCTATCTCACGCAACCATACACCTCCGACCACGTACGGTGGTCGGAGACTCGGATCCATTCCTTACATGTCTGTCGGATCCCCATTCACATGTCCTCTTTTGTAGATAAATAAAATAAAAATAAAAAAAGGAATATAATTGTTTTTCTTCTCTAACCTTTGTTTTGCAGGAGAATCAAAATAAAAAAACAATAAAAAAATTAACAAAAAAACTATTTTTATTACTATTTACATTTCTTATTTTGAAAAAATAAAAAATTCTTATAACAGTTTTGTTTACATATAAAAAAACAAAATAATAATATAATAATAATAATTTGTCGCTCCAGCGTCGAAGGCCGCCCCCCGCCCGCACGCGGTCGCGCCACCCCGCTCCATCCGCGCGCGGGCCGCGCTTAGCCTTCGGTCGTCCCACCGCCCAAACCTGCAACCTCCATCGTCGGTCGTGTCGTCGCCCCCCTCCGCCACACGCGAGGCGCCCGTGTCTCGCCGACCCCGGACCACCTGTGCTGCTCCTCGCCTCACCGGCTCCTCCCAACGCGAGGCCCCTCAGCCGCGTCCCTGCCTACGCTTCATCCGTCGTAGGCCGCAGTCCCGATGCAACCACCCCTCCGCCATCGAGCATTCGTCGCGCGCGCACCCCTACTGCTCCGTCGGAGCCTTCGCCTCTTGATCAGCACCCATCAGCAACGGAACCTCTCCCTGGTCGTTAGAAACGAAGGACGCATGCAACAAAGAAGAAAACCCTAGGATTTAAAAATAAAATTGTTTGGGGTAAATTGCAGAAACGTCCTCAAGTATTTGGATTTGCAAAGAGGTCCCTTCCAGTATCAAGTTTGGGCAATATGCAAATAATCTCCCGAAGTTTATTTCTTTTATATATCTAATGCAAAAATAGTTAACATTTGCACTCGAGTCCCTGTGTTCAAGACAATAAACTTGCTTGTTATCTTTGAATGGAATAAATATTTTTATAGTTGTAAAAACTCTGAGAAAAGTCATATATGCTCCTGCTATTTCTTTTTACAATGTTTAAATTTTTAATGAATTTTTATTGCTATTTGATATATTTAAAAAATAAAAAACAGTGATATTTTGTCTGCTCAAAATTGTAAAATTCATAAAAATTCGAAAATTAGTCTAAAAATTTCCAAAAAAATTAATGTAGATGTGTTTTTCTGTCTTTTAATTTCTCTCAAATTTTAATGTATTAACTCTTTATAAAAACCAAAAAAATTACGTAAAACGAAAATTTTTAAAAAAAATTGTAGAAAATTCTTAAAAAAAATTGTGATTTTAATTTATAATTGTAGATATTTATTTGTAATTTATATTAAAAATAATTTATAGGATTATTGAACACGTAAAGTATTTTTAAGTTGCAAAATACTCTTGGTTGTGTATTGTTTTGCTTGTTTTGCAATGTTTGATTTTTACAAAATCATAAAAATATTAGAAAAAATTTAAAAATTACCAAAAATATTTTAAAATATGTAAAATACAAAAATATTTTCTCTAGAATTTTTTGAGTATTTTTGACTAGTCTAAAAAATACAAAAAGAGTGTGTTGTTGTGTGTTTTTACTCTTTTGTGCTTGTTTTGAAAATAAAAAAAATTCAGAAACCATTAAAAATCATTTCCGAAATATGACTACTTAGTTTTTAAAACGTGCTCCTTTTGTTTGACCCTGGTCTCTATATCAGGTAAAAAGAATAGCAAAAACCGCTTATATTTGCTTTGATTGATTTATATTTTCTTAATTGGTTTAAAATACAAATTTTTCCGTTGACCGATTCGAGTGGTTGAGAACAACGACACATTGAATTAATTATTCCATCTTAACCGCACGATTTTCGGCTCATCAATGGGCAGCTAGAGCAGCACGAGCCAGATGCATACCCCATTGATGCAGGTCTAGGGTACTTAGGGTAGGGGGAGCAACCTCATCCACATGCAAACACAACAGAGCCTCTGATTAGGAGATCTGAGAGGGCATGCCAGCCATCATCCCGTTATTGCACTTCTAAATATGTGATGCTTACAAATGCAGGTGAGTCATACACCTTTGAGGAGGCTCAAATGCATAAGGACAAGGATCATTGGAGCAACGTAATGAATGAAGAGATGTTATCTTTAAAGAAAAACCACACTTATAATCTTGTTGAGCTTACTAAAGGCAAGAGAGCCTTGAAGAACATATGGGTTTACAAGGTAAAGTCTGATGACAGTGGCAAGTAGGTGAAGCACAAGGCCAGATTAATGGTAAAAGGATTCAGCGAAAAAGGAGTGGACTATGATGAGATCTTCTCCCTAGTGGTGAAGATGAATTCAGTGAGAATGGTGCTAGGACTTGTTGCTAGCATGGACCTTGAGCTGGAGCAGATGGATGTGAAGACGATGTTCCTTCACGGTGGTTTGAAAGAAGAGATCTACATGGAGCAACTACAGAGATTTCAAGAGAAAGAGCACATGGTTTGTAGGTTAAGAAAGAGTTTATAAGGCTTAAAGCAAGCTCCGAGATAATGGTACTTGAAGTTTGATGCTTTCATGGTAAAGCAAGGCTTCAAGAGGACAACTGCCGATCCATGTGTATATGTTCGTCGTCTTCCCAATGACATTTTCGTCAATCTTTTGGTCTACGTTGATGACATATTGATTGTAAGTCATGATTCCAACTTGATTACAAAGATCAAGAGAGAACTGTCCAAGGAGTTTGATATGAAAGATTTGGGTAAGGCTAGTCACATCCTTGGGATGCAGATTACAAGGGATAGGAACAAGCGCATGTTGTGGTAATGTGTATTGGAGCGGTTCAATATGAAAAATGCCAAGCTTGTCAGCTGATGAATACCCATTCATCACTCTTTATTCTTATATTTTAGCTACAAAAACCTTTGCAAATACATGTAGAGATATGTAAATATCAATAATTAGCAAAAGCACGCATTTTATAAAAATATGTAATTAGCATGTTTTTGTGCAAAAATAAAAGAATAAAGAGAAAAAAGAAAAAGAGGGAAATATTTAGAATAAATATTGAGCAACCTAACCCAAGGGAGGGCTCAGCATGGGCCTGACCGCATAAAAGCCACAAGTAGAGGGAGATAGGGGCTCATGTGTAAATATTTATGTAAATAAATAAATAATATTTTCCTCATCCAAAAATACACTTGTATATATTTTGTATATATCTAGAAACTATTAAAAACAAAATAAAAAGTTTAAAAATCAAAAACCCAAAAAGAACTTTTCACCTTGTACATAGACCACCACCCTTATTTATTTCACCTTGTAAATAAATTTATTTATTTCCAAAACTTTTTGTAAATATTCCTTTTTATGTTTTGTAAATAAAATAAATAAAAAGAATTAAAACAAAAATCAAATAAAAATTACAAAATTAAAAACACAAAAATATCTTGTATATATACCATGTATATAATTGTGCATAAATAATTATTTCCCCTATGTATATAAACAATAAAAATAAAATAAAAATAGCTTTTTATTCCTCATTTTATCCTATAAATAAATAAAATATAAAATGGGAATAAAAATGTATAAAAATAACTAATTAAAAATCAAAGTTAAAAATCACATATTGTACATATACCTATGTATAGACCTATTATGTAAATACCTTATTTTTATTTCCAAAAATTAATTAAAAATCACCAAAAAATAGAGAAAAATAAAATAAATATTTTTCGTGTTTTAAGTTTTTGGAAATTCGGCCATTTTATGGCCCAAAAAAATCGAATAAAGAGGCAATAATTGGCTTTCCCTGATTGGTCCACGGGGGATGTTGACCCCCGGTCAACTCCCCCCGCGGACCTTCCCCTTTCGCGGATCGGGTTGTCGACCCGAGTTCCCTTATTTTTCCTCGCCTGATCCGCCTGCCAATCACGCAAACCCCGGGTCTTAATCCTTCTGCGTGCATCCGAGATCACCGCCCGGAGGTTTGCCTTGGGATCCGCGCTCCATGCTTCTCGCCCGACTCTCTTCTTCCCGGACCCCTAGCACTATAAAGCCCGAGCTCCGCCGCACTCTCACGCCATCTTTGGCTCCCCATTCTCTCTCCAGTGAGCTCCATCGCAACCAGCAAGGTGACAGCTTGCCTCCGCCGGTGTCGCAGCGAGGGGGAGGTGCTTGGACCATCGATCCGGCCGCTTCTTGCAGCCGTGCTCCGACGTCTGACCGGAGCTCGAGCCTCGGGCGTTGACGACCCTTGAGGCAAGGACCAGGAGCTAGCTAAGCTCCAGCATAGTCTCCCGCATCACCTAGGTAACCGTCGTCCCCTCTCGTTTAGTCTAATTTTAAGTTACCCCCGAATCGACCCATCGCCGTGTTCCTCTGATTCCGATCATCACACCTAATATCTCGATCATCGGTGCACCCCCTCATCTTCGCCGTTCCCTCACGCACATTCTTCGCACTTTCACTCAACCCAGCTCGCCCCGGAGCTGGGAGTCGAGCTCCACCACCTGTCGCTCGCCGGAGCTCCTTCGCCCCGCCGCACCGATCACCCCCACTTCGCTTCTTTGGGTCGAGGCATTTCCCCCTCGACCCGCGAAGCTGTTGGTTTGCTTTGCAGGTCCAAAGGGAGTCGTCTGAGACCCCCTTACATTCCAGCCAGCTCCTTCGCGCCGCCAGCCTCGCCGGAGCCCCTCCAGGGCTCAGGCGGGCCATCGGAGGTTACCACTAGCTGCGGGGCTTCACCGCGGACCCGTTCCGATCATCAGGAGCAGCTGAGGAGGAGTGCAGTTCACGCAGGAGGCCGGCGAAGTTCGCCGGCGTCGAGTTCTTCCATCATCCTCCAGAACCGTCCGATGTCTCCTCCGCTCCAGACTTGATCTCAGCCGTCCATTCTTCGAGGAGCCGCAGCCGTTGATCGATCTGAGGAGCGCATCCGGACCGTTGCAGCAGAGAGGAGAGGCACCAGAGCCCAGCACCACCCGATCTTCCACGTGTCCTCGCCTCGACCGTCGATCCGGCCCAAGAGAAGAAGAGGAAGAGCGTCCACGCATCAGAGCCGTTGGATACACAACGTGGCGCGCATCTGGCCGTCGATGAATAAAGGGGTAAATTACTTAGGACCCCCTCTTAGTTTGCCATTTTATTTCTAGTCCTGTAAATATTTTTGGAACTTTATTTACGTAGGGTTATTTGCACTGTGGACCTTGTGCTTAGTTTTAATTGCATGTATGCCCCTGTGTGTATGTGACCACGTGCTTCGCCACGTGCTTTGCTGGGCTTTTTACATCTTTTATCCTGTAGATCTGGGCTGTTATGAAATGAAGAAAAACTTTTTGATATTTGCCGTTGTGCCCCCGTGAGTGTTTTTATTACACATGTGCGAATTTTAGTGGGCTTTTTGCAACCATATCCTTGGATTTTTGGTACGAGTTATCAAACGCCCCTGGAACTTGGTTTTTATTACAAATAGGCCCCTGAGTGCCCCAGCCACGCGCCACGCACGTGACTTGCTGGGAATTTTGCACCTTGGCCCCCGGACTATCGGGTATTTGCACATACGTCCCTGTGCACAGTGCCCTCTTTTAGATTTTGAATAAAATATCAAATCACCTCCAAATTCGACAAAAATTTGACACATGGCTCCTGCCATGTTGTAGGATTTTTGAGAATTTTGGGGGACATTTCTGAGTTCTTTTACTATTTTTAAAAATTCAAAAACATCTATTTCAGCTACTGTTTGAATTGGAAAATCACCAAAAAATATAAAAGCCCCTATAAAAATCCTATAAAAATTAGTTACTGTTCTTTGTTTGTTGCTTGATTTTCTAGCCAATTTGGGCTATTTTTCATTGAGTAAAAACCCTAAAAATCTAAAAACACCTAAAAACTCATAAAAATCATATTAAATAATCTAAAAATCCAAAGACAATAATTTTGGTGCCCAAATTTTCCTTATTCTTCCTAGATTACAGGAAAATTACCTCCAGGGCTTTTTAAGATCCTTAAGTATTTTATTTTTGGGTCTTAAGCCTTGCTGGACAGTACCTTTTATTTTTAGCACTGTTTGATTTTTAGAAAATAATCTACCCATTAGAAAAATATCAAAAATTCACCAAAAACACTTAAAAACCCAAAAAGCATAAAAACAATTTTTCTTGAATTTTTGCTTGATTTCTGGTGTGCTAAATAAATTGCTTAAGTGTGCTTGCTTATACTTTCTTTTATTTCCTTCACATATTAAAAATCCAAAAAAATTTAAAAACAATTAAAAACCACAAAAAATTGTTTTCTCCCTTTTTCTGATTCTTTGACTACTTCGTAGGCCTTTGGCCAATCCGTGCTCCTTGTGTTCGACCCTGGGAGCTATACCAGGTTAAACTCATAGCTAGGACCGCTTGTTTTGCCTTGTTTGATTTTTGACTCGTTTCGCGGTTCGATTTTTCTTGATTGACACGGCTTGATCGCTTGGGTCGCGACGACCTATATTTAGCACCTATACCCTAGCCTTCAGGACCGGTTATCATCAGCACACCTTTAACCTCTTATTCCAAGCTGACCAAGGAGTCATGTCCATCTACTTTTGAGGAGAAAACAGAGATGGCCAAGATCCCATACCAATTCGCAGATGGGAGCCATGTATGCAATGGTTTGCATTAGACCCGACATAGCCCATGTAGTGGGTGTGGTGAGCAGATTCATGTTCAATCCGGGGAAGGACCATTGGGAGGCAGTGAAATGGATCTTGAGATACTTCAGAGGCACCTCAAGTATGTGTCTTATTTTTGGGAGGTCAGATCCCAAACTATGTGGCTACACTGATGCATATGTGGCAAGAGATGTGGACCAAAGAAAGTCCTCTTCAGGTTACATTTTTACATTTGCAGAGGGAGCCATATCATGCCAATCTAAGCTACAGAAATGTGCTGCTCTCTCGACTACCGAGGCAGAATACATTGCAGCAGTAGAGGCTGGAAAAGAAGTGTTGTTGCTACAACACTTTCTTGGTGAGTTTGGAATGGGTAACAGTGAGACAATTGTGTTTTTTGATAGTCAGAGCGCTATAGACTTGAGAAAGAGTACCATGCACCATTCTCGTACAAAACACATTGATGTGAGATACCATTGGTTGAGGGATGCAATTGACTAGAAGCAACTCATGTTGAAGAAGATTCACACTGATGAGAACCCCTTAGACATTTTTTTCGATAAACGTTTCATGGTCATTCATCGTAATGCAACAGTAAAAGTTATAGTTTAATACATGCCTAAACAAAAAAGGGGATTACACAGTGTCCCCATTCGCAACAAATTACATCCATTAGATAAAGTTCTTGGATTCATAAAAATAGACAAAAGGGGACGTTAAATATAATGCGACCATTAACCAAAAAAGCCATCCGCAGGCTGTCATCTTTAGCAGAGCGTTTCCTTCATGACAATTGGCCTCAAGACGATATCCGTCAGGTGCGCTTGGAGGATCGGGTTCCAGGTGTCATTGCTGAGCTATCCTTAGCTGGACGATATCAAATTTGAGAAAAAGTTATACAGTGTTAGTTCATAATACTAGCAGGAGATAATATAAGCATCTAGTAGTAAATCTAGAGTAAATGTAATCGCTATTCTTGACCCGACGATGTTCGCCTGGACCATATATCTCCTTCTTGCGTACCCATCCTTGTCTCACAAATGATGAATGCTTCCAAGAGTAATTTATGTTTATCTAAAGGTATCTCTTCAAAGATGAGTCTGCATCGACTCTTCCAAAGTTGCCACCAAATTGTAATCTTAAAACATAGAATTCTACCCTTTTTATCCGTGAAGTCTAAGGTCTGGTTCATATACAACATGTTGAGTAATTCCTTGAAGTTTGGTTCCAGATCACATAGGAGAAATGTATCTCTAATTGTTTGACATTCATCGAAAAGGTGTGTATAGTTTTCTAGCCTATTGTTGCATAGATAGCACCTGTTTACCCACGGTATTTTCCATCTTTCGAAAGAGTCTTGTGTTGTAATCTTATTGTGCACCAGCATCCATATAAAATAGTAGGCTCTTGGTTCCAGCGGCCATTTTCTAAATAATGAATAAACTAATGATCTACTACCTCCATCTGTAAGGAGGTAATATAATTGTTTTGTTGTTGAATTTCTTTTGTTAGGTGAGATGGTGGGAAATATTGTTGTGTCTGAGCGGTTTCACTTCTTTACCCACGGTTTCACTTCTTTTGTTAGGTGAGATGGTGAGAACCCCTTAGACATGTTGACCAAGGCAGTCATTCGTGACAAGTTTCAGCTCTGTAGAAAGCTGAGCGGTTTCACTTCTTTTTTATCTCCATCACTGGACAACACCTCCCGTTGGGGTTGAAGGGGGAGGTTGTTGGGTTTTTGCAGTTCCAACCCCAACTTGGCCTGCACCTTTTTTGTCATTTTTGCAGGACCTCTTTGATATTTTCCCATAAAGTTGGGAGTCCAGTCGGCTTCCCATTTCCAGGGATTAAAAACCCCAATCGGGGAATCTCATTTTTTCCAAAGAACGCCAGCCCTATTCGTCCCTTCTCCCCATTTCCAGCAACCGGCAACAAGAGTTCTTAAAGAATCCCATCTTCCTCTGTTTACTTCGCACGAGAAGCGTGAGAGAGAGGCCGAGTGGAAGAGTAGCTACAGTTAGGGCTCAAGCGCAGCAGCAACTCAGACTCGTGGGAGCAGCGGTTTGGGTTTGGAGAGCGGCATTTGGGCGTGCTCGAGAGGAACAAGGAAGAGGTTGTTGAGAACGATCTCAAGGAAGCCAAGCCGATATTTTTGGATCTCCATCCGGGAGTTCACCTGAAAGCCACTCCATCTATCTTGGTTTTGAGCACATTGTTGGTATTGTTAGATAGCCGTGGATAGTTAGATACTTGATGAACAACTATCATTGTGCTAGTGGCTTGTATCTCGATTTTTTTGGGCAACAAAATCGAAAGAACATTTGGCTTATTTTGACTGTAGTGGATTTCTTGTCGGTATCGCCCCATGGTTTCTCTCACATCGAGTAAGGGTTTCCACGTAAAAATCGTTGTCTTGTGATTGCTTGTGTTGTTGATTGTCATTGTTTCCATTTGGTTCTCGAGTGGAGAACCAATATTTGTTGTGTACCATCTTTGTTGCAGGAAAAGGATATAGGGACACTACTATTTTCCCCAATAATATATATATCCATATCCATATCCGTCCGCTTGCATCCCTACAACTACATCTAGATCCATCACCCGAAAAGCTTCAATCACCACAGGATTAGTCTGTTCCTCATGTGAAAGGTTGATACCATAGAAGGCCAATTTATCTTTTGGTCACCAGGACAGACAAAGAACTAAAGATTTTGATGGTAAATAGGACATTTAAAAATCGATCCTCACTGTATTCAATAAAGATTAGCAAATGGTCTGCAAATTAAATGTCTAAGCATGGCCTCCATTCCATTCTTCCAAAAAAGCTACTACATTCTCTACGTTCAGCTTATTTAGATAACATCGCATTGAGGATAGTCAGAGAGTGGATGAAGAGAAGAGGTGATCAGATCCGATTTCATGAATCCTATTGAGCTGCCATTTACCTTAAAGGAGACCTTGGTGGTCTCCAAGAGAGTCTTAATCCGAAACATTGGTCCTTCCCCATTCCATCCCGAGCTTAGACCAATGAGAGACCATTGGCACCGGCATCGGTGCAAGATCCTTTATCAATCCATCCGGTGCTGTCACCATGCACAAGGCTGACCTCTTGAATTCTATACTAATGCTGCGAGAATCCGAAGAAGCCATCGTACTCGGGAGCTTGGAGATCTAACCGGTTATGAGAGGGTGATGGCATACAAAGTCCATGAAGATGAGCACGGTGAGGTCATCACGGAGTGTAGGAAATCTAAACTAAAGGTTTAGGAGTGGACCACGTAATTATCACCTTCTCGCCTTGGATGTTGAGCGCACGGAGGTAGAATACCCGGGGGGTGACAAGGCGACGTTGCCGGCGAGGCTAATGGGGGCAATGCGTGGGTTTGGGGGGGGGGGGGGGGGGTCGGAATAGGAGAGTAGGAGGTGAAACCATGAAAGATCCACCTTCGAATTTGCTATGGTTCTATTATTACAAGATAACCCAAGTAATTTACTAAAATAAAGTTAAAACCGACGGCAATGTTTGTGATGTAAGAAACAATATGTTTGCAGGGTTTATGTGATAATTACGAAGAATACAAGATCGAGAAGGTAATTTAGTTATTTGGGATTCGTAGTGTAAAAAGTCCATTTACTTTTTCAACATAAATAACATAATTGTATACCTTTTTCCACCATATTTGATAAATTTATTATGATATAACCATATAGTATATTTATACCATGTCCATCCAATAAATGTATATTTTTAAGCAAATCTATAAATTATCTATTTTGTATGTGTATCCTTTTTAAAAATACTGTGACATAGCTTTCATGTACACCAAAATCTGCACCGTATTCGCATTAAAAAACCCATAAAGAATTGTTAATACATATAGCAGTATCATTATCCATCCGCTTGCACCCCTACATCTACTGCAAATCGAAGACATTTAAGCAAATATGAAAGGTACACCGCTAGCTATGCTCGCATTTAAGCAAATATGGAAGGAAAAGTATATCACGTATACCTTTTTTATTACAGATCATTTCCAGTATGCGGAAAACATACAGCCACCTGTATATAAACAAATTTTGTGTAATTATAATAAATACGGATCAAACTACGCAGACGCAGAAAGATCCTACGAAATAACGATCAAAACATGAGTAGAATTATAAAAGACAAATGACAGAGAACGGACACTGGGAGCAATGACTGTTTAAGAAGAGCAGGCGCCGACGATACTCCGCCTGTTCTAGGCGGTGGTGAATTCGTCGATGGTGCCCTGAAGACCATACTACGCGAAGGGGGTGCATCGACTGGTGCAGGGGCCATGGCCGGTGCTGTCGCTCTCGGTGCCGATGCTCTCAGTTCCACTTCTTTATAGCCTAGAGAACGTCAGGGTCTCTCATTGCATTAGATGCTGAATTAGACATGGAGGTTAGATAAATGAAGTGAAATAAGGAACACGTACAATCAGTCTCCTCCCATCCAATCACATTTCTTTCTCTGTCGAAAACAACTTTGTAACCGGTCATGAAATTCTCTGCAAATTGAAGAGCATCATGAATTCTGAAGCATGTATTCATAAGCATCTAGGATCCTAGTAATGGTGCACTTACGCCCGATGATAGTTATGTTAAGAGTTCGTATCACGGCCAAGCAAAATCCAACTAGTTTGTTTGTATCCGACTGCACATTTTAAACGAATGTAAGAAAGATGGCAGATCGAGTCATGAAAGAAGTACTGCTCAGTTCAGCATCTCCAACTTACTTCGACGAGGTAAACCTGGGGTTGGGTTAGATTGAACTCCTCGCCGCCTTCCATTGCCAGTCTTATGTTTGGAATGCGATCTGTGGTACCATTAGGCCTGCCGAATTACGATTCGATTCTGACGCATAATCAGCCCGTTTTGTTTAGCTTATTATTCGCAATGGAAATCACAGAGAAGCTACTAACCCGATTTCGTAACAAAATTCAAAAGGAATGTTAGAGCCAGTAGAAAATCTAGGTCTCTTCACCAGACGATCAAACTGCAGAGGATAAAAACGAAATCAATCACCTGACAAATACAATTACCGGTTTATCCTCTATAAGCACTATTGGAATTCGCTTTCTGTTCAACAACATCTGTTATTGATTCTGATTGGATTGTGACATGGAGGTTACTTGCTATTGCAAATCTAGTCATGCATGTATAGAGATTCTATCTTTCATTATGCCTCTGACTAAAGGATTCCTTACGGTCGCGGTGAAGGCATTGAAAAGCGGACCTTCCAGGAGTGTGAAGGATGTGCCTGTGTCGAAAATTGTGTTAAAACCTACATTTAGCTGTTCGTTGTCCATCAGTATGCCGGTCACCGTGACGATGTACAACGTACTGTACAAAGAAGATAATTCAGGAGTAACATTTCGACGGAAATTTAAAAAAAAACAATCTTTAGACTACATGGGAGTTTACAGTAACTCACAAGCTCGAATTATACGGAGTTGTACGTTGATTCGGGCTGCCTTTATCTCCGAAGCGGATTCTACCGGACAGGTCGTCCCCGAAGCACATCGAGAAGGAATCGGCGGTGAGGCCTCCTGCCGCTAAGGTGTTGGGAATTGATATTCTCATTCGACCAAGGCCAAGAAGGCCAGTGGGGATTTTAGTGTTAGCTTGATCTTGGCCACATCTGTGTGTATAATTAACGAGCCCATTACTCGGAAATGTGCGAACTAGAGTCGACATTTACAGAATGATCGCGTAAGAATTAAGCTTAGTACCCGAAAGTGATCCTTGCTTCAACAGGTTCTTGTTGGCTATCGTCCGTGATCAAGTGCAGCACGTCCTCGAGTAAGACCCCGCTAGTCGTCATGTTGTCGAGATATGTAGCGGTGAAAGGGCATGTATCCGTCGGGCCAGAGCACGAGTCCGGAGCAGCGGTCGGAGCAGCGCATAAGGAGCTGCTGCATGGCACTCTTTTGTTGGTTGAGGATGCACTGGAGTTGAATGTGTTGAAACGATAACTCTGTTGCATTCCATTCATTCAAATGGTTAATTCATGACCAGAGAAAAAGACTCGGTAATGAATTTGTTCTCATAAACCAGAATTAGCACAAAGAGAAATACGTACTGAAATTCATATCTACCACAGTTACAGAAACCCGTAACCCAATTAAAGAAATGTATTAAAATAAAATGAGGTCAATGCCAAAGAAATGTTGACTATAGGTAGAAGATGTAGAAGTCCAGAGAAATAATAAACACGGTTACGTAATTTACGCGGAAAGTGAAGGACCAACGGCTGCAGTAAGCCGTTATCTTTTGGACCGCGACTTTTCTCCGAACATTTTACTTGGTCCAAAAAAAGCAACCAAAATCGAAAAGGAAAAAAAGGAGATGCATACGAAATTAGAGTTCGCAGCGCAGTTCTTGCAGTCGCACGGCACCCACGTCAAGTAGCTCCCGGTGTCCAGCGCCACCAGGAACGTCACGTTGGGCGTTCCCAAGCTCACCTCCGCATAATACAAACTGTCAAAAGAAGCTAATATTTATTACCAATTCGATTTTTGCATTCCAGTTGATTCTCTCTGGCAGCTTAGCTTGATCGAGCAATCACCTTCCCAAGTCACTGATCTGCACGGTCTCATTCCCGGCAGCAAAGGTCAGTCCCTGCGTGCTCTCGGCGAGCCCACGCCCATGGAGCTGGGCATGGTCATGCGCGACGAGGGCCGAGTAGTACTCGGGAGTCCCATCCTTGGGCCAGTCTGGGAAATCACGGGACATAGACGGGGCCCAGTGAAGAAGCTTGTCGGAGAAACGGTGATGGAGGTCGAAACCGAAGGTGGAGCTGCGGGCACGAACCGCGAGGAAAGAGAGGAGGAGGATGAAGGGAATTGAGGATGCCATGCGGATTGGATTGGAATGGCAGTGGGGGTGGAAATGTTGTATATATATACAGAAGGGAGGGGAACACGAGAAGTCGGGATTTTTTTTAAATAATAATTAAAAAAACCGTAATTAATTAAATAAGCATCAAGGGAAAAAAATTAAAAAAATAGGTACCTATCGGCACCTGAGGTGCCGATTTGGGGCGCCCCCTCCAAATCGGCACCTCAGGTGCCGATTTGGGATGGGAATTTTACAAAACGAATCCCTTTAATATTGTTATTCAATTTCAGTACTGCCGGAGATTACAAATTATTTTTATGTTCCTTAGATATGAATAATTGGAAAATATTTATAGGAATTATGTAAATAATTTTACAAAATATTATTCTACAATTATATTTATGTTCGTTTGAGTACATTTGAGGGATTACATAAATAAATTTAAAAAATAAAATAAATTTAATAAGCTATCAATATTTTCCTTCATCACACTATTTTTGATCTATCAGTAGAGCTTCGTGCTCTCATCTTCTTCCCGATAACGTTATTGTAAAATGTTAAGTATATCTTTATTTTTTTAGTATATTCTTCATTATTGATACATACTTAGAATATTTATAATTGACATGTCAACAATATTGTAGCAAATATAAAGAAATTGAGAGTGTGAACAACATCATTTACCATTGATATATGTGAACTCAACAAGGTACAACTTCACATGAATTAATTTAAAAAAATTACAAGTATTTTATTAAATTCATAAGAGAAGAAATATGAGTTTACAAATAATAAGAAAAAAATTTACAATAACTTAAACTTTCCATATCTTCAGAAATCCCTTCAGACCTCCTCCTCCACCTCCTGCACCACCTCCCTTGTCGTTTCCTTGCCCTCCATCTCCCAATTTTTTGTGAGTCGCCTCATGTGTTGTCTTCTTCTTCTTCTGTTTGGACATTTGTTCTGAATGCGTTGGAACGTGCCCTGGAGGATGCGGTCTAGCTGACGACTTCCGTGGCGGTTCGATTGTTTGTGATTCCTGATTCCTTGACGTTCGTACACTTGTTGAATGGCGAGGCGGCTCTGATGGAGGAGGCTCAGTGATCCTTACTCCAGGAGAAGGTCTTCGAGGCAGCTCCGGACGTTGTTGTGGTATCGTGGATATACCAAACAACTATCTATCAAAATCAGTTACCTCCATTTGCCGAACACTATCAAATATCTGCGACTGCAAATCTCCTGAACTGTATGAGTAGACGGTATGAGCTGAGAGGGTCCGGAGTCAAATTGACTCGAAGGTCCAACAAGCGATGGTCCTACAAGATTGAGACATTTTCATTGTTATAAGTATCACATAATTTAAACATAACGTATTGAAATGAGTTCGTATATTCTATAATATATTTATACCTGAACCTCTAAATCCGGCTTCACCGATTTGAGACCCTCTAAAGCCATACTCGATATAGCTCATACCTGAAATATGTTAATTACATTATATGTCACATAAATTACCTAATAAGTAAGAGGAATATGCAATGTAATAAAGTAAGTACAATTTTACCTGTAGATACGAATCCTGGTTGAATTGGTGGAACTTCCTGTCCGTTGTATCCCTGACTCGAAGGACCAGCAAATGATGATCCTGCAAATTGGGATTGACTAAAAGCTTCTCCACATCCTGCAAGAATCAGATATTTATCTTTTAGAAAATAATACATAAGATAAAAATTAGTTATTTAATTTACTCATTTTATTACCTGAAGCTCCAAATCCAGTTTGGTCATATTGAGATGCAAGTCCTTGATGACCTGATGAGTACCCTTGCCCGCCATATCCTGCAGACGTCATTCCTGAGGTGCCAAATATTGATTGTAAACCACTAATTAATCCCCGCCAGTTACTTGCCCGCCATATCAACCTTTAAACCACTAATTAATCCCATATCCTGAAAAGTAATAGTAGCATCTCCTAAGCGTAGGTGAAATGTGTGTGTCTCAGGTCTCCATCTCTCTAGTAAGCTGGTTAGTAATGATGGATCCATTTGGACTCTTCGCATGTTCACCACACATGAAAAACCCGACGCTTCTATTAATCGTTCTACTACGCTACTCTTCTTGTCAGAAATGGAGTTAAGTAACTCATTATGCTCTACAAATCGAATCTGTAAAATATATTGAATAAAAAAATGAGAAACAGTATTACCGAACTAGTAAATTTTAAAAATTTTAAAAAGTACTTACCGAACTAGTGGGTTGTGATGATCGATGGTCATTCTGCATATACAATACTGAGGTATCTACTAGTCCAGGAAGCCTATCCATTGGTGCCATCTACATTAGCAATTACAAATGTCATGAAAAAATAACAATAAAATTGTTAGGAAAATGATATATTAAAAATGAAATTAAATCACCCTTACAAATGCAAGTGTGCCTATGTTCTGCGTGGACAACTTAATCTATTATGTCCTGGTTGCTTGCAGATTCTACATAATTTCGGTCGGACGCACATTTCGTCCATTTCATTTCTAATTCTTCCCTGCACAGGTCTTCCGGCATTTCTCTTTCCCATTTTTGGAGGTAACATAACAATAGCATCTTCTTCTCCCCAATAACGTCTATCAGGTACGGGATGAAAGTAGGAGTTGTAAGCCTGACGGTAATAATCGCTGGAGAAGTACTGCGAACATAGATCGTAGTTATCTACGTGAGTACGAGTATTTGCAGCTGCGGCAATAACATGTGGACATACGAAGTGTTTCATCTGCATGAACCCGCACATGCACTCACTTTTTCGGTCATTTAGATTGACTTCATGTGCAAATCCATCACGATCGCGGACTTGAAACTGAGTTAAAGAATATCTTTCAACGTGACATGCTCTTGCCTCCCTGGTTTGTTTATCTAACAACTCTTCATATTTCTTAGTCAAATATGTTCTCATTCCTTCTGACTCCTCACGACGATCATTGAAATAACCATTTATTCTAATGAATATTGTTAGGATGAGAGAAATAATTGGCAAACCACGTGATCCTTTAAAGGCACCATTAAAACTTTCAGATAAATTGGTTGTCATATGTCCATAACGATGTCCATCATCTAAACTTAATGCCCAACATCTCTGATCTCCATTGTCCTGAGATCCGATCCACTCGAAAGCACTTCTATCTAGAATGAAAATTTCACGCATCATACTGTTGAACTTGTTCTGACATGGTTCTTGTCCAGCAGCGTAGAATCGGGTTAGAACTGTACGATTTCTATGACCGGCTCTCTGCATGTTTGCGCGCATGTGTCTGAGACAATGACGATGCGTGAATCCCTCTTCCGGTGGAAATAAACCACGTACAGTATTCTTCAAACCAGGAAATCGATCACTTATAAAACAAATGTCCCGACGATCGATAATTTGTAAACGCCACCCACAATCATCATAAATACAAACAACCGTGAAAATATTCTTGTTTGACGCCTTGGGTTTGTATTGCACATGATTTTCCATGCTCCACTTCTGTAAATCGTATTGAAGATCCCTTTTCGATATATAACTCCTACCTAACCAATAACTTAATCCGGAATCATCGGTGGATTCTGATTGACTCTCTACAAATACTACATCTTCTGCTTCTGCGATTTCATGATCAAAAACGTTCGACAACTCCTCCATCGGTTCTTCTTCAGCATCATCGTTATTAGCAGAATATGAGTTCCCCCTTTCCTCATTACCTACAGCTAGAACTAGCGAACCATATCCAAAATCATGACAAGTATTACCACCAATATTTTCTTCTAATGTTTGAGTATCATTTTCTGGCTCGTCATTTTCAGATTCCTCATTTTCTTCTAATGTTTGAGTCTCATTTTCGGACTCGTCATTTTCGGACTCCTCATTTTCTTCACATATTTCTGTCACTAAGTCATCTTCTACATTTACTTGTGATGGCCCTTCGATATCCTCAAACATGGTCTTATTTGTTGGCCTGATTTATTTAAATTTTTGTCAGTTTATATATAAATGGTGAAAATGTTATATAATTTGAATGTGAATAATTTTACCTCGAAGATGATGGCATATTTTCCATATTAAAAGGAGTAGCTTGTACGAAAAGATGGATAAATCTCACATCGACGATTGAACTCAACATTGCTAATGTTGATTCATCATCGTCAATCGGTACTGCAAAGAAAGTTGATCCCTCATACAACCACTTACAAGTTAATGTAAGTATATACTTGTCGAGCGGGAGATCAGTGACTTCGGAAACTTGAGACAGTAAGCCAATGTAAGTTAATTGGCATGGTAATGTAACCATCAGTTTCTTGCCCCCAATATATTCTACGTGGTCATCAGAGACATCAATCGATCTTCCCCAATATATTAATACATGAGCGGTGTTGGAGGCCATCTATACGAATAAAATAATGATTTAATTAGTTTAATTACACAAAATAATTACTTGATAATCGGATGTAACAATTACTTTAATTAACATTTCAGTCGGATGTTATCTTTAATAATCAATAATTCAATTGATATACTAATCACTCAGAAATGGAATCCAAAAGTCCGGTCTTGGGGGCTCATCGGTGCTCACCATAGTGAGTCCTGCAAGCGCTGTATAGAGACCCTCTCGGCGCTCGATTCCAAATCTCAATGACAGTAATTTTAACATGAATATGTGCACTTTTAAATCTAAATAAATGAAATGCTAATGTAATGTGTAATGTCCCCTATTTAATTAATTTCAAATTTTTTAATAATTATTACAAAAATTCTCATAATAAAATGTCTACTGTCGTTAATTAATTTCAAAATTTTTAATTATTATTACAAAAATCTCCTAATAAAATGTCTACTGTCCCCTACTTAATTAATTTCGATTTAAATAACTATTACAAAAATCTCTTCATAAAATGTCTAATGTGAGTGACATTAAAAAAATCATATTACTTGTTAAATTTAACTAAGCATCAATTTTGAAATATATTTTAACTAAGCATCAATTTTAAAATATGTTTTAACTAAGCATCAATTTTGCACAACTAATTACTTGTTAAATTTAATAAAAAATCTTGAATAAAATTACCTGAAAGATGCGTGTCTTCTACAAGAAATGTTATCCAAAAGTTAATAATATAGCGTCCTCACGGATATAGCGTCCTCACTAATAAAACCCTGCAAAAAACGCAGAACAAAATCTACAAACAAAAATATCTTATTCTTACTTGAATAAGATTACTCGATCGAGAGCAGCAATCGCACTTCAGAATACAGAATGAGTGAACCAGAGAGAATGAATGGGGAGATGATGAAGAAGGAGAAGGAGAGGGGGAAATTGTGAGGAGGATGGAATGAGGGGGGGCGTTATATATAAGAAATGGGGAGGAGGGGACCGTTGGCAAATTTCCAACGGCCCTCTCCCAAATCGGTACTTGAGGTGCCGATTTGGGCCATAGCCGTTGGCCCGCCTCCCAAATCGGCACCTCAGGTGCCGATAGGTACCTATTTTTTTAATTTTTTCCCTTGATGCTTATTTAATTAATTACGGTTTTTTTTAATAATTATTTAAAAAATCCCACGAGAAGTCAACTTATGTTTATTTATTTATTTTTGAAAAGTCATATAATAAAAAAGGTAGCATTCTACCGTAGTGGTGGTTACAACGGCTGGTTGTGATCAACATCAAGCAAATTAAAGGTAGTACACAGGGGTTCAACATTAAGTATAAGTGGCTAACCCTCGTGGAGGACACAAAAAGAGCTCAGCAGTTCGAAATTAATATCATAAACAAAAGCTAAACAGATGTTCACATCGGTGGTAGCAGATGGCCGTAATAACAGTTAGAGCGGATTAGCTTCTGGCGGCATGCTGATGGTAGGTGCGAGGGCACGTATTTGTTGGACTTCTTAAATCGTTTCTGCAACATAAATTTTGTGAAGAGGTCGAGCATTGAGCATAATAAAAATAGGTATTTAGAATGTTATTGAATGATATCTAACAAGCAGACAACATTTTAGCTGTGGCAGAGAGTGGCTTGGAAGTACCTTGATAGAGTCTCGACCAACGTTCCTTCTAGGTCAACGACCAAATCAGTACATGCTTGACATTTATCAGCCAATGTGATGGTGCATAAGGGTATAGGTTATGTAAGTCAAAGAAACAATGCAAGCTCATCCTCGGTGGAGAAATGTTAGAAATTTCAAATACATTTATACTATAGGTACAATTCATGAAGATGTGTTCAATTGATTTCATATCGGCCATGCATAATAGTCAAGCATGTTAAGATTTATCATGTAAAGACTTATTGGCTGGATACTAGTGGAGAGCATTGTTGATGTGACTGATATCCCTCCTACCTTATGATTGGTTGAAAGTTGTTGGGATGGATTGCTAATGTGTCCGATCTACCTCTTGCATTATGAGTGGTCGAGAGCTGTTGGGCTAGATTGTCGAGGTGTTTGATCCACCTCCTGCATCTTGATTGATTGAGAGCTGATGGTGGGGATTGTTGAATACAAATGGTATTAAGCAATTGTATCCAACACCACTCAAGCAATAGTAGAGTGGGTCTCGTGTGAGCAAGTGCAGTAGGCATATTGCCAATCCCTATAAACATGTGTCTTATGTGATTTCCAAACCACTAGCTGTAGAGCTTGTTTGTATCTATTCCCAACAACTGGTATCAGAGTAAGGTTCGGAGTTCAAGCTTTACACAGATGACAGAAGATCAAAGGTTAAGATCGAAAAGTTCAATGGAACGAACTTCATGTTCTGGAAGATGCAGATTGAAGATGTTTTATATCAGAAGATTCTCTATCTTCTGATCAAAGGGAAGAAGTTCGAAGTCATAAAGGACAAGGAGTGGAAGGTCCTACATCGGAAGGCTTTGGAAATGGTAAGGCTTAACCTTGCTTCATCGGTGGATTCAAATATTGCAAAGGAGACGATGACGGTAAGTTTTTTCAAAGCTCTTAAAAAGATGTACGAGAACGGTCCACATCAAATAAGGTATATTTGATGAAAAAGCTTTTCAATTTGAAGATGAATGAGAGCTCTGTATTGGATTCACACTTGAATGATCTGAAAGTATCATCAACCAATTGGAGTCTATGAAGATCGTGTTTGATGATGAGGTAAAAGCTCTTCTATTTCTTTCTAGTTTACTTGATAGCGACTCCTCTATTTCTATGAAGTTGAAGTTGGAGGATGTTTCTAGTCTTCTTCTTGGAGAAGAGGCATGACGGAAGATGTTTGGGGGAAAACACTTGTCAAGCTCTGCCTTGAATACAAAAGGAAAAATTAGGAAGAACTATAGGAAGCAAAATCATTCTAGGAGAAAGTTGGCAAGAGGGAGGTCCAAATCCAGAGATCGAAGTCCGTGGTCTGCTGGAATTGCAATAAAAAAGGGCATTACAAGACAGAATGCAAGGCCCCAACAAAGCAGAAAGGAGAAAATGACAAAGGTAAGAATACTGTAAACCTTCCTGATGATGAGGATAGCAATACTTTAATATGTGTTGTAGATGCTCGAAGTGAGTCCTGGATTATGGACTCAGGTGCTTCATTTCATGCTAGTACTTAAAAGGATATCCTCAAAAATTATGTGAAGGTGATTTTAGAAAGATGTATCAGGGATATGATTTTTTATCTCAACCCAATGGCGACCTCTTGATATTGAAGAATGTTAGACACATACCCAATCTAACAAGGAATTTCATATCTGTTGGGAAGATATCATAAAGTGGCATGGTCACATCATTCAATTCAGATTCGAGGAATATGTCTAAAGGGTCATTAATCACTGCACAAGGTAAGAAAGAAGAAACCTTATATATTGCATTAGGTTAATATGACATTATAAAAGTTGCATCCTCTGGGTGTGATCCTAACACTTAGCATTGACGACTTGGTCATATGAGCGAAAGGGAATGAAGACCATGTAGAAGAAGGAAAAGTTGATAGGATTGCAGACTATTAACTTGACTTATGTGAATATTTTAACTTAGGAAAGAAAAAAATCCATTTCACATACACTGTAGGAGTAAGAAAGACTTAGAGACTACAGCTAGTTCATACGTACTCATGACACATCCCAACGATAAGGGTTAAACATGCAAATAATCCAAGGTCATTGTCACCCCAATCACTAAGAGCGGTCAATCGAGAAAATAAAACCACTCAAGGAAAATCAATCAATCAAGTATGTAAGCAGTTCACGATTTCATTTACTTGGTATAACCACTAGGGTCGAACACAAGGAGCACAAGAAAAGTACGAAGTAGTTAAATTTCTCAAAATAAAACAATTTTTAGTGGTTTTTAATTTTTTTTATTTTTAATTGAGTAAAGCATACAAGTACAAAAATAAAGAAAACAAGCACAACAATCTTTTTAGATTTTTCTATAAGGATAAAATTAATCAGAAAAATAAAATAAAAATATTTTTGGGTTTTTTATTTTTAAAGTATTTTTGGTAATTTTTCTAATTCCCACAGAGCCGACAGCTAGAGCAAAGACTGAGCCAGTACCGATTATTGATACACCAGCAGGGTTGTCTTTGCCAGATTTTAACGATCAGCGAGAGTTCTCCCATTCAGATCCTGTTGTTTTCATGTAGACATTCCAGAAGCCAGAGTTGCCAACTCCCAGTTTCCTAGAGTTAAAACCCTTGGCACAGTCACTGAAGTACAGATTCCTTGCGGGTGAGCCAGAGAAGTACCCAGTCATTATCTCAGTGGATTTCACTGGAGAGAAAGAATCTCGTTTGATTAAGGTTCTTGAAAGAAACCACAAGGCGATCAGATAGAGCGTAGCTGATCTCCAGGGGATAAGTCTGACCCTGTGCTCCCACTATATCTATCTCGAAGATGACGCTAAGCAATCGCGTGAGTTCCAGTGACGGATGAACCGGAACCTTCGAGATGTGGTCATGAAAGATATATCAAAATGATGGAGCGCCTATTTTATCTACCCCATCTCTGAATCTAAGTGGGTTAATCCATTGCATGTGGTGCCCAAGAAAATGGGCATCACTATAGTTGTGAGTGATTCTGGAGAGGAGATCGCAATCCGGGTACCTACTTCTTGGAGGGTCTGTGTGGACTACAGATGATTGAATCATGCCACCATAAAGGATCATTTCCACTGCCATTTATTGATCAGATTATCGGGAGGCTAGCTAGAAAGAGTTATTACTGCTTTCTTGATGGGTACTTTGTTACAACCAGGTGGTCATAGCACCCGAAGACTAGGACAAAAAGATATTCACCTGTCCGTTTGGGATATATGCTTTCAGACGGATGCCCTTTGGACTATGTAATGTCTCGTCTACATTCCAAAGGTGCATGTTGCCCATCTTCTTGGATATGGTGGGTGATTGCTTATAGGTCTTCATGGATGATTCTCGATCTACGACGATGTGTTTGATGCTTGTCTTGACTGCCTAGACCGCATGCTTCAGCGTTGTATCGAGGTCCATCTTTTTTATCCTGGGAGAAAGAGCCACTTCATGGTGACTCAGGAACAGTGCTTGGTCATATCATCTCAAATAGGGGCATGGAGGTCAATCTGACCAAGGTGGATATCATCGGAAAACTCAATCCACCATCCAATTTGTGGCAGTTGCGGTCTTTTCTAGGGCATGTCGATTTTTACAGATGATTCATTCATGATTTCAGTCGTATTTCCCGACCGCTTACTGATCTGCTGACGAAAGACACCGAGTTCATTGTAGATGATAAGTTTCTAGCATCATTCAAGACTCTTAAGGGATTAGTTATTGAGGCTCCTGTCCTTCAGCCTCCTGATTAGTCTCTCCCATTCGATATCATGACGGATAATTCTGATTTTTCCATAGGAGATGTTCTAGGACAAAGGAGGGATGGATTTCCTTATGCCCTTCTCTACACTAGTCATACTTTGGATGCCACCCAGTGGAATTACACTGTCACGGAGAAGGAGATGCTAGTCGTAGTCTTCATCTTGGATAAATTTAGATCTTATATTCTTGGATCCAGAGTGATGATATACACTGATCTTACTTCCATCAGGTACCTCATGGCAAAGAAGGATGCCAAAGTGAGATTAACCAAATGAATCATTCTACTCCAGGAGTTTGATATTGAGATTAAGGATAAATCTGGAGACAAGAATGTGGTTGCGGATCATCTGTCCCAATTAGAGAACCTTGAGGATTCAGATCATACAACACATATTACAAAGATCTTCTCAGATGACGTGATCCTTTCTATCGCCTCGCTTCCATGGTACGTCGACATTGTGAACTATCTTGTCGCCAAGAAAGTTCCACAAGGTTGGCTCAGACAGCGGCTTGAGACCTTCCTTGTGAAGGCCAAGTCATACCATTGGGAGGATCCCATCCTTTATCATGAAGAAGGGGGTAGCGTTTGGTGTCGGTGCATTCCTCAGGAGGAGCACCATAGCATCCTCACATACTGCGACAAGCTTGAGGTAGGAGGACATCATTCTGGGAGGAGAACAACACAGAAAGTGCTCCAATCCGGCCTATGGTGGCCTACCCTCTTCAAGGATTCTTAGGTGTACTGTCTGTCAGAGGATGGGCACTTGTGGGTAGCGTGACATTATGTTGATGCGGCCCATTCACTTCTATGAGGTTTTTGTGGCACGGGGTATTGATTTCATGGGTCCATTCCCTAAGAGTAAAGTATTCGAGTACATTATGCTTGATGTTGATTATGTGACTCGTTGGGTTGAGGTCATTCCTGCCCAAACCGCAGATGCTAAGATTGTTTGTCGATTTTTGAGGAAAATATCATTTCATGGTTCAAGGTGATAGAGTTTTGATATCCGACGGGAGGTCACATTTTATCAACAATAAGGTAAAGGCCCTTGCTAACTAGTTCAACATAGACCATTGAGTTGTCACTCAATATCATCCTGAGACCAATGGTCTTGCTGAAGTATCGAACAGGGAGATCAAGACGATGTTGCAGAAGGTCATCCGCCCATACCGAAAGGATTGGTCACAACTTTTGGACTCGATCTTGTGGGCATATCGAACTTCCTTCAATACACCTTTGTGTACATCTCCCTTTCGTCTCGTTAATGGCAAGCCATGCCATTTACTTGTGGAGATAAAGAACAAGTCACTATGAGTTGTCACTGAGATATTATTAGATCCAGAGAGTATAGGAGAATAGAGGAAGGCAGAGTTGGCAACCGTGGAGGAGCTTATAAATACAACCTTTTTGAGTAGCCTACAGTATAACGAGAGAGTGAAGATATGGAAAGATTCTTATATCAGTCATAAACAATTTGAGCAGAACCAGAGAGTATGGTTATTCGATGCCAAGTTGAGACTATTTCCAGGGAAGTTGCAGAGCAAGTGGAAGGGATCATACTTGGTCCGAAAGGTGCACGACAATGGTAGCATTGATATATCTGAGATGTCATCCGAGTCCACCTTTCGAGTTAATGGTCAGTTTTTGAAGCCATATCTAGATTATGATCCGTTGATCATTTATGTTTCCCCTATTTATTTTGCATGAGATGTGGTCTTCGACTCACATCATTTGCATCTCATGCCTGATTATCACTTTTCTCCCGCAGCTGTATAGATCTAGTTGTCCATATCGTGCATTCTTTTATTTAACTCCCATCTTCATATTATGATTATTATATACTTAGGGTGTGTTTTACCCTATGTATAGGGGGGGTATCAGATTTTTTGTTATTCATTTGATTCCTTTTACCTCTCTTTTGCTGCATATACTTAGGGATATTTTACCCTAAGTATAGGGGAGGTAGACCTTGTACATTCCAACCCTCAGTTTTCTCTTTGTGTACAGACATCTATATTTGATCCTAAGTATCGGGGAATCACCAACTTCCATTCATTATATTCTTTTATTCTTCATTGCAGTATAGCCTTTCTTTTCACTTCCGACTACTCAACACGAATTATATCTTCTTCATCGCTCTTTGATCACTCTGAGGACGTCGATCGAGCTAAGTATAGGGGGTAGTCGTATATATTGTATATATGCTTTAATTATAACTTGTACTTTGTGTGAGTGTGTAAATAAATAAAATGGCTAAAAACCACAAGCAAAAATCACAAAAATTTTAAAAGTTTTATTACACATAAAATCATTTCTTGCACATACATGTTTGTAAATAGTTATGTAAAAACTATCTTTGTACAAATGTTTTTAAAATGATTTGATTGTGAAGTCTTTGTAAATATTTTCGTATCAAAATTATGTATACAGTACAAAATTTTTGAAATTGTTTAAAAAATAAAAGTTTACAAAAAATTGTAAATAATTTGTAAAATTTCCCTTCTTTCTTTGCATTCAAACATTCTCAAAAATTTTGTATATTTTGAAAATTGCATCAAAAAGAGTTTTGTACACATTCTTGTATCTTCTTCTGAATCATAATTGATATTTAAACTGGTCTGGAATTAAATTGGAAAATGGAGTTTGTTTAAGACCTTAATCCACGTAACTCTCAGAGGAACCTTATATGATTTGGGATTAAGACTTTTCAGGTCCATTAGTGACTTAATTCTTTGAGTCCACTAGGCTATGTTCATAAGTCATCTTGATGAGCCCAAGTAGAACACTTAATAACGTACACACGACTTCCACAGACAATGGCTTTATTTGGACCAACACCTTACACATAGCTTTGCACGGATGAGGTGGTTAGGAGGCAGAATCCTTTTGCTTTGGAGTACCATACGAGGGTAGTACTTCTAGGAGGAACCTCTTGTCTTCCTTTAGGGAGGGATGTGCACCTCAACTTGGTCTGGCGGTGTTGAGGTCTAACGATAGGAGTTGTGAGTTTTAATAATGCTTCAAAAAAGGGATAGTCTACTGGCTCAAGAACAAAATTCCTTATGTATATGTTGCATCATGTAAATATGTTGTACATATGTACATTCAAAAAATGCAAAATCAAGAAAAACTCCAAAAAAGTGGACATACCTGATTGAAAATAAAATACCTGTCAGATCTAGTTGTCCATATCGCGTATTCTTTTATCTAACATCACATCTTCATATTATAATTATTCTATACTTAGGGTGTACTTTACCCTAACTATGGGGGGTATCAGATTTTTTATTATTCTTTTGATTCTTTTTACCTCTCTTTTGCTGCATATATTTAGGGATATTTTACCCTAAGTATAGGGGAGGTAGACCTTGTACATTCCAACCCTCGGTTTTCCCTTTGTGTACATACTTCTATATTTGATCCTAATATAGGGGAATCACCGACTTCCATTCATTATATTCTTTTATTCGTCGTTGTAGTATAGCCTTTCTTTTCACTTCCTAATACTCAGCACGAATTATGTCTTCTTCCTCGCTCTTTGATCACTCTGAGGACGTCGATCGAGCTAAGTATAGGGGGTGTCGTATATATTGTATATATAATTTGGCTATAACTTGTACTTTGTGTGAGTGTATTAATAAATAAAATGGCAAAAACCACAAGCTAAAAATCATAAAAATTTTAAAATTTTTATTACACATAAATTCATTTCTTGCACATACATGTTTGTAAATAGTTATGTGTAAAAACTATATTTGTACAAATGTTTTTAAAAATGTTTTGATTGTGAAGTCTTTGTAGATATTTTCTTATCAAAATTATGTATACATCACAAAATTTTTGAAAAATTTTGGAAAATAAAAGTTTACAAAATTTGTAAATAATTTGCAAAATTTCCCTTCTTTCTTTGCATTCAAACATTTTCAAAAAATTTGCAAATTTTGAAAATTGCATCAAAAAGAGTTTTGTACATATTCTTGCATCTTCTTCTGAATCATAATTGACATTTAAACTGGTCTGGAATTAAATTGGAAAATGAAGCTTGGTTAAGACTTTAATCCACCTAACCCTCAGAGGAATCTTATAGGATTTGGGATTAAGACTTTTCAGGTCCATTAGTGACTTAATTCTTTGAGTCCACTAGGCTATGTTCATATGTCATCTTGATGAGTGTAAGTAGAACACTTAACAACGCACACATGACTTTCACAGACAATGGCTTTACTTGGACCAATACCTTACACATAGCTTTACATGGATGAGGTGGTTAGGAGGCAGTATCTTTTGACTTTGGGGGTAGCATACGAGGGTAGTACATCTAGGCGGAACCTCTTGTCTTCCTTTAGGGAGGGATGTACACCTCAACTTTGTCATGTTGAGCTCTAAAGATAGGAGTTGTGGGTTGCAATAATTCTTCAAAAGAGGGATAGTCTACTGGCTCAAGAAGAAAAAGTCCTTATGTATATGCTGCATCACGTAAATATGTTGTACATAAGCACATTCAAATAAATGCAGAATTAAGAAAAACTCCAAAAAAGTGGACAGATCTGATTGAAAATAAAATGCATGTCGGAGTGTATATAGCCAAATAAAGCAAAGCTTATGAATTACATCTTCTCATCTCATGAAGCTTGCTGTGGGAGACTTAGCTACACTGGTTAGGCTCCTAGGGATACGTGGCTACAATGGCCACGATCAATTCTCTTCTTTCCCCCTCTTTTCGAGCCGGTTGCACTTGAACTTAGAAGGGAATACCCTGATCCTTGAGGAAAGAGCTGCTAGACTGAGGAATTAGAGTTACCTTATTGAGGGAGGATGTTTCTTTGTCATTTCTGAGGTAGGGAGCAGCATATCACTTACACAGTACAAGGAAAGATGCATTGTCGTTAGAGTTTGTGTATGCAGACTTGTTTAGATCTGGATTATTGAAGAGTCTTGACCATAGAATGGTCGAACTTAGAGGTTGTTGAGTCTTAAACCTATTTCTCAATAACGTTCCATCAAACTAATAATCCAAAGGTCTGATTGAGCTCCATACTTCAATTTAATGAAGAGAAGTTTAATAATTAACCTTGATTCTTTGTCTTTCCTTTTCCTTTTCACTTCCTTTTCAAATAAGTGTTTGCTAAGGAACTAGCAAAGGTAAAGTCAAGGGGAGTGATGAATCCCCGATTCTCGCTCTTTATTCTAGTCATTTATCTTGGCAAAGCATCATGTAAATACTTGTAAAAACAATAACTTAGCAAATTACATGCTTGAGTTAATAATGCATAATTAGCATGTTTTTATGCAAAAATAAAAGAATAAAGGAAAAGAAAAGAACAAGGTATTTAGAATAAATACATAGTGGCCCAAACCCCAAGAGAAGGTCAATCCTTGACCTGATCGCAAAATAAATAAGTAGAGAGAGATAGGGCTCACTATGTAGTATATATATTTCTTATATTTGTACATAGTAGTTATATATTTATTTGTAGATAAAATAAAATTATTATTTTTACTCCCTTGTATATATTTCTAAAAATAAAATAAAATCAAAAAAATAAAAATAAAATCCTCCATTCTTTGTTCAAAACACATGTGCACATACTACTTACACTATTCATTATATACCTCTGAATAATTTATAAAAAGAAAATAAAAATGACTTTATACTCCTAAAATTACCTTGTAAATAAATAAAATATAAAATGGGATTATTTATGTTAAAATAAAACAATAAAAATACTTGTGCGTAATACATAGGTATATTATACATGTATATAATAATATATATAAAATATACACTAATTTAATTTTCATAAAAATAATTAAAAATCATAGAAAATACTTTGAAAAATAATAAACATTTTTCATTTTATACACATTTTAATTTAAATTCATTTATTATTTTAATTCATTTATCTTTAGTTTTTAACAGTTTTGTCTTCTAGCCTATTTTGTCCGCATCCCCCACCGCTTGTGATTGGTCCATATCAGCCCTGTTGACTTCAGTTAACTGGTCCCCTCCTCCTTTTCGCCTGAATTGGGTTTGCCCTGATTTTCACCTAATTTTCTTGACCCGATCATGGAACTATTCCCTCCGATTTCAAGCCCCGATTAGGGGGTGCAGATCCATAATCCACGTCTGATCCGCGCCTCGGTTTGCGGGCTATACCCCTTCCTTTTTGGACCTGGAACCCTATATAACCTGTGCACCCTATACTCTTTTTGACCACCTTCAGCTGCTCCACCACCTCCGTTGCACACGCTTTCTCTTTTCCAAAGTGACAACACATGAGGGAGAGGGCGAGAGAAGCATTTGGAGCGTAGCAAGCCCCTAGGTCCGGTGAGTCTATCTCTGCTCCACCGTGAGGATCCCTAGCTTCTAGAAGCATCGGACATTAAGGCTATCACCCCCGTGGACTTCGTCCACCACCCCTAGGCGACCTCCTTCACCCATAGGTACCTTAGTTTCCCTTCTATTTCCAGTTTGAATTGATCGTTCACCCACATCCTATCCGCACTCCAACGACATCTCACCCCCTGCCATGACCCACTCCAACATTCACACACCCTCACCCCACCTTCCTTCGCTTCTATGTGTGCTCCGCAATCCTCCTCTTGACTCCAATCGCCGGATTGGAGTCAAGCACTAGGTCTACTCCCCCATCTCACCAGAGACCATGCCCCAATCATTTTCCCCCTTGTTTTCGAGTAACGTAGGTTCTCTAACTCTCGTCGGAGCATTATCTCCGAGCATATACTTTCTCCTACATGGTTGAAACACCAACTGACCTCATCTAGAGGCCAAACTGGCATGGCATAGGAGCTCTAGGACCCCACTCGGCTCCAGGACCTTCTCCTTGGTCCTGGACAATCTTGAGTAGCTCCATAGCTATCGACGGACCTCAGCGACATTTCCCCCATCTGAGAAGCTAGATAGGTTGCTGGACTAGTGCTTCATCGCCGATTGAAACTTGCCGGATTCATTCCCAATTCATCTAGGCATCGTCTCCACCGTCAGATCGGGTCCTCCCCCAGTTTTAATCTCCGTCTTTCGCCATCGGGGAGCCCTTGATCATTGGATCCATCTAAGGATCCCTTCTGCATCGTTCATTGTTGAAGGGGTATACCCCAATCCAGACCGCCCATCATAAGTGGATCTTCCCCGATTGTTGGATAGCCCTTAATAAGGGGTAAATATCACTTAGGCCCCGCTCAGTTTTGCTTTTAGCATCTAGTCCTGTATATATTTGTCGCAGTTTATTTTAATTTGGATAATTTGCATACTAGACCTCGTAGTTTTCGATATTTGCATAAAAGTCCATCTGAATTGGAAGCACATGTGTGCTCACGTGAGTCTTGGGATTATTTTCACTTTTTACCTTGGACTTCTCTGCTACTCTGGAAGGAATATTAACTTTTGAAATATTGCATTTATGCCCATCTGCTAATATATTGATCATGTGTGTGATTTAACTAGACATTTTGCAACATCTGCCTTGAGTTTTACGTTTGTGTTATTGTGCAGCCCAAATTTTTATTTTAATTGCATACTGGGCCATGTAAACTGTCTGTCTCGTATCTAATTAAATAAATAGCAAATTAATTCCAAGAATTCTCTAAAAATTATTGTTGTCTCCTGCTGACGTGTAGTATTTATGATAATTTTTGTGGATTGATTTAGTTGCATTTCCGATTTCCTAAAAATCAAAAACCTATAAAGAGTATCCTGTTTGTTTTGAGGCTTGTTGTGTGCTTTGTTTTCTTATTCGTTTATTTTATTACCTTATTAAAAATATAAAAATTACAAAAATTAAAAACCACCTAAATATATTTTTCCTTTGTATTCTGAATTTTGACTACTTCATAGGTTTTCTCGTGCTCCTTGTGTTCGATCATGGTTGATATACCACGTAAAAGTAAATAGTGAAGACTGCTTACATTTTGTGTTCTTGATTGCTTTATCTCTTAAATTGAGTTGCTTTTTTTCTTTCTTCTTGTTGATTTCATCTTGTGATCCGGAGCGCAACGACCTTGATTATTTATTTTCCTAACCCGAGTTGCTAGGCGGGTCATCAGTTTGCAGTGCACGATGGGGTTATTTTTGAAGAGATCCAAGTTCTTTGGACCTCCGGGTGGAGCTTTTGTGATCCTGACCATTCTACGACTGGTGAGCAACTTTTTCTTATTTTTGTAGTTCCTAGAAGTAGCATATTTTAGGTTGTTGTTTCATTTAATTTCATCTCTTATTTCGTAAAATCCAAAATCGAACTTCATCGAAGCTAGTGCTCCGGCCAATGTTCTTTACCATCTAAGCCTATTTCTCGACCTAGAAACCACTTCATAGCCTTCCTCTATCGCTACTGAACACCCCGTGACATTCAATCACCCTGACCATGCTCTGGTCAAGAGATCACGAGTTCCCCCTCTATCGCACACTGGAGATCGCCACCCATCTCCATCTCCATCCATTTTGACTCTAAAAGATGTCCAGACCCGTCACTTTTTGTTGCACAATCTAACCTTGCATGTCTAAGGAGTCTGTATCCTCAATGGAGGAGATTTTGAAGCCAAAAGGCATTTCCATGTTGCTAGAAAGAATAGAACCCACAAGACCACATCGTTGGGTCCTACAGTAGATCTTGACCCGCAACAGCTCCGTTAGTCTCCCGGGTATCTCTTTTGATCATCAACAAGACGGGAGGAGGTTGAAGCCTCCCAGGAGTGACGATCGGCGCTCACCTAGCTGGTCCCTGTTCTTCCAAAGGTGCTCCTAGTCATTTAATCGAGATCCACTCCCAAGTGCAACAACTGTCGGT
This sequence comes from Ottelia alismoides, assembly GCA_037367405.1. Taxonomy (NCBI): domain Eukaryota; kingdom Viridiplantae; phylum Streptophyta; class Magnoliopsida; order Alismatales; family Hydrocharitaceae; genus Ottelia; species Ottelia alismoides. Next base: position 560,132 of record JAZKJV010004901.1, on the reverse strand, counting down.
AGATGAAGGTGCCCATCATCACCATATCCTACGACTAGATCTAATCTTGCCCGTCCATTGTCAAACCATCATCGCCTCAACAGAGCTCGATGCGTGGCAAGTGATGGATCCTCAACCATTGATCGACGTGTGAGGGATATTTTGAATCTCTTTCCCATAATTTTTATTAACTTTTTAGTCTAAAAGCATTCATCTACAGTTCAAAAGTTTTTGTAATATTTATATTTCGAACATCAAAATTATTTTATTTACCTTTGGGTACTCCACCACCTCACCTCACTTGCCTTTGCAGCTTGCAACTATATCACATTGAATAAGGCAAGGCACCTTTGCAACTTGCCTTATCCTCAAAATTATTTTATTTGCCTTTAAGTCATTATGTGAAGATCTGATGGCCCTGAAAATGGGTACAAATGTGAACCCAGATCGTACCCTGGATCTGATCAGATCGTTGTAAATGGGGCGTGAAAGCACGGTCCCGATCAAATCTGGTAAGTGGGTCTCCCATCCAACGTCGTTGAAGGCATCTAGAAGAACTAGAGGAAGGTGATGTCGGGGGAACTTCGATCTGATGTGGGCGAAGCCTGAAAGCTCGGATAGGCTAGCAACAAGGTTGAAAAACTCGGAAATCCCTGGTCTTAATTCTTCCGAATCCTGCAAATAAGGAAACAAAGAAATGTGGCGGTCGTTGTATCGATCAGGTGAGTTTTGTCAGAACAGATTAACGTTGGATTAATCTTCTTTATTTTTATTTATACTCCTAAACAAGATGTATAGTGTCAAGTACGGGAGTGTCGAACTCAGGGAGGCAAACTGCGTAAACTAGGAAAAATCAATAGACTAACTTAGGTAAAAGGTCTTCTAATTTTTATTTAATTTTTAATGATTTTTTTAAATTATTATTTTGTTTTTGTTTCTTTATTTTTATATATATTTTGTTTTTAACTATTTTTATGAATTTTTAAAGGGTTTTATGATGTTTATGTATTTTGGTTAATTTTTAAGGTAAAAGGTACATGAATCTTGAATACTGTGATGTATTTTGATTTTAATGTATCAAACAGTAACAAAATATTTTTATTTTAATTTTAATAGAAAGTAGACTAAATTACCTTTAAAACAGTATGTTGTGCGTTTTTAGAAGATTTTTATTGAGTTAGTTATGAATTTTTAAAGTTTTTAAGTATTTTATATTTTTTATTGATTTTTTTATTTTTTTAAAATAATAGTGTATATAGTGTAAAACACAATATTGTTACGTATTTTGGTGTATTTTTATACTTTGGTTTTTATTTATTAGGGATAAGAATGTGTATAGTGGTTAGATACAAAAATAAGGGTATATTTGTAATTAAGCGAGGAAGTAAGAGGTTCGTGCTAATGCGCAGGAGCTATAGGTATATCTGTGCAAAAATCACAGGAGACATGCCGCGTCACGTTTTTTTCTTAACGGGTCCTGGACCTGCTTATACTATATGAATCGTTTAGGGGGTAAACGCAAAAGGTTCAAGGAGTTCACGTGTTGATGCACGTGCTTCTGTCAAATGGAACCTATTTGTGATAAGCCAAAACCCCAGGGATTGTATGCAATTCACCCACCATTAGCTGCCAAGCTCGTGCGGTTCACGTGCATCCTTGAGCGGTGGAATAAGTGGCGGAGCAACAAGGTTGACGCGTGTCTAAGCTGGCAGAATCGGATTTAGATTATATGACATTCCATCCCCAAATAATTCTAGTTTGATGGCTAGATTTCCATGATGCCAATTTCAATTGGATGGATGCAATTGATTCTGGAGAACGTGTTATTCTCCAATTTATGTTGTATGCGATAGTGGAGGATTCAGGAAATAGCTGTGATCGAATCACAACTCTTATCCAGAGATTGTGCTGCTCAAAGTGCTAGTGATTATCCGCTTCCGTCGATGGTTGCCGACCAGAACTCGACGGAGCTCGGATAAATGCTGCTTGTTGTGACGATAACGCTTCTAATTCTCCGATGCTCGATGTTCTGTTACAGGTGCTGCTCGTCTGGGGATTGAGTGGCGACGGTAATTTTCTGTTAACAGTTGATCGCAGATACCTCCAGATAAGGTTGAGTGCAGTATGATCGGGTTGGTGATTCTCGAAATGGCAGAAGCTTCAACGCATCCTCTCGATAAGATATTTACAATGATTCGATCAGGCAAAGATGCTCGTTTGTCTCTCATTGCGCAGAAGACGTGCAAGCGAACTAAATCCAAGTGATGAATGCTCCGGGAATGTTCCTCTGAATCCTAGATGTGCTATTGTTGTCCTGTCGATGATTAAGACCCTGCATGATCCTAATGAGTTTTGAGGTTTGATTCCTCGATCCGAATGTTAAATGAAGGGGAATTGGATGGAATATCCCATGCGATTGAGAGGAGCTCAAGCAATCAGAGGTACTGAAGGTGGAATCGGAGAAGCGGGAGGAGATGGAGGTGGAATCATCAATGAGAAGATGTTCCTTAACTAATTGGAAGGGATTAGATTGAGAAGAAGATGTTCCGTAACTAATTGGAAGGGATTAGATTGAGAGGAGGATAGAGAAAACAGAGGGGGATAAGAGGAGAACAGATGAGAAAAAGGGAGAGAGTCTGAGAAACCTAACCCGAAAATTAGACTGGACGAGACGCCTGGGAATCGGAGATTAGAAACCTCTGAGGATTGTTGCCTCTACGTGCGGCGTCACAGAGGCTGTCGCACAGCTGAGCGAAAACTCACGACGACGGGGATCAAGCCGGCCTCCCCTTCCTCGACCTCGCTCTACGACAAGAGTGTCATCGCTCTCGTGTCACTCCGGAACTCGGGAGGAAGTAGTTTGAAGAATGACGGATGGCTCCAACCAAGGGGGTTGACCGGCTATTTATAGACGACGGAGGATACCGTCACCGGAGATGGTGATGGGAACGGGAAACGGCCGTCCAACGACCGGTTGTTTGGCAGTTGAGGAGGTTGGAGAAGAAGAGGAAGAGAAGGATGAGATGGGTAGCATGTTGGGTTGGAGAAGGAAGAAGAGATGTTGGGGGAAGAAGAAGGGAAAAAGAAAGAGAGAGAAAAAGAAAATGAGGGCTAATGATATGCTGCCACGTAGTGAAGAAAAGAGAATAAATAAATTGAATAAGACAAAATAAGGAAGAGACAAAACAATTATATACCACATATAGATGTATAATATATTTAATTAAATAAATGAATAATGTAGATATAAATTGTAATTAATTAAATTAATAAATAAATAGAATAAATAATTTAATAAATAAGTAACTGAGATATTATTTATTTTTTAAATAAATAAAGGATTAATGTATTAAATAATAATATAGGTTACGGTTTATTATTCAATATACCAATATGGACTCGAAAATCATATTTTTCGCATTAACTCTTATTTTAGCGAAACTAGTGTCATTTTCTAGATAATTAAAAAATAGAATTTTAGGGACCGAGTTTGCCTAATTCGGAGTTCATACGGTTGAGTTATGAGGCTCGGACGAAAAAGTAGCGACTTCAGGCCTTCTGATTTTATTGGTATTTTAAGTAAATTTTATTTTTATATTTTTATATACAATTTTATATGATTTTAGGAAAAAGAATTAAGTTAATCGGGATTATGATTATTTAATGAAAAATCAGGGAAGTTTCTACATATAGTACAAATATACAACGGGTCCAAAAGCCGAAACTCATCGGTTTCATCCGATTATTTTTCTGATATTTTTAATAAATAATACTAAGTATAAAATGGATTTTAAGAGTGAGTTTGGTCTTTTTGAAGTTTTCTATAAATAGATATGAACCTTGGAAGTCAGCTTTTGTGGTTTTTTAGGGTTCATTGCGGTTATTTTATTTTTATGCAGAAATATTTTTCTGATATTTTTATTAAACAATATATATTTTTATGAACAACTTTTACAAAAGGAATATTTTGGTTTGAGGAGGTTTTGATGATAAATAAAATAGGTGAAGTATTTACAAAGTGAAAAATGGGTAAATTATATTTTTGGCCTTTATTTTGTTGGTATTTGTATAAGTTATGATCCTTATCTACCCCTACTTATTTCTTTTGTCGACCTCGTCAATATTGACCTAGTCTCGAGGTTTAGGATCAGTTTGTATATTACATATACATCCTTCTTTTCTTTTTATTTTCCTTTTTCTCTTTATTCTTTTATTTTGGATAAAATAAGTGTTAAATATATAATATTAATATTTGTAGTTAGAATGTTAATTAATTGGAATTAGTGATTATTTACATGTATTTTACCACGGATTTCATCCAAAATGAACGAATAAAGGTGATGAATCATGGATTCATCAAAGGTACATCATTGGAGGTGCTCCCACTTCGATCATGAGCCTCAGATGGCTCGAATGGGGCCTGGATGAAGATCTGGAAGGTGGCTCGCCTAGAGGTGTTCCACCTCTAGAGTTGAAGCTCCAATAGGTGCTCCTGTGCGCATCTACACCTATAAGGATAGTCGTAGCTCGAAGATACATTTCTGGCTGGGTTATTTGCAGCTAAAAGTGAAAGAAGCAATGGGGATGGTGGTTTGATTTCCTACGTCGGAGGTGAAGGGAAATCAGACCTAAGCCAGCTGCGATGAACATGATGTAGGGGGGTTAGGGTGCGCAAGACGATAGAGGGTGAGCAGGGGATTCGATCAGAGTGGATAGATGGGTGTGAGGGGGCTTCAACCAGCTAGTCGGAGCTGATGAACTGGAAGCGGTGCTGATGAACGAAATCGAAGTGAAAGAGGAAATGCAGATAAAATGGAGGGTGCCTGAAGCTCCTGATTAAATCAACAACGTCAGGTGAGTAGAAGGTGAGGTCCTGGCCTCGACTTCGGTGTGAAAGGTGGAGGAGGTTGTACACAACGGAGAAGCTACAACCACGGTTGATAAATCGACCAAATTACCATCGAACTCTTCTTTGATGGTCTCTCTAGAAGCATGTCACTCTTATGGAGGTGATTAATTAGGAATGAGGCAGTGAGGCATGAGCTAAGGATCGAGGGCAGCTGAGCAAATAATGAAGGATATGGAAAATTATCCTCAAGCGCATCACGGAAGCGTGATCGTCGTATCGGATACGACGAAGAACGACTAGTCGCACTAGTTGTTCGGTGCAGCGGAATTTAAAAAATTTATTCGATGAAACCACATGATCCGAGAACCATTCTCAGATCGTTTCATCTATAACCACAACAAGTATAATGCAATACCTCTTGAAGCGTGGTTGATCGAGTCTCTAAGAGAAGAGACCTCCTGTCTCAAGTCCGATCGTCGGCGAGACCGCTTGCGAGCGCGGGGATGAACCGTGTTGTCCTCGCAATCCAAGAAGATGATCCAAGCATGGTTGCTCCTGATCTCGTCGCACGAGATCAAACGTCTCCTTCGTGAGAGGAACTCTCCAATAAGACGGAGAACCGAAGAACGTCGAAGCGGTGGCGCGGTGGCGAAGGCGACGACGGTTCTCTCCTCTAGGGTTTGGTGGTCGGCCACCAATTAGAGGGAGAGAGGGCTGACGTGTGTAGAGAAGAAAGAGAGAGAGAGAGCTCCAATATTGCTAGTCCTTAGAGAGCATAGTATGCCTCTCTATTTATAGGGTTTTGGGATCCATGGATCTCAATCCATGGGACACATAAAATCAATGGGTGAGATTGATTTGTGTCAATCCAATGGCCAAGATTGTTGTTGTCAAAAGCAACAAATTTAGGTTAAAATATATTTGAAAAAATCAAATATAATTTAGTCCTAAATAAACCCAACAAATAAGGAGAGAATGTGCATGGAGATTTCATCTCCATGCACCTTCCATGTTGGACGGCCACCCATTCCATATAGGAGTGGTGTGCCGCCCACTATGGGAGTTCATGGAGGCAATCTCATGGATTCCCATGAGATTGCATATCTCCTTGATATTCTCTCTTATTTATTTGCAACAAATTTATTGGGTTTTATTCTCCAAAAAATAATTCACAATTATCTTTGAGAATATTGCATTCTTGCCATGGAAAAAATTGTGAATCATATTCACAACCCAAAACAACACATAATTCATATTGTTAATTAATTACACAATGTGTATCCAATACACATAATAATTAATCAACACATATAAATTATAATTAGCTCTCTCTAATATATTATAAATCACATTTATAATATATTATGAATAATTGGATATTTCTATCCACATTATTCTTATCCACATTAATTAAATCACATTTAATTAAATTGGATAATTTCTTCACACATTCAAGATGATTAAATCACATTTAATCATTATTTCTTCATTGCTTAGATCGTATGGAATTATTCTTGAACCCTTCAAGAATAATGCAATCTCTCCGCAGATACTTGGAGATAAGGACAGGGCGATTGTATTGTTCCACGTATAGTGACATGGATATTGAGATCATATCTCAAATCCAGATCGCGGGCCTCCCATAGATGCTTGATTAAATCAAGACCGTAAATCTAATCTTCTCATTGTATCTGAATCACATTCAGATCAATGTCCAACACTTGGACCAAGATCAGATCACTTCTCTACTGAGAGGAGTCACTAAAATCCATACCCGTTTCATCACTCCCTAGGAATGGAAGCGTCATGGTTATACAATCGTTTATGATCAAATCACCCTCAGGTATTCCCAATACCTGTACATCCTGCATACTGGAAGACTCAGACTAAACCCGAAGTATCGGATCAACTTTATACTGTCTACTTCATGGTTTTATCATTAAGTTTCTCATTCGATCATTGGGAGTTGGTATCGATCATACACTTTCCAAAAGCGTATATCATACCAGGTCTTGATCATATACTAGAAGTATATATCAAACCTACAAATTCAGTCAAGCTTCCAAAGCGAGACGACCATGCGCATGGAATTTGATTCTTCCCAATATCTCATGAGTGAGCTCATGTCTCCCGGTTCAGTAACTGAACCTGTATGATCCCTTTGAGAGATCGTATTACTCATATGCCCTTATATGCACACCAGCGCGCCGGTGTATAGACCTTGATTAGGTCATCAACCTATTGGTCTGCCAAATGTACATACTTGGACATATAGCAACACATCTGTCTCCGGTCAGAGGATGCGTGCCTATATCATGACAGCATATGATATAGGACTTTGGTTATCTCGATCTCGTTAAGTCAACTCTTTGACCTAACTAATCTGACACCTCCGAATCTCTATTCCTATGCAGAGGACCTGCATCAAGAGGTCGGTCAGATATCAGCCTTCAGAGATAGGATTGCCATCTCCTACTCAGGCTGGAGATCATCTCTTAATAATCATTTGACGGTGCTTGATGAGTCCTCAATCTAACTCTTTAGATATTCATCCAAGCACCAGCCTCTATGATTCAATAGTTGAATCAACAGCTGTATGATTATTAAGATGGCCATGGTACATAACCCTAATTGTACTAAGGGACCTATTATACAAATTATTCATTCTTCATTTCAGATCAGGGAATGATATGTGCAATAACATTTATTGCAAAATGGCTCGCCGTGGGCTCGCATTTCCAACAATCTCCCACTAGCCCAAAGAGCCATTAATGGGCTAATCATTTAAACTCACTCATGTGACAATCATAGGCTATTTAGAAAATAGCTAGGTAAGCTGATCAGTCACTCTGTTCCCGTGAGACTATGCCAAGTCCTTTTACGGCACTTGCATATCCCTAGTAACAGTGCTCGCATCCAATGCGAATGTTGCATCTTATGCAACTAATACTCAATCTTGTTAGTTATAGTGTCCTTGACACTACAACTTAACAATTATCATAACCAGTTTTTCCATAATCCTTATCAGAATATCCTTATTCCTGGAGATCACTATCTCTTAAGGTATCCACAGTTAAGACCTTTTAGATCTCTATCTATAAAGTCTTAAGTTTTTGAAGATAAGACTTTGAGATCACTATCTCAAAAATCTTGTCATCTATGAAGATTTTGTTATTACTGCAACCAAGTGTTTTATTTCCATAGTAGGATTAGTAACAGTTTACTACTCCCACTGCATGGCAGCCACCTGGCTTTTGTACACATCTAGCACACACTTGGCTTCTCAGAACTGATGCCCAAGGGCAAGTAGTTCCAGCATTCACTTCCTCGACTCTTTGAGGTGCTATCCCTTTAGATAGGTCAGTACCATATCTTAAGGGATGGAAGCCATTACTGGAATTTTCCATAAAATGGAATATGTCCAAGATGTACTATAAATGTCACAGTCCCATTATCCTCTTCTCTTTGCTTCTGAACAACTTCAGAACTAAGATCTGAGAGGCATCTTTGAAATCATATTTCAAGTTATGGAACAACCAGATTATAAAACACTAATTATTATCGTTATATCATTTTTAAATGATTAGGATATCATCTACATTTAGCACGATGAACACAAAAGCACTCCCACTAAGCTTCATATGGTTCATCAAGATTCTATCTGAAATCATAACATTTATAATTTCATCAAATCTTATGATCCAACTTCAAGAAGCTTAATTGAGTCCATAGATGGATTCCTTAGCTTGCACACCTTGCTTTCCTCAACCATGAAGCCCTGGGGCTACTTCATAGGAATATCCTCAAAGAGGCATTCGTAGACGAATGCAATATTGACTTACACCTTGAAGATGCAATAGTCAAGTTATGTAGCTAAGGTTAGCAATATTATGATGGTTTTAAGCATGGTCACCGAAGATCAAGTCTCATTGCAAGCAATGTCTTCTCTTCCGGTGTGTAGCTCATGACTACGAACCGTGCTTTGAAGGTCTCTACCTTCTCATCAGGTTCCCTTTCTCTTGAAGATCCATTTACACCTTTACAGGTCTTACCCATATAGGTGGATCCTCGAGGGTCCATATACAACACTTGTATATGAAGTCTTCATTAGACTTTTATTGCTATCCATCTATCCATGCCATGATCTTCAGAAGCTTCATCACATGAAGTTCGATCATTGTCAGATTTCTCTAACACATGGAATCCATCCTCAAACTCATTTGAAGAGGTATTAATGTTTCATCTTTAATTGTCCTTTTAGTTTCCAATTTCAGGAGTCTCATTATAAATGAGTTCCTACACTTCATTTTCATCTTGATTCTCAAGAGTCTCAACCTCTAAGAATCACATTCTCGGAGATGAGATATTTTAAGAATCTCAAGGTCATAAAGTAGGTATCCAATACCATCCTTCATTTTCCTAATGAAGCAGCACTCTCAAGTGCTAGATTCCAAGATACATGGAACCTTATTAAGGATATACATTGTAGTCTCTACTACACATATATACCTGGAAACTAAGGGATAATTATGCTAAAATTCAACATTGATAAGATCATGTCACACATGATCCAATTGTATCTACCTATAACTCTTTTGAGTTAAGGTGTGTTAGGAGGATTGAGATAGAAATGATATTCATATCTCCATAAGGTATTCTTCGAATTTATCTAGTAGGTACTTGCTACCTAGATTAGATCAAATTCATTTTATCTTCCTTCAAACTTTGGTTCTAAACCAAAATTAATGAAATCTTTGAACATTTCAAAGGTTTCTTAGATGAAGAGAAGAAATCTCATATCATACATAATCATCAATAGATATCACATATCCACAATGTTTACTATGATATAGATGATCTGCATACATCAATATGTATGAGATCCTGAATACCTTGGCATCTTACACCATTTCCGAAGAAGGGTGTATTGGACATTTTTACTTTGAATACAATATTCATAAGTATGTAACTTTTGAAATTTTAGACATTCTAAAGTTTCATCTCTTACTAGTCTATTGATCAAATCGATAGACAAATGTCCAAGGCTCGATGCTAGATCATTGTCAAATGATCTTCATCCTCCTATTGATCTTATAAAGGTTTTAATTTCAGTATTTAGAAATATTAATGAACCATTCATTAATTTTTCTAATTTAGTGGAGTCCACCAGATTTTAGATTACTATCTGAAATATCTCCATCATAATTCTTTATGATAGTTCTACCTCAGAATTCATGTCTATTTCCAACATTTAGAAACAAACAATGAGTGTATTCTTATATCTAGGTCATAGAGACATTCTCTGTGACTAAGGGCTCTCCCACTGAAATTAACAAGTCTATCAATCCAACAGAGATTGTTGCAACAATTGCATCAATGTGGACAACTATAAACCTTTAAGACCAAATTTTCCAGTCTTCTAAAACATATGCAACCCATTGCGAATGTCATCAGAAGATTGAGATACAATTATTTGACTTTATCTTATTCAATAAGTAAGTCAATATCAATGATTTATGTAGATTATTCTGATGCTCCATCCGAGTCCTTTTCTAAGGATTCTAGACAGACTTGATAGTCATACTATCAACACATCAACTTATTGCAGTATTGGCATTCATCCAACTCTTTGGATGTCATATGGAAGTCACAGAAGTCCAGTCAACTCTTTGACTTTCCTTCTTTCTTGGGTCCAACCCATGCTTCCATTGCGCTCCCTTTATCTATAAGCAATCATTGCTCAAGACAGAGGATCTCTTATTTTAAATTCAAAAGAATTCAAAGTAAGAGTTGTTCAACATTTATACATGCTTCATTAAATTCATACAATATGAATATTATGAAGCTTCATGGATAACTAGAGTATAAACAGTAGAATGATGACACTCATCATCTACATCCATTTAAACTCTTAAAAAACAAAGGTTCAGGTAGGTACTCAAACAATTTGAATACATCATCTCTTTACAGAGCCACCATTCTGCATGATGCAGTGAACCATGTCATTCATGATAAATGTCAAGAGCACATATGTATGCCATAATATCTTCTTAGATTTTATAAGGATTATTTGACAATTGCGATCATCATCGACATGTTACTTCCAAAGTACATCCAATGAGATCAAGACTATAGAGACATACAAACCCTAGGGTTGTAGTCCTATTATCTATTTAATTGTCATTCCTCATTATTATGAGGAAACTTGCACATTGCAACCACATACATTATGTGTTCAATTGCAAATACAATATCTGGATCATTGAGTCCAATCCATGATATTTTACTGGTTATTATTGAGTATATCATTGAGTGGGTTTTAATGAAGGATTATCTGAAATAAGAAATTTGCATAAATGTATGTATTTATATATACATATTTTACTTTGATTTAGGAATTTTTATATCAAAGTTGTCTTGCCATGTCAACATTGAAAGTTCATTCCCTTAATCACTTTCAATGTAAGAGATATACTTACCATTATATCTCAAGCAAGATCTGGGATCTCCTTCCTTATCTTTGTTGCATCCCAATAATATGAGAACCTACAACTCGGATAAAAAGAAGCGGGAACACATTCCTCCTTGCAAGTCCAACTTGCATCTCCCAATTCGGTCTTTAACACCCGGGCCCACCACCCCTAAGGCAATGTTGACCCGTCATTAATTGAACCAACCGTCAACAGGAATACAACTCGCTATGCGCAATCCAATATCGCCCCAATAATATGAGGACCCGATATTGGGGTCACTACGCATACGTCCTTACTCTTTCGAGAAGCGACGAGCCCGATCCAGATGCGCTTGCATACAGGAGCTGTCACTTCGGACAGGCGTCTGCCACATGCAATCCCTGGCGACGGAACCCTCCGCCTTGACGGGAGACCATGGATGTCACTTATGTGATCCTCCATATCATATTCAAATTTTAATTAATTATCGTGAATCACATTCACATAATTAATTCTTCCAAGGGAATTATTAACTCTAATCATATTAGAGTATTTTAATTGGACATAATCAACTTAATCATATTAAATTAATTATCAATTCAATTCAATCAATCAAACTTGATTATTTTACTTGAATACATATATGGTAATATCTCAAAATACGTATTAATTCGAATTTTAATAATTAGAAAAATACATCTTAATCCCTCGGACATTATCCCGGCCCTACCCGCTGTCATGGCCAGTACCGACGAGAGTGGGACGGACCACATACGTTGCAACCCGCAACCCCAATGCTCTCCGACTAGGCACCATATCCGCCTCGGGAAAGGATAATGCCAAATTGATTAATTTGTACTTGAGATGATCATCGGTTCTTCAACCGAAATTGTACCATATAGTAATAATCAAAACATTTTTTGATTATAAGGAAATTTGCTAGACAAATTCCCAAATCCTATTCAAGCATCAAGTTTGAAAGATTGTGGTTTCCAATTATGATTTAGATCACATCTTAATCAATTATTGGTTAAGGCAATGTCATTTAAGGGAATAATTATCATCAAATATTTCACAAATATTTATGCACAATTATTCTAGGAAATTAAACAATTTAATTTCACTAAATGATTAAATGACAATCACCAATCAAACATTAAGTTTGATGAATGTGTTTCCAATTAAGATTTAGATCAAATCTAATCAATTAATTGGATGAGGCCAAGTCAATTATGTAAATAATCATCTTCAAATATTTCACAAATATTTTTCATGATTATTTCACGAAATTAACAATTAATTTCACTAATTGACAATCACTTGGTTCTTGATTAGGACTGTAATTTCAGCAGTGACCCCTTCTTACTAAAATTAGCATATCTCAATCATATTAAATCCAAATTAGACAAAATCAATTTTCATAGATTGCTAATTTGATTTAGGACAGAATACAAGTGATGTTACACGCATTTCGAGGTAAGTCTAAACAGTAATTAACATTTTAATCACGTTCAGATCTACAGTTCCCGCAACAGTGCATACATGTTCAATAAAACAAACATATCTAGAGCATACGAAATCCGATTTACGTAAACTCAGATCCTATGGTTTTCTTATTTAATGGGGAACAAAATCCAAGTATTAAATTCGTGTTTAAACAATTTAAACAGTGCCGAATTTATTTACTAAACAGATCTGCGAAATCAAATGCGATGAAAACTTTCGCGACCTTAACGAACCCAAGTCGTCCTCGGTTTTTCGAATCATATTCGAAACCGTCAACCTGGCTCTGGTACCACTTGAAGGATATGGAGAAATTATCCTCAAGCGCATCACGGAAGCGTGATCGTCGTATCGGATACGACGAAGAACGACTAGTCGCACTAGTTGTTCGGTGCAGCGGAATTTAAAAAATTTATTCGATGAAACCACATGATCCGAGAACCATTCTCAGATCGTTTCATCTATAACCACAACAAGTATAATGCAATACCTCTTGAAGCGTGGTTGATCGAGTCTCTAAGAGAAGAGACCTCCTGTCTCAAGTCCGATCGTCGGCGAGACCGCTTGCGAGCGCGGGGATGAACCGCGTTGTCCTCGCAATCCAAGAAGATGATCCAAGCATGGTTGCTCCTGATCTCGTCGCACGAGATCAAACGTCTCCTTCGTGAGAGGAACTCTCCAAGAAGACGGAGAACCGAAGAACGTCGAAGCGGCGGCGCGGTGGCGAAGGCGACGACGGTTCTCTCCTCTAGGGTTTGGTGGTCGGCCACCAATTAGAGGGAGAGAGGGCTGACGTGTGTAGAGAAGAAAGAGAGAGAGAGAGCTCCAATATTGCTAGTCCTTAGAGAGCATAGTATGCCTCTCTATTTATAGGGTTTTGGGATCCATGGATCTCAATCCATGGGACACATAAAATCAATGGGTGAGATTGATTTGTGTCAATCCAATGGCCAAGATTGTTGTTGTCAAAAGCAAAAAATTCAGGTTAAAATATATTTGAAAAAATCAAATATAATTTAGTCCTAAATAAACCCAACAAATAAGGAGAGAATGTGCATGGAGATTTCATCTCCATGCACCTTCCATGTTGGACGGCCACCCATTCCATATAGGAGTGGTGTGCCGCCCACTATGGGAGTTCATGGAGGCAATCTCATGGATTCCCATGAGATTGCATATCTCCTTGATATTCTCTCTTATTTATTTGCAACAAATTTATTGGGTTTTATTCTCCAAAAAATAATTCACAATTATCTTTGAGAATATTGCATTCTTGCCATGGAAAAAATTGTGAATCATATTCACAACCCAAAACAACACATAATTCATATTGTTAATTAATTACACAATGTGTATCCAATACACATAATAATTAATCAACACATATAAATTATAATTAGCTCTCTCTAATACATTATAAATCACATTTATAATATATTATGAATAATTGGATATTTCTATCCACATTATTCTTATCCACATTAATTAAATCACATTTAATTAAATTGGATAATTTCTTCACACATTCAAGATGATTAAATCACATTTAATCATTATTTCTTCATTGCTTAGATCGTATGGAATTATTCTTGAACCCTTCAAGAATAATGCAATCTCTCCGCAGATACTTGGAGATAAGGACAGGGCGATTGTATTGTTCCACGTATAGTGACATGGATATTGAGATCATATCTCAAATCCAGATCGCGGGCCTCCCATAGATGCTTGATTAAATCAAGACCGTAAATCTAATCTTCTCATTGTATCTGAATCACATTCAGATCAATGTCCAACACTTGGACCAAGATCAGATCACTTCTCTACTGAGAGGAGTCACTAAAATCCATACCCGTTTCATCACTCCCTAGGAATGGAAGCGTCATGGTTATACAATCGTTTATGATCAAATCACCCTCAGGTATTCCCAATACCTGTACATCCTACATACTGGAAGACTCAGACTAAACCCGAAGTATCGGATCAACTTTATACTGTCTACTTCATGGTTTTATCATTAAGTTTCTCATTCGATCATTGGGAGTTGGTATCGATCATACACTTTCCAAAAGCGTATATCATACCAGGTCTTGATCATATACTAGAAGTATATATCAAACCTACAAATTCAGTCAAGCTTCCAAAGCGAGACGACCATGCGCATGGAATTTGATTCTTCCCAATATCTCATGAGTGAGCTCATGTCTCCCGGTTCAGTAACTGAACCTGTATGATCCCTTTGAGAGATCGTATTACCCATATGCCCTTATATGCACACCAGCGCGCCGGTGTATAGACCTTGATTAGGTCATCAACCTATTGGTCTGCCAAATGTACATACTTGGACATATAGCAACACATCTGTCTCCGGTCAGAGGATGCGTGCCTATATCATGACAGCATATGATATAGGACTTTGGTTATCTCGATCTCGTTAAGTCAACTCTTTGACCTAACTAATCTGACACCTCCGAATCTCTATTCCTATGCAGAGGACCTGCATCAAGAGGTCGGTCAGATATCAGCCTTCAGAGATAGGATTGCCATCTCCTACTCAGGCTGGAGATCATCTCTTAATAATCATTTGACGGTGCTTGATGAGTCCTCAATCTAACTCTTTAGATATTCATCCAAGCACCAGCCTCTATGATTCAATAGTTGAATCAACAGCTGTATGATTATTAAGATGGCCATGGTACATAACCCTAATTGTACTAAGGGACCTATTATACAAATTATTCATTCTTCATTTCAGATCAGGGAATGATATGTGCAATAACATTTATTGCAAAATGGCTCGCCGTGGGCTCGCATTTCCAACAAATAATTTATAGGGAAACCTTAGGATCTAGAAAGATCGAACGAGCGAGCAAAACCGTAAGCAGATCTGACTCATCCTAAGGATCTGCGAGGATCACAGATCCTAGAAGAGGAATCGAGCACTGAAATCAAGGCAAATGGAGGTCAGACTTGATCGAGAAAAATGGGAGAAATCCAATATGATGATAGCGCTATCGGGTCGGGTCTGAAGAGGAGAAGGTTGACTTGGGTCAACGGACTCGGGCCATGTAATCAGAAAATTCGAGGTCAATAAATCAAAGAATGATTAAAATAAAATATTATATGAATTTAAAACGAAAACGATAAAAATGAAAAATATTTATTATTTTTCAAGCTATTTTTCTGTGATTTTTAATTATTTTTATGAAATTATATACATAGTATATACATTATAAGATACTATGTATAGGTATAATATACCTATATATTTTATTATTTTATTTTTATTTTATTATTTTTATAAAATTATTTTTATACAAACTCCTTTATTTTATTTTTTATTTATTCATAAAATAGTTTGAGGAGGATAAACTGTTTATAAAAAAGTATTAAATAAATAGGTATTTATATATAATATACACACATGTGGCTTTTGTACAATGAACTTTTGATTTATTTTTATTTTATTTGGTAATTTATAATTTTTATTTTATTGTTAATAATATGTACAAGTATTTTAAAATACAATATGCATAAATTATAAAAATAATTAAATATGAATATCTACAAGTATAGGTAGCACATAACTATATAATGCACCCAAAAGCTAATTTTTACCTTATAACTCCAAATTTTATGTAACCATCATCATTTGGAAGATAATTTAATTTAGAATCCAATAAAAGGTGATTTTAAAAGAATTTGAATTCATATGGAGTTGGAATTGATATTTTAATTTCTTATTGTGTGGCTTTTTATGAGTGGCATTATTTGTATTATGTTCAACATTTTATTTTACAAGTATTTTTATTATTTAGAAAATATTTGTATGCATAACTTTTATTAAGAAAATAATTAGATTTGAGATCTTTTTATTGATGAATAAAATAGAAGAAGTAATATATACTTAGCATGCATAGTGAAGAATAAACAAGGACACTATTTCCCCCTACTTTATTTCTTGTCGATCAGGTAAATGATTAACTTTATCTTGGGGTTTGGGTCAGACTGTACTTATTACATAATTACATCCTTCTTTCTTTTTCTTTTCTCTTTGTTTTCTTATTTTTGGAAAATATGTGTAAATTATGCAATATTAGCAATGGCATGCATAGTGATAATTCATTATATTTACACACATTTAGATACATTTTTTACTAAAAGATAAATCTAAAATAAAAGAATAAAGAATGAGAATCAGAGATCCATCATCCATGCAAACTAGACACACTAGTTTACCTTTCGTGCTCCAACCCGATAAATTAGTGTACGCCAGAAGATCATTAATTGTCCATAATAAAGAAGTACATATTGTAAAGAATTCTTTCTTTAAACCGCGTCATAAGCCCAAACTCAGAATTGCATAAGTTCATTAATCAAAGGTTGCATATAAGTGTTTTTTGCATTACCTAGCCCTTTTAGATCGGATATCAATAAAGACATCATCATAAAAGAAGGTGTCAATCGATATCCAAGGTGAGAGATTATATGTAACAAGTATTACAGACCAAATAAAGTGGCTCATACTCATATTTCTAAATGTATTAAAACCGTCGGAAGCTAGACCTAATCTTACATTTCTTACTTCTTCAGAGAACGATGGATATTTTTCATCAAATTGCATCCACTCAGTATCTGACGGATGTCGCATAACACTAGTTATATCTTTCTTTTTTTATATTATTGTGTCATATCATCAATTTAACTGTTCTTTCATAGGAACATAATCATTGTAATCGGGGAATCAAATGAAAAAAATTGTAAAATCTTCTCTGATTTTTTCCTCTTCGAATCATGATTCGCATTCTTATATCTGCTAGCTTTGCAGTCAGGACATGTATCTAAATTTGAATATTCCTTCCAATATAAAATGGAGTCGTTTGGACATGCATCAATTTGCTCGTAATTTAATCCAAGTGAGCGGAATCTTGACATTGTGTCCTTCCAATCGTTTGGGAAACCTTCAGGTTATTTAATAATGTCCTAATTAACTACAACCCATCTGTCATCATAATCGTTGTACAACATTTCTTCGCTTTTAACTTAAACAACTTCAAAAGAAATCGTAAACGAGACATTTTAATTTCTAGGATATAGGGTTTTCTGCATTTTTTTATTTTATCATGCAAAGTTTCCTGAATCGATTCGGTCCTTTCATCAGAGTTATACCCTCAAATATTATCCAACATTTCAAACATACCACCACCGTCATCTGTTTCGGACATATCTCTTTCATGATCAATTGAGGCATCATTGACTTCTGCAAATATTCCTTCACCATGATACGTCCAATTCGTATAATAAAGTCAAAAATCATTTAATATCCGGTGTTTGTAAACTACACTTCGATTGTTATTCTGAGTGTTCTTGCATCTAATGAAAGGATAATGGATCTTATCTCCTTTGCCTCATGCAATATGATAGAGTGACTCACACCAAAATGCCAATATAGGAATTCGATAACACCTTTATTACATGTCTGATAATAATCAAATCTTTTGTTCATCCAACTTTTATCGATTTGCTAAAAGTAAAGATCCAAAGAAATAAACAAGGTTAATCTATCGTATGGATCTCTTGTATATTATCTTTTCCTATACTCTAATCATTTTACCATTATACTCTAAGCATTGCACAATATAAGCACTATATACTCCCATAATTAAAAAAAAGGGATTTTTACCCGGCAGATCCTATAATCTTTTTAAATTACCTCTACGACCTTTGAAACATCTATATTCCTCCCTCGACCTCGTAAACTTGCTCCGTCTTACCCTATAGACCCTGCCGTTAATTTGAGACTTTTTGAGTTAACTAGCTTGGTTTAAGTTGAGTTAATCTAACCCTAGCAAATTCAATAGTAGATTTTCTTCCACCCTCCCTCATTTCTTCTTCTCTCCTCTTCCTTCCTCTTCTATTCAAGTACAACGTGATGTGATTCGATGAATTGAGGAGCGTTAACGAAGAAGCATCCTCGATCGAGACCTGAAACACACTCCGCCGGGGGGCGAGGGGTGCAGGGGGAGAGGGGCGGAGGGTAGGGAGGGCCATGGGCGGACGGCGGGAGGGTATGGGGCAGAGGGGGCGAGGGGCCGAGGGCCAGGGGCGGAGGGTTCGGAGATTGCTAAAGAGAACGACACTCCGTGCCACGATCCCCGTCGACCAGCGCGGCAGCGCGTCGCCATGTGCGTGTGGCAGCTTGCGATAGGGGAGCCGCCCAGCGACATCTCGAGACAGTTCGTCCTCGTGATCTCAACGTGCCATAAGCTTGTTTTGGAGGTCTGCTCGACAATCAAATCATTACTGATGCCGAATCTGCTCAGGCGCCCGACGAGAAATCCACCGAGGGGATCGTCTCACGGTTCAGATCGACAATAGCGATCCCAAACATGATCGACGCAATGTACACGACCCATATCCCGATCATCACGCCAAAAGGAGAACGTGGCAGCGTATTTCAACCGCCTCCACACCGAGCGCAACCAGAAGACATTGTACACGGTCACCGTCCAAGGGATCATCGATGTTGACGGTATCTTCACCGACGTCTGCATCGGGTGGTCGGGATCCATGCTGGATGAGCAGGTGCTGGAGCGATCGGTGCTGCAGCAGAGGGCGTTGATTGGATCGCTCGCGGGGAAGTGGATCACCGGGGGATGCAGCTACCCCCTCACGGATTGGGTGCTGGTGCCGTACGCGCAGCAGAACCAGACTTGGGCGCAGCACGCGTTCCGCGCCGCGAGGGGCCAAAGGCCAGGCGCCGAGGGCGGGAGGGCCAGGGGCGGGAGGGCACGAGGGCGAGGGGCGGAGGTGGGTGGGGGCCGAGGGCGAGGGGAACGGCGGGGAGGGTGAGGGCCGACGGTGAGGTGGGTGGGAAACAGAAATGAGGAGGAGGGAGAGAGGGAATGTCATTGAATGTAAATTTGATCAACAAAAGGGGTATAATGTAAAAGAACATAACAGAATTCGGTTAGTTTTAACGGATAAATGGATGTGGTTTAACCACAAGGTCTGCAGGGTAAGGGTTAATAAGTTTACGGGGTCGAGGGAGGAATATTGATATTTCAAAGGTCGTAGAGGTAATTTAAAAAGATTATAGGGTCTGCCGGGTACAATTCCCTTAAAAAAATCAAGTACTGTCATTTCTATGTACGTTGTGTCTGAATTAAAGAACTAATAACTATACCATTTAAATAAAAACAAAATATAATCCAATACAACTAATGTGTAACATTAATTAGGATTAATAACTTTTTTCATTACAACTAAACATCATGAGTATAACTAATAATCATAAGTATAACAACTAAATCAACTATAACTTCAAATACATCATGAGTAAAACATGAGTATAATGAGTTCAACTAAACATTATGAAAATAATAACTCTTTTCATTACAACTAAATATGATGAGTACAAATAAAAACCATGACTATAATTAATCATCATGACTATACTATCATTTCAAAACTAAAACATACTTAAAAATAATTATATTTTAAACCATAATGTATTAAAAATAGAAAAAGTTGAAAAGAACGCACAACCGAAGAAGAGGACAGTGGATGTTGTCGGTCGAGAGTCGAGGAGGGTGGCAGCAACGCCGATGGATGCTTTGAGGGAGACGACGAGTTCGGGCGATGGAGAGGGATGAACCGATCAAAGAGACACGGAATGAGGAATGGATTCGGTTGAGGATGGGATATAAGACCATCGGGGATGGTTGCCTGACAGTCCCCTATAATAATGATCGGGGATGGTTGTAAGTGAACCGTCCTCTATAGATGCAGATATTTTTCACATGTCCTGTCAGTATAAACATAGGGGACGGTCAGCACAACCGTCCGGTCTACGTATATATAAGGATGGTCATAACCGTCCATTCTGAGGTACATTTCGCAACGACAACAGTAAATCAGAGGGGACAATCATCACCGTCCCCAAATGTTCCCGTGCAAAAACAAATCAACCAGAAGGTATAAAAGTAAGGGACAGTTGACTACCGTCCCTAAAGATACAATCAACAGAGACGATCAATATAGAATGTCCCATGTACTTATCAGAAGGGACGGTTATGTCACAACCGTCCCCTCTGATCACAGAGGGGACAATTGTGCTTTGACTGTATCTATTTATCATCCCAAAAGGTCCAAACAATTTGTAGTGTGCTCTGTCCATCACCACTACCGCTTAAGCCTTAATGTGCCACCGTGCTTCAAGTACCATATGATAAGGATGGAACTGAAAGTGTTGTTCACGATTTAATTTCTTAGAGCATATCCTCCTTGATCGTATAACTTGACTATAGGTTTTACTCCCCAGGAATTGATCAAAATTAGAAGATCTTTACTTAATTTTACGAGTTTTTTAGATTGTTAAATATTTTCTGGTAGAAAATCCTTGTCCAAAATTCTAACATGCTGTAAGTATGCGAAAACCAATAAATTCTTTGGAGTTTAAGAAATTAGTTGTGTCTGAACAGAAAGTGTGCAATGTTATTTTGTTTCAGGTTCGCAATACCGGGACTTTTAATGACATATATTTTACCTCTCTTTCCCCGGGTTTTAAAGTACCCAAGTTCGATATGCTAGTCCTCCCAGAGATGGATCGCTAGACTGTTCGGGATGTGCTTGGTAGTGGCACGGCATTTGTAGCTTTTCCGTCGAGAATGTCACCAACGGGAGCTTTGAGCTCTGCAAAGCATCTCTAGCTTTGGTCGTGTGCTAAGGGGAGTCTATCCCTTTAGGGATGAGCATCGGATCGGGTCGGGTCAGGTCCACTTCGGTCCAACCCGAGCCCATTTAACGTTGCGGGCTCGTGGATCAGGCCTAGGCTTGAATAAATTTGAAAACCCAACCCAAGTCCGGATCTAACTCGATGATACTTGGTTCGGGTCTAGGTAGGGCATGCTCGATTAAGTATCAATTAATACTTGTTCATGTCCTTGAAATATAGAGAGGTCCAAGGAAAAAGATTCTTCTTCTTCCATTCTTATATTATTTCAAGCTATTCCTATTCCAATAATCCAAGCTCAAATACACATAACAAATGCACATCAAATATATTTATCGGGTCGGACCTCCGATGGGCCTATATTCAGGCCAATCCAGGAGCTTCAGGCTCGAACCCATTGTTGCTCGAGCTCGGCCCGATAAGAGAATTGGACCAAACATTAAGCCCAAACCCGCCCGACTATTGCTCGGATTCGGACCTGATCCAGGCTTTATTGGACCGGGTATTAGGCTGAGTCGAACTGACCCTACCCAATGCTCATCCCTAAGCATGAGCAGTGCTATCTAATCAGAACTTCAAGCGTATTTGAGCGAATCAATCTCCACTAACCATTTGTATAGAGAGCTGCACGTGAGTTCCGTCTCGGGTTGGCTGATTTGCAGTCTCGGCCCCCTCGAGTTCATACGATTCCAGAAATTCCCTTGATTAATGTAGTCATTTATATTTTTATTCTAAATTTGCAGTCACCCCCCTGTGCTTGGACACGTATTTGAGCATTATTTCTTCATCTTTTTTATATTTCAAAAACAGCTTCTCATTGTGTAATTACTTCTCTGCAAGTCAGTATTTTATTTGGATTTTTGCTAATTGATATTGACTGATTTAAAATTACTTAATGAATTTGTAAGTTGCCTATGATTCATATATTTATCGTGAAAATCCCCAAAATTCACACAGTGTCGATGTAATATTCTCTTAGATGCCACCAAACTTCACTTATAATGTATCCTCCGTGTTCTTAAAACAAAATATAGATTGATTTTGTATTCGATTTTAAATTTGATCCTTTTTTAGAAAAACGATCAAGAGATTCACTCATCATGAAGCACCAATGCTAGAGTTTAACATACTAGAATAAGAGTGGGCACATACATGAGTAGAAAACATGTTTATGTCAAATATAAAAAAAATCGCCAAAGCCAACCGCAAAAGATGTGAATCACGAAAGCATCCAAAAACCCCGAAGCATATCCAGCCTCAAGACGAGCAGCAAAACGAGGAAGCCATCGAAAACTAAAGAACCCTAGTGGAACCACATAAACATAAAAAAGATAGAGCAGTAGTTCCCACCAAAAAGAAACCACGACTAGAGAAAAGGTGTTCAATATAGTTTTTTGCCCGATCTGCCCCTGGATGGACTCCTGGAAGAAATAATCACCTGATACTTTGAATCCACCATGTCTGATGCTGGGAGAAAAGAGAAAAGACCATGATAATATAGTTAAAAGATAAAGAATTACAAGATCCAGAATGTAGGCCGATTAGCCACCAACCAAAGTTAGCATTATGTGACAATGAGCAATTCACACACATCAAGCAAATTTGTGATGCAACCTCTAAAATTTTCGGGATCTTTATCAGAAGATCCTCGAAAGTGACCTTGCAACAGGCTCTCCAAATCGACCACCAGAGAGATGCCTGCATTGCAAAATTATGCCAATCATCAACAGAATAAGATTGCAACGAAAAGGAATCGAGAATTATTTTTAGATTTATATTTCTGTTCGGCAAACTGACTTTTGTAAATAAACTTTTAGTAACCTCACAAGTTTCAAATAAGTGTTCAAAGGTTTCTGCATTTGAATGACAAAGATAGCATCTGTTAGTAGAAGAGATGTTAAACTTATAAAGTAGATCATGGTTATCAACCTTCTTATAAGCCAACAACCACAGAAAGTATGATATTCTTGGATCAAAGATTCCCGACCAGAAATTTGAGTTAAATTTTGAAGCAACGTCACCTGAGGTTAAAAAAGTGTAGATCATTTTGTTTATAGATTTGGGCTTGAGTAGATTCCGAGTAGGGAAAAAGCATAAATCCTTGTGATTGACATTCAAATTGTTCACCACCATGTTTATTGTACCACCGATGCGGGCAAGTTGTGATTAAAGCTCAATAGAGGCCATTGAGTAAAGTCTCTTGAACCAATTGCTCTTCGCTTTTCGGATCGCCAACTCATTGTTTATCGAGATATTCTTGTTTCCGATCAGTTTTCAAATGTTTGGAAATTGGACATTAAGGGGTGTATTCACCTGTAACGGGTCCCTCCATAGTGACGAAAGTCACCATCACCTAACTATTTCTGAAATACTCCTCTTAATTCCAATGAGCCTTTAAAGATATCACCCCAAATTGGTGAACAAGCTTTGCGAGAAGTGCCAAATAGCAAAATAAGACCATTAAGGTAGTAGCAAGCACTAATTAAATCTGAAAGCTATGGTTTATTATGCTCTAAAATGTTGATAGAGGCTTTCGTAAGCAGAGCATTGTTGAAGTTTTTTAGGTCAAGAATTCCTCAACTGTAATTTGATTTGGGTCGGCAAACTTTTTTCCAAGCAACCTTGGCATGCAGTCCTAGGTTCGTATTTCCATTCCACACGAATTTCCTCCTAACATGATGGATTTTTTTATTTATATTAATGGTGCCTTGAAGCAAGAAAACATATGTCTAGCAAGTGGTGTTAGAGATGAATTTAGAAGGCAAACATGTGCTGGCAACAGAAGAATGTTAGCCTTCCATCCTTGAAGTTTATTAGCAAGTTTATCAAAGTTCATTCCACTCCCTAGAATCAGGCTTCATAGTATCAAGGGGAAACCTAGGTATGAGATTGGGAAGGTCCCATGATTTCAAGGTAGAATGATGTCCACAATTTGTTTTTCCTCGTTTGAGAGATGTGAGGTAAAATATTCGGATTTATTATGATTAATATGGAGGACTGTAAGGTTGGAGAAGATTTTTAGAGTATCGAGAATATCGAGAATATCTTTGAGTCCAATCTTCTCACAATGAATCAATATGAGTAGGTCATCAACAAATTGTATGTTAGTTATCATTTCTGACATCTCCATCCTATGGAAACCCCTATATTTACCCGTATAAGCAAGTTTTGCCGACATAGCATCAAGCACAGACAATGAATGAATGAAGATGAGCGGGGATAAAGGATCTCCATGTTGTACACCACGCTCAGGTTTAAGAAATACCATAGAAGATCCATTTATCTTGAAGGAAGTTTTCATTTTCTCAAGGAAGGCCCTTATCTAAAGTATGATTTTTTTGGCACCCCTAAAGCCTTAGAGTCGAGAAGATAAAGGCCCATCTTAAGGTATCAAAGCTTTACAGAAATCAATTTTTAATATAATAACTTTGTGTTCGAACAATTCCTGCAACCAAGAATGTCGGAGGCAACCATGAAATCATCGGTGGAGGATCGACCCCTGAGGAAAGCACATTGAGTGAGAGGCATATTTTTTCAAAGTATAGGGGCCCATATGTTCACGAGAACTTTCGCATTGATACACATAGGTAGGTTGATCGAACTAATGGGTCTGAAGTTTTCAATATCATGCTGATCACCCTTCTTAAAAATCAGGGAGATAAGCGTATTGTTTAGATGTCTAAAATCTTTCACGACAAAATCCACATTTTCCATTGCGATGAGAGAATTCATAAAATCAACTTTTAGAGTAGGCCAAATTTTCTAAATAAATTCAATGGTAAGGACATCGGGTCCATGTGCTTTATTTCTTTTAAAGGATCTTATCGTGGCCTCCATCTCCATTAAAGAGGAGACATTGATAAGAAAATCAGGATCAACTGTCGGCCATGCTAAATCTGTTGGTATATGTATCATATCGTAAGAAGGATCAAAATCCCTGAAGATCTCTAAGTAGAAGGATGTAATTATCCTTCCCATGTCAAGTATGTCGTTGACAAGAAGATCCTCTTTGTTTTTTAAAGCATGAATATGAATTTTGTTATTTTTCACAAAAGCTATGGTTTTTAGAAATTCAATGTTTGAGTTTCCCTCCTTATGATAGCGGACTTTAGTGTGTTGGTTCCACCAAACGTACTCCTCATACTTCGCTTCGAGTTTCATGTATAAAGTTCTATTCTTGGTGGCTTGCTCCAAATTTATGGACAAGAAGTTCAGTTCTTTCTTGCATATATTCTCTTCAAGGGATAAGATTTCCTTAGTGAGAGATTTTCCTTCTCCCAGGCTTTAATAGCAATTTTAAGATGATTGATCTTGACTGCTCACGTATGGAAGACATTATCTGACATGAAAGGCAGAAACTAAGTTGAAGTAACAAGAGCACCAAAGCTTTCTTTTCGATCCAAATATTTTCAATTTTGAACAACCTATTTGACCTCCATCTGAGCACACATAAACAACAATACGTTGTGATCAAAGAAGGTCTTAGGTAGAGTGCTTTTTGTTTGCAAAGGGAATAGATCTAAAAAAAGTAGATTGGCCAGAATCCTATCAAATTTTGACTACGATGTTGGATCAATGGACCCCGACCACGTGAATTTTTTTCAATTTGAGAATAGTCGATAAGCCCAATCTCACCGACCCATCAGTCGAAAGCTATGCCAATTTCTTTAAATTTGTGCATTGGATAATCTATCACTCCTTTTTCTTATCAGATTGAAGTCTTCTAAAATCACCATAGCAGATGTTTTAGTGTTAATTGACCACAATTCATAAAGAAAAACATCCTTGTGTATATCCTGAAGTGGTCCGTAAACATTGTAAACAAGAAACTCAAGATTGACAGCCTTTCTCTTAACTTTAAGACTAGAACAAAAGGGCAGTTGATATTCTTCCATCAAAAGGAACTCGTCCGAGTTCCAGCCACATAATACCCCTCAAGTGCAAATGTTTGGGTTAGAAACCCAATCGAAGGATTCCCATCCACCCCTACATGGTAGATTAGGGTTATGTCTGGAACATGTCTCCTGAAGGAAAATTAGTCCTAATAAATGTTTTGCACGGAGGTTTCGCAACCGGTCCCATTTGAGGCGGCTCCACAAACCCCCAATGTTCCAAGATAAAAGATTTAGATCCGAAATAGAAACTAAAAAGAGTAAAGTAGAAATAAATTTTCTTGAAAACGAACCCACCACAATGAGACAAAGGAGATGAACATGATTTAGAGTTTGATTTTCTCAATAAAAATTTAGTTTATCCGCAGAGCTATCAAATCCAAACTCAAAGAAATCAATTAGATTTTTCATTCGAATAAGAAAATTAGAAGGGACATTTAAATCCGTGTTAATAGAAATTTGTGATTTAAAGATCAAACCTTTTTCTTTTGTTGGCTCAACGGGAGTGCCTAAGTCTGCCAAGAGCATATCCTTCGGACTTTCTTGTTGTTTCAGCAAAAGCGTTGGTGTACTCGCAGCCGTCGAAGTGGCTGAAGAAGAGGGCAGATTCTTTAGATAATCCAGAATTTCTACATCAATCTTCTGGCCCAATCCCTGAATCAATGAGATAGCATTCTCTAAAGATGATCGATCAACCTTAGCTTTTCCTCCTAACGGCATCATCTTGGAAGGCCCACATTTAGATGACCTTCTCCCAAGCGGAACCACATTTAGATATTAAATTTGATCCACATATCTAATTCTACAAAAAAATCATGTCTCCTATATTTCTCATTAAAGTATCTACCTTAGATAATTTTGGTTTACATTAATTTGAAATTGTGGATTTGTTAGAATCTAGTTATCAAATTAAATTTGTTTTCACTAAAAATTCATTTAAAAACATCCAAATGTTGTCTAAATATACCAAAAACATTAATGTAGTTGCATTTCATCATATTTTAATTCATGTTCGATTTTCATAATTTTTGCATACGATTTATTCAAAAAATTGCACTAGATATAGTTGATGTTTCCTAGATCCATATTAAAACCTTAAAAAATATGTTTTGTAGTAATTATTGCATAAGGTTTTCATGAAAATATAAATTGAGTAATTCGAATTAAAGTCACATTATATTTAAATTGGTCAAGTTTACTTTTAAAGAAAGAAACCAAGTCCAATATTGCATTTGTTTCACATTCTATTTTCAAAACACTAATTGGACTAACGTGAATCTGCGTTGCACATTTGATTTATTGTGTTCGACCTTGGGGTGTGCCCCAAATAAAAAATAAAATTAGCACCTTCACATTACTTCATGATTTCTGATTGATTTTTTATTGTTCATTGAGTGTCCGATGACAACACTAACATATTAGCGTAGAGCGATTCGTGATAATCAAAAGGCATCACCTTGTCACCTCGTTGCCTTACAAAACTGATTATGCTTTTAGCATAATTTGGATATAATGCCCATCCAATCGGTTGCATTCAACCTTTTAAATGAATAGTGGGAAGCCAAGATATTTAATAGGAAATGATCCTTCTATCAATGTTGACAGGATTTCCATTTTAGTTTTTTTCCTCATGCGAAAGATTGATACCATATAAGGCCGTATTGATCACCAGGACAGACAGAGAACTAAACATTTTGACGGTAGATAGGACATTAAAAATTTGATCCTCACTAAAGATTAGCAAATCGTCCACAAACTGAATATTTTTAACCATGGTCTCCATTCCATTCTTCCAAAGACCCCTTACATTGTCTACCATCGGCTAATTTAGATAACATCGCATCAAGAATAGCTAGGGAGTGAATGAAGAGAAGAGGTGACAATGGATCAGCCTGATAAACCCCACGATCCGGATTAATAAATCCCATTGAGCTTCCATCTCCCTTATAGGAAACCCTGGTGGTCTCCAATAGGGCTTTAAGCTAATTGATAAATCTTGGAGGATAAGAAGCTGCCTTAAGAGCACCGAGGATAAATGTCTAGCTAAGTGTGTCAAAAGCCTTTCGAAACTTAATTTTTAGAAAGAACGCCTTCTAGAGCTGGCTATCGAGCCCAACGAGTCGAGCCAGCCCCTGGCTCGGGCTCGGGCTCGATAAGCCCAACTGGCCTCGGGCTCGAGCTCGGGCTCATTCGAACCCAGCCGAGCTTGCTCGGGCTCGATAAAGCTTGAGTCGAGCCCCTTATCGAGCCCGAGCTCCTTATTGAGCCTAGTCTGGGCTTGAGCCCAAGTCGAGCTCGTTAATGAAAATGGGTACTTTTTGGTGGAAACGTGTTTTGTGTGGGTTCAAACTTGAGACTTGCTCTATCAAGAACTGTGTTTCTTACCAATAGGCCACTAACCAAGTTGCATATAAAATATTAATTATAATATATATTGTAACATTATATTTGCTTATAAAAAAATTACTAATTTTCTAATGCATAAGCTGGGGCAAATGTGTGGGCGGGAGTGGGATTGATTTGAGAATTGGGTCATGACTCGTGGAAGGGTCAAAGTTAGTGGAGGGAAAATTGCAAAAGGCTAATTTTATTTTGTTTGTGATATATAAATATATAAATAATATATGTATACATATTCTTTATCGAGCCCCTTATTGAGTTATCGAGCCGAGCGAGGCTGGGCCCGAGCTCAGCTAGTTAAGCTATCGAGCCCAAAATTCTGACTCGAGCTCGGCTCAATAGTTTAATGATTCGGGCTCACGAGCCCTTATCGAGCCGAACCCGAGCCTGACTCATCAAACCGTGACTCAATAACCAGCCCTACCGCATTCGTACTCAACCTATCCCAATCATTCAGCATGATAGATTTAACAATAATGCATCTGTTATGGTACGATTTTTAAGAAATACACAATGCGAGGGAGATATGGTATCCTTTAAAATTTCTGGCATCTATTTACCAGCATCTTTGAGATGATGCGAATATGGATATTTATTAGGTTAATTGGGCGATAGTTTTTAATGTCAAAAGGATCTACTTGTTTAATAATCAAAGAAATCAGGGCACTATTAAGAGACATAATAGACAGTAGCTTCCACCCCAGGAAAATAAATCGATGGAAGAGCTTGATAGCATAACGCACTCCCATGCGAACAGTGGAGAATCGCCAGCTACAAGATCGACCACCCCCCCTGCAAGAGGCCAACACCACAGGGGGCGATCTTCATGGGAGAGTTCTTAGGCCAAAACAATCTCCCAGGCGATGCCAAAAAATGAGACCATTGTGGCATCCCCTTGCAAACTATCCACAACAGTGACACAAAAAGACGGCGATTAATGGGAAAACACTCCATACTGTAAGGGGAAAAAACACGGGAAGAGGTGATCCATATTGCGAATAGCAACTAGGACTTTTTTATTTGGTTTTTTTATATACATAACCAAGGAAGGGTTTAGTTACGTATAAGTCCCAAAATGACTAATGGTAAATATCAGTTTCTTTGTATATGTATACATGTTTACAAATATACATATAGTTGCAGATTATTTTGAAACTTTTACATAGGAACTCTATTTTTTTGCAAATTACCCTCTCGATGATGTATTCTCCGTAATCATCTAAACTCCACAAACATGCTTCCGCTTACATTGCAGATGATGCATTTAACTTACATCTGTTTGACGGTTAAAATAAATCAAATTTCATCAATGAAATGCTTATATTACGCTCTTTGTTAATTAAATTTTGCAAATGTATACCCTCCTTCCCCTAGTTTCCATTCCCCTCCATCCGCTCTCCCTCGGTCATATCAACACTGCCTCGACTGTCATGCCCACCAACATTGTTGCCTCCAGCGCCACTCCGCGTGCCTGCTCCTATGCGAGCTCGAACTTCCCGAGCCTTTCCAACATCTCCATGTCCAACATCAAATTGCTCGCATTGTTGTCCGTATGCACCACGTGGCTTTCTATTCTTCATATAGGTATAACACCCCCATCGCTACGTCGAGGACGAATCCTCTATTGTAGCCTCCCCTACTGCAACGCATGAGATCCGTCGGATAAGGAATGGATGGTCCCAAGGAAGGTCAGGAAAGAGTGAGTATTAGAGACTTTCAGAAGATTCTAATACACTTTTCTCGTGAGCTCTCTACAAGCACAAAACATGGGAGGATCCTCGAGGATAGATCTTTTTCCACTGGGTCCCAAACTTGACCTTTTAGTCAAGTCTACTTGACTTTCTTTCTTAACTACCATTTCTCTTCTTACTCTCAGTCTCTTCTATTCCCAAGCATTTGATGCATAGATCTCATTGGAGCTCTTATTCCTCATTCCCACATTTCAAAAAGCAGGATCCCATTGCAACTCCCCCTGGAGTAAGAGTAGAAATGTGGGGTAGTCAAGGAGCTCTGACCTTTCTTACTACTAAATTATACCAAAGTTTGTTTGGATTTCTAGATTGGCATCTTCGAGGTGGGCATCGGTCAAATGCGCTATGAGACCGAGGATGAGGGCTTGATCAATTGATTATATAGTCAGCATATGGTCTCAACTAAAGACTTGAGAAGTTGTGGTCTGATATCACAGAGTGAACCATTCAAGGCTGAAGAAGCTTATATGGAGATTGATTCTGTAGGAGCGAAGACTTTCATCCTCATCCTCTTCCTGCTTTGAACTCCTTTCTCATGTCACGAACTCAATTGCTCTTGTGTGAAGGAAGTGAGGTTGTCGGTGATGTTGATGATGGGAAGGCGGAGGAGGCACACTGTGTGGGGGAAAATAGAAGGAGAAAAGTAGGTGGAAGATCTACCATCAGATTTATTATCGTTAGATTAACTCAAGATTAACCCTAGTAATTGACCCAAATAAAGTTAAAACTGATGACTTGGATTGTGGTGTATGAATTTTTATGTTTGCAGGGTTTTTGTGAAAGTACGAAGAATACATGGTTGAGAAGATAATTTATAAAGTTTTTAGGATTTCTTGTAAAACTCTGCTTATTTTTCAATGTATATAACACGAATTTATACATTCTTTCACCATATTTGGTATATTTATTGGGATTTAATGGGGATACCATATCTTTATTTTTCTTATTTATTAAGGTATTTTATGAAAACACTTTAAGATATTTAAATCACTATATAAAATCATGTTCTCATTCACTTTTGAACTCAATTCGAGACTCATATCCCATCCGTCAAACCTTATCAGATTTTTGGAATTTATGAAATCAACCTATTTAGATGGAGAGGTTAGGAACGTTTGTGTCAAACGAAATTAGAATGACACGTTGTCTGTAGCTGTCTAATGAATTCCCCAAGTGTTATCATATTGTATCTTAAGAAATAAAAGATAAAGGTGAGGGTAGCATGTTTGCTCTTTCTAGGGGATGGCTCAATTAAACCCTATTTATTATGATATAAGCTATTTATATTTAAACCATGGGTATTCCATCCAATACATGTATATTGAATCTAATATATATATATAGGAGTGATTCTGTGAGAGAAAAAAAATGTGAGAGCAAGAGAGGATGCATTCTGGACCACATGATTCTGTTCTCTCTCCTGGTCTTCTTTCTCCTGGTTGGATCATGTGGTCCAGAATGCATGCTCTCATTCTCTCACATGTTTTGGCTCTCATAGGATCACTCCTCTATATATATATCTGATGAATCTCGGATTCATCACTCTAAATCTCATTTATTAAGCTTAAGCCCTAAAAATCAACAGCATATTTGCATTTATTCTGCATAGTTCGCATTCATGCATGTTTTCATAAAAATGGCATTTTATCCATAATTTCTGCACAGAATAAAAGCCAAAAATCCAAGCCACGGTTGATCTGTAAATAGCCTAACTTCCCAGATTTTTAACTCCTTCATGCTAACTCCGAATAACCCAAAACCACTTCCATTGTGTACATATCACTCACAAGAATAAACGAAAAATACAAAAAAATCACTAACCCAAATAAGTGGACCAAAAACCCAAACCCTAGTTTCAGGATTTTTGGACTAAAAACCCCATATCTTCTCCATCCAGTGTCCGATTTGATCCTACTTACTTTTGAACTAATGTGCATTCAATTACCTTCAAAACAAGACTAAGTTCATGTGAATCGGAGCTCGTATGTGAAAGTTGGGTTTTTGGCCTCTTTTTGCACATTGTATATTTTCGCGGTTTTCTGACCTATATTTTATGTATATATTTTCTTTATTAATAAAAATCCAAAAAAAATAGATTTAGATGTCTTTTATTTATCTTTTATTTTTCCATATTTTTATCTTGTAAAAAATGACAAAAAAATACAAAACCCAAAAATCAAGGTATTCTATGTACATGGGATACCCCAAAAATTCACTTTTTACATTTGACCAAATTTGGCTTTGATGTCTTCATGAAAGTTGTAGATCTCGTCGAGAGGAGCAATTTTCGTGAAGAAACTTTTTCGATCCGAGGTAGTTTACTATTTCCTTTTGATTTTACAAAACAATTATTTTTCGATTTATTTGGAGCTGACACGTGGCAGCCCCAGAGGCCGCCACGTGTCAGCGTTTTTTAGCGTGTATTTATATAGTTTTTATTAAAAAAAATTTTAGAAAAATAATAAAAAAATAATAAAATAATAAAAAAATAATAAAAAGGAGCACGTGCGTCGTACGTGCCATCCCAGGCACGTGCTCCGCACGTGCCCCATGTCCTCCCACGCCAGCGCCACGTGGCCTATCCTGGGCCGTTCGATCTCGGCCGATCGAACGGCCTGGAACCCATCTTCCCCAACGGACTCCCCTGACTTCTCCGCTTCCCTCCTTCAACCTCCTGCGCCTCCCAGCCCCGTAAGCTCCGTAATCCCCGCGTCTTCCGCAACCACCGGCCGCCTCCCTCGCCTATAAAAGCACCTCACCAACCCCGAGTCCAAGCATCCGCCCATAGAGCTTTGAGGAGGCGGCGGTGACAAAGCCCCTCTTCTTCGTCTTCGACGAGATCCGGCGTCGACCCAACGCCGCTGCAGCCACGGAGCTCGCCCTCCGCCGCGTATTGCCCTGCTCCGCCAGCAGCGTCGAGCCTACGACCACCGCTTCAACGACATCACCTTCTGCACCGACTTCCTACTTCGCCGCGCATCGCCGCCTTCGTCTTCTCCGCCTTGCTCCGACCTTCGACACCTCCAGTTTCATCCTCGATTGCGACCAGCTACTCCGACCATCTGCAAGCTCCAGCTATTTCTTCGACAACCCCCTCTCCGACCACGCACTCTCCATCGACTCCAGCGCCCCTCCTACGAACTTTGCACGCCCACTACTCCGCCATCGTCTAACGCCGCGCTCCACTTCCACCGACAGGGGCTCGAGTCCTCAGCCTCGCCCTCGAAGCCACCGTCCAAGCGCCGCCGCACCACCACGCCAAGGCCGTGCCCTCCGCCACCAGCCGACGGGCGCTCAGGCCCAAGGCCCTCCCCGCGTGCGAGGCACATGACGGGAGGGATCACGTCAGCACCTCATCAGCCCGACGTCAGCAGGAGCATAGCCCAGGAGGGTCACGTGCTGCGCACGTGCCCCTTGGGCAAATTGCAAGTTACACCCCAGGTTCCTTCCTATTTGCGCTCCAACCCCGCCAACCAGAGGTACGTGCAGGGCACTTGCTCTCTGGTAATTTTGCAGAACACCCCAGTTATCTAGGTAATTACTTGTAAGCCCCTTCTGCATATTTTATCTTTACTTTATTTATTGCTATTTGCATTCACACCCCTCTGTTCCCCCTCTGTTTTGGATCTATTCTAGACATCATTTTATTTATTTAAAAATAGCACTGTGTTCGTCATATAATTCTCTACAGTTTGACACATTGTGGATATTTTTATGATTGTTGATTAATTAATTATCAATTATTTTGTGGAAAATTGCATATTTTGCCCACTTTGTGTTCTTAAAATTGCCATTGATTTATCGTTGCTCTAAAAATCCTCGAAAAATCGCATATTGTAGAGATATTTTTGCTTGACATTGTGCCCAAAACGATTTGCATTTGCATGCATAATTTGCTCTGTAAAAATCATTTTGCATATTTCATTGTTTAATTTTTAATAGGTATTAGACCCCACATTTTCGAGATTTAGGATTTTTCTGAGATCCGTCACCTAGTGATGGATCTTAGATAATTTTAATTCTTGAAAATAAGTAGGTTTAATATTTATTATAATTAAATATTGAAAATCATTTTTTTTGCATTTAAAAATTCATAAAAAATTGATATTGCATCCAAAAATTCCAAAAAAAATTATGGTGCACTCATTTCATCATAATCTACATTGTGGCCAAGTTTCGTATTTTTCGGACATCGTTTGAGTGAATTTTACATTTAGTCCCTAAAATAGGCCGAAATTGCATTTTGCATCCCTTTATTGCATTGAAAATTCCAAAAAAAGACCGCCTTGAAAATGAAACACTAAATTGGATAGACACAACTCTAGGTTGTTCCTTTGCCTCCTTGTGATCGACCTTGGGACTTGCCCAAGTAAAATAAACATAAAAACCACTTGATTGAAATTGAATAAAATTTGTGGTTATTTCTTGATTGTTTCCGATCGCCGCCTACAACGAACGACCATAATTGTTTTCACGGACGAACATTAAAAACAACTCCTTAACGCGGCATTTTCGGGCTCGTCAGATGGCGTCGTTGCCGGGGAGGCAAACGGCTTAGTTTTGTGTTTTGAAAATTTTTCGCTCGGTTTTCCGTATTCGTGTAGTCTGACCCCCGAATTCTTCATTGTGAATACCATTTTATTTCCAGCATTTATTTTTCAGTATTTATTCGCTTGATCTATTTTCTGAGTCACTCTCTTACACATATCTCTCTTATTTTTCTTGCGAGGTACCCGGCGTACGTGGAGCGGTTTTCAAGAAACCGACGCATCTTCACCGACATCCAAGAAAGTCGCAAATTAATTTAAGATCGAGTCGAGTCGTGAGAGAGCGTAGAGTCTATGTTTTTAATTTCTGCAAATTTCCATTTCTGCTCATTCACAGCGGTGTCCGTTTGGACTCTCGCGCATGTAAAAAAGACATTGAACTTTTCTGTGGTGTGTCGTGGCCTGTTTCACTCTCCGGTGAGGGTGGGGCCCGACTTGAGTGGCGACTAGGATAGACCTGCACATACGGCTCTTAGAGCATTTTTATTTTTTGATTGTGCTCGTAGGATCCTAAGCCACACTGCACTTTAATCAAAACGCACATAGATCATTCAACTTAGCCAAATTTAACTCAATTCTTCCCGCTAATAAAACTTTCTGTTTAGGTGCGGTTTTTATCGGCTTGCACGCATATAGAATAATTTTAAAAAAATTCTGTCTAGCATCCCACATGGAGATTGCGAGGAGGCACTGTTAGTCTTCTAATTGAGCATTCATCATAGTTTTCCGCGTGCATCGGCTTTTCCCAACTTTCTCCCCCTTTTTTATCACATAAATCTAAAGAAAATTGGGACTGGACGGTAGACGTGTGTTTGTGCTCATCTAATTTTCCAGTGATCACCTAATTAAAAATTGGGACTGCTAAATATAGCCGATTAAAATAATCCATAAAATCAAGAATTTCTGCGGGAGAGCAACCCCGACCTTGTATATTTATATTTTTCTGAGTGAGCGAGAGACGACACTTAAGGATAGAGCCCAAATCCTAAATCTCAGCTCGCTAAATTGCTGCCAAGATTGATTTATCACCAACTAAAATCGAAAAGATAATAGCCGAACTCTTACGGCTTCATTGTGTGCGTTGGTGAACCCAGGGTTTGAATTGTGTTTGCATTGGTGTGCGTGAACCGATTTCAAGATCAATAGCCGCACATTTGATTTCTCTTGACTATCCCGTGCAATCATTTCTCTCCTTTCTTGATTTAAAATTCACCATGGAATTCTTGTCCAATAACTCTTCCAGACCCAACCCCTCATTCCTTTCAGCTCTTTCAAAAATAGCCCAACGTTTATCCGACAATCCATCAGAGCTATACTATGAAAATGAATTCGTATCGGTTAGACCCAAAACACCTCCCCCTCAACCACCAATAAATCCATCTCCTTCTGCTAATCCGACCTGTTTCATGAATGACAACCCTTTGTATTCAGAGCAGACAAACCAACAAATGATTGAGGGCTCTACTTCTTCATTTAATCCTCTTTACGTTGATCATAAAATTCATCCCTCATATTCGATAAATGTCAATCCATCATTCATGGGAGAAGATAACCACATGATCGAATTGAACACTTCTTCACCTCTTCCATCAATCTCGAACACCAAAGAAAAATCATCACCTTGGATTGAACATAATAACCCCCTCTTCACTCATACAGAGGATTGGGCCGACCACATAAGATCACAACTCCCCTTGGACCAACTCCACTTACCTAGACCATATGAGCAGCCACCTTCCATGATTATTGAGGAGATACTTTCAGAAAATGATGATCGTACATCAGATATTTCCAGAGATCCCTCTCCTAGTACATATAGAAAAATGGAAGAGGACATTGAATTACAAAAACATACCCCAACTGCTCCCATACTTGGCCAAGAAGAGATTTTGGAGAATATTTTAAGGATGAATAAGAAATTTGATTTAATGGAGGATAAATTCCAAGAACTTGCCGATCGATTAATCTCTGTTAGCTCGGATATAAAAATGAATGAGGAAATGACTGGATCTAAGATTGAAAATTTTGAGAATATTCAGGGATCTAGGGATTATTATGAGAATTTCACTTCTACATCTTACTCCCTTAGAAATGACTATACAGCGGACTATCACCCTGAACACCAAAGCCCCTTTTCACCTGAAGGACACCCACACCCCCACACCATCCAGAAAATACCAAAAAATGGAAATATTTGAAAACCACAAAAAAATTGAAAATTTAGAAAATTTCATAAAATTGAGACTGAAGACGATCTGAGGAATTTGGATCCAACCGTACGGGAAGCAATAGGAAAGAAATTGATTTTTGAACTTCCCTTTCTATAGGCCATTGAACACTTCCCCGATCTTAAAGGATTTGTAATGGACAAATTAACGATGAAGAAATCGGGCAGGATTAGAACAAAAACCGAGAGACATATATTGTCAATGGCCTCCTCCTTGGTGTTAAGGAGAAAAACCAAGAGCCGCATAGTGAAGCGGTTGCCCAGATTTGAATGTGTACTCAAAAACATGATTTTCACCCATGCTCGGATTGATGACGATTCACCAATTAATATCCTCCCGACCTATGTATTCCATGAACTCAAACTCAGACCGATTCGAAAGATACGAGAGATTGTTCAATTAGCGGACCGATCGATAAAACGACCGAGAGGAACCATTTCTGTCATCATTAAATTCCAAGGTGCTCCGCTCAAAGTAGAATTCATGATCATTGATATTGAGCATCAAGGAGAATTCACCCAGTCTCCAATCATTCTCGGAAAACCATTATTGGCATTGGCCAAGGCGAGTATTGATTGTGAGACTCGGGAAATTAATTTCACAGCATTGGAAGAACTTAGATCTGACCATGTCTTTGAGGAACCACGATCTCCTGATGCAACCCACGAAGTCCCCGACAACCGTAACCATGAAGCGGTAGAAGAGCCCTACCCCGCAGCCACACCTGAGATAGCGGTTGTTGATAAGACTACTGGTTTAGAAAATCTCCCCCCTGCTCCATTCCCAGCCGCTCTCACCAGGGAGAATCATGTATATGAATCATATGATCCGGAGACTTATGCATGGGCACACCCTGGGTCAACCTACTCTGACTACATGGATTACATCAACTCGACTCAGGAATGCACCAACATCAAATCAATGGAGAAAGAACATGCAGAGACTCTCCCCAATATTCAAATTCCCGAGGATCTCAAAATAGACAAATCTTTCTACTACGATCCTGAGACATATGCATGGTCACACCCGGGAGCAACATTCTCTGAATATCTTGACCAAATCATCCCAAATCGAGAATGCTCAAACATTCGGGAGATTAAGAACAAGCACGTAGATCGAGCACCGACCAAGGAAAATTCAAATGGCTATTCATCTGGATACTCAAGTGAACCGACACCTTCACGACGAAATAAAAAGAGAGTCACCTTTGACCTTCCGGAAGAGGTATCGTCTGATGGTCCCTCATCAGGTCCGGAAAAGGTAGTCTACATGAGTGAAGTCTGTTCGGCAGCCCTAAAGCCATATCTTCGTAAGGATCCAAAATTCAATTCTCATTGGACAACTCCCGTTCATAACTACTACTCATCCAAAGCTGATGCTCCTGCCCTCTTCAAGTACACTGGAATTCTTTCGTATGAGCTGACTGAGACCGGTGCTTCTGAGCTATCATCTGAGGACAAATTGATTGACCCCAAGAAGGAACGAATTCTGAGGAAACAATTAAAGAAACAAAGAGATATGCAAACTTGGAGTATGTCCACTTTCAAATACTACTCCTCTGAGGATAACTCTGATGATGGATATCTTTCATCTGACTCAAACACTTCATCTATTATCCATCATGATTTTTCTGAGGATAACTCTGATCATAGTTGGGAATCATATGCCTCATCTCCATCGTGTCATTATGATCTCCCACCGCAGGCTCACAAGAAGATCAGCCGAAAACCGCCTTAATCATTCGGCTACTCACCCTCCCTCCCGACCACATCGGTCTCCTTGTACAGCTTCTTCCTCTACTTAGGCCAAGGCCTAAGTATAGGGGGGACCGATGCCATCTGTTTATACCATCCTTCTCATCCTCCTGACCGCTCCATTTCCACCCTTCTTCCATACTTAGGCTATCCAGAGCCTAAGTATAGGGGGAACCGACATCCACCTGTATATCCTCTCCTCATTCACATATCATGACCGCCTCTTTTCCGCTTTACTTCCTAACCCATCGTATATAAATTTTCCACTCCCTTACGCTTAACACGAGCTATGTCTTCATTACGCTTTTTGTGCTCTGAGGACACAGCACTCGCTAAGTATAGGGGGGTCTGTATATATACTTTATATATATTTTACCCATATCTCGTACTTTCGCGTAAGTCTATATGTATTTACGGGGTGGGTACTAACTTAAAAAAAAGAAGAAGAAAAAAAGAGAGTTTTGCTACTAACACTGACTTGCCCAAAATTTTGAAAAAAAATGGCTTCTTATTCCATTTTCTGCATAAAAAAATTCCTTGCATAAAATGTCAAAAAAAATTATTATGTGTCTGCATTTCACACACTTGCACTTCATCCAACATCACATACATTTGCATCTATGAAAAGTCATTGGGTTCTGAACCAAGTTGTGAGCCGAAACCGAGAGTGGTCTGAACTTGCCCTTAATCCACCTAATTTTCAGAGGAACTTCACCGAGAAATAGGATTTTAAGAGCTTCAGGTCTTTTTGACTTAATTCCTTAAGTTCCACATGACAATGTACAACGTTTGACTCTTAGTGTCTAAACTGGTCTCTTCATTCGGGGTACAACTCTGGAATAGGGAATTAATTTGCACTCTCACACTATGCACTTAGCTCAACCCAGACGGGATGTTGGAGACTATGTGAGTTTCTTTTCTGGTAGCGTGAAAATCTAAAGACCGGAGTTCGGGTTGAAATAAAGCTTCGGAAAAGGGATGGACGGCTGGGCACAATTTTTTCTAAGACCCCAAAAAATGTACGGAATAAAAAGATTCTATATCCGTAGGGGCACAACAAGATCCAAGCAGAACCACCAAAAATTCCAAAATACAAAGAAGCATTCTACCAAATAAAAATCCGACCAAAAAGGTCCAAGCTTCAAGAACCTGCAGATCTTGGTGGAGACTTGGCTACACTGGCCATCTTCACAAGGAGAGGTGACTACACTGGCCACCCCCTTCAGTTCTTTTCTCTTTCTTCTAGCTTCTCCCCCATTTCGATTGTGAACACAGCATGACAGATCTTAGAAGGAAATACCTGACTCCCCGAGGACGAGTTACTGGAAAGGAGAGGAGCATGGTAGTCCGGCATTCTGGATGGGAAGAGCTAAAACCCTTCACACACAAGAGTCAGTTATTCAATGTTCATAGGGTATACTTTGGGAAGAGGATTGATCTAAGATGACTTTTGAGCCGAAACTGTAACAATGATGTGTAGAACTTGAGGGCTGTTGATTTTAAAATTCAGTCTCACAAAAGTTCCGCCACACTACTAATCCAAAGGTCGAGTTTAGTTTCATTCTCACCTTCAGCTCATGGTCTTGGTATGGAACCCAGTCTCATTTCACTTCATGGCATGTCTTTTGATGCTCAAGGACGAGCATGGTTTAAGTATAGGGGGATGATGAATCTCGGATTCATCACTCTAAATCTCATTTATTAAGCTTAAGCCCCTAAAAATCAACAGCATATTTGCATTTATTCTGCATAATTAGCATTCATGCATGTTTTCATAAAAATGACATTTTATCCATAATTTCTGCACAGAATAAAAGCCAAAAATCCAAGCCACAGTTGATCTGTAAATAGCCTAACTTCCCAGATTTTTAACTCCTTCATGCTAACTCCGAATAACCCAAAACCACTTCCATTGTGTACATATCACTCACAAGAATAAATCAAAAAATACAAAAAATCACTAACCCAAATAAGTGGACCAAAAAGCCAAACCCTAGTTTCAGAATTTTCGGACTAAAAACCCCATATCTTCTCCATCCAGTGTCCGATTTGATCCTACTTACTTTTGAACTAATGTGCATTCAATTACCTTCAAAAGCAAGACCAAGTTCAAGTGAATCGGAGCTCGTATGTGAAAGTTGGGTTTTTGGCCTCTTTTTGCACATTGTATATTTTCGCGGTTTTCTGACCTATATTTTATGTATATATTTTCTTTATTAATAAAAATACAAAAAAATTAGATTTAGATGTCTTTTATTTATCTTTGATTTTTCCATATTTTTCCAGATTTTTATCTTGTTTAAAAATGACAAAAAAATACAAAACTCAAAAATCAAGGTATTCTATGTACATGGGATACCCCAAAAATTCACTTTTTACATTTGACCAAATTTAGCTTTGATGTCTTCATGAAAGTTGTAGATCTCGTCGAGACGAGCAATTTTCGTGAAGAAACTTTTTCGATCCGAGGTCGTTTACTATTTCTTTTTGATTTTACAAAACAATTATTTTTCGATTTATCTGGAGCTGACATGTGGCCGCCCCAGAGGCCGCCACGTGTCAGCGTTTTTTAGCGTTTATTTATATAGTTTTTATTAAAAAAATTAAAAAAATAAATAATAAAATAATAAAATAATAATAAAATAATAAAAAGGAGCACGTGCGTCGCACGTGCCATCCCAGGCACGTGCTCCGCACGTGCCCCATCTCCTCCCACGCCAGCGCCACGTGGCCTATCCTGGGCCGTTCGATCTCGGCCGATCGAACGGCATGGAACCCATCTTCCCCAACGGACTCCCCCGACTTCTCCGCTTCCCTCCTTCAACCTCCTGCGCCGCCCAGCCCCGTAAGCTCCGTAATCCCCGCGTCTTCCGCAACCACCGGCCGCCTCCCTCGCCTATAAAAGCACCTCGCCAACCCCGAGTCCAAGCATCCGCCGATAGAGCTTTGAGGAGGCGACGGTGACAGAGCCCCTCTTCTTCGTCTTCGACGAGATCCGGCGTCGACCCAACGCCGCTGCAGCCACGGAGCTCGCCCTCCGCCGCGTACTGCCCCGCTCCGCCAGCAGCGTCGAGCCTACGACCACCGCTTCAACGACAACACCTTCTGCACCGACTTCCTACTTCGCCGCGCATCGCCGCCTTCGTCTTCTCCGCCTTGCTCCGACCTTCGACACCTCCAGCTTCATCCTCGATTGCGACCTGCTACTTTGACCATCTGCAAGCTCCAGCTACTTCTTCGAC
Organism: Ottelia alismoides; assembly: GCA_037367405.1. Classification (NCBI taxonomy): domain Eukaryota; kingdom Viridiplantae; phylum Streptophyta; class Magnoliopsida; order Alismatales; family Hydrocharitaceae; genus Ottelia; species Ottelia alismoides. The sequence continues at coordinate 517,804 of JAZKJV010004901.1, read as the reverse complement.
AACCCCCTCTCCGACCACGCACTCTCCATCGACTCCAGCGCCCCTCCGACGAACTTTGCACTCCCCCTACTCCGCCATCGTCTAACGTCGCGCTCCACTTCCACCGACAGGGGCTCGAGTCCTCAGCCTCACCCTCGAAGCCACCGTCCAAGCGACGCCGCACCACCACGCCAAGGCCGTGCCCTCCGCCACTAGCCGCCGGGCGCTCAGGCCCAAGGCCCTTCCCGCGTGCGAGGCACGTGACGGGAGGGATCACATCAGTACCTCATCAGCCCGACGTCAGCAGGAGCATAGCCCAGGAGGGTCACGTGCTGCGTACGTGCCCCTTGGGCAAATTGCAAGTTACATCCCAGGTTCCTTCCGATTTGCGCTCCAACCCCGCCAACCAGAGGCACGTGCTCTCTGGTAATTTCGCAGAACCCCCCCAGTTATCTAGGTAATTACTTGTAAGCCCCCTTCTGCATATTTTATCTTTACTTTATTTATTGCTATTTGCATTCACACCCCTCTGTTGCCCCTCTGTTTTGGATCTATTCTAGACATCATTTTATTTATTTAAAAATGGCACTGTGTTCGTTATATAATTCTCTACAGTTTGACACATTGTGGATATTTTTATGATTGTTGATTAATTAATTATTAATTATTTTGTGGAAAATTGCATATTTTGCCCACTTTGTGTTCTTAAAATTACCATTGATTTACCGTTGCTCTAAAAATCCTTGAAAAATCGTAGATTGTAGAGATATTTTCGCTTGACATTGTGCCCAAAACGATTTGCATTTGCATGCATAATTTGCTATGTAAAAATCATTTTGCATATTTCATTATTTAATTTTTATAGGTATTAGACCCCACATTTTCAAGATTTAAGATTTTTCTGAGATCCGTCACCTAGTGATAGATCTTAGATAATTTTAATTCTTGAAAATAAGTAGGTTTAATATTTATTATAATGAAATAATGAAAATCATTTTGTTTGCATTTAAAAATTCATAAAAAATTGATATTGCATCCAAAAATTCCAAAAAAATTACGGTGCACTCATTTCGTCATAATCTACATTGTGGCCAAGTTTCGTATTTTTCGGACATCGTTTGAGTGAATTTTACATTTAGTCCCGAAAATAGGCTGAAATTGCATTTTGCATCCCTTTATTGCATTGAAAATTCCAAAAAAAGACCGCCTTGAAAACCGAACACTAAATTGGATAGACACAACTCTAGGTTGTTCCTTTGCCTCCTTGTGATCGACCTTGGGACTTGCCCAAGTAAAATAAACATAAAAACCACTTGATTGAAATTGAATAAAATTTGTGGTTATTTCTTGACTGTTTCCGATCGCCGCCTACAACGAACGACCATAATTGTTTTCACGAACGAACATTAAAAACAACTCCTTAAAGCGGTATTTTCGGGCTCGTCAATATCGTTATAATTTTAATAGGATCACTCCTCTCTCTCTCTCTCTATATATATATATATATCGTTATAATTTTAATAGGATCACTCCTCTGTACAATCATATCCATCTTTAAGAATATGGTAACATAATTTTCATATCCATTAATATCCGCATCAATATTTGAATTTAAAAATAGATAAGGATTTGTAACACATGTATCAGAATCTTTATCCATCCGTTTACATCTCTACACCTAATGCAAATACATTCATCTGAAACTGTGGAGTTCAATCCTTGTACAACAAATCTATCATATGAGCAAATATGAAAAACAAAGTATATCACATATACGTTTGTTTTATTAAGATCATTTCCAGTATGTGGAAAATACATAGCTACCTGTATATGGACGAAATCTGTGTAAACATACTAAATACGGATCAAACTACGCAGACGCAGATAGATCCTACGAAATAACGATCAAAACATGAGTAGAATTATAAAAGACAAATGACAGAGAACGGACACTGGGAGCAATGACTGTTTAAGAAGAGCAGGCGCCGACGATACTCCGCCTGTTCTAGGCGGTGGTGAATTCGACGATGGTGCCCTGAAGACCGTACTACGCGAAGGGGGTGCATCGACTGGTGCAGGGGCCATGGCCGGTGCTGTCGCTGTCGGTGCCGATGCTCTCAGTTCCACCTCTTTATAGCCTAGAAATCGACAGGATCTCTCTTTGCATAAGATGCTGAATTAGACATGGAAGGTAAATACATGGAGTAAAATAAGGAAGACGTACAATCAGTCTCCTCCCATCCAATCACATTTCTTTCTCTGTCGAAAACAACTTTGTAACCGGTCAGGAAATTCTCTGCAAATTGAAGAGCATCATGAAATCTGAAGCATGTATTCATAACCATCTAGGATCCTAGTAATGGTGCACTTACGCCCGATGATAGTTATGTTAAGAGTTCGTATCACGGCCAAGCAAAATCCAACTAGTTTGTTTGTATCCGACTGCACATTTTAAACGAATGTAAGAAAGATGGCAGATCGAGTCATGAAAGAAGTGCTACTCATTTCAACATCTCCAACTTACGTTGGCAAGGTAAACCTCTGGTCGGGTTAGATTGAACACCTCGCCCCCTTTCATTGTCAGTCTAATGTTTGGAATTTGAATTTCGGTATCATTTGGCCTGCCGAATTCCGATTTCGATACATAATCAGCCCGTTCGATTTAACTTATTATTTGCAATAGAAATAACAAAGAAGCTACTAACCCGATTTCGTAGCAAAATCTAAAAGGGGTGTTAGAGCCAGTAGATAATTTTGGTTTCTTAACCAGACGATCGAACTGCAGAGGAAAGGAGCAAAATTAAGCGCCTGACATGGGTTATGCTTTACAAGCATTGTTGGAATTCGATTTCTGTTTAACATATGTTATTGATTCTGTGTGGATTGTGAAATGGTAGTTAGTTGCTATTGTACATCTATTCATGATCTATTCATGCCTGTAAATTAATGTCTGAGTAAAGAATTCCTTACGGTCGTGGTGAAGGCATCGAAAAGCGGTCCTTCCAGGAGTGTGAAGGATGAGCCTGTGTCGAAAATGGCGTCAAAACCTATATTTAACCGTTCGTTATCCATCAGTACACCGGTCACCGTCACGAAGTATAACGCCCTGTACAAAGAAGTAGCTCAGGAGTAACATTTCAACGGAATTAATTTTCCGGAAAAAAACTTTAGACTACATGTGAATTAACAGTAACTCACAAGCTCGAATTGTACGGAGTTGTACGTTGATTCGGGCTGCCTTTATCTCCGAAGCGGATTCTACCGGACCGGTCTACGCCGAAGCACATCGAGAAGGAATTGGCGGTGAAGCCTCCTGCCGCTAAGGTGTTGGGAATTGATATTCTCCTTCGACCAAGGCCAAGAAGGCCAGTGGGGATTTCAGTGTTAGCTTGATTTTGACCACATCTGTGTGTATAATTAACCAGCCCATTACTCGGAAATGTGCGAACTAGAGTCAACATTTACTCAATGATCGCATAAGATTTAAGCCTACCCGAATGTGATCCTTGCTTCAACAGGTTGTTGTTGGCTATCGTCCGTGATCAAGTGCAGCACGTCCTCGAGTAAGACCCCGCTACTCGTCGTGTTGTCGAGATATCTAGCGGTGTAAGGGCATGTATCCGTCGGGCCAGAGCAGGAGTCCGGAGCGGCGACCGGAGCAGTGCACAAGGAGCTGCTGCATGACACTCTTTTGTTGGTTGAGGATGCACTGGAGTTGAATGAGTTGAAACGATAAGTCTGTTTTATTCCATTCATTCAAATGATTAATTCATTACCCCAGGGAAATACTCGGTAATGATTTTTTTCATAAACCAGAATTAGTACAAAGAGATACTGAAATTAGATATCTGGGCAATTTCTGAATGATTGGTTCCACATTTTTTGGGTATACGTGGACAGAGTCGAGAAAATATTATTTTCACAATTAGCGTTGAGTTAGACATATATTTATATGGGTAAATGAGTCTTTGGATGAATATACCGATCTAATGTAGACACTTCAAATCCCTTGAGCTAAGTTCTGTACATCATCATAATATTCTAAACACGGGTGTTGCACATAATCGAGACAGAAGATATTCCTAACCCTAAAGCCGAACTGGAGGTGTTAAAACCAACATACATTGTGGGATTTCCTCCCATAGTTATCTCTTAGATGTTTCCATATATAAGCATGAGAGATATCCCACAAGGAAAAAAAATCAAAGAATGGTCAAAATCATTTGAAAAACAACTTAAGAAGCATCTCTTATTCATTGCAAATTGCACCCTCTCCGTTCTTGTTGTAGATAAATTTTCCATTTTACTATCAACAACGTAGCATGGCATGGATCATGCTAAGCATCAAGGGGACGGGAGGGGAGGGATGGGGGGAGTGCATTGCATGTTTTTCTTGAAAGCTGAATGGGTGGCCTCCTAGTTAGGAAACCACCTCAGAGTATATTTATATAAATTATAGGTTAGAAAGATTTACACCCAACTACAGTTGCCATGAAACACGCAGCGCTCTACAATGCTCAATCACATTATCAGAATAGAATCTTTGCTCCCAAAAGATGAGCTCATTCCTCACTAAATGGACCAAACAACAATAAATGGAAACGAGTTGTCCTCATACCCAACACCACTTACCGATCTCATACTCCTCCAGAGAGTGGTGCAATCCCGATTCTCCAGCCATGCAACATTGGCACTGGTCCACACCTCCGCTGAATACTGAAGTAAAGAATAGGTGGTCTACATCCTCCTCCGTTGCACCATATCGATCTTAAGAAACGTCCTCCACTCCCGACAATAGACCTTGACGACCCTTCGAGAGAATCCTCCCCAGTTTGAACAACCACAGGAAAATCTTAATTCGATTCCATATCTTGCATCTCCAAATCATCCAAATGTCGACCCTTATCTCATCCAGCTCCGCCACTCCATCGTGCACCAAAAATGATATGCTTTCTTAATCGAAAATCTTCCATCTCCCCACACCAAGTGATCTGTGCCCGTGGATGGTCCCATGGTCTGCAACAACTTCATTTGAAGCACCAGGAAATCCACCACCCTCTGATCTGATAAAATCGAAGTGAAAACTGGAGACCATTTCCCATTGTCCCAAATCTGCTGCACCATGATAGCACTGTTGCTCGTCAATCTCAATAGACGTGGGAACCTCTCTCCCGATATACTATCCCCTGTCCAATCGTCTAACCAAAATCAAAATTCCTCACCATCTTCGAGCACATGCCGCAACTTGGACGAAATCTCTGGCACCACTACAGCAATCCCCTTCCACAATGACGATGGCAACCGTCCCGGAGTTACCTCCAACGATAAATTCACCCCATATATCTTACTCAGGAACTGACATACCAAATCCTCTGACTTACCCCATAGTCGGACCATCTACTTTACCATAAAAGCCTTATTCATCCCCCCATCTGCAACACCCCAAGCCACCTTTTTTTTCGAGCTCGTCAGCTTGATCCAACCTACGAGGTGAAAACTTTTCTTGCTCTGCCGACCGTCTAATCAAATGAATCTTCTCATCATCACCTCAACCTTATTTCAGCCCCCCACAGGTAACGATCTCGTGGCGTAAAAGAAGATTGGGATCACCGAGAGAACAAACTTCAATAGAGCGAGCTTCCCCCTAGAGAGAAAAGTCGCCTTCTAGCCCGCTAGCCTTGCTTCCAGTCTCTCCAATAAAATCCTCCAATCCCCCACCTTCAGCTTTCTCGCCACAAGAGCAAGTCCCAAGTATCTAATCGGCAGAAACGAAATCGAGCATCCCAACACCTCAAACACACTCCATTGCACCATTTCCGAGAGACCGAAAGGAACCACAATCTACTTGTCTCTGTCAACCCGTAGGCCAGACACATCTCCAAAAATGTCCATGATGAGAGATGTCCATCTAATCTTCTCTGGTTCAACCCCCATGAATAAGATTGTATCATTAGCGTATTGAAGAAGAGGGATGGAAAGCTCATCCTTCAAAAATCCAGAACACCAATTTTCAGCCACCACCAAACTCATAAGCACTGCAAGAGCATCAGATACCTACACAAAGAGTAGTGGAGCCAATGGGCAACCCTGCCTGATTCCTTATTGTGGCTGAAAGAATCCCCCTTTGGTTTACCATTGACCAACACCACATTGTATTACACCGCTTGATCCAAGCAATCCACAATCCAGGGAATACCCTTTTCTCCAACGATGCCCATAGGAATCTCTAATCCACACAATCAAATTCCTTGGAAAAATCTACCTTTCATAGTGTCCCTTAATCCCTCCCTCCTTTTCCACTCTGACACCACCTCCAAGTCCTAATCTCGTGCACCACCACCTTCAGCTAGTTTACCAAAATCTTAGAAATCAAAAGGTACATAGCATTCGACTTTTGCATTATCGAGGGGAGTCAGGCAATCTGTAGATGAAACATATGATGAGGAAAATGATGATGTGGTTTGGGTGTCAAAATGATGTAGTTTGGATGAAGAATATAGGCTGGAGAATAAGAGCTCCAGCGAATGTTTTTTTGGGGGGTTTTCAATGATTTAGATGAAATTGAATGAAATTTAATGCACGATTAAACTAGATATAGAAAGGCGATGCTATAACAATTAATAGATTAAGGTAAAGATTCTCATCAAGATCAGAAAGACTTGGAAGAAGCTTGTACCGGTCGAAGGAGCTCCATTGGTGATTAAATCACCTCCCACATACCTTCTCCTCACCTTGAATCGATTGGATATCCTTCCTGTCACGGAGGACTCTCTCATGGCAGTGATTTCAAGGGGTTATGGTATGCTATGAGCGATTAGAAATGAATTGAAACCTTGAGAAGAGGTTTTATAGTAAAGGCAAGGTGTACTTTTGTGATTACAGTTTTTCCTAGATCGATGACAATTAATCAAATCTATCGTTTGCACGTGATTTAGGGAGGTCCAGTTGACATTTTTTGTTTAGAGTGTGCGAATAAATAATTATTTTATTGAGCATAAAAAATGGAGGGACGATGTGAGTTGATGGGTTCTGACACGTCTTGGGGTAAGGGGAGGTGAGAGGGGGTGTATACTGGGGAGCAATTTCCCCTATAAGGCATGCTCTCCGAGCAAATGCCCTTTCAGGGCATAGGGATTTTAAAGATCGAGGCATCGATTGGCGAAACCTTCACCGATCGGCGAATGGTTCGCCAATCAACGCACTACATGCTAACACTCAACGCATGTTTCCCAAAAGATGCGGTCTTCGAGGAGGAAACAGTGTGGTCTTCATGGTATAGGTCACCGATAGGAGAATGGTTCGTCGATTTGAGTACTCCCTCCTGCCTATTTAAACACACATATCCCTCACCATTCCACACAACTCATCTCCTCTCTTCCTCTCTTCATCCAACACTCATCTTCCCCTCCTCATCTCAAGGCCCCCATCTCATCATTCCTCCCGCCCTATTGCGAAGAGGTCCTCCCCTTCTCTTGCAATATCCCTCATCTGCTCTTCATCTCTAAAGGTATATTTAAATAATTTACAATTTATTTTGTTGTTAAGTCATATAAAATTATTAAATGATGTGCTTATTGTTGTATTTAACATTAATTTGGTATGTGCAATACAATTAGTAATATTTTTGAAAATAATTTATGTCATTTCGTGGAAATTAAACTATGTCATTTTATAGAAAATAATATCCGTCATTTTATGGAAAATATATGGTTTTTATATAATCTATTTCTCGTAGAAGCGAACCCATCCTATTGAATTGTGTATATATGACCTTGTCAAACGAAGTTATTATTAGGTTTATATCATGTACTACAAATCTTAATTAAGTGTATTTATATAATTTAATTAGTAACACATGGTTATTTAAATATTATATTAAAAATGATAGTTAAATGTATTTTATTATTCATATAATAATACATGATTAGTTAAAATTAGATGCAAAATCTTATTTAAGTGAATTCATATTACGTAAGTAGAAGTACATATCAAGAAAAAATAGATTGAAAATCTTAAATAAGTGTATTCATATCATGTAATGTGTAATTCATATTTAGTTCAAAATTGGATTTAAAGATTACAATTATGTCACTAAATTGGATTAAAATATTAATTTAATTATAAATACATGATTATTTAATTTTTTTAAAAATAGTAATTAGGTGTATTTGTATTATTCAATTATTAATACATGATTAGCTAAAATTAGATGTAAAATCTTATTTAAGTGAATTCATATTATGTAATTAGAAATACATAATTAGGAAAATATATATTGAAAATCCTACCTAAGTGTATTCATATCATGTAATTAGTTATTCATATTTAGTTAAAATTGGATTAAAAAATCCAATTAAATTTAATTAAACTATAAACTTAATTATTAATACATAATTATTTAGAAATTATTTAAAAATCTTAATTAAGTGAATTTATATTATTTAATTAATAATACATGATTATCTAAAATTAGATGTAAAATCTTATTTAAATGAGTTCATATTATGTAGTTAGAAATACATAAGTAGCAAAAAAAAGAATATCGAAAATCTTACCTAAGTGTATTCACATCATGTAATTAGCGAGTCATACTTAGTTGAAAATTAGATTTAAAAATTACACTTATATTATTAAATTATTTATTTAAGTGTAACTAAAAATTAGGATAAAATATTACTTAAGTGTATTTATATTATATAATTAGTGATTGATGATTATTTAAAAATCAATTTAATCTCTTCCCTAAGTGTATTCAACATTAGTAGGATTCAATTATGAAAGTATTTTACTATGAGTCTATAAGAATTGAACACTTAATAAGTTTAAAATTGACTTCCCTCTTTCCTAGAATATGGACAACTTGGATACATTGTATGTCTTCTAAAATGATTGAATCGTCAATGAAAACGGTAGCGTCAGTTATGAAGAGGGTAGAAGTCAGATAATAGGTCTTTCATTAGCTACCACCTTTGAAGATCTCGTATCGAGGGTCTATGCCATAATCGATTATAACAACGATCAATATAGTGTACAAGTGACATGCAGATGGTCGATGAACATCAACACATTCTGTCCAGTTGTTGTTTCTGATAATCAGGCAAATAAGTTGATGTTAACTATTGCTCATTTTCTTGGATGATGCACTTGATGGTGGAAGCCAGGGAAATGGAAAATCCCCAATTGAACTATCGCGACCCTAATTCTGGGTCGTCGGATCCTCCCCGAATTCTTTTCTATTTACGGGGAGGATCCGACGACCCAGAATTTGCTAATTTATTCAGTAATCACAACTAACATTCAGAAACAATCTGCAATTAAAATACTCATGGAGATATATTTAATTCTTTTCCGTTCACAAAATAAAGCTTACATGATACATTGTCCCACTTTAACCATTTACATGTACATCGCTGGAAGGAAATATAGAAAAAGATCACCAACTACCTTATAGAGTAAAGCTACTGTGGCTGGTTGGATGGTTACTATGTTAGCTGGCTGAATTACTAAAGTCCTTGCGATGGCTCACCGACACTTGTTGGATTTTTCATAAATCATATGATAACAACTAGCGAACGCTAAGTAACAAAGAAGAGAAAAAACAAACAAATGGTTTAATTTTCAAAACTTGTTATCACAAAAAGTTTCATTCCTTCTCATTAGTTTAAGTCATATTCCTTCTATTCCACGTCAGGGATTAGTCCAGCAAATTACCTCACCACTATATGGACTATGAATCTGTGGACACTTCGGTATTGGAGAACATTGATCTAGTGAGCATATATCGTCGTACATCGCCTCAACCAACCCTCCAATACTACCCTAACAATTTCGTTTTGTTTTATTATTCAGGGTCTCAAACCCTGAGCTTGACAAACAAAGGAGCACACCATCCTCGAGCACCTGGTTGCTTAAAACCTTGCGCTAACCTTTAATCGCAAAACCTAGCAGCTTTAAATACATGTTATTGTGACCCAACCGCTATTGAACTACCCGTACCTCCACATGTCACGACCGCATAACATGCCGTTCAACCCGAATATATTGGCACTCGGTATCACGGGTTGCAAATCACTCATTTCGTACGCACTTATCATAACAAGGCAACCATGTACCACCTGAGTAGGGCAACGCCAATACGGGTTCCATCCGACAAACCTACAGGTTGCATGCCTGGCCTGTATTTCTATTCCAAGTCATTCCTGACGTAACACATGATCCTTTTTAGGATCCATTTCTATATACATCAATTTCCACTATGACATTCCTCCATTAAGACTTAGATTGGCATAATCATCAACATTTAATATAGACTCACATATATATTAATTTATATATTTATATACTCATATTTTTATTCATTTTAACTTCTAAACCCTAACTTTCTGAGCCACTACATCCGTTCGATGCTCATGCCTTATTTTAGTAGCAATCACAAAGAAACTTTTTGTATTTTCTCAAAAATAGATAAATTAGAGTTCTTTATAGCAAGGAGCATAAAATCAAAAATCTCAACGATCTCATATGAAAACCCAACAACAAAAGGAAGGATTTCATTACCTAATCGATCTCTCTCTTACGTATACAGTGTTGGAAATGCGAGCCCACGGCGAGCCATTATGCAATAAATGTTATTGCACATATCATTCCCTGATCTGAAATGAAGAATGAATAATTTGTATAATAGGTCCCTTAGTACAATTAGGGTTATGTACCATGGCCATCTTAATAATCATACAGTTGTTGATTCAACTGTTGAATCATAGAGGCTGGTGCTTGGATGAATATCTAAAGAGTTAGATTGAGGACTCATCAAGCACCGTCAAATGATTATTAAGAGATGATCTCCAGCCTGAGTAGGAGATGGCAATCCTATCTCTGAAGGCTGATATCTGACTGACCTCTTGATGCAGGTCCTCTGCATAGGAATAGAGATTCGGAGGTGTCAGATTAGTTAGGTCAAAGAGTTGACTTAACGAGATCGAGATAACCAAAGTCCTATATCATATGCTGTCATGATATAGGCACGCATCCTCTGACCGGAGACAGATGTGTTACTATATGTCTGAGTGTGTACATTTGGCAGACCAATAGGTTGATGACCTAATCAAGGTCTATACACCGGCGCGCTGGTGTGCATATAAGGGCATATGAGTAATACGATCTCTCAAAGGGATCATACATGTTCAGTTACTGAACCGGAAGACATGAGCTCACTCATGAGATATTGGGAAGAATCAAATTCCATGCGCATGGTCGTCTCGCTTTGGAAGCTTGACTGAATTTGTAGGTTTGATATATACTTTTAGTATATGATCAAGACCTAGGTATGATATACACTTTTGGAAAGTATCTGATCGATACCAACTCCCAATGATCGAATGAGAAACTTACTGATAAAACCATGAAGTAGACAGTATAAAGTTGATCCGATACTTCGGGTTTAGTCTGAGTCTTCCAGTATGCAGGATGTACAGGTATTGGGAATACCTGAGGGTGATTTGATCATAAACGGTTGTATAACCATGACGCTTCCATACCTAGGGAGTGATGAAACGGGTCTGGATTTTAGTGACTCCTCTCAGTAGAGAAGTGATCTGATCTTGGTCCAAGTATTGGACATTGATCTGAATGTGATTCAGATACAATGAGAAGATTAGATTTACGGTCTTGATTTAATCAAGCATCTATGGGAGGCCCGCGATCTGGATTTGAGATATGATCTCAATATCCATGTCACTATACGTGGAACAATACAATCGCCCTGTCCTTATCTCCAAGTATCTGCGGAGAGATTGCATTATTCTTGAAGGGTTCAAGAATAATTCCATAAGATCTAAGCAATGAAGAAATAATGATTAAATGTGATTTAATCATCTTGATGTGTGAAGAAATTATCCAATTTAATTGAATGTGATTTAATTAATGTGGATAAGAATAATGTGGATAGAAATATCCAATTATTCATAATATATTATAAATGTGATTTATAATGTATTAGAGAGAGCTAATTATAATTTATATGTGTTGATTAATTATTATGTGTATTGGATACACATTGTGTAATTAATTAACAATATGAATTATATGTTGTTTTGGGTTGTGAATATGATTCACAATTTTTTTCCATGGCAAGAATGCAATATTCTCAAAGATAATTGTGAATTATTTTTTGAAGAATAAAACCCAATAAATTTGTTGCAAATAAATAAGAGAGATTCCAAGGAGATATGCAATCTCATGGATTTCCATGAGATTGCAATCTCCATGCAATCTCAAGGGGCGGCACAACATTCCTATAAGGAATGTGTGGCCGTCCACTTGGAAGGTACATGGAGATGAAATCTCCATGTATCTTCTCTCCTTATTTGTTGGGTTGATTTAGGAATAAATTATATTTGATTTTATCAAATATATTTTGACCTAAATTTATTTCTTTTGACAACAACAATCTTGGCCATTGGATTGACACAAATCAATCTCACCCATTGATTTTATGTGTCCCATGGATTGAGATCCATGGATCCCAAAACCCTATAAATAGAGAGGCATACTATGCTCTCTAATAACTTGCAATATTGGAGCTCTCTCCCTCCCTCATTTCTTCATACACGCCAGCCCTCTCTCCCTCTCTTGTTGGTGGCCGTCCACCATACCCTAGAGGAGAGAACCGTCGTCGCCTTCGCCACCGCGCCGCCGCTTCGACGTTCTTTGGTTCTCCGTCTTCTTGGAGAGTTCCTCTCACGAAGGAGACGTTTGATCTCGTGTGACGAGATCAGGAGCAACCATGCTTGGATCATCTTCTTGGATTGCGAGGACAATGCCGTTCATCCCCGCGCTCGCAAGCGGTCTCGCCGACGATCGGACTTGAGACAGGAGGTCTCTTTCTTTAGAGACTTGATCAACCACACTTCAAGAGGTATTGCATTATACTTGTTGTGGTTATAGATGAAACGATCTGAGAATGGTTCTCGGATCATGTGGTTTCATCGAATAAAATTTTTTTAAATTCCGCTGCATCGAACAACTAGTACGACTAGTCGTTCTTCGTCGTATCCGATACGACGATCACGCTTCCGTGATGCGCTTGAGGATAATTTCCATATCCTTCAAGTGGTATCAGAGCCTTAGGTCGACGGTTTCGAATATGATTCAAAAAAACCGAGGACGACTTGGGTTCGTTAAGGTCGCGAAGGTTTTTATCGCATTTGATTTCGCAGATCTGTTTAGTAAATAAATTAGGCACTGTTTAAATTGTTTAAACACGAATTTAATACTTGGATTTTGTTCCCCATTAAATAAGGAAATCATAGGATCTGAGTTTACATAAATCGAATTTCGTATGCTCTAGATATGGTTGTTTTAATGAACATGTATGCACTGTTGCGGGAACTGTAGATCTGAACGTGATTAAAATGTTAATTACTGTTTAGACTTGCCTCGAAATGCGTGTAACATCACTTGGATTCTGTCCTAAATCAAATTAGCAATCTATGAAAATTGATTTTGTCTAATTTGGATTTAATATGATTGAGATATGCTAATTTTAGTAAGAAGGGGTCACTGCTGAAATTACAGTCCTAATCAAGAACCAAGTGATTGTCAATTAGTGAAATTAATTGTTAATTTCGTGAAATAATCATGAAAAATATTTGTGAAATATTTGAAGATGATTATTTACATAATTGACTTGGCCTCATCCAATTAATTGATTAGATTTGATCTAAATCTTAATTGGAAACACATTCATCAAACTTAATGTTTGATTGGTGATTGTCATTTAATCATTTAGTGAAATTAAATTGTTTAATTTCCTAGAATAATTGTGCATAAATATTTGTGAAATATTTGATGATAATTATTCCCTTAAATGACATTGCCTTAACCAATAATTGATTAAGATGTGATCTAAATCATAATTGGAAACCACAATCTTTCAAACTTGATGCTTGAATAGGATTTGGGAATTTGTCTAGCAAATTTCCTTATAATCAAAAATGTTTTGATTATTACTATATGGTACAATTTCGGTTGAAGAACCGATGATCATCTCAAGTATAAATTAATCAATTTGGCATTATCCTTTCCCGAGGCGGATATGGTGCCTAGTCGGAGAGCATTGGGGTTGCGGGTTGCAACGTATGTGGTCCGTCCCACTCTCGTCGGTACTGGCCATGACAGCGGGTAGGGCCGGGATAATGTCCGAGGGATTAAGATGTATTTTTCTAATTATTAAAATTCGAATTAATACGTATTTTGAGATATTACCATATATATTCAAGTAAAATAATCAAGTTTGATTGATTGAATTGGATTGATAATTAATTTAATATGATTAAATTGATTATGTCCAATTGAAATACTCTAATATGATTAGAGCTAATAATTCCCTTGGAAGAATTAATTATGTGAATGTGATTCACGATAATTAATTAAAATTTGAATATGAGGTGGAGGATCACATAAGTGACATCCATGGTCTCCCGTCAAGGCGGAGGATTCCGTCGCCAGGGATTGCATGTGGGAGACGCCTGTCCGAAGTGACAGCTCCTGTATGCAAGCGCATCTGGATCGGGCTCTTCGCTTCTCGAAAGAGTAAGGACGTATGCGTAGTGACCCCAATATCGGGTCCTCATATTATTGGGGCGATATTGGATTGCGCATAGCGAGTTGTATTCCTGTTGACGGTTGGTTCTATTAATGACGGGTCAACATCGCCTTAGGGGTGGTGGGCCCGGGTATTAAAGACCGAATTGGGAGATGCAAGTTGGACTTGCAAGGCGGAATGTGTTCCCGCTTCTTTTTATCCGAGTTGTAGGTTCTCATATTATTGGGATGCAACAAAGATAAGGAAGGAGATCCCAGATCTTGCTTGAGATATAATGGTAAGTATATCTCTTACATTGAAAGTGATTAAGGGAATGAACTTTCAGTGTTGACAAGGCAAGACAACTTTGATATAAAAATTCCTAAATCAAAGTAAAATATGTATATATAAATACATACAAATATGCAAATTTCTTATTTCAGATAATCCTTCATTAAAACCCACTCAATAATATACTCAATAGTAACCAGTGAAATATCTTGGATTGGACTCATGATCCAGATATTGTACTTGCAATTGAACACATAATGTATGTGGTTGCAATATGCAAGTCTCCTCATACTAATGAGGAATGACAATTAAATAGATAATAGGACTACAACCCTAGGGTTTGTATGTCTCTATAGTCTTGGTATCATCAAATGTACTTTGGAAGTGACATGTTGATGATGATCATAATTGTCATATAATCCTTATAAAATCAATGAAGATTTTCTGGCATACATATGTGCTCTTGACATTTAATCATGAGTAACATGGTTCTCTGCATCATGCAGAATGGTAGCTCTATAAGAGATGATGTATTCAAAAATGTTTGAATACCTACCTGAACCAATGTTTTAAGAGTTTAAATGGATGTAGATGATGAGTGTCATCATTTTGCTTTTTATACTCTAGTTATTCATGAAGCTTCATAATATTCATATTGTATGAATTTAAGGAAGCATGTATAAATGTTGAAAAACTCTTACTTTGAATTATTTTTGAATTTAAAATAAGAGATCCTCTATCCTGAGCAATGGTTGCTCGTAGATAAAGGGAGCACAGTGGAAGCATGGGTTGGACCCAAGAAAGAAGGAAAGTCAAAGGGTTGACTGGACTTCTGTGACTTCCATATGACATCCAAAGAGTTGGATGAATGCCAATACTGTAATAAGTTGATGTGTTGATAGTATGACTATCAAGTCTGTCTAGAATCCTTAGAAAAGGACTCGGATGGAGCATCAGAATAATCTACATAAATCATTGATATTGACTTACTTATTGAATAAGATAAAGTCAAATAATTGTATCTCAATCTTCTGATTACATTTGCAATGGGTTGCATATGTTTTTAGAAGACTGGAAAATTTGATCTTAAAGGTTTATAGGTATCCACGTGAGTATTGATGCAACTGTTGCAACAATCTCTGTTGGATTAATAGACTTGTTAATTTCAGTGGGAGAGCCCTTTAGTCGTAGAGAATGTCTCTATGATCTAGACATTAGAATACACTCATTGTTTGTTTCTAAATGTTGGAAATAAACATGAATTCTGAGATAGAACTATCATAAAGAGTTATGATGGATATATTTCAGATAGTAATCTAATAATCTAGTGGACTCCACTAAATTAGAAAATTAATGAATGGTTCATTAACATTTCTAAATATTGAAATTAAACCTTAAGATCAATAGGAGGATGAAGATCATTTGACAATGATCTAGCATCAAGCCTTGGACATTTGTCTATTGATTTGATCAATAGACTAGTAAGAGATGAAACTTTAGAATGTCTAAAATTCAAAACTTACTTATGAATATTGTATTCAAAAAAAAAGGAAAAATGTCCAATACACCCTTCTTTGGGAATGGTGTAAGATGTCAAGGTATTCAGGATCTCATACATATTGATGTATGCGGATCATCTATATCATAGTAAACATTATGGATATGTGATATCTGTTGATGATTATGTATGATATGAGATTTCTTCTCTTCACTTAAGAAACCTTTGAAATGTTCAAAGATTTCATTAATTTTGGTTTAGAACCAAAGTTTGAAGGAAGATAAAATGAATTTGATCTAATCTAGGTAGCAAGTACCTACTAGATAAATTCGAAGAATACCTTATGGAGATATGAATATCATTTCTATCTCAATCCTCCTAACACACCTTAACTCAAAAGAGTTATAGGTAGATACAATTGGATCATGTGTGACATAATCTTATCAATGTTGAATTTTTAGCATAATTATCCCTTAGTTTCCATGTATATATGTGTAGTAGAGACTACAATGTATATCCTTAATAAGGTTGGAATCTAGCACTTGAGAGTGCTGTTTCATTAGGAAAATAAAGGATGGTATTGGATACCTACTTTATGACCTTGAGATTCTTAAAATATCTCATCTCCGAGAATGTGATTCTTAGAGGTTGAGACTCTTGAGAATCAAGATGAAAATGAAGTGTAGGAACTCATTTATAATGAGACTCCTGAAATTGGAAACTAAAAGGACAATTAAAGATGAAACACTAATACCTCTTCAAATGAGTTTGATGAAGGATTCCATGTGTTAGAGAAACCTGACAATGATCGAACTTCATGTGATGAAGCTTCTGAAGATCATAGCATGGATAGATGGATAGCAATAAAAGTCTAATGTAGACTTCATATACAAGTGTTGTATATGGACCCTCGAGGATCCACCTATATGGGTAAGACCTGTAAAGGTGTAAATGGATCTTCAAGAGACAGGGAACCTGATGAGAAGGTAGAGATCTTCAAAGCACGGTTCGTAGCCATAAGCTACACACTAGAAGAGAAGACATTGCTTGCAATGAGACTTGCTCTTCGGTGACCATGCTTAAAACCGTCAGAATATTGCTAACCTTAGCTACACAACTTGACTATTGCATCTTTAAGATGAAAGTCAATATTGCATTCCTCTACGAATACCTCTTTGAGGATATTCACATGAAGTAGCCCCAGGGCTTCGTGGATGAGGAAAGCAAGATGTGCAAGCTAAGGAATCCATCTAAGGACTCAAATAAGATTCTTGAAGTTGGACCATAAGATTTGATGAAATTATAAGTGTTATGATTTCAGATAGAATCTTGATGAGCCCTGTGAAGCTTAGTGGGAGTGCCTTTGTGTTCATAATGCTAAATGTAGATGATATCCTAATCATTTGGAATGATATAAGGATAATAATGAGTGTTTTTATAGACTGGCTATTCCATATCTTGAAATATGATTTCAAAAGATACCTCTTAGATCTTAGTTCTGAAGTTGTTCAGAAGCAAAGAGAAGAGGATAATTGGACTGTCACATTTGTAGTACACCTTGGACATATTCTATTCATAGAAATTCCAAGAAAGGCTTCTAACCCTTAAGATATGGTACTGACCTATCTAAAGGGATAGCACCTCAAAGAGTTGAGGAAGTGAATGCTGGAACTACTTGCCTTTGGGCATCAGTTCTGAGAAGCCGGGTGTATGCTAGATGTGTACAAAAGCCAGATGGCTGCCATGCAGTGGGAGTAGGAAACTGTTACTAGTCCTACTATGGGAATAAAACACTTGGTTGCAGTAATAACAAAATCTTCATAGATGACAAGATTTTTGAGATAGTGATCTCAAAGTCTTATCTTCAAAACTTTAAGACTTTATAGATAGTGATCTAAAAGGTCTTAACTAAAGATACCTTAGGAGATAGAGATCTCCAGAAATAAGGATATTCTTATAAGGATTATGGAAATACTGGTTATGATAATTGTTAAGCTGTAGTGTCAAGGACACTATAACTAACAAGATTGAGTACTAGTTGCATAAGATGCAACATTCGCATTGGATGCGAACACTGTTACTGGGGATATGCAAGTGCCGTAAAAGGACTTGGCGTAGTCTCGCGGGAACAGAGTGACTGATCAGCTTACCTAGCTATTTTCTAAATAGCCTATGATTGTCACATGAGTGCGGGTTTAAATGATTAGCCCATTAATGGCTCTTTGGGCTAGTGGGAGATTGTTGGAAATGCGAGCCCATGGCGAGCCATTATGCAATAAATGTTATTGCACATATCATTCCCTGATCTGAAATGAAGAATGAATAATTTGTATAATAGGTCCCTTAGTACAATTAGGGTTAAGTACCATGGCCATCTTAATAATCATACAGCTGTTGATTCAACTGTTGAATCATAGAGGCTGGTGCTTGGATGAATATCTAAAGAGTTAGATTGAGGACTCATCAAGCACCGTCAAATGATTATTAAGAGATGATCTCCAGCCTGAGTAGGAGATGGCAATCCTATCTTTGAAGGCTGATATCTGACTGACCTCTTGATGCAGGTCCTCTGCATAGGAATAGAGATTCGGAGGTGTCAGATTAGTTAGGTCAAAGAGTTGACTTAACGAGATCGAGATAACCAAAGTCCTATATCATATGCTGTCATGATATAGGCACGCATCCTCTGACCGGAGACAGATGTGTTACTATATGTCTGAGTGTGTACATTTGGCAGACCAATAGGTTGATGACCTAATCAAGGTCTATACACCGGCGCGCTGGTGTGCATATAAGGGCATATGAGTAATACGATCTCTCAAAGGGATCATACAGGTTCAGTTACTGAACCGGAAGACATGAGCTCACTCATGAGATATTGGGAAGAATCAAATTCCATGCGCATGGTCGTCTCGCTTTGGAAGCTTGACTGAATTTGTAGGTTTGATATATACTTTTAGTATATGATCAAGACCTAGGTATGATATACACTTTTGGAAAGTGTCTGATCGATACCAACACCCAATGATCGAATGAGAAACTTACTGATAAAACCATGAAGTAGACAGTATAAAGTTGATCCGATACTTCGGGTTTAGTCTGAGTCTTCCAGTATGCAGGATGTACAGGTATTGGGAATACCTGAGGGTGATTTGATCATAAACGGTTGTATAACCATGACGCTTCCATTCCTTGGGAGTGATGAAACGGGTCTGGATTTTAGTGACTCCTCTCAGTAGAGAAGTGATCTGATCTTGGTCCAAGTATTGGACATTGATCTGAATGTGATTCAGATACAATGAGAAGATTAGATTTACGGTCTTGATTTAATCAAGCATCTATGGGAGGCCCGCGATCTGGATTTGAGATATGATCTCAATATCCATGTCACTATACGTGGAACAATACAATCGCCCTGTCCTTATCTCCAAGTATCTGCTGAGAGATTGCATTATTCTTGAAGGGTTCAAGAATAATTCCATAAGATCTAAGCAATGAAGAAATAATGATTAAATGTGATTTAATCATCTTGATGTGTGAAGAAATTATCCAATTTAATTGAATGTGATTTAATTAATGTGGATAAGAATAATGTGGATAGAAATATCCAATTATTCATAATATATTATAAATGTGATTTATAATGTATTAGAGAGAGCTAATTATAATTTATATGTGTTGATTAATTATTATGTGTATTGGATACACATTGTGTAATTAATTAACAATATGAATTATATGTTGTTTTGGGTTGTGAATATGATTCACAATTTTTTTCCATGGCAAGAATGCAATATTCTCAAAGATAATTGTGAATTATTTTTTGAAGAATAAAACCCAATAAATTTGTTGCAAATAAATAAGAGAGATTCCAAGGAGATATGCAATCTCATGGATTTCCATGAGATTGCAATCTCCATGCAATCTCAAGGGGCGGCACAACATTCCTATAAGGAATGTGTGGCCGTCCACTTGGAAGGTACATGGAGATGAAATCTCCATGTATCTTCTCTCCTTATTTGTTGGGTTGATTTAGGAATAAATTATATTTGATTTTATCAAATATATTTTGACCTAAATTTGTTGCTTTTGACAACAACAATCTTGGCCATTGGATTGACACAAATCAATCTCACCCATTGATTTTATGTGTCCCATGGATTGAGATCCATGGATCCCAAAACCCTATAAATAGAGAGGCATACTATGCTCTCTAATAACTTGCAATATTGGAGCTCTCTCCCTCCCTCATTTCTTCATACACGCCAGCCCTCTCTCCCTCTCTTGTTGGTGGCCGTCCACCATACCCTAGAGGAGAGAACCGTCGTCGCCTTCGCCACCGCGCCGCCGCTTCGACGTTCTTCGGTTCTCCGTCTTCTTGGAGAGTTCCTCTCACGAAGGAGACGTTTGATCTCGTGTGACGAGATAAGGAGCAACCATGCTTGGATCATCTTCTTGGATGGCGAGGACAACGCCGTTCATCCCCGCGCTCGCAAGCGGTCTCGCCGACGATCGGACTTGAGACAGGAGGTCTCTTTCTTTAGAGACTTGGTCAACCACGCTTCAAGAGGTATTGTATTATACTTGTTGTGGTTATAGATGAAACGATCTGAGAATGGTTCTCGGATCATGTGGTTTCATCGAATAAAATTTTTTTAAATTCCGCTGCATCGAACAACTAGAGCGCTAGTCGTTCTTCGTCGTATCCGATACGACGATCACGCTTCCGTGATGCGCTTGAGGATAATTTCCATATCCTTCAAGTGGTATCAGAGCCTTAGGTCGACGGTTTCGAATATGATTCAAAAAAACCGAGGACGACTTGGGTTCGTTAAGGTCGCGAAGGTTTTTATCGCATTTGAATTCGCAGATCTGTTAGTAAATAAATTAGGCACTGTTTAAATTGTTTAAACACGAATTTAATACTTGGATTTTGTTCCTCATTAAATAAGGAAATCATAGGATCCGAGTTTACATACATCGGATTTCGTATGCTCTAGATATGGTTGTTTTAATGAACATGTATGCACTGTTGCGGGAACTGTAGATCTGAACGTGATTAAAATGTTAATTACTGTTTAGACTTGCCTCGAAATGCGTGTAACATCACTTGGATTCTGTCCTAAACAAGAGAATGAAAAATCAGTAGACACCACACGTCTTTGGTGAGTGAAGATGTGATAAATCATAGGCTCACTGACATGCATAGTCGCTTGCACTTAAGTAGGGTATTACACAGATTTCTCCACCAAATAAATATAAAAGCAAAATCGAAATAATAGAATCATAAGCGACGGAGAATCGATAGACACCATACGTCTTAGGTGAGTGAAAGTGTGATGAATCACATGGTTCAGTGACGTGCATAGCGTCCGCACTTAAGTAGGGTGTTATACATTATTTCTCCTCTAACCACAACAGAAAATGGATAAAAGAAGACGAATCGAAAAGTAAGCTATAAAAAGAATATGAATTGAAAAGCTAGCTCAAGTTATAGCTTACTTACGAAGAAAACTAAGAGAGGATCGTACTTTTCTCCTCCCATTCTCCCGGCAGGGCTTCACTAGCGCTCCTTCCCCACCTCCCTCTCCTCCTCCTGACCTCTCAACCCTAGACCTTGGGGTAGTGGTAGTAGTGAAAATCATAGAGAATGAATGGAGAGTATTATAGGCTCTAGAAAACCACTGAACATTATTAGTAAACCATGGTTTCGACCTTAACCGTAGTTAACGGTCCATAGGTTTTAGCCGATGGTTTTGGGCCAAGTCTTATCCAAAACTTAACACTTAAGTTAGAACTTTATAGAGGATTCTAGATTTGTTAATGATGCTTAATTAATGTTAATCTGATAATTTTCATTAATCGTGATTTATCTCTCATAGCCATGCTTATCTTTTGCTAACCACTGATTATTGCTTGCTAAGGTCAATTAGAGCAGTTCTCAATCTGTCATTAGTTTCTTTAATTGTATTTACTTAGTCTTAATGACGGTCATTACAGGGTAATAATATCTTAAGCATCCTTACTTCTCTTTCATCTGAAAATCATAACAATTCGAATCGAAGTACGATTCATACAAAACAAATTCTGTCGGTTTCCTCTTGATGAGACGGATCTTATGATTTAGGATTAGATAGATGCCCAGTTTAAGGCTTTACATGATCACATCCAATATTGTTGAATCATCTCGAAGAGGATAGGAAGAGCAAGATGTGCATGGATAGGATGCTGACAATGACGATGAAATCAATATTGATGAAGATATTGAGGATGATGATGTTATCCTCGATCTGAATGTTGTGTACGAGGACATTCATGGGCAAGAATCACTCATTGGTTCAATAAGCAATAAACCTATTTTTGACCCTCTTGTTAATTATGTTGTTACAATGGATCCAATGTCGCAATTGCCGAATATCTTCCAAGATGAAGACATGATAACAAACACATAGGCTGAGGAGATACCATTCCTGAGTGATCCCCAGGATACCATCTTACCCAATCGTAGTGGATTTGAGTATTGGCATAATTGATCTTCTGCCTTGAAGTTATATTTAATTGATGCTGTAAGTACAATAAATATGGTCAAGTACGTCTAATACAAAGTAATAGCTTCCAAAAAAGATATATACATGATTGGGTGTGATTTGCCAAATTGTAAGTGGAGATTACATGCGAGTCGAAGTAAGAAGGGAGAAATTAGGAAAGTTCAGACGTATCGAGACGAACATACGTGTCGAGACCAAGTACTTCTTACTCATAATATGCAGTGTGATGCAAAATTTATTAGCATATTCATCTTGAAGATATTGATATCCAACTTAATGTTGACGCCCAATATGATAAAAAGTTTGACTTCAGATACCTATCATGTCATGATATCATGTAAAAAAGCGTGGATCTGGAAAAAAATACATTGGATACAATATTTGGCGATATGAAGTCATCTTACACTGATATTCGTACATTTATGTGGATGATGAAATAGACCAACCTCGTTTCATGGTATGAATTTGAAATGAAATCATTTCGGGATCAAAGGAGTCAAAAAGTCATTCCTGATAAAATTGCATTCTTCTGATTGTTCTGTGCATTCAGACCATCCCTGAAGGTTTTCAGTTTTTTCATCTGGTTTTGAGTATCGATGCAACTCATTTGCATGGTAAATTCAAAGGCAATCTACTCATAGCTACATAGGTCAATAGAGATGGATACTTATTTCGAGTTGCTTTTAAGGTGTTGAAAAAGAGACCATAGCAGTCTGGGAGTTCTTACATAAATTAGTATATTTAGTCCAATGTGAGGGATATGATTTTTAAGTGATCGATTTTTAAGTCTGAAATAATTATTACTCAAGTACTTTCGAGCAGAACGCGGATACTGTCATCGATTTCGCCTGCAATACATAAAGGAAAATATGCAATGAGCTGGACATGATAATTAGGTGACAAGAAAATTCTATAGCATGCGTGCAATCATAAATACACATGCCATAATAAAATTATGTAACGAATTTGATATGCAGATCTGGATGCTTATGGTTTGATTGTTCGTCAAGAAGATGAGGATCACATATATTTGGCAATAAGTTATGATGAAGGTCGTCGTTACGGGAATACTACAACCAATCTTTCAGAATACTTCAATAGCGTCTTGAAAGGCATGTAGGATCTTACCATATTGATGATGATTTTTGTCATCTTTTATCGATTGAATACGTATTTTGTGATCCACTGTAGACATGTTTAGATGACAACTTCTAACTTAATGCCTAGGTATAATAAAATTTTAAATAAAAATGTTGCGGCAGCTCGTACACATGATGTTGAGAAATTTTCTCAAATAATATTCTAGGTGAGGTGTAGAGAAGGAAATTACAGAGTCATCTGCAACAGAATAGAATACGAATGCACATGTGGATTCATGCAGTAAATGCATATCACCTACTCACATGTAATTGTGGTTTATGGTTTGGTTAAAGTAGGCATCGAGCATGTACAAAATTGTTCTTGGTTCTATATGCCCGATGTGTTTCATGCGACATACACAGCTGAATTCTCATCTATTCTTGATCTTCGATTATGGCAAGTGAATCTCCTAAGGTCTATTTTGATACCTCCTAATGTATTAGTAGGACCTGGTTGCTCAAAATCTAGAAGGATCTGAAATAACATGGATGAATAGGTCGGGGAAATGTTAGATGTGGATTATATAGGCAGGTCGGTCATACCCGGACTACACGTCCAGGACGTTAAATGCACCTTGTCATTTTTTAGGGAAAGCAGTCGCTATCATTGATATTATATTCGAAAGTAAATTATCTTTTTATTGCAAATGTTATCATACTTATGAATAGGAATGGATTCATTACCGGACCTACTGATACCTCAGTCTTGGTCCAACAGAGCAACCACATATATGTCCTTCCATTGAATGATGATATTTTGGTAAGTACTACATACCATTAGAATATGGTGAAAATTATAGTGTATCTAATTTTACACTATATCATTGTAACAACACTGCAGATTCATGGAATATGACCGTGTATTTAATAAGGTTCTGCTAAAATATCGTAGTGAGGCTTTCGACCACTGCTTGAGGTGGCGGGCATGCGATGTATCACCAACCTAAAGAGAACCAACCTCGATCAGTCACTTCTGATGGCCTTATTGGAACGTTGGAGACCGAAGATCCACACTTTCTATCTTCTACACGGTGAAGTTACCATAACATTGAAAGACGTCTCCATTTTAACAAGCTTTTGTGTTGATGAGGTCCTCGTAACAGGCCTAGAGCACCCCCTCACTCTTTCAATGGTTAGACTATTGCGAACTAATGATTGATGTAAATCCAAGCGTGGAGGAGGGGAGAACTTATCGAGCAGGTGGTTGAAGCTCACTTGGATCAATGAAAATATTCTCACAAATGTGAATCTTCTGGAACAAGATGTGAATCGTCTGATGAGAATAATTTATGCTTTCATTTTATACCAAATTAAAGAGACCTTTTTCCCAAACTCAACGGGCAATAAAGTCCGAGTAAATGAGGAGGGTTGCGTTAGGTAGCCGATAGCCATCGTAAAATAGTCAGAGACAACTTCCTAAATAATACTTTTTTCTAAAAAAATACTATTTAAGAAGTTTCCTCATGACAGTCTGATCTTTTCAACATGGATTTAAGCAAACATACAGATTTTGCTGGGGCGTTCCCTGCTTGCGACATGTTGCATTTCCCGAATGCAATGAAAAATTGGCAAGGGCCGCTACATCGCAACCTGGATGTAGCTCAAAATTAGTAAGGGTTCTAGCATGAGGAATGCATGCGGGTAATTAAGCTAGTTTCGCTGCATCATCGCCCGGATGCAGTCCAAAATTTACAAGGATTCTCGTATAATGAATGCATGCAAGTAAAGAAGTTAGTCCAAAAGAGATTACAACGGAAGTTATGGATTGGTAGTTGGAATATTGGCACTTTAACTGGAAAGTTGATGGAGATAGTGGATACGATGGAAAGAAGGAAGATTCATATACTATGTCTTCAAAAGACTAAATGGATTAGAGAGAAAGCAAGGGGAGATTGAGAAGACATATGCTTTAAACTTTGGTATTCAGGTAAAGATAAGGGTAGAAACGGTATTGGAGTGGTTGTTCATAAAGATTTGAAGGATTGTGTGGTTGAAGTGAAAAGATTCAAGGATTGAATTATTTTGCTAAAATTGGTGCTTGAAGAAGAAATTTTGGATATCATCTCAGTTTATAGACCGCAAATTAGTTTAGATGAAAGGACAAAACAAGCTTTTTGGGAGGATTTGTATAAGAGTCTACAAGGAATTCCACAAAGACAGATGATTTGCATTGGTGGAGATCTTAATGGACATGTGGGAAAAGATGCTTCAGGGTATATTAGTGTTCATGGAGGACATGATTTTGAAGATAGAAATGAAGAGGGAAAAGCCATCTTGGATTTTGCAACGACATATGATCTTTTCATAGCAAACACTCTTTCGAGAAGAGGGAGGAACATTTAATTACTTAGAAGATTGGGCCAACTAGAACACAGATAGACTACTTTGTGTTGAGGAGAAGAGATAGGTTGTGTTGTAAAGTCTGCAAAGTAATCCCAGGAGAGAGTTTGACAACCCAACATCGTTTGTTAGTCTTAGATGTACAAATGAAATTGTTGGTAAAGAAAAGAAGGATTTCTACGATAACTAGAACTAGATGGTGGAATCTTCCACTGAAGCAAGCGAGCTTTAGTGAGAAGGTTCTAGAAGACTTATCATGGGATTGTAGCGGTAGTGCAAACGAGATGTGGGAGGAGGTAGCATCTTGTATTCGAAAGGTAGCCAAAGAGATGCTAGGTGAGTCAAATGGAGGAGCTCCATGTCAAAAGGAGGCTTGGTGGTGGAGTAAAGGGTGCAAGAGAAACTAAAAATAAAAGAGCTTGCTTTAAAGCTATGTCTAAGGATAGAACAGAGGAAACTATCACAAACTACAAAATAGCAAAGAAGGAAAAAAAGATGGCCATAAGCAAAGATAATTCAAAAGCTTATGAAGTTTTGTATAAAAATCTCGACTCTAAGGAGGGACAAAAGGATATATTCAGGTTGGCCAAAGCAAGAGAAAGAAAAACCAAAGATCTTTCTCAAGTGAGATGCATTAAGGACGAGGAAGGTCATGTGCTTGTTACTCAGAAGGATATAAAGACTAGATGGGAGCAGTACTTCCATAAACTTTTCATTGGGGAAGGAAATAGAGATATCACTTTGGATGATCTAGGTTGTAGTGAAAGTTACTTGAATCGTGCATGCTATAGATAGATACAAAGAAAGGAAGTAGAGGAGGCTTTGAAGGTTATGAGACCTGGAAAAGGTGTAGGATCGGATGACATCCCTGTATAAGTATGGAGAGTTTTAGGTGAGCGTGGTTTGACTTGGCTTACGAATCTATTCGATGTTATTTGGTGAAGCGAGAAAATGCCTGAAGATTGGAGGAGGAGTATCGTGGTGCCTCTTTATAAGAATAAAGAAAACATTCAAAATTGTTCAAATTATAGAGGTATCAAGCTGATGAGTCACACTATGAAAATTTGGGAACGTGTGATCGAAAGAAGGTTGAGGCAAGTTTCCAACGTAAAAGAAAACCAATTGGATTCATGCCAGGTCGCTCAACGATTGAAGCCATCCATTTGCCGAGGAGAATAATAGAGATCTATAGAGCTAAAAGGAAGAACCTCCACATGATCTTTATTCATTTGGAGAAGACTTATGATTCTGTCCCACGAGAGATATTGTGGAGAGTGTTGGAGAAGAGAAAAGTAATTGTCCTATACATTAACCTAATAAAGGACATGTATGATAGGGCTTTATATTGTGTAAGGACCCCTTCTGGGAAGACTGGATATTTTGACATCAACATTGGTTTACATCAAGGTTCTGCTTTAAGTCCATTTCATTTTACTTCGATTATGGACGAGTTGACCAGTCACATTCAGGATGAGTTACCTTGGTGTATGTTATTTGCTGATGATATTGTGTTAATTGACGAGACTAGAGATGGAGTAGATGAGAAGCTTGAGGTCTAGAGACATGAGTTTGAGAGTAAAGGATTTCGTATAAGTAAGGCTAATATGGAATATATGAAGTGCACCTTTGATGGAAGCAATGGTTAAGGAATTGAGGTGAAGATTGGTGACGATAACATTCAGAAGAGAGATTCCTTTAGATATATGGGATCTATTCTGCAACATGATGGGAAATTGATGGAGATGTTACTAATAGAATAAATGGAGGTTCGGTAAAATGGAGAGGAGCCTCTGTTGTTCTCTGTGATAATAAAATTTCTTGAAAGATTAAAGGAAAGTTTTACAAAGCAACCGTGAGACCTGCTATGCTTTATGGATCTGAATGTTGGCTTGTGAACCATAGACATGTGCAGAGAATGAATGTAGCAGAAACGAAAATGCTAAGGTGGATGTGTGGGCACGCATGTAAAGATCGGATTCAGAATGATGCAATCAGAAAGAAAGTTGGTGTAGCTTTGATCGAGGATAAGATGCGAGAAAACCGCTTAAGATGGTTTGGACATTTGCAAAGAAGATCAGTCGATGCACAGTTAGGAGATGCGAGTGTTGGGCTGTTGAGCTGGTTAAGAGAGGGCGAGGACAACCCAAGAAGTGTTGGAAAGAGACCATACAAAAGGGATCTTAGTTTTGTGGATATAAGCCCGGGATTGG
Source organism: Ottelia alismoides (assembly GCA_037367405.1). Taxonomy (NCBI): domain Eukaryota; kingdom Viridiplantae; phylum Streptophyta; class Magnoliopsida; order Alismatales; family Hydrocharitaceae; genus Ottelia; species Ottelia alismoides. Next base: position 489,215 of record JAZKJV010004901.1, on the reverse strand, counting down.
CCCAAGATAGATCTGAATGGAGGCGAAGAATTCATGTAGCTGACCCTACTTAATTGTGGGAAAAGGCTTTGTTGTTGCTGTTGAACGAGCGATAAAGTATGACTGTGATACCTGCATTTGCTTGAGAACTTGGAAGAGTGTGGACAGTTGGCTTGGGGGTGCAGTTCTAGCACAAATATACCAACAATTGGACTAGTGATCATTGGGAAAATCGAAGAGATATTATGTCTTCTTAACGTTGTTGTAGACTTGGTCGTGGGAGCATATACACATTGGCGTTCCACGTCCATATCGTCTACATCAGGATGCTTTGCATCGTGGACCCTACGCGTGCAGGTAAAACACAAAAATATCATGCTATAGTACTTTTGTACTGTAGTATATTACTCATAAACTATTGAGAACAAATGGACATCAGATAGGAGGTCTTTCATGTACAGACTGCGAATCTGCCTTTCTACCGCAATGAGTTAGATACTCAACATGAACATCAAATTGTTGCTCGTGTATAATGATATTCACTAAAATTACAGTGACTAATACTTGAAAATATTTAACAGGTACAGTGGTCTCCGTATGACATGGACATTGTAAATAACATACATCCTATTTACCGAGAAGGATGGGAGGGATGTCACATACAGTTTTGATTTGTTTCAACATGGCGGTAATGCACATACCGGACCGTGTGATGCGGTAATTCGATCTAAGCCCCCGTATCCCAGATCCGATGGCAAGAATAATTTACCCAGAGCATCGGACTAGACAGAGGGACAATAACCCGATCAATTGGGTTGATTGACTTCGTGAGCAGATACTTCAGTGGAATTGGAGACATCAAAAATTATGATGGAGAGCGCATCAATGGAAAATTATGAACAATGGGTAATGAGATACATGCAATGATATTGGAAAATTACCCGACATTGGGTTCAAACGTCAATCCATGCACCGCATCTTGCATATGAGCCTTACGCTCCCAGATTTAGGCATGGGGTATGAGCTCTATTTTTACTCACTGAGTAGCTAGGTTTGTGACATATAGAAATACTATGTGATGGTTTTAATATCGCAGGTACAAAGAGTATATGAAGCACGTGGGATTCTTCAGCATTACGAACACAACTCAAAGTTGCAGAATGTTATTGGTTTGCTAGACTCAGCATTGAAAAACTTTGGGTTGACAGATCAAATGACACAGTACCATCCACAATACTCTTATTCGAATAAGTCATCAGCAATCCCTTTCTTCTCAGCAACTTACGCGACTGCTAAACCCACCACAACTGCTTTCCCTCCTGAACTACAATATATTGTTGGTATTCAAGATGTCAAGGAAAGACCATCTCAGGTAAGGCATGCAATAGAGACTCAACTTACTCAACCGTCACAGATTGATAACTTTTGGGGTCTAACCTCCCATACGCAGACATTCACAGAGTGTTTAGCCAGCCACAATATTCCACCTCAGCCTAGTGTTGGTTTTTCATGTTACATGGGTCAATCGTCTACCTCCATTCCATATTATACATTCGCCACGACCATATCCGACTTATCCACACCAACAACAACATGGTCCTCGACAACATCCACTGCAGCATAATGATGCGCGGCTCGGATCCGATTGTGATTTTAAGCGTTTGGGTTGTCGGTGAAGAGAACCACAAAGAGACCCGAGCTTTTCGCATCAAACAAAGACCGATTTAAAAAAAACCTTACACTATTTATTTATCCAGGTAAGTGCTTGGGTCGATAAACCAATATGCATTTCCAATTTTTATTTATTTTTTAAAGTAATATTTTTCAAACAATTTACCTATGATATAATATGTGAAGAATAGGTGAAATATAGGTGATATTATATAATAGGTAAATCGATCGAGCAACAAGCTCGATGAACAATCGAAATCAAATCAAAACAGAGTCAACTTACGACAAATCAAAACACGATAAAAAAAAGCGACGAAAACACACAAAAAATTACTGAAAACCTTGCGGGGGTAGTTGTGTAACTGCCCTAAGAAAAACTACAAAAAATTGTGTCAAAAATATGTCCAAAATCCCCCTACAGATCAGGGGTGGAAATGCAAGAAAAAGTATAAAAGTCTGTAGTTCAGTCCTCTATCAAGGACTAGTTTGTAATGAAAATACAAAGTTATTGCAATTAGGTCCCTACGGAGGGACCTAATCATAATTTCTGAAAACTTGGAAGGCGCTCTGAAATTCTGGAACTTCTCTGGGCTAAGTATGCAAAATTCACACCGCTTCGTCTTTAACGGCCAGGATTAGAACGTGCAGCTCGATCCTAGCCGTCCAATGCAGCCACGTGTCAACAACCTGTAGCACGGTTGTTCTTGAGTGTTCTTCATGCAGTTGGCGCAGGTAGCGAAGGTGGTCTCTTCCTCGATTTTTCTCTCGGCGATTGGCGTAACACTTGGGGCCTCTGGCGGGGCCAGAGGGATAGCTCCTCCACCACTCGAGCTCACCCGCGGTGGACGTCGGTCGGAACTGGCGGAAAACGACGGAGGAAGCCTGATTGAGTTGGCGGTCCGTCTACTCTGGAGTTGACTCTCAGGTTGTTGGACCTTCTTTGAATGGCAATTTTCGTGATGATTAGAGCTCCGATTGATGTGAGACTGCTCCAGATTCAAGAAGAACCTGCAAAGAAGATGTGCATGTGCTCGATTTGCTCTGAAATTGGCATACAAATGATTACTTGCAAGCTCAAATAGTTGTTTCCAGAATAAAATGCTAATAGGCAAGAAAAGAAACGTGATTTGATTCGAATGCGAAACGAAGGAGAGATGTGATTTGATTGTGCGTTTTAGATGGATGATTAGGCTAACTAGTGATGTGATTAACCATGCTAATCATGGCATGAGATTCGAGAAATAATTCGACGAAGATGAAGGTATAGATATGTGAAAGCAGAGGTGTATTACCTCTAGTGCTGCTTCAACGGCCGATCTTTGCCGGAGTTGAACGTGCACGCGGCAGCGATGCAAGGGCTGACGAGCACCTTGGAACTCCTCCCCGATCATCCTTCTCCCACGCGGGCACCTTCGAACGGAGTTGTCACCTCCTGAGCGAACGAGGTGAGGCGAGGAAGAGAGGAGTAGGCCACTAGATTTTGAGCTGCAGGTGGATATGGAAAAGTTGTTGAAAACCGCCAACTTTAGGGGGTTTTATAGAGAGATTACTTGAGTTTCAAGTTTGATCGAAGGGTGGCCGAAGGTTTTGGTTGTTAGGAGATTAGAATCAAGGCACTAGATCGTTAGAATAATAAATAAGGATTATGTGAATTTTTAGGGATTTTAATAAATTAGTTTACATATATTAATAAATATAGGTATAAGTTATCCAGTTCATTTTTATCTATAAATTAAGGATTTGGGTTTTATTAAAATAATAAATAAGCTCCAAAAATTCTGAAAATAAATCATGATGAAAATATAGTATCATGAAATAAATAGAAATTATAAAATTGATAAAAGTATAAATAATATGGTCTACCTAAAATAAATAGCCCAGAAACCCCGTTGTCGGTCCCAAAACCGACTTTTTGCAAACGGACTCCGAATTCAATGAAACCACTCTATTAATTAGATAATATTATTTTATCTTTAAAAGTGAGTAGAGTGAAATTGGAGTTCGTATGAAGATGTAATGATGTTCGGAAGTTGAGATTTTGACAATTTAAAAGCTAGATTTCTTGGCATATATACAGGGTAATATTTTTAACTTATTTTTATATTTGTATATATTTTTTATAAATAATTAGGAAAATAGTTTGGTGAAAAATATGTACATATGAATAAATTAAAAATCAATGAATTTTGTATTTATTTGATAAATAATGAGACATGTGTGAAGTGTGTGCTAATTTATTTTTATGATTTTTTCCTTATCTCCCCCTACTTATTGGTTTGTCGACCAATTCATGCTGACTTGGTCTCAGGGTTTAGATTATATTTAATAGACCTTGCAGTTATATTTATATCTATAAGTCATATTGTACATATATACATATTTACAACCTGCCTTCTTTTCTTTTCTTTATTTTTATTCTTTTATTTATTTACATGTCTTTGATGTTAAAAGTGCATTTTTATTCATGAATGAGATTTTGTTAAAAGATAGGAATTAATGGATATTTACATGTATTTGTTTAGGTTTTTAAGACAAAATGCGACAAATATGTTAATGAATCATGGATTCATCACATAACCAACAATCTCTACAACTTGATAAAACTACTTCAGTTAGAGAACGACCATGAGAGTCAAGTGTGGAGAGTGGAAGTGCCTCTAGTAAAGGTAGTCAAGATCGTAGGATAGATTATCATGAATATTCCGTAGGATAAAACAAATATTTGATTAATCTATAAATGTACCCTCTGTAACATTTTCCTGATCAATGTAATGAAGTTCTTGATATCAATATGATGTTATATTTAATATTTTCTTTTATCAACTGCTTGGTGGTGAAATTTTGAGTAAGTGGATATTATCTTTCATTCGATATTTTTTAGTTTTTTATTAACGACCTTAAATAATTTAATATATATAATTTTATATGTAATTGTATTCGTACAAGTTATGGCAAAAACTCACTTCACTGCACGTAAATCGATGCGTCCACCCTTGCACAATCAAATCTTGACAGTACGTCCACCATCCACTACTGATGCACCCCATGGGGCAGCAACCACTCTACCACAGTCACTGTGGCAACGACTTTCTGCAACACCACTGGCTCCAGACTTTGTGCATCAGCCACCTCCCTTGTCTAGGCCATCTAAGGATCCTACAGAGTATCCCTATGAGGAGGAGCAATTGGTGAATCGATTAGTGCAATCGTAAGACTCTCCATTCACTGACTACTCACCCCACTCCATGGCACCTGCTACGGTCGAGAGTTCACAGAGCGAGACTTCTTCACATACTGATATATATAATGAGGAGGAAGATCTCTATGCCGACTTAGCGGATTTGCATTACACCATTGCACTGAAATATGCTCGTCTGAGCGTATTACACAGGGAGCAAGTTCGTAAGCAATGAATGCAATATATTTATAGATTGATGTAATGCTGGAAGTAATTGAGTGTAATAGTGTTGCATGTTCAGTTGCAATGAATATGAGAATTATCTGCTTCACTATGTTTAATTACAATGAATATGATGAATTATTTAAATATTATGATATTTTATGATCACTATATACAATGCAAAGTATGTTATTTGATTAACTTAGGAGAAGGGAATGGGATTTAGTTAAGGAAGGAGAAGGGAAGAGGATTTAGTTAAGAAATGAGGAGAGTGGAGGCGCTGGCGGGAAATGCATTGATCGGCGAACCATTCTCCGATTAGTGAAAGGTTCTCCAATCGATGCCTTGATCGGTAAAATAATAAACTCATGCCCTGATGGGCATTTGCTCGGGGAGCATGCCCTGTCGGGAAAATTGCTCGTTGACTAGGGGGTCAACTCTCCCTCGAATCCCATTGGGCATGTCGGCCTACTAAAGGATAAATAATAAATAAAAAATATTACTAATTCAATAAAAATAGCAACTATTTTTATTTAAAAAAATAATACATAAGAAATTTTTATTATTTTATGTACTATTCTATGATGAATTTTATTTTTTTCAACCTTATTTATTATGTATTATTATTTATTACTATTATATAAGTATTTATTTATGTATAAATTACATATTTGTATTTTTTTATTATTTTAATATAAAAAAATTTAATTAGTTATTTTATTTATTTACACTATTAGTTAATACATGTATATGTATATGTTTGAGATTTTTATAAATTTAATTTTATGTTTATGTAATTATATGTAGTATAAATTATAATTATATTATTTCTATGTATTTATGTGTTATTATTTATTTTAATTCTTTTCAAATGGTTTTAAGTTTTTGTTGTGTTATTAATAAATAATATATGATATGCACATTTATTTAAAAATATAAGAATGGGAAAATTATGTACGATAAGGAATGAGGCTTAAAATACATATGCATAAGTACAAGTGTATCCCAAATAGTTAGCTTTTGTATCTTAACTCCAATTTAGATGAAACCATCTTCATTAAATGATAATTTAATTTTAAGAATAATAGAGGTGAGTTTTGTTTAATTTTATTTTACATGGAGAAGATATTGATCAATGAAATTCTATTTACGATTTTTTCATCTGAGTGTACAGAGTGACCTATGCACCCAACATTTTTGCTAATATTTTTGTTATTTTTTATACATTAATGTATACAAGTTTCATGTTGAAATTTTTTTATTTGAAATGTATAAAATGTGAAATAAAATAGATGAATAATGAGCTATTTATAATTAATTGAATTAGGGTTTTGAGTTTTTTGTACGATATTTTTCTCATATCTCCCCCTACTTTATTGTTAATCGACCAAGTTAGTATTGACTTGGTCTCAGAGTTTAGGATCAGTCAGTATCAAGATACTTCCTAGTTTTCTTTTGTTTTCTTTATTCTTTTACGTAGGGTTTAAATACAAGTAATTACATGCCATTTACAGGTTAATGTATCAATGTTAATTTGCGTTAGTGTTATTCACATGTATTTAGCTAGGTATTTGAAGCCTAAATGAAATAATAGAAGTGACTTAATGGATATTCATAAAAAACTAATCAGTTTGTCGAAAGTCCAACCTGATGATTCTCACGGTGATGCGCATTTTTCCAAACATTAACTCGTATATTTCCTTATCGTCAACATAGTCACCTAGTTTCTTAGAACCTTCTACAATAAGAAATCCTCATAAGAAATCCAAACTTCACCTCAACCTCATAGCTAGACCTATGGCATCACCACTTTAGGTCAACCTGTTTTATAAATTGAAGATAATGCCCCATGAGAATTACACATTGCAAATTTCAATAATTTTGTGGAAAAATATGGGGAAATTTTTGATAAAGTTGTAACTGAGAGAAAAGATAATGACTGACATCTAACCTCTCAAACTCAATGGACAAATCATACTTTGATGAGTTATATTTAAGTATCACTGATGAAGAATTTTTTGAAAAGACACTAATCATTCTCCATAATCTCTAATTGTACACCATCACGATTTTCTAAACTTAGAGATGATGACAACATGTTATCATTGCTCTATTCTAAACATATGAGTCGGATCAATGATTTAATGGCTTAAGGGATTTGAACGGTCTCCGGGAGCATGGTTTGAACGAATTCGTATTGTCATGAAAATATGTGGATATACTCAAGTGTATAGCACACTCTATTCATGAGGAATGGTGAGAAAAAATGGATTTATGTCGATGATATGATTCTTACTTGTGATGATGGGAATGAATTCTCCATTATAAAGAAGACTCTTGCAAGTGATTTGAAATGGAAGATCTAGGCAAGTTGATATACTTCTTCGGTATTAAGATGGATCGATCTCCAAACGGAATGTGCCTCAGCTAATATAAATATGTTCTTGAGTTGCTGAAAGATTCTGGCAAAAACCAATCTGCAAGTGATTTGAAATGAAAGATCTAGGCCAGTTGATATACTTCTTAGGTATTAAGATGGCTCGATCTCCAAACAGAATGTGCCTCAGCCAATATAAATATGTTCTTGAGTTGTTGAAAGATTATGGCAAAAACCGACCAATACTCTTATGGAGACAAATCATAAATTGAGCAAAGAGGATGGGGAGTCTCTTGATGGTGCAGGGAAAGGAAGGTATCAAAGATTGATTGGAAAACTAATTTATCATACCCTTACTAGACATGATAGTATACATGCAATAAATGTGGGGAGTCAATTCATGCATGATCATGCTACCTCTCATGTTAACACGATAAACAAAATTCCGAGATACATAAAAGGCCCAACTAGAAAATGACATATATTCAAGAAAAATCGTGATTTTACTATTGAAGGTTACACTGATGTTAATTGGACGTGTTTGATGAATCTCGTATTCATCACTCTAAATCTCATTTATTAAGCTCAAATCCCTTAAAATCAAAAACATATTTGCAACTATTTTTCATAATTAGCATTAGTGCATGATTTCATAAGAATTGCATTTTAGCAAAAAAATCTGCACAAAATAAGAAGCCAAAAATCCAAGCCAAAAAAATGACATGTAAATAGCCTAACTTCCCTGATTTTTGACTCATTCATGCTAACTCCGAATGACACAAAATCACCTCCATTGTGTACATATCACTAAAAGAATAAATGAAAAATACAAAAAATTAACTAACCCAAATAAGTAGACCAAAAACCCAAACCCTAATTTCAGGATTTTCAGATTAAAACCCTCATATCTCCCTCGTCCAGTGTCCGTTTTAGTCCTACTCACTTTTGAACTAATGTACATTCAATTACCTTCAAAACAAGACCAAGTTCAAGTGAATCGGAGCTCGTATGTGAAAGTTGGGTTTTGGGCCTCTTTTGTATATTGTATATTTTAGCTATCTTTGACCTAATATTTTATGTACATATTTTTCTATTAAAAAAATACAAAAAAAATTAAGGTGTATTTATTTATCTTTGATTTTATCGTAATTTTTCCGGATTTTTATCTGATTAAAAAAATGACATAAAAATTACAAAACCCTAAAATCAAGGTGTTCTATGTACATGGGATACCCCAAAAATACCACTTTGTGCAAATGATCGATTTTGGTTTTGATGTCGTCATGAAAGTTGTAGATCTCATCGAGACGAGCAACTTTCGTGAAGAAACCTTTTCGATCCGAGGTCGTTTACTATTTTTTCTCGATTTTACAAAATATTTATCTTTGGAATTTTCTGGTGTCAGGCAGCACCTGGTGCCGCCACATGTCAGCCATTTTCCGCCTTTTTAATATATCGTTTTTAATTAAAAAATATAAAAAATAAATAAATAATAAATAAATAAATTGAAACCGCTCACGTGCATCGCACGTGCCGCATCCGCACGCGCACTGCACGTGCGCTCGCCCTGCCCCCTTTGACCTGCCACGCGGCCTCTACTGGGCCATCCGATCACGGCCGATCGGACGGCCCGTGATCATCTTCTTCCCAGGCCGCCCTTTCCCCTTTTGGTGCACCGCCGCGTATCCCGGCCCCCGCGAATCTCACCGCCGCCGATCCCCTCGCCGTCCCCGATCTTCCTCGAATCTCGCCGCCGCCCCCATTCCGATCTCCAATCGTCGCCAATCACCTAAACTCCCATCAAATCCCTCGGATTTCGCCATTGACGGCAACCCTCCTCCTATTTAAGAGCACCGCCGCCCTCCATAGAACCCATCCGTCGATTCTCAAGGTGATCGTGACAACTCCTCGCCGGCGTGATCCGAGAAGCCCCAGCTCCTCGTCGCAGCTCCGCCATCAGCCGCTGCCCCGCTCCGGTCGACAGCCGTCGAGCCCCTATCTCCAAGTACTCCCTCTCTCTCTATCTCCCTCTCTCTCTCTATCTCTCTCTCTATCTGCGTCTCTCGATCTCGTCGCCGCTACATCCACCGCCATCGGCCGACTTCGCAACTCCTCTGCCTCCGACAACTACTTCATCGAGCTTCACCACGTCGATAACCGCCACTGCTCCAACTCCATCGCCTTTCGCTCGCCAACCGCTTGGAGCCCCTCCACCGCCTACAACTACGCCTCGGCTCCATCACGACTCCGCCACAATCACCGCCTCGCCATCGCCAACGTCTCCAGCCACGAGGCTGCACTATCGGCCACCTCCAACCTACGGCCTCCAACCTCCTCTGCTACGCCGCATACGACGCCACCCTCCAGGCCGTGTGTCCGCCAGAGGGAGGCCGTCGTCTTCATCGACAACACCGTCGTCGTCTTCGTCAACGACCGACCTACACTCCGCCAAGGCCGACCCTGCTTCGCCCCCTTCGCCGCTGAAGCCACCGGGCGGCGAGCCCGAGGCCCTCCCGCGTGCACCGCACGTGACGGGAGGGAACGACTTCCCCAGCGAGGAACCAACCCCAGGGGTCATGTGCTGCGCATGTGCCCCTTGGGTAAATTGCAAGAAGCCCCTCGGCCTTTCTCCATATTTTCGCTCCAGTACATCGACCAGAGGCACGTGCCACGCACGTGCTACTCTGGTGAATTTGCAGAGGAACCCCAAGTTATCTAGGTAATTGCAAACAAGTCCCCCCACCGCATTTATTATTTTATTTATCTATTGCATATGTACCCTTGTGTTCTCCTTTTGTTTTGAACATCTTATCTACATCATTTTATTAATCCAAAAATAGCATGATGTTTGTTAATTGCATATAATCCCGGGCAGTATAGAGTCATAAATTACTTGCAGCCACCTCAGCCTGAGGTTCACCATGAACTGAAACCACACTTCATGAATCAATTACCACAATTTCATGGTAATTCGGATGAAGAACCTTATGAATTCTTGCATGATTCGGAGCTAGTATGTTCTAATCAGAGGCACCCATAAGTCAGCCAAGACTACATTCGTCTCACTGCATTACCTTTCGCCTTGAAGGGTAAGGCAGATTACTGGGTGAAAAATTTGGGAGTGACGGTGACCACCTATGATAGGTTCAAGAACCTATTCTTGAAAAAATTCTACCCCTTGAGTCGAACCAATCAAATGAGGACTCGCATCACTAGCTTCTCTCAGATGCCAAATGAACCACTTTGTGATGCATGGGATAGATTTAAAGATCTGCTGCAAAAATATCCCTGCCATAACCTAGACAATAACATCCTGGTCCAATCCCTCTATTCTGACCTTAACCACGGGACTCAGGGTCTAGTCAGCGCTGTCTGTGGAGGAAACTACACATCCCGAGGAGCTGATACCATTTGGAAAATAGTGGAGCAAATGGCGGAGACTAGCCGTTCACAAATTGCTAGTAGATCTTACACTGATTCACTGAACACCTATCAAGCCAAAGGAGGGAAACAAACTGTCGCAGAAATAGCGGAAGACTTGCTGCCCAACATGAACATCATCACAGACAAATTAACAGTTGTGGATCACACTAATAAAAGGGTGAACGACATCGATAACCGGATCTCCCAGTTTCCAAAGCAAATGGAGCAACTCACTGAGAAAGTGTCCAAGATAGGGATGCCTACTGCACCTACGGTCCCAATTTATCATGTGCATCATGTCCAAGAGCAGCCAGGCTCTGGACAACCGCAACCATGGACTCAGGACCAATCCTATGTCCAACCTTCCCATCAATCACCTCCTCCAGTCGAGACAGTCATAAAAGCCCCGCCTCTGACTTTCGAGATAAACGACATCTGGTACACACAGGATAATACCCGACAGGGTAATCCGGGGGTCCGTCAGCAATATCAGCGTCCACCCACCTTCTACAATGCCGCTCCACAACACAATCAGCCCTTGAGGCAGCAGCAACCACACGACCGTCAAAACCAACCTCAACAACATCGTTAACAGTATCAAGCTCCAAATCAAGCATCTCGATCATCCAAACCTCCAGAAGACCCGGTTGATATCCAAAAACAAATGCTGAAGGAAATTCACAGCTTCCGGAATGAACTGTATGATCTACAGGTAGATGTTAATTGTCTATCCCGTTGGAAGGAAGAACAGACAGCCCCGGTCACAACCATTCCCGCCCAAGTTCAAGCTAACCCCAATAGCTTGAACAAATCTCAATCATCTCAATACAATAATCAGGTATATTACTCAGATTTTTCCACATCAGAACACGAGATCCTTTCATTTAACAATATCAATGCCATGTCCCTCAGGAGCGGAAGGACCGTGGTCGTACCTGACCGGACAAGGGAAGCTGACCATCATGACTCGGAAGATCAACCGGAGGATGCTTCCGAGGATGAAGACGAAGGACGCCCGAGGATTTCAGCCCAAAATAAAGCATCTATGGAGACCACAGAGGACCTTGAACCTCTAGTTGCTGCAAAAATACCTTTGTCACCATTTCAGCAACATGATTGTCATTCAAAACATTATGATTGTAACAAGAACTCCAGATTCAATGAAGATGCTCTTATTTATGATTCTGGATCTCTTTCTCCTGTCTCAAATGCTTCCATTCCTTTGATCAATATGTGGCCAGTAATCCATCATTTCAGAAATATTTGAAAATGAAATGTACCCCCACCAGGACTCGTACAAAGAAAATAAATCAGTTTGTGGAGACTCATGTTCTAACAGTGACCACTACCAAATATGTCAGAAACCAACATTTACCAAGAAAGAAAAGAGATCTGGGTGCTCATTATGTGGAAAGCCGCATTGGCGGTATTGCATTCGCACGTACACTTCTCGACAATGGTTCTTCCATCAATCTTCTTCCCTTAGCCTTATATTACCGATTGGAGTTAGGACCTCTTCAGAAATCACTATCTTTACTCCAATTCGCTGACAAATCTACTAAAAGACCTAAGGGAGAAGTGAAAATGTTATCATTATGGTCGAGGGTACGGAATACAAAGTGGACTTCACTGTCCTTGACATGGAGACCCCGAACCATTGGAAAGAGTCGCAAATCATCTTGGGAAGACCATTCTTAAGAACCGTCAAGGCTGTATTCGATTACGGCACTGGAACGATGAAATTCCGCTCCCTAGATGGAGAAGTGGATCTGGAAATGAGACAAACGAAATGGTAAAGACCCGATTCCGAATCCACCACTGAAGATGCCGAAACATCCGAATGTAATCTGATCAGCACTACCGGACCTTGGGACCAACTGCTAGATCTTCACCTGGATACCATCACATCTGAAGAAGAAACAATATGCCATACAGTATGTGAGCTATTGTCATACAAATCTGAACACCTGGATGACACAGAAATCCTTTCGGATTGGTCCATCCCATCCTCTTCGAAAAAATCAATGACGAGTCGGACACGGCTTTGGTTGAATTACCGCACTACTTTTGCGATCCGACTCATTTTCCTTCAAAATCAGTGGCTAGCATATCACAGAATGATCCACCACCAACAAGCACTGAATCAGATTTAAAAGATATTCGGCCAGATTTGATTGATGACGTAGATCCGCCAGAGCTGAAACCTCTCCCTCCCACATTGAAGTATGCATTTCTCAAAGGACCCAAAGACAAATTCCCTGTGATCATTAGCTCATCATTGACCTTAGAACAAGAATCCAGACTACTAGAAGTCCTTGAGCGAAATCGAAAAGCCATCGGTTGGACGGTGTCGGATCTCGTAGGAATCAACCCCGCTCTCTGCTCGCACCAAATTTATGTTGAGGATAACGCAAGGCCTTCCCGTGAATTTCAGAGAATAAATCCCAATCTTTGGGAAGTGGTTAAGAAAGAGATCGAGAAATGGTGCAAAGCAGGTTTTATATACCCCATTTCTGACTCCAAGTGGGTGCCCCCCCTTCATGTCGTCCCGGAGAAGTCGGGAATCCAGATGGTCATCAACGAGGAGGGGGTAGAGATCGCGACCCGAGTACCCACGTCATGGTGCGTCTGTGTCGATTACAGACGCCTGAATGCTGCGACCAAGAAAGATTACTTTCCACTGTCATTTATTGATCAAATCATGGAGAGACTTGTAGGGAAAGCATTCTTCTGTTTTCTTGACGGGTACTCTGGCTACAATCAAGTAGCTATCGCTACCGAGGATCAGGAAAAAACCACATTTACATGTCCCTTCGGTACCTACGAATTCAAGCGCATGCCATTCGGGCTTTGTAATGCCCTAGGAACATTTCAACGGTGCATGATTGCCGTATTTACTGAAATGGTGGGTGATTTCCTGGAAGTCTTCATGGACGACTTCTCGGTCCATGGTGATTCATTTGATACATGTTTAGCACACTTGGATCGAGTCCTCAAGAGATGCAGGGAGGTTAATTTGGTACTTTCTTGGGAGAAGAGTCACTTTATGGTGACTGAGGGTATCGTGTTGGGGCATGTCATCTCTAAAAAGGGAATGGAGGTCGACCCTGCCAAGGTCGATGTGATCAAGAAACTTGAGCCACCAACCAACGTCAAGTCAGTGCGGTCTTTTCTAGGGCATGTTGGATTTTATCGAAGGTTTATCCCTGACTTTTCAAAGATCGCCCGCCCACTGACTGAGCTCTTAGGAAAAGACACCGAGTTTATCGTAAATCACAAATGTCTTGAAGCCTTCGAGCTCCTCAAAAAGAAAATATGTTAATCGCCAATATTACAAGCTCCCGACTGGTCTCTTCCCTTTGAGATCATGACTGATGCATCGGATTTCGCTGTCAGAGCTGTGCTTGGACAAAGACGGGATGGAATCCCTTATGCGATTCACTACGCAAGCAAAGTATTGGACCCTGCACAGAAAAATTATACAGTAACTGAAAAGTAAATGCTCGCGGTTGTTTGGGCCCTTGAAAAATGCAGATCATATATATTGAGCTCCAAGGTGACCATTTTCACTGATCATACGGGAATTAGATACCTCATGGATAAGAAAGATGCCAAGGCACGACTTTTGAGGTGGATCTTGTTAATCCACGAATTTAATTTGGAGATCAAAGATAAACCTGGAATAAAGAATGTTGTTGCTGATCACCTTTCCCGAATTGAGAAAAATGATTATCCTGAAACTGGACCTATTAAGAAGACTTTTCCAGACGAATCTGTTTGCGCTATTGATTCAACCCCATGGTATTCCAACATCGTGAACTATCTTGTCTCCAAGAAGGTTTCCTTTGGTTGGACCAAGAGAATGATTGATAAGTTGAAGTCAGATTCAAGAAAATACCATTGGGACGATCCTTTCCTTTTTTATGAAGGAGCGGATTGTGTCTGGAGAAGATGTATTCCTCAGGAAGAATACCAGAGTGTCCTCACACATTGTCATACTCTCGAGGCTGGAGGGCACCATTCGGGAAAGACAACCGCACACAAGGTACTCCAATGTGGATTTTACTGGCAAACCTTATTTCGTGATGCTAATGAATTTGTACAGTCTTGCCCGATTTGTCAAAGGATGGGAGGGACCGTTGGTTATAAAGACGAAAGGCCCATGCAACCAATGATTTTCTGTGATGTTTTTGATGCATGGGGGATTGATTTTATGGGTCCCTTTCCCAATAGCAATGGATTTGAGTACATCTTGTTAGCGGTTGATTATTTGTCTAGATGGGTAGAGGCTATTCCAACCCGAACCGCAGACAGCAAAACCATCTCTAATTTTATCAAGGATAATATCATTGTAAGGTTCTGGATACCAAAAGTTTTGATTTCTGATGGAGGTAGCCACTTTGTGAATAGGGAAATGAGATCTTTGGCTAAGGAGTACAAATTTGAACATAGAATAGCCAACCCTTATCATCCACAATCTAATGGCATGACAGAGGTTTCTAATAGAGAGGTGAAGAGTATACTTCAAAAGTTGGTTCGTCCAGATAGGAAGGATTGGTCAAAACTATTGGATCAAGTTCTTTGGGCCTATAGGACAGCATATAAAACACCACTCGGTACTTCACCTTTTAGGATGATCTATGGCAAGCCATGCCATCTACCTGCAGAACTGATTCACAAATCTGAATGGGTGATCAAAAAGTTGAATTGGAGTTGTCACCTTGGAAAATTATGTCGAGACCTAAATTTGAATGAGCTAATTGAAATCCGAAATCGAGCATATGACAACAGTGTGATTTATAAGGACAAGGTCAAGAAATGGCATGATAGACACATTCGAGATAAAACCTTCGTCCCTGGGCAGAAAGTATGATTGTTTAATGCTCGGTTAAAGATTTTTCATGGGAAACTGAAATCGAAATGGACGGGTCCTTATGTTGTCATCGATGTGCATACCAATGGAAGTGTGGATATTGCAGAACTCAAAGATGATGCACAACCTTTCTCAGTGAATGGACAATTACTGAAGCCATATATAGAATCATCCAAAGAACATACAGTGCAAGTTGAGGTCATCTACTTCACACAGAGCAAGGACATTGACGATATATCTGATCAGTCCCACCCTCCCTCCCGACCACATCGGTCTTCTTGTACAACTTCTTCCTCTACTTAGGCCAAGGCCTATGTATAGGGGGGACCGATGCCATTTGTATATACCATTTCCCTCATCACATTCTGATCTCTCGATCACTCCATATCCATCCTTCTTCTATACTTAGGCTGACCAGAGCCTAAGTATAGGGGGACCCGACAACCACCTGTATATACTCTCCTCATTTACATATCCTGACCACCTCTTCTTGCGTTCTTCTTCTATACTTAGACTATTCACAGTCTAAGTATAGGGGGACGGACCATTGTATAACAATTTTTTATTCTCTTACGCTTAGCCCGAGCTATGTCTTCATTACGCTTCTTGTGTTCTGAGGACACAACACTCGCTAAGTATAGGGGGGTCTGTATATATAATATGTATTAGCCATATCTCGTACTTGCGCATAAGTCTATATGTATTTACGGGGTGTGTATTAATTTAAAAAAAAAGATTTGCTACTAACACTGACTATGCCCAAAATTTTGAAAAAAAAATTGGCTTCTTATTCATTTTTGCATAAATAAAAAAAATCATCAAAAGAAAAAAAATTGTGTTTGCATTCCACACACCTGCACTTCATCCAACATTGCATTCATTTGCATATGTGAAAAGTCATCGGGTTCTGAACCGAATTATGAGCCGAAACCGAGAGTGATCTGGACTTAACCTTAATCAACCAAATTTTCAGAGGAACTTCACCGAGAAATAGGATTTTAGAATTTTCAGGTCTGTGACTTAATTCTTTGAGTTCCACATGACAATGCACAGAGTTTGACTCTTAGTGTCTAACCTGGTCTCTTCATTATGGGTACAACTCTGGAATAAGGAATTAATTTGTACTCTCGCACTATGCACTTAGCTCAACTCAAACGAGATGTTGGAAGACCGTGTAAGTTTCTTTTCTGGTAGCGTGGAAATCTAAAGACCGGAGTACGGGTTGAAATAAAGCTTCGGAAAAGGAATGGACGGCTGGGCACAATTTTTTCTAAGACCCCAAAAAATGTACGGAAACAAAAGATTCTATATCCGTAGGGGCAAAACAAGATCCAAGCAGAACCACCGAAAATTCCAAATACAAGGAAGCAACTACCAAATAAATATCCGACCAAAAGGTCCGAGCTTCAAGAAACCTGCAGATCTTGGTGAAGACTTGGCTACACTGGCCATCTTCATAAGGAGAGATGACTACACTGACCACCCTCCAGTTCTTTTCTCATTCTTCTAACTTCTCCCCCCAATTCGATTGTGAACACAGCACGACAGACCTTAGAAGGAAATACCTGACTCCCCGAGGACGAATTATTGGAGAGGAGGTTTGCGCGGTAGTCCAGCATTCTGGGTGGGAAGAGCTAAAACCTTTCACACATAAGAGTCGATTAATCAATGTTCATAGGGTATGCTTTGGGAAGAGGATTGATCTAAGATGACTTCTGAGCCGAAACTGTAAGCAATGATTTGTAGAACTTGAGGACTGTTGATTTTAAAATTCTAAGTCTCACAGAAGTTCCGCCACACTATTAATCCATAGGTTGAGTTTAGGTTCACTTTCACCTTTAGCTCATAGTCTTGGTATGGAACCCAATCTCATTTCACTTCATGGCATTTCTTTTTAATGCTCAGGGACGAGCATGCTTTAAGTATAGGGGGATGATGAATCTCGTATTCAACACTCTAAATCTCATTTATTAAGCTCAAATCCCTTAAAATCAATAGCATATTTGCATATATTTTGCATAATTAGCATTAGTGTATGATTTCATAAGAATTGCATTTTAGCATAAAAATCTGCACAAAATAAGAAGCCAAAAATCCAAGCCAAAAAAATGACCTGTAAATAGCCTAACTTCCCCGATTTTTGACTCATTCATGCTAACTCCGAATGACACAAAATCACCTCCATTGTGTACATATCACTAACAAGAATAAATGAAAAATACAAAAAATTAACTAACCCAAATAAGTAGACCAAAAACCCAAACCCTAATTTCAGGATTTTCGGATTAAAACCCTCATATCTCCCTCGTCCAGAGTCCGTTTTAATCCTACTCACTTTTGAATTAGTGTACATTAAATTATCTTCAAAACAAGACCAAGTTCAAACGAATCGGAGCTCGTATGTGAAAGTTGGGTTTTGGGCCTCTTTTGTATATTGTATATTTTAGCTATCTTTGACCTAATATTTTATGTACATATTTTTTCTATTAATAAAAATCCAAAAAAAATTAGATTAAGGTATCTTTATTTATCTTTGATTTTATCGTAATTTTTTCGGATTTTTATCTGATAAAAAAAATGACATAAAAATTACAAAACCCCAAAATCAAGGTGTTCTATGTACATGGGATACCCCAAAAATACCAGTTTGTGCAAATGATCGATTTTGGTTTTGATGTCTTCATAAAATTTGTAGATCTCATCGAGACGAGCAACTTTTGTGAAGAAACTTTTTCGATCGGAGGTCGTTTACTATTTTTTCTCGATTTTACAAAATATTTATCTTAGGAATTTTCTGGTGCTGACATGTGGCAACACCTGGTGCCGCCACGTGTCAGCCATTTTCCGCCTTTTTAATATATCATTTTTAATTAAAAAATATAAAAAAATAAAAAAATAAATAAAAAAATTAAAACCGCTCACGTGCAGCGCACGTGCCGCATCCGCACGCGCCCTGCACGTGCGCTCGCCCCACCCCCTTTGACCTGCCACGTGGCCTCTACTGGGCCGTCCGATCTCGGATGATCGGACGGCCCGTGATCATCTTCTTCCCAGGCCGCCCTTTCCCCTTTTGGCGCACCGTCGCGTATCCCGGCCCCCGCGAATCTCGCCGCCGCCAATCCCTCGCTGTCCCCGATCTCCCTCGAATCTCGCTGCCGCCCCCATTCCGATCTCCAATCGCCGCCAATCACCTAAACTCCCATCAAATCCCTCGGATTTCGCCATTGACGGCAACCCTCCTCCTATTTAAGAGCACCGCCGCCCTCCATAGAACCCATCCACCGATTCTCAAGGTGATCGTGACAACTCCTCGCCGGCGTGATCCGAGCAGCCCCAGCTCCTCGTCGCAGCTCTGCCATCAGTCGCTGCCCCGCTCCGGTCGACAGTCGTCGAGCTCCTATCTCCAGGTACTCCCTCTCTCTCTATCTCCCTCTCTCTCTCTCTGTGTGTGTGTGTCTCTCGATCTCGTCGCTGCTACATCCACCGCCATCGGCCGACTTCGCAACTCCTCCGCCTCCGACAACTACTTCATCGAGCTTCACCCCGTCGATAACCGCCACTGCTCCAACTCCATCGCCTTTCGCTCGCCAACCGCCTGGAGCCCCTCCACGGCCTCCAACTGCGCCTCAGCTCCATCACGACTTCGCCACAATCACCGCCTCGCCATCGCCAACGTCTCCAGCCACGAGGCCGCACTATCGGCCACCTCCAGCCTACGGCCTCCAACCTCCTCCGCTACGCCGCATACGACGCCACCCTCCAGGCCGTGTGTCGGCCGAGGGAGGCTGTCGTCTTCATCGACAACACCGTCGTCGTCTTCGTCAACGACCGACCTACACTCCACCAAGGCCGGCCCTGCTTCGCCCCCTTCGCCGCTGAAGCCACCGGGTGGCGAGCCCGAGGCCCTCCCGCGTGCACTGCACGTGACGGGAGGGAACGACTTCCCCAGCGAAGAACCAACCCCAGGGGTCACGTGCTGCGCACGTGCCCCTTAGGCAAATTACAAGAAGCCCCTCGACCTTTCTCCATATTTTCGCTCCAGTCCACCGACCAGAGGCACGTGCCACGCACGTGATACTCTGGTGAATTTGCAGAGGAACTCCAAGTTATCTAGGTAATTGCAAACAAGTCCCCCCACTGCATTTATTATTTTATTCATCTATTGCATATGTACCCCTGTGTTCTCCTTTTGTTTTGAACATCTTATCTACATCATTTTATTAATCCAAAAATAGCATGATGTTTGTTAATTGATTCTCTACACTTTGACATATTTTGGGTAATTTTGTGATTGATGGTTAATTAATAAATAATTATTTTGCGGAAATTTGCATATTTTATCCATCTCTTGCTCTGAAATTCATAGTTGATTAACCATTTCTCTAAAAATTCTCGAAAAATCACATATTGTAGAGTTAATTATTCTTAACATTGTGCCCAAAAAGAATTGTATTTGCAAGTATTTTTTGCCCTGTAAAAATCATTTTGCATGTTTTAGAATTTAATTTTTAATAGGTATTAAACCCCACATTTTCGAGGTTTAGGATTTTTCTAAGATTCATCACCTAGTGATAGATCTTAGATAATTTTATTTCTTGAAAATAAGTAAGTTTAGTATTTATTATAATTAAATATTGAAATTCATTCGGTTTGCATTAGAAAATTCATAAAAAATTCATATTGCATCCAAAAATTCCAAAAAAATTACAGTGCACTCATTTCATCGTATTTTACATTGTGGCCAAGTTTCGTATTTTTCGGACATCGTTTGAACTTAATTCACATTTTAGTCCCTAAAATAGGCCGAATTTGCATGTACATCCCTTAATACATTGAAAAACTCAAAAAAAAGACCGCCTCGAAAACCGAAGACAAACTTTGATAGACATCTCTCTAGGTTGTTCATTTGCCTCCTTGTGATCGACCTTGGGACTTGTCCAAGTAAAACAAACATAAAACCACACTTGATTAAAATTGATTAAATTCCGTGATTATCTTTGACCGTTTCTGATTGCCGCCTACAACACACGACACATAATTTTTTAAGCACTTCACGATAAAAACACATTTTTAAATCCGGCATTTTCGGATACGTCAGTGTTCCATTGATAATAAAAGTTCTACGTTGGGTTACACATTGTGTCTATGTGGAAATCTTGTTGTCTAGCGAAGTAGGAACCAGATTGTGGTTTCAAGATAAAGTGCAGAAGTAGAGTATTGAGCCATTGCAAATAGTGTGACCGAATCCTATGGTTGAAAATCCTTTTACATGACTTGGGCATCCAATGTTCTGGGACAACAATGCGATGATAAACCTTGCAACTAATCCAGTTTTGTATGATAGGACTAAGCATGGGGAGGTTGACCAACATTTTATTCGTTAGAAGAATGCTGATGGGGAAGTGTGTCTTCACTACACGAAATCCAATGAACAAGTTGCATATCTCTTCACAAAGGGGTTATCTAAAGTGCAATTTGAGATAAATGTAGGTAAGTTGGGCATGGTTGACATGTATACTCAACTTGAGGGTGAGTGCTAAGTAAGACATATATTTATATGGGTAAATGAATCATTGGATGAGCGACCATTTACAAATTCCTATATGTTGTACACACCCACCCTCATTTGATTATTACCTTAGGGAAGAGAGAACCTTAATCTCTTGTGAGGGTGATTACTGATTAGAGTTTCTATATACCCTCGAGGGTTTTCTCTCTCTTTAGTGTTTTCCACGTAAATCATGTAAATCATGATGTTGATCTTTTTGTTTTTTGATCGTTTGTTTGCAGCAATTAGATATTGAATTCATGTATCAAATAAACTTTACCACGAGCAAAGCCGAACGAATTACAGAAACCCCCAATCCCAAGAAAAATATGAAAATAAAAGGTCAATGCCAAATCTATCTATATACCTATTTTAAAGCTGGGTTTTCACCCAGCTTCATCTACAATATGACACGTGGCTTCACCAATATGCGGCATTCTCAACTCAACTCTTGACGCTCTCTCCCCTCCTTACACGGCATCCTCTCTCTCCTGTTGACGTCTGTCCACCCACCCATGCCGTCCCTCTTTTGCCTCCCGCCCACTCTTACCCTCCATCAGCTTCCAACACGCCCGATCGCAGTCGGCAACACATGTCCTCTCCATCTCGCCACTTCCCATGCACACCTCTTATTCCTCACGCTCATTTTCTTATTCCTCATCATATCTTCTCGGCCTCTGCTCTTGGAAGAAGCTGGAGAAACATTATACCCGGATATCTCGCCTATGGTTCATCCTCCCGAACTGGTATGCTCGCCTTCGACCTATAGCGAAACTCTCGCTTCATCAATCTGTGGTGCAGTGCTGGCGGTGTTGCACGACTCACTGCTGGTGATCCTTAACATGGGATTGATCCACGGCTTTGTTGGAGAAAGTGAAATCCTTCGATCAAGCTCTCTTTTCCTCTCTCTTTCTCCCCTTTCCCTCCCCTCCAACTCTACACAGTGTTGCCTCCGACTCCTTAATCTTCTCGGTGCTGATGTTCCTTAATCTTCTCGGTGCTGATGTTCCGCAACCCAAGGCTGAGCATACTCCCATGTTTGAAGACGTCATCGCCCCTGGAGGGAGCCTTCCGCTCGAAGCCAACGGATCCATTCAACCACCATCGTGCCCAACTCATCGCCCGAACCTGAGCCCACCCATATCATCCTTGAGCTGCTCGCCAAGGTCCATCGCGTGGAGCTCCTCCTTCTTGCTACCCGAACATATGGACGAGATCCATGATGTTGCGAGAATCGATCTTCCACCGAAGTTCTCTCTCATCCTACTCCCAATTCGATGAGAACAATGACAACCATGTCTTCCAGAAGAAGGCTATCAGGAAGTTGAAATGCTATTCACGTGAATGGTCATGTGTACGGTGGTTGATTTGCACTAATAACCCCAAATATTTGATAATTTCAAACATGTTTGTACAATAACCCCTCATATTTTCAAATATTTTCTCCATAAGTTACCTTTGATTGCATTTAAGCCTCACTATATTGTGTTAAATACATATACCTTGATAAATTTGTATTGCATGTTATAAAATTCTAATAAAAGTATTTAAAATTACTAATATTGTATTACTCTATTACATACAGTATTAATATCTATTTGAAAAATAAATATGATCTTATATTTTAGGGATTTTATCACTTGTGCCCCTCCGAGATATCACAATTTCAGTTATGCCCCTATCTTTTTGGTAATATCAGTTGTGCCCCTCAAAACTTTCTCCGTCATCAGTTGTGCCCTTCCGTCAGGTTGACCGTCAATGAATTGACTTAACCATGGATTTTTCAAACCTTGGTGCATTTAAGAGGGGTATTATTGTCCAGAGGCCTCTTCTTCCTCCTCCAACCTCCTCCTCCTCCCTCTCCGGCCCGAGCTCCGCCCCGAGCTCCCCTCCCCTCCCCGACGCCGCCCCGAGCTCCCCTCCCCTCCCCGACGCCGCCCCGAGCTCCCCGATTGCCCTTTCCTCCGCACCCTTCTCTCCGCCGGAAGCTCTCACCCAAGAGCTGAAAGACTACCTTAATGCCATGGAAGATCGCATCAATCTCGCGCTGATGGAGCAAGACAACAGAATCATCAAGAAGCAGGTGAAGTACGAACAGAGCAATCTCCCATGTCTGTGGAACACGGTTCCTCTCACCAGTCAAAACATCCCCACCATCTTCTTCATCTTCTGCATGAGACTGCTACTCAAAGAAGCCATGATGACCCAATTCCCCAAGCCCGTCCAGAGGATGAAATCTGCGTCCGTTGCCACCATGGAACCACCCGAGAACTCTCTCAACCAAGATGTATGCGCTGTGAAGAAGAACACACGGGTTTGCGATGTTTGTTTGATCAGCAGAGAGATGCTCATGATAGCTTTCAAATCTTCCCTGTCCATGGGACTTGCAGTGCTCTTCGGCGTTCTCTACAGCAAGGACAATGGCTACTGGTCAGGGCTTACGGTCGCCATGGCCATCACTCCCTAGAGGGAGGCCACGTTCAAGTTGGCAAACCTGAGAGCACAAGGTACTGCGCTGGGAACCGTCTACGGAGTTCTGGGCTCCTTCATATCTCAAAGCCTCATGGAGCTTAGGTTCTTGGCAATTCTTCCATGGATCTTCTTCACCAGTTTCCTACGACAGAGTCGAATGTTTGGTCAAGCTGGAGGTATCGCTGCAGCAGTGTCGGCGATTATAATGATAGGGAGAAAGAACTCATCGGATTGCTATGCTCAATTCTCGTAGAGATCACATTGCAACCGACACGCGCTTCATCGCTGGCAAGATCTAAGCTTTGTCATACCATCGAATCGCTTCAAGAATGCCTGGACATGGTGATCTCCGCAGCAAGCGCACATTCACCGCATGCGTACTTAGCCGAGCTCAAAGCGAAGAAGAAGAAGCTGGTTCAGCAAATCCATGAGCTGAAGAAGCACATCAGAGAAGCAGAAGGTGAGCCAAATTTCTGGTTCTTGCCATTTGCTGCGGCCACTTACATCAAGATGCACGGCCTCCTCTCCGGCTTCTTGATGATTCCGGGGGAGGGGCTGCGGGGGGTAGGGGGAGGTCGGGGCGGCCTGGAGGCTGGGGCGGAGGGCGGCAGGGGGCGACGCCGGGGAGGGGAGCTCGGGGCAGAGCTGAGCGGCACGGGGCAGGGGCGGGGGCAGAGAGGGAGGAGGAGGAGGTTGGAGGAGGAGGAAGAAGAAGAGGATGAGGAAGAGGGTACCACATAACCTTTTCTTTTTTAGTTAATTCCGCCTATGTCCTCAAAGTTAACGGCCGTTTGCACTGTGGATGGACGGTCACTAACCCGAGGGGTACAAGTGATAAATTAGCAAGTTTTGAGGGGCACAACTGATATTACCAAAAAGATAGGGGCATAACTGAAATTGCGATATCTCGGAGGGGCACAAGTGATAAAATCCCTATATTTTAATAAGGGTTTGATGGGATGCCAACATGGCTATCCTGCCCCACTTTTTCCGCAATTATTTTATTTTTTTTGAAAAATTTCACCATGTATATTCATCTATATATCCCTCATATATGACATTTGAATCTCATCAGAAACAGCGACTCATATACCCTCCATCTAGAACATGTGGATTACATCAATTTTTAGATCGTTAAAATTACATGTTCTAGATGGAGGGTATAAGAGTCTCTGTTTTTAACGAAATTCAAATGGAATATAGTATATATATACGCACATGGTGAAATTTTTCAAAAAAATAAAAAAGTGCGGAAAAAAATGAGCGGGGCAGCCTCAATTTTTCTTTTTAATAAATAAAAAGTCAATCATAAAACCACATACAAAGTTAAAAATACATAAAAATTCAATAAAAATTTAAAAATTCTAAAATATCCGCCTAATCTTTATCATGAAAATTATGTTACGATTTTAAGATATAAGTTTTTTCGTTGGTTTTGATGATTTCCAAGTTCCAATTCAGAGAAGTCCACTTAATTGGTATGTAAAATTACATTATTATGAGAAATTAAATTTTAAATCATCATAATACTTTCTATAATTTTTTCAGATGTTTAGAGGATACTATTTTGTTAAGTATCGCAATAATTCGTACATATGCATAAATAGAAGACAAACACATGAAAAAACATAGAAATTGAAGATCTTAGATTTAAATTCTTATGTCTATTTCAGTTAATATTACATGTAGATATTATTAAAATAAAAAAATAATATTGTAGATTGAGTATTCTAAATCTAATTGTGAACAACAAGAAGAAAAGGTTGATCACAATATGAGGGAAATTATTGTTGAATTTTCTAAGGATATGGTTTTTTATAAAGATAATCCAACAATTATTGCATTCTCAATGATGATTGTATGAAACTTAGAAGATATTTTTTCTTTAACATAATAAATATTAATTTTATAATATCAACAATACTTTTTTTACACTAACTCATCTACAGAAAGAACCTTTATTTGTTTAAAATTAGCGTATAAGTTCTTCATAAACATATATATCGGAGATAGCATGGATTCGATGCATGTGTATGATTTCCCAATTGAAAAGTTTTTATGCTACATTATAACTTTACATACATGTATAATTTAGCTTTCTAATTTTTTACCTTTTTAGATTCAAAATTAGTTGATTACTGTAAGTTTATTCATCCACTTCAAATTTTAGATGATTTGTCAATTAAGTATCCTTTTATATTACATAGAAAATAATAAACTTTTTAAAACTAAATTATGAAATATCTACATATAAATATATTTATATTAATCTTTAAACTCTTATTTATCACATAGATGCAGTATCAATGGAAAGAAGACAACTTCTCTTTTCTGTATTATTTTCTCATATTAAAAAACTAAGATATCCATGTGTGTATTATTTTGGATGTATGTGTGAATTATGTTAGTTTGCTTAACTTTTAAGGTGCTATAATTGTAAAAGTGTTCTTCAACATCTAAATGAGAATCAAGGTGCATATAGTTTTATGCATTATTTTTTATGCTATATAATTGAACGTTTCATTAATAAATATTTACTCTTACAGTTATTAAACTCTTAATATATGTTATTGGATGCACACATCTTTTTGCATATTAAATCAAACAAGTGTTAATTGATATATAATCGATCGACTCTAAGTTATACATTTTTTAAACGTAGTCCCTCAAATAATTGAATTTTTTAACCATTTTAATGCATTTAACATTCTTTATAAATCATATATTATATTAAAATTGTATAATTGCGTAGATATCTACATTACTTGGTCTGTTATGCATTACTTTTTTATGCTATATAATTGGGCGTTTCATTAATAAATATTTACTCTTACAACTACTGAACTCTTAATGTTTGTTATTGGAAGCAAAAATCTTTTTGCATGTTAAATTAAACTGTTGTTGATTGATGTATAATCGATTGATTGTAAGTGATACATTCTTTTTTAGATGTAGTCCCTCAAGTAATTGATTTTTTAAACATCTTAATGCATTTAACATTCTTTATAAATCATATATTATTTTTAAAATTATATGGCTGTAAGAACCTATCTTTTCTTTACATTACTTGGTCATCTTTTTTCTATATAATTATTATATTTTGCCGCATTCACAAGTTTTACAGTGATGGTTAATATTACTATATGTAGTTTACTTATATGATTGTTTTCAAACCTTAGATGTCGATTAATTTACTAATTCTATTAGTTTTCATCTAAATTTATATGGTTTCTTCGTTTATAAGATTTTCTCCTATTGCAAGTAACTAAGTTGTCTTTGTGTGCTTACTGCATTTATCTCCATTTATTTTATACTTGGTGACATTTTACGTTTCATTTCTTCAAAGATTACCTTCACTTATCTAATAGGAGTATCGATAGTTTTTTTCTTTTTATTAGTAAACAACAAATGTCCAATATTTATCAAATCTATCCGAAATACGTTTATAGATATAGTGGATTTCATCGTAAGGAAATAGTGCAAAATAATCAAGATACGAACACGAAATATGACATATTAGTTGAGAAAATTTTATCTGCAATAAATTATATATACTATAATGAAAACATGAGTACAAGTATGACATGTCTCCAGAAATAATAAACGTCGTCGTGTCAACATAGTTAACAAGAATACGACAAGTAGAGTTTTGGGAATTTTTCTTCTGCTATTAAGTTTCCAAATCAACACTGCACATTGTTAAAGTTGGAGTTGTACAAGAATAATTTTATTAGTACATGATGCAACTGTTTTATCGAGAGTACACGACAAAGTAAACCCAATGAGGCAGTTCTCCTTTGTGGAATTTAAATATTTAATAGCTCATACATATAATGTTAACCTATTATTATGTGTGGCATGCCCTTTAATTTATTATATATCACATTAGGCAATGATGATCGGACCATACTTTTTTATAGATTAAGTTATTGATTATGTAGTAAAAGGTGAGTTTGGGTCTCAAATAATGTGATCAACTATGATTTGATAAGAAAAATCTTTATCCATCTTTTTTTATGATGTTTAACATTTTCTTCTGACCAAATCAAATAAATTTTGGTATACTGTAATGGAAAAAATACAAATAATTTCTATAGACATATTTCTTTTTACTTATATTATTTAACTTATGATTTCTTATTAACTTATTCACATATACTTTATAGGAAAAAATCATTTAAAATTTAAGTCAGTATTAAACCGACTCTACGCAATTGTATAAATATGTTAGTTTAATAAAATTCTCTTGCAGTATAATTGTAGCAATTCAGTATTCCTTTATACTTTAATGGTGGTTGTTATATGCAATTGTATTTTGTGAACTTATTCCATTCATAACATAAATACATAGCATTTATTTTGTTCACAAAAAATATGAACCAAATCTTTTAATAACATGTAAACTTTTTTACCGTTTTTCATGTTTAATAGGAGATAATAAAACTTGGTGTTTTTTAAAATCATACCAATTCAATTTTTGTTCCGCCGCGTAGCGCGGGTTATATCCTAGTAAAAGTTATAGGCAGGGGATCCAAAAGTCGAGAGAAAGAATAAACAGGGTTACGTAATTTACGCGGAAAGCAAAGGACCGACGGCTGCAGTTAACCGTTACCTTTTGGACTGAGACTTCTCTGCAAGTGCAAACATTTTACTTGGTCCAAAAAAAGCAACCAAAAACGAAAAGGAAAAAAGGAGATGCATACGAAATCAGAGGTTGGAACGCAGTTCTTGCAGTCGCACGGCACCCACGTCAGGTAGCTCCCGGTGTCCAGCGCCACCAGGAACGTCACGTTGGGCGTTCCCAAGCTCATCTCCACATAATACAAACTGGCAAAAGTAGCTGATATTTAATACCAATTCGATTTTTGCATTCCAGTAGTTGATTCTCTCTGGTAGCTTAGCTTGATCGAGCAATCACCTTCCGAAGGCCCTGATCTTCAC
The DNA here is from genome assembly GCA_037367405.1 of Ottelia alismoides. NCBI lineage: Eukaryota > Viridiplantae > Streptophyta > Magnoliopsida > Alismatales > Hydrocharitaceae > Ottelia > Ottelia alismoides. The sequence continues at coordinate 460,531 of JAZKJV010004901.1, read as the reverse complement.
GGTCTCGTTCCCCGCAGCAAATGTCAGTCCCTGCTTGTTCTCGGTGAGCCCACGCCTGTGGAGCTGGGCATGGTCATGCCCGACGAGGGCAGAGTAGTACTCGGGCGTCCCCTCCTTGGGCCAGTCTGGGAAATCAGGGGACATAGACCGGGCCCAGTGAAGAAGCTTGTCGGAGAAGCGGTGATGGAGGTCGAAACCGAAGGTGGAGCTGCGGGCACGCACCGCGAGTAAGGATAGGAGGAGGATGAAGGGAACAGAGGATGCCATGCGAATTGGATTGGAATGGCCGGATGGGGGTTGGGTGTGTTGTTTATGTATGCAAAGGAGGCTGTGGGACTGCAAAAGTCAACTTATGCAAATTTGTGGATGAAAGCAGCGGAAGACTTGTAATTTGCTTCCGGTGATTGTCAGTCACAAGGTATTTCTCAAGAATGGGTCCTAATCACCCGCCCCAACACGTCAGGAACATGCCCGACCCATTCCAACGGGCCCTTGATTTGATTCTATTGGTAATGAGTACCCGTCGAGATACCATTTCAATTTATATATATATATATATATATATATATATATATATATATATATATATATATGGGAAAAATGTGTATGCCCCGGCCCCTAGGGGGAGCTAACTTAGCTCCCCCCGCCCTTTTTTGACATAAATTTTTTATTTTTTTTGAAATCTAAAACCGTGTAAATTCATTAATAAATCCCTATATTATGCTATTAAAATTTCGTGCGAAACAGAGACTCCTACGACCTTCATCCAAACGGGGTCGATTTAAAAAATCCTGTTACCGTTAAAAAATGACTGTCTGGATGGAGGCCGTAGGAGTCTCTGATTCGCACGAAATTTTAATAGCATAATATAGGGATATAGTGATGAATATTCATGGAAGAAATTTTCAAAAAAAAATAAAAAAATGGTGAAAATGGGGCGGGGGGAGCCAAGTTAGCTCCCCCTAGGGGGCAGCCCCATTTATCCCTATATATATATATATATATATATATATATATATATATATAGGAAATATTTCAGATGAGGTGCACCTTTCCTTGCTATATGGAAAGCCACTAATATTGGCCGTCTGATCTGCATCTACGGCCATCATCTGTCCATATTCACTCATGCGAAACCACGCTAAACCATCTCAAAAAACCACTCCCGGTTTTCTATATTTAGCAAATCAGTGGCGTTATGACTCAATCACTCTTCCGAATTTCGCTGATTTTTTTATTAACTATCCCTTAAATTACGGAAATTGGTTTTATACTAATTTTAATTCACTTTTCTAACGCATATGCTTTTCCATCCACATTCGATCTTCATCCCATGGACGATTCCTATTCTTCAGCAAGCGATGATTCTGCATCGGAGTTTATGTCTAACTTTTATGAAGAAAGATGCCAGGTTATTATAGTATATTTATATGTTGTTCTTCAAAAAATATTTCGATTTGATGTATATAGTTATTTTTTGTAACAGGAAAATATCACTGAAGATTCAGGTCATCTCAATTCTGATATCGGTTCTCTCTCCTCAGGTATTGTTTTTATTATACAAATTTTTCATTTTACTAGTATTAATATGATTTTTATCTAATCATTTCATCTGTTCTTCAAATTGTTCTCAAGTTATGCTAAATTGTACTACATTTACAGTTATTGCCAATAAACGTGGTTTCATTTAATTTGTTGTCTTGATATATATTTGACATTATACAATAATACATGCCTATATTTTATTATTATTCGACATATTTTACAATATATTCATTTAATATGATTTATATAATTTCACGATCCATTGTACAATATTTGATTGTATTATACATTATGTTAATTTATTTTACTATTTCTTAATATAATTTACACAATATTTTCATTCTTTGTATTATACCAGTACATTTTTTACGCAGTAATTAATATCATATTCCATTGTAAAATATTAATCTGAATTGTACATTTTATTGCTCTATATTAATTTTTCTTAGTTTAGTTTACGCAATCTCACTTTCTTTGTATTTTAGCAGGAACTCTATGGGATGCCATACGTTTCAGAGATATTGCACAAGAATGTCTTCCAAATATTGAGGTAATGAGATTCCACATAATCCTTTTTTGAGTAAATTTTTTATTGTGTCATTTTTATATTAGGATATTGGAGAAAAAATCACATATACAGAGTGCCTAGCAACTGATGCATCATTTTCAGGTAATATTATTAATATGTGAATTTAATAATTATACAAACAATATATATTCATGGTTCCTGAAGTTATTATTGTTAATATTTTTCAATACTTTTCGATAAATCTGGGAAAAACATCATTAGTTTTAACACGTTTTTCATTTTTATTTAAAATAATGCAGTTGATCCAAGTTCCCCAATCGCAAATTGTTCTAGTTATCAGCATATACCCACTGTTGGTATGGTTTTTGGTTCCATTGAACACGCATATAATTTTTATGAAGCTTATGCTACAAGAGAGGGTTTCAATGTACGCAAAAGTAGCACAAGACATAGAGTTGATAGAGTAACTAGAAACAAGACACTGGTGTTTAAGAGTTTTGTATGTTGGAAAGAAGGAAAATCAAGAGCTTCCTCATCAACAAGAGATGGTTTCTTAGTTGACAGTGATTGTAGCGATGAAAGTATGTTTGAAAGATCGGAGAGAGCTGTTGGTGTTGTTCGAATTGGTTGTAAGGCCATGATGTCGGTTAAATATAGGTTTGTTGATCATGACTGGATAGTGGTTTGTTTCAATGAAGAGCACAATCATAATCTTGTATCCCCCAGCAAACGGCTATATCTTCGTGCCAATAGAAAGTTCTCTAAAGCTGCTAAAATGCTTATCAAGTCCATGACTGATGTTAATATTCCTGCCTCAAAACAATCGGCATTTTTGGATAACGGTTTCATTACAAACAACAAAGTGGGTGGCATTGTGCGTGATATATACAACCTTAACAGGGATGAGAGAAGACGTCGTGATGGTTTGGATGCAAAACTTGTGTTAGATCTCTTTGATAACTGTAAAAAGTTGACCCCTGAATTTTTTTACTCTTATCAAACTGACGAGGACAATAGGCTCACACATTTATTCTGGGCTGACAGTGTATCCATCGAAGATTACAAGGTTTTTGGTGATACAATTTCGTTTGATACGACATATAGAACAAATGAATACAAATTAATATTTGCATCTTTCTGTGGAGTTAACCACCATGGTTGTTCAATTTTTTTTGGCAATGCATTTATCAACAGAGAAACAACAGAAAGTTTTACTTGGTTATTTAATCAATTCCTTGATGCTGTTAGAAAACACCCTATTTCTATAATCACTGATGAAGATCCAGCAATAGGTGCTGCAATCCGTATTTCATTTCCCAACACTGTTCACAAGTTTTGTACATGGCATATTATGGCAAAGCTGAAACTTAAACTGGGTAGACTGAAGGAAATTGTCAAGGCTCTTAAAACATTCAGCCGGCTTGTATGGCGGAGTGAGTCTATTGATCAATTTGAAGATGGTTGGTCAGCAGCCATTTCTGAGTTTGGATTGAGTGAGAATAAATGGTTAGCAGAGAAGTATGAAATAAGACAGAAATGGATAGATGTATATACAAATGACACATTCTTTGCTGGGATGCGTAGCACTCAAAGGAGTGAAAGTATGAACTCATTTTTACAAAATTCTATTACTAAACAGAACACTCTTTTAGAGTTTGTTTCTAGATTCCAGACAGCCATCCAGAGGTTAAGAGAACGTGAGAATGATATGGACCATGATTCAAAGACTAGAAGGCCTAAGTTAAGAATCAAATGGACTTTGGAAGAACAAATGGTTGATGTTTATTCGAAAAGGATTTTTTACAAGTTTCAGAAAGAGTTGAAGGAGTTAATGATGTTAAACGTTCGTGTTTCTGAAATAAAAGATGGATCGACATGTTACAATGTTTCATCAATCGATAAGTCTGTTAGAGATAGAATAGTTTCTGAAATTCATCAGACTGATTATCTATCTTGTGAATGCAAAAAAATGAAATTTCAAGGAATACCATGCAGGCATTTACTTGCTGTTATCAAGTTCAGAGGAGATTCATTTCTTTCAAGTTCTTTTATCATGCCCAGATGGACCAGGAATATTAAGAGTTCTAGGAATTATCCAATCTACAACCAAAATCCCCAACATGAAAGGTCTGGACAGTTAAATGATATATGTTCTCAGATTGTTGCTGAAAGTAGCGTAGAATATGATGATATTTTCTTTCTCGTAAAAGCAAAGCTTCTGAAATTGCTCGAAGAAGTTCATAGTTTAAATTCAAAAAAAAGATTAGCAAATGTATCACAGGATCAATCTTATTTGGAAAATCATGATAATAATAACCATGTACTTGTCCCTGTTACTGCAAAAACAAAAGGTAGTGGAAGGGGAGGAAGACCAAAAGGCTCAGGCAGTCGCCGAATTTCTCAACAAGAATTAAAAAGGAATAGAGGCAGACAATGCAAAGCTTGCATGAAGTATAATGTTGGTCATGATTCTAGGAATTGTCCTTCAAACAAGGTTCAAGCAACTTCAGACCGGTATGCAGGGTTAAGCTGTTTATTATTTTTGTTTTGTTTTGTTGTTTATATAACCTAAAATTTTTTTCGCAGCGATGATTCAGGACAGGCAGATTCACAATAAATATATTGCAAAGTACTTAAATGCGAGGGGGTATATTTTTAACTGACATTTTGGTTACTTTATAAATTTTTATTCGTCTCTTTAGATTTAATATTTCGTTATCACAGAGTTTAACCAGTACAACATATTCAGATATGACATACGTAGTTGTTTTTAAAAAATATGTTTGATTTACTGATGTATTCTGCTTTTTCTTTGCAGGATCTTACTGATCAACCTGGAAGAGGTCATAGTTGCAGCTATTTTAGAATATAGACCGATGTTTAAAGACACTTTCTATTTATTTTTTTCCATATAACAGTGTGTTGACTGTTATATATTTATTGCATGATCTGATGTTAATCAAACGATTGGTAGTTATTTTTGTTTTCATGTGATTAGTTTTTCTGGAAACATTTGAATGTAATATATATGACTGAATCAGTCAAACATTGTATGTTCCATATTGGCTATTGTTCAGTATTATTATCTCACAAAAAGTTTTGTGGTTGTCAAATAATATATCGTTTGGATTCAAAAAAAGATTAACAAAATATATATAACTCTTCGAAATATTTGTTGATAATAATTATGTTAGCAAGTTAATGAAAAAGATTGTCTAAGCGACACAACGTTCAAAACTTAATGTAAAATAACTTAATTTATTGTATAATACGATACATTATTGTGCAAAACAAAATATTTATTGTAATATTTAGATAGTTTATTTATGAGGTGTGATTTACGTGGATTTATTTTGTTCAAATTGTAACGATATCTGATTATTTGATGTTATTTTCAAAATTAAAGAAATATATTATTTTATAAAAGTTCTTCATTCTAATTAACTTAATTCTTCATACCAGATCCATATATCCTTAAGAATGCAAGTCAAAAGATTATACAGATAGCAATATATTTAAGACCATGATAATGCATTCATTGATCTGTATACTTGATATCCCATTTTGAACAAAATCATTTTTTTACATGTTAACACAAGGTTGTTACAATGTAAAAACGACTGTCTTCCATGTAAAAAATATTATCTAAGTGAAACAATGTTCCCAATTTATTGTACATTAAATGAACATATTGTGTAACAACTTTCATTATTGTACACAGTAATAAACTTATTGTAATATATAGTTAATATATATGAGGTTATACAGATCCATAACAGTCGAAGTCAGAGGTTTATACAGATATCAATATATTTAACACCAATATAATGCTTTCATTGATTTGTATATTTAATATGTATAATGATTTACGTATAATGGGTAAATATCAAATATTGGATTTTTACATTGATGTGTTAAACAATCAATATCAGTATTGAAGTCTTGTTTAAGTTATATGCATATTACAATCAGAAGAACATCACAAAATACAATTCATGCATAAAAAACTTAAAAAAAGACGTTATATGGCTGAATTATCTAAGGTAAATAAATTAAACTAAACAAAATTGTTCAGCATTCCATGAAATACCTATAAGTACAACATTGTTCCAGGAAATACTTCTAAACAAAAAAAACTAAATATTGTTTCAGGAAAGTAAATTTCAACACTATTAAACATATATGAAATATGTCTTGACGTTGTTTTGAAAACAACATGCATCATCAGCTCTCAATTAATTTCCAGCTTCATTGTCAACGTGTCCGCATGTCAAAAGAGTACATGCAATTTCGGCCATGAACCATGGAATGTCCTCAAAGCTGAAGTCCAGAGCCCTTCCTTCACACAAGTATTCCATTGTCTTCATCACGTAGACTCCGCAATCCAAGCTGTGAGGAGGTTGTTGCGGGCTGTCAACCACATATATTATATCCCAATCATTCATTGTTTCGTCCACCAAGACCATGCCAAAGCATTCGCACATCCATCCATGCTATAAAAAATATTGTTAAATTCCTTCATAACCAAAAGATTGATTTAATGTAAAAATGTAGAAAATACACATACCCATTTTTGTGCATCCTTTTTGTGAATTTTTGATCCTCTCATTGAGTTATATGCATAGAATTTCCTCGCCGTGAAGTCTGCGACCAGGAGATGCCAGTGATTCTTGGTGTGTATAACTGTGAAAACCTTAGATAATCCAACCAGCCTTTCATCTTCAAGTTCATGAAGGCTGTCCAGATGGTTCAACTCCTCCTTTGTAGCTCTATCAACCGTATTTACAAAATATTGCTGCATGATGAAGATTTAAGTATTATGTTATATTAATAGAATTACATGACATTGTAGTGACTAACCATCTTGTAAATAGGTGTGAATAGGAATGGCATTGTGTCTCCGGTACAATATCTATGTCGCAGAACATCCATGTACATTTCCAAAATCTGTATTCAAAGCAAATGTATCATCTTAGTATTTTTCCAATATTTAAAATATGAAATAAAATTATTTGATTACGCTATCTTCAATCATTTTTTCATATAAAAAATGATAAATTTCTTTTCCCTTGCAAAAGATTCCAAGCGGTGTGAAGTATGTGGCGTTAAATCTGCAGGTTTCATAAAGAAAAGATTAAAATGTAATTACATATTTATTTAAAACATACAATTCTATCTTAAATTCTAACTTACTTGTCTGCCGGGTCTCTTAGAAAGTCCTGAATCAATCTCCTTTGTTCCTCGCTTATGTTGTCGTATCCGATGAAGTCAGTTGCCGGATCACATAGATACTGTAAATTGTAGTTACACATAATATTTAAACAAGTATTTATTATATCTGTAATTATTTAATATTTATTCTCAAGAAGATCTATAAATCATTTCATGATAAAGAATTAAGTCCCAATACACACCTCGTGGTCTGCTTCACTGTGAATAATTTCTCTTGTATCACGGACATCTCTTTTTGCTGCATTCCGCTCTTTAACTCTTTTAGTCAATGAGCTAGGATGCACTTCCGATCTCTCCTTTCTTTTCTTCCTCGGTGCTATTTTATTTTTCTCTGTTATAATGGATTCATGCTCCCCAATACCAAGATCAAAACATGGAATAGACTCTCTATTGGTTACATTAATTTCAGCTTCATGTTTTGCATCCATCTTTTGTTCAATTTCAGATATGTTTTCCACCACAAGTGTATTTTTTTGTGCATCAGCTTCAGTCGCATTCTTCTCTCCTTCCATTGTCATGATCTCATTGATTTCTCTGTCAGTTTCAGCTTGGGTCTGTTTTCCCAGTTTGCCTCTCAGTTCTTCATTCTCTTCTTCCAATCTTCTTAATTGAATCTCGTAAGATACAATTTTTGCATCCTTATCATTGTGCATATCTCTCAATTCATCGACTACCTTCTGCAACCTGTCAATTTCTTTTGAAAAATCGTCACACATGCATTGTTTCTCAGACCCCTTTCTAGCTCGAATGGTAGTCTCTTGATTCAGGCTTTTTACAATTTGAAAATCTCCCCTCTTGTATCTCCCTCTCCTTGCAGGACCATCTTCTGGAACTTTTATTCGGGTGCGGAGGTTTATCTGTGGTCTTCTAACGGAGAACCCGTATTGAATGAACCTTTCATACGGGAAAACATATTCATCTGATCCTATTTTGAATATCTCATTCTTGTGTGGGTTCAAACCTCCTAAAATCTGATATATTTGAAGTATAATAGTTAACTGTCTATACTTTAAACTTATAGTATTTACAACAATACACAATATATAGTTATATCTAGTGTCATATAATATTGCATACCTGTTCATTGTTGAGTGAAGCTATCCTTCTCGACAAACCTTTTATTGAGCCTGCCCATTTCCGTATTCTTGGACGCAGATCTCTGTTGTCGACAAGGTCCTTGCAACAGTATTCTAACATCCATACCTGGTATAAATTTAAAAAATCTTGATTAGTTTCAAAATATATTAATAATTATACAAAAACATGTCTACTTACGTAGAGGCATGCTACACATCCTGTGAGATATCCAAGTGTTGTTCTCGAAGATCCTTGCCGCCTTTGATTTATTCTATGACGCACATCTTCCATGTTGAACAAAAGCATTTTTGCTACAGCATCTGACCAGTTGAAAAATCGGGTATCTTCCAAAGATTCTACGTAATGGAGTAAGTCTCGTGGGAAAGAGTACCCACAGTCTGGGAACAAGAAGGTCGAGAACATGAACAATATCAAACAAGTGACGTATAGAGCTACCGAATCATCATCATCTCTATCGTAGAAATCCATCAAAATATTGACTAATTTCTTTCGATTGAAAATCATCCCATCATCAAATATCTCTTCTGAGATATAGCTCTTCCACTGTAGGTGTCTTCCTTTAACAGTCACTGTAAATCCAGTGCTTGGAATCCCTAATATTGCTCCAATGTCTTCGTCGGTGAAGTTTAGAACCCTGTTCCCCAATTTGAATTGTCGTCCTCCTTGATATTGCTCTACAATCCATTGAAGAACCCTCCTTTCGATATCAACCTTCCCAATGTTTATTAATTTAGAGAATGCTGTCTTATTGAGAAGACTTTGTTGCTTTGCTGTTGGTCTATGTGCATCTATGTATTGAACAAAATGTTCAATAAAGCATCGGTGCTGGATATATCCCTTACCTTTAAAGAAGTATACATATAATTAAATTAATTTTACATACAACACACAAAACAGATGTAACAACTAGAAAATACAAAAATTTATAAAGGGATATATAATATCTATCTTACTGCCATATTTCTCTGTCATGCATTCTTCAATATGCTCATCTTCTTTGTCAGTTGTTTTTCTCAGGCCTTTTCCCATCACTGTAACTCACAAATAACAAATACAACATATTAATAGAATATCTGTAATGATATTATTTGAAAATACATTCATGTACCTTTCATCACCAATGAAGTTGTTCGGTTTGAATCAGCTTCTTCATTCACTCTGTCCTCATCGGTAGAATTACCTGTTAAGTCTTCCTTCATATTTCTTGGCCCCCTGATTTCTTCGAAATCTGATTCACTGCTGCTCATCTCTACAATTTTTTCATTAAGATTTCTTACACGGTAACACTTAATGATATTATTGTTAAATTTTTTTTCCTTAAGATGCCTTAATGTGTAACTCTTAAACTAACATTTACTGTATGCATGATTAACTAAAAATTTATTCATCAGACAATGATCGTATTTTTAAATTTTTTTTCTTTTGCTTTCGACCATCAGTATTGATAGGTTTTATTGTTTACATGATTTTTTTTACTGTCCTAGTTTAACAAATTAAATTGTAAACATCAATTAATAAATCGTTCAATTAAAAATCCATCATTTGCAAAAAAAAGATAAACAATGGTATAAAAACCTACATTGTTCAGTTTCATTTTGTTCGTAGTAATTTTTTAGAAACGAAATACTAAGATATCTAATCAATATATCATCATAGACTGATATCTGACCTGGATGTCGTCTTCTTAGTATCGATGTCTTTCAGCCTTTGTCGTCGTCGTTCGAAGTCGAGAAACACCCTAGGGTTCTTGAGTCGCTTTGCCTTTCGCGGTGGGAGGGAACTCTGTTTCGCTCTCCTTCTAACCGATGGCGGAAATCACGGTGTTAAAGTCCACATAGTTATTACTTAGAGCTATTTAAGTAAATATATTTATGTAGCTGTATTAGAGATAATTAATAATTAATTACATTAGCTTAGCTAAAAATAGAAACATGTTGTTCCCTAATATTGCTATACCGTCAAATTTCAAAATTTTTTCCGCCATTGTTCATTCGATTGTCAAAATTCAAATTTTGTTCTGCCATTGCTCATTCGACAACGTGTGCATCTTCTTCACGGTTCCAGGTTTCATTTCTTTCGTTAATCTTCATCCTTTTCAAATGATATCTTTTTAAAAATTTTATAGGATCATTCTTATTTTCATCGCTGTTAATACATAGTTTAGAGAGATATATTAAAAAAAATTATTTTAATTTAGATTGAAAATTTTAGTTGTATGTCATGCTAATTGATTCTATTCAAAAACTTCTCGTTTATCAAAATTCAACATGTCGTAAGTATTTTTTTTGTCTAATAGATAATGTAATATGTATACTAAATACTGAAAATGTATAACAAGAATACAATTCTTTATCAAGTACACGATCTTTTATATAGGATTATTCATCCTCTAAGTAATCGAAGCTCGACATTCTTATCAGCTATTTGGATATATTATTGTTTACGTTACAAGTTTTATCTAATTGCTCAATATTTTATTTTATCGGTATGTATTGTGACATACGTGATATAATATACATGTTGGTTGAGCATTGAAAAAGATTTTTAAGATATATATTGTATTTTAATATTTTAAATTGTAAATTTACGTCAATTATAGTAAATTAACGCACTCATCAGTTGAGGTTTCAATCTTTTTTTCTATTTTTATTTACATTGTTAAGTATTTACTTAGAAATACTTATTTTTGCTACTATTAGAAAAAGTTTCGATTTTGGTATGCATATATTGTTGTTTATATTGACATATTGTAAATAGGAGAGACATATTTCATATAAATGCTTATTATTGCATTAAAATTTTCAACAACTTCTTAAAATAAGTGATTTTTTTGTATACCTTTGCAGTTTATTGTATTGTATGTTAATCTTTAGTAAATTTTGCCAATTTAATCTAAACATACCGACAATATCATTTTCCAAAAAGCATGTTATTTTAGATTTTTTCCTATATTACCAACATTTAATTCAATATATATCTTTTCTGTGTAATGTGTTATACTGTAGAAATTAGTACAATATGACGCTATATCTCATTTGTCTGCTAGAGAACGTAATCCAATCCTCATTTATTGCAAATATGGAAGACTTAATTTTGTATTTCTTGTCGTTGTTTTGTATAATAGTCCTTATTTTTGTAAGTAGTAGTAATTTAAACAAACACATACATCTTAACAATTTTTGGGTCGTCCATTTGAGGTAATTTTGACTTATGATGTAAAGTTCTGTTAAAGGAATTTTTCTTTTCGATATGGTGGTACAAATTAAAACATTAGTGTCCACGTATTGTGTTATACTTTGTAATATAGTATTTGAAAGAGTTATATGTTATATAAATGTTAAAAATTTCCGTATATATGGAAATAATTTAAAATTGGCATGACTTTCTTTTGTATTATTCTGCACTGTATTGTATTGTGCGCTGTTATATTGTAAATCATCGTAACGTAATATATACATACCGACAATTGCAATTTATAATATGTATGCTCTATTCTAGATTGACCCATTGTTCCAACATGTTATATATTTTGGTTTTTCATTATATTGTGTCACAAAAGAAACATATATTATATTCTAAAGATAGTTGTCATTATAATGATATCAATTGTATTTCAGAAACCAATTGTTAATGTATATCAGCATCTATATTGTATTCCTTTGCACCGTATTGTAATGTAGAATTTAATTTTATAATTGGCAGTAATTTTATTTAACCCATTTAGGAAAGTTTTTTAATACTAATTTGAAGTAATCATAGAAATTTTTGAATATTCGAAACTTTTAAAAATATTTCCTTCTTTTGTTAGGCGCTCAATCTCCTCCTTAATCTTAGCTAATTAGTTAGTTCGAAAACCACTCCTAACTTTTCCTTGGTGGTTTTAATCTCATCCATTAGATTCCCATCTTATGGTCATTATGAGTGGCTTTCCAAGTACCAAGGAAAGGTGCACCTCATTGGAAGGGCCCTCTATATAGATATATATATATATATATATAGCAAACAAATTCCATTACTGATCATTATAAATGTTCTTTAAAACTCATTTATCAAATAGTTTTGCGTCGAATTTGTCGGGTTATTTATATTTTATCTTCCGTAACATTTAGACCATCCAATAGACAAAAATTTAAGCTGATTGGTATATTTTTTAGTATTACCGATATATTAGCAAATATTTTTCTGCAGATTTGATAATGAAATTTAGGGTTTTTAATCGCATGTACATTTGTAACTTCTGCAATATCAATTTATACCATGTTTTTTGTATTGTCATTTGGTCCCCAGTCTTCTTACGAAATTTGCCCTTTGTAATATTAGTTATGCCACAACTTTACGTTAAGGGAAAGGCAAAATTATTAATTTTGAAAGAAGGGAGGGGGCATAATTGATACTTTTAAAAGAGGAAAGGGCTTAACTGATAATGAAGAAGTTAAGGTATAATTGATAAAAATCCTAAAATTTTTATATCAAGAAATTTATGTATATAGATCCATATCTATATTTTAATACACACACATGTGTGTGTGTGTGGGGGGGGGGGGATACATTGGCTGATGTAGGTAACTTACCTACATCAGACTATTTTTTCATATTTTTTTATTTTTATGAATGAAACCTTAGCGGGATTCACTTGATATATATAGTAGATTATGTTACTTAAATTTTGTGGGAAAAAATATTTCTAACATGACCATTTGAAAGGGATCAATTTCAGGAACTTTGTTACCATTAAAATTTAATTATCTTCATAGATGAGACAGAAGTCTCGAATTAAGTTAAATTTATAATGACACAATGGTGGTATATTGTGATGAAAAATCCTCGAGATTTCATTTCAAACAAATTTAAAAAATAATGAGAAAATGACATGATGTAGGTAAGTTACCTACATCACCCGATGTACGATTCTTTTTCCTATATATGTATGTATGTATATATGTACGTATGTATGTATGCATACTGGGGAAACTTTCAATAAGGTGGACCTTTCCTGGATGCATGGAAAGTCACATCAATTTAGGTATTTTTTCTATTTATTTTACAATTTCTAACTCCATAAATTTAATACTAAAATATAACATAATATGCATATCATGAAAGTTTATGAAAATATTAGTATATTTAAACAAAAAACATTTGTTAAAATTTGGATGATATATTTTACAAGACTGTATGATCATCATTGTTTTACAATGTGCAATTTAAATTTACAAATTGTTACACAATTTACAAATTTAACAGTGGCTTTTTGAATTTCAGGAAAGACCCGCTCATTGAAAGGGTCCTATACATATGGGGAAGCTGAGCCAGGAGGTGCAGCCAATTGGCTGCACCCGGCTCCCTGACCGTCCGATCGTACTCTTCCCTCGCTATTGGATTGACTCCCCTCAATCGAGCCCCACACTTGTGATTCTCTCCACACCCCTTTCCCGTCCAGTCCCAAATCCCGCAGTCTCACTGCCTCCCCTCCCCGTCGGTGCTCCCCTGCCTCGCCCTCCTCGCCCCCATTAGAACCTCGCACTCCTGGGTTTGTCGCGTACTCCCCACCACCGTGCCTCCCTCCTGTTAGCTCCCTCCCCCATGCACATGCTTTTAATGGCTTGACTCCGGAAAGAAAGAGATCAACTCCTCTCTTGTCCGCATGTGCTCACCTGAACCACATGCCCCACAGTACGTTCCCTCCCTTCCACTGTATAATCGAGGAAACACTGCAATCAAAATCTCTATCTTTTTGGTTTGTTTCTAGCATCAAAGTAGCTATTGGGCTCCGATATCAATCAAAATATCTATTGATGGAATTATGAGATTAAACTGCTAATCAATAAATCAAAAAATGCTTGGAAAAATATTACCTCTTTGAGGAGATATTCATGGCTCTAGAGCTTCAGAATCATAGTCTATGTGAACTCAAAATCACCATAAAATGGATGTCACTTCAGAACCATAGTCTATGTGAAACCAAATTTTACTAAGTTATCTAAAAGCCAAGAAAAAATCTAAATCAAAAGGAATATATGAGGAAAAAATCAGCATAGTTTATGTCCTCATTTACTTTTTTTTAAAAGAGTAATTCATCCAATTTCTGAGAAGTGTCATTCGACTAGTGATGAATATGTTATTCATCACTCTAAAAGTTGAAAATAGAGCTTTGTTCCCGAGTAATTAGTTGTATTTCATCACTTATATTCTATAATTAGTATTCATGTATGTGTAGATATATATCCACATTTTAGCATTCATATTTGTATTAAATAAGGAGTCAAATTCACTTGTAAATATTCATTTGTATATTAGCCAAAATCACCAATTTGTATATATTTTATACTAACCTCAAATCCAATACAACCAACTCCATAGTGTATATATTACTAACACTAATAAAGGAAAAATATCAGAAAAATACTAACTTATAAAATTATCCAATAAAACCCAAATCCAAGTTTGAAACTATGAACCTTAAAAGGCGCATATATATCTCATAGAGTGTTCGATTTAAGTCTACTCACTTTTAAAGTAATATACATTCAAAGACCTTTAAAACAAGACTAATTTCATGAAAATCGGAGATCGTACATGAAACTGGAGTTTTGGACCCCTATTGTATATTGTACATCTTGACCTTTTTGCCCATATCTTTTATCCTTTGATTTTCTTAATTATTAAAAATTCAAAAAAAAAGATGAAATTGTAAATATTACTTTCATATTTTCTCTATTTTTATTTCGATTTTTCTCTTATTTAAAAATGGCAAAAAATACAAAAGATAAAAATGTGGTATTTTATACCTAAAAGGTACCATCCAAAAATACACTTTGTATAGATGATTTCATTTGATTTTTGGCCCTTCATAAATGTTGTAGATCTCGTCGAGACAAGCAACTTTTGTGTTGACTACTTTTTGATTAATCCCTTTTGTTATTTCTTTTTAATTTTTCTTTACACTTAATTTTTGAACTTTCTGGGAGCGACACGTGGCAGTTCTTGGAGCCGCCACGTGTTACCCCATTTTTTATTTTTTTATTAATTTAACATTTATTTATTGTTATTATTTTAATTATTTATATTTTATTATATTTATTATTTTTAATAGCCTACTTATATTACTTTATTTATTTATTTTATTCCCTTTTACTTCTTCTCCCTCTACTTGTTCCCCACTCCAAGCTATCAACTCCCGACTCCTCCACTTTCTCCATCTCTTTTCCAACTTCTCCTCCTCCTCCTCTTTTCATTCACATCTACTCCAGGTTAAAAATACATCAAACCACACAATATTTAACTCATCAATTGATCGATTCGTGCGGTTAAATTTTTGATCGATCCTGATTGCCCGATTACAACAAAATGACAAACATAAATTTTTATCAAATTAACAAGGGCAATTCAATGATCAATCAAATGGTGTCGTTACCAGGGAGAGAAACAGCTTAGGATCACTTTAGAAAATTAGATTTACATTTTTCATTCACTCGAGTAGTCTGATCCCTAAGCCACCTTGTAATTATCCATTTTTCTCTCGTAATTATTTTTTTGATCATTTCTGTATATATTTTTCTATCTCTCAGACATAAAATTCCGTCTTTTTTTGCGAGGGCTCGGTGGACTTGGAGCGACTTTTTTGAAGTCGACGCATCTCGAAGAGCATCGAAGGCTGACGATTCGTGGATCGAGTCGGCTGTTGAGACACCAAAGAGATCTTTGAAGAGAGATTTTAACTTGTAATAATTGCATATTTAAAGCAGTTCCCGTTTGGGTTCTCGCGTATATAACTGAATAATAAAAGGAGACTCTCTATGTTGTGTAGTAGCTTGATGTAGAATAGAACCTGCACTTGCGACTCTTAGAGCTTCGTAGGACTATTTATTCTTGTAATATTTAGGACCACCCTTTACCATCAAAAGACGTACTTACACCGCAGAACTTAGCCAATTTCAAATTTGTTCTTCACTCTATAACAGAACTACTTGTCTAGGAGTGGGTTTTCATCTATTGCATTCATATAGTTTAAAATTTCAATTCAGTACTGCATCCCGCATTGTAGAGATATGGAGGCACCGTAAGTCTTCTTACCCAAGCATTCATCATCGTTTTCTCGATTGCATCGGCTTTTTTCCGATTCTCTCTCGATTTTTCTAACCTAGGATAACGGAATTGGGACTAGATGCTAGGAGTCAATGCTTGTTTGAACTAATTATAGTGACAACTAATCTCTAAAATCGGGACTGCTAATTAAATTGGATAAAAAAATTGAGTAAAAATAACCCTTGTTTGCGAGAGAGTAACCCTGACATGGATTTTAGCCTGAATGAGGGTACAGAGTGTGTGTGCATGCCCTAAGGAAGAGCCAAAATCCCCTCCTTCCATATCACGTACCCCAATCCTAGCAAATATCACAGGCTGAATTCCTATTGGTTCAACTGACCAGCGCCAAGTAGCCTCCGCCTATTTTGGTAGGTAGATAGGGGTAAAGCAATGTTACACCACGACAAGTTGCTAGTAACCCTTCAAGGTAAAGTCAAAAGCCTTGTAAGCCTCTGCATACATCGGTAGGTAGATAGGGGGCAGATCCTTGAACTTTCAGCTGGTGATAGGAGCGAAGAAAGGAGGGCTGTTGGTATCTTAGCTGACAGGTTAAACAAGGGAGACGCATCCGGCTTTGAACTGACTTCCCTTTAGGCTATCACGTAATCCTTTCTATTTTCTTGAAAATCACATTTAAAATCAACCAGACTAATAGGACTTAGCTTCGGGTCCTTCACCGTGTTGAGTGTGAACTCATGGTTTTCTCTTTGTATCTGTCAGTATGTGTTACCACGTGTAATTGCACATTTTCTATCTTGATTTGCTTACATTCATCCTTTCCTCTTCAAGATAGGATATTGATCCTCATACCCTGAGAACTCTGGTCATTCCTCCTCGACCATATACTGTTCATCTTCGCCTTCTCCTTATTTCATGTATCCTCTACCATCCACAAGAGATCCTTACCCGTGGTTGGTTCTACCACGACCCGATTATGAAGTCAGAACTTCGACTGACTTCTCCACTTATTCGCATTTCTCACCTATTATATATTCTAACACTCCGGATCCACTACCATCTTGGGTTGACTGTCTTTATTCTCGAGAGCCTGCTAGAATCAATGAACTATACGAAGAGAAATCCACTACTGAGACAGATGATTGGAAGAATTATGTGCCCCCACATACTTCATTCTCATCTCAAGTAGGGACGGGACAAAAATTTACATATACACATCCTGACTTGACCTTAGGGCATAACATGGTCGATCGAACATACCGAATGGAGAGGCATGCACTTAATGATCTTCCTGACTTAATTGGCCCTAGTAATCAAGTCTGCATTGTCCATCCTTCATATCACACATTCGGAGAGCCTATACATTCGCAGGATTGGACTCCTGGATTCAATCTAGGAATCCCCTCGACTTTATCATATGAATCTCTGACCAATATATGACATGGTCAATACTTGACCCAACACTACATGCTAAAGTCTAGATATGTTGAATATGATACCTCAATATCTCAGCAGTATCCTCCAATTGATCAGAACTCTCCCATGATTTGTCATGAGAATTTTGTGGAGGATGACATTTCTAGACTTATTGAGAAAAATGAATCATTATGTAACAAGTTGAGAGATATCATGGAAATATTGTACTCAATTTCTACCAGTCTGGGATGAAAGTAGAAAAGGAAATAAGTAGATTTGATGATGAAAACCGAGCAAGCATTAGGGAACCCACACATTTTGTACAACTGGAGTCTATTATACCATCCTCTTCTACTAACCACTTACACTACAATTCAGAGTCTGACCATTCACCCATCAAAAATACCAAAAATTTGAAAATCTAAAAAAGACCAAAAAAAATAAAAATGACCTAAAAAATAGATCCCACCCTAAGGGAAGCACTCGATAAAGAATTGATTTTTAATCTTCCCTTAATAAAGGCCATATATCACATCCTCGACCTCAAATGATTTATGAGAATTAAATTGATGCCTAAGAGGTTGGGCAATAAGAGGCCAAGTACTAAAAGACACATAGTGTCTATGGCCACCTCCTTGGTGATGGGGAGAAAGATCAAGAACCGCAGAGTGAAGTGGTTGCCTAGGGTTGAATGTGAAATCAAAGATAATATCTTTACCCATGCAAGAATCGATGATGACTCACTGATAAATATCCTCCCGGCCTCCGTGTTTGACAAGCTCAAATACATGGCAATCAGAAAGTTGAGAGAGAATGTTCAGCTGGCTGATCGATCTATCAAACAATCAAGAGGAATCATTTCAGTCATCACTACTTTTCAAGGTGTTGTACTCCAGGTAGACTACACGATCATTAACATTGAGCATTGAGGAGAGTTTACCCAGTCTCCTATTATTCTCGAAAAACCATTCTTAGCCTCGGCTAAGGCGACTATAGCTTGCGAGACTCGAGAAATTGATTTTACAGCATTGGGAGCACTTCGACCTTACCTATTCTTTGATAGACTTTACTCTAGGGTACCCCAAAAAGTTGTTGATAGTTGTGACCATCAAGAGGTAGATGAGTCCCACCTCTCTACCACACCTGAGAAATCAACTATCGAGTGGACCGTTGGTTTAGAGACTCCCTACACCACCACTTCACTAAATGCTTGTACCACAACCGTGATAACTTCTAAGGAGGACTCACAACCCGAAGATATCATTGAGTCGGCCATGATTTTTGCTGATTGCCTTGACCATTTTGATGATCCGACACAAGAGTCTAATAATGACAAGCCAACTGAGATCACTAGAACTTTCCCGAGATGTGCGCTAACCCTTCAAGAAATTACAATATATATGGTGACTCGTCTGACGAAGAATCCATGGTCAGCATTGCACAACATCCCAGACCTTCAAAGGAGACAACCAAGACTAAATTGACCCCACCCAAAACCACGGTTGGTCCTTCCTATAGTCGGTTATCCAGTGAGAGGAAGTCGAGAATTAATTCCTCGAGGTGTTCCCCCGGACCCCTCAAGGCGCATCACTCTCCTCTACCTCTCAATGATTAACATTCTAGAAAACCGACTAAGAAAGTTTCCCTTAACATACCAGAGAAGGAATTTTCGAAGGAATCCTCATCAGGTCCAGAGGAGGTCATTTATATGAGTGAGCTCAGTTTGGTTGTTCTTAAGCCGTATCTAAGCAAGCAGTCGTGTGTCGACCCTCGTTGGACGATCTCTTCACCTCACTATTATTCATCTGAGGATGATTCCGACAGTGACACATATGTATATTATCCACCTCCTCGCTCCTGTAAGAAGGTTCGTCATAAAACTTCTTAATCCTTGTATATTCTCACTCCTTCTTGTATATATTGTCTTTCCCTTCCTCCTCAGTGATTCGAATCACTCACCCCAAATCCATATCATTTCATTTTATGGCTATACTTAGGATGATCAGATCCTAAGTATAGGGGGGAGAGTGACCCGAGTCTCTTCACCATTGTATATACATTCTCTAAATCTCATAGGTTCTCACATCCACTCTTGTCCTAGACTTAGGCTGACCATAGCCTAAGTATAGAGGGGACCGATGCTCACCATGTATATACTCATCCATTTCACTTCTTAACCTCGTCCACCCCATTTTTTTTATCTTCTTTTACACTTAGGTTGCAAGAGCCTAAGTATTGGGGGCGGAACGACTTCTATACCTTTTATAACTTTAGCTCTCCTACGTTTAGCATGAGCTATGTCTTTTTCTTCATTTTTCATGCTCTGAGGATATAGCATACACTAAATACAGGGGGGTGTATATATTATATATATACTTTACACGTATTTTCGTGTATTTCCACGTATTTTTGTATTTATTATGCAATAATTACGAGGTGGGTAAAAACTGAAAAAAAAAATATTTGTAAAATACATGTATACTAGTATGTATATTGTATAATTGGTATAATACTTGTATAAAAGTTGTAAAATTCTTGTAAATAATACTCTTGTAAAATTTATTGTAAATAGGGGTATATCAGAAAAAAAATGATGAAAAAAAAGAAAAAAAAGAGAGAAAAAAAATAAAGGCTTCTTATTTACTCTTGCATATCATCCTTGCATTGTGAAAAAAATGTGCCTTGCACTTCGTTCATCTACATAACATGTCATCTACATCTCATCTGCGTATCTTGCATATGCGAAGTGAAAAGTTTGTGAGTTTTGAACCAAATTATGAATAGATGTTGAGGATGGATTTGATTTGACCTTTTTCTACCTAATTTCAGAGGAACCTTATAGGAAATGTAGTTAAGATTTATCAGGTCAAGTGACTTAATTCTTTGAGTCTGCAAGTCTATATTCACATGTGATCTTGATTGGTCTAAGTAGAATATTTCGTGTACATGCATGATTCTTTTAGAAAGTGACCCAACCTGGACAAGCACCATGCACATAGCTCTTCATTGATGAGGTGGTGAGGAGGTATAATCCTTTAGCTTGGAGTAGCACACGGGTGGAAACATTCGTCCTCCTCAAGGGAGGGTAGTGCATCTCTACCTATTCTGGTGGTGTTGACATCTAAGGATGGGATGATGTGGGTTGCAATAAAGCTTTAAAAGAGGGATAGTCTACTGATTCAAGGAGAAAACTCCTTATGTACATGCTGCACCTTGTATATATGTCAAAAAAAAAGAAGAAATGGAAAGGAAAGGAAACAAAAAAATGTAGAATTTCCAAAAGTGGACATGCATGATTGAAAAGTAAAATGTCTGCCGGAGTTTATATATAAGGATAGAAAAATAAGAGATTCAAAGCCAGCAGCTGGATGACTTGGCTACACTAGTCAAGCATCCTAGGATAGGTAGCTACACTGACTACCATCTATTCTTCTCTCCACCCCCTCTTCTTGAGATGGTCGCACTTGAACTTAGAAGAGAATACACTGTTCCTCGAGGAAAAAGTTATTGGACCAGAGAATTAGAGTTACCTTATTAGAGGAGGTTGGTTCTTTGCCATTTCTGATGCGGAGAGCTATATTTCACTTGCACAGTATAAGTAAGATTCATGATCATCAGAATTTGCGTACGAGGATTTATTCTGACCTGACTGTTGAGGCATCTTGAATAGAAGACTTGTGGAACTTAAAGGTTGTTAGGTCTTAAATTCAGATCCCAATAAGGTTCCGTCACACAATTAATACAAAGGTCGAGTCAAGCTCCATTTTTAACTTTTGTTCATGACCTTGGTATGGAACCCAAAATCATTTTACTTTTGCATTTTATTTTAGCTGCTCAGGGACGAGCAAGGTTTAAGTATAGGAGGTTGATAAATATGTGATTCATCACTATAGAAGTTGAAAATAGAGATTTGTTCCCAAATAATTACCTGCATTTCATCACTTATATTGCATAATTAGTATTCATGTATTTGTAAATAATATATGTATTTTAGCGTTCAAACCTATATATTAGCCAAAATCTCCTATTTCTATATATTTTATACTAACTTCAAATCCAATACAACCAACTCCATAGTGTATATATTACTAATACTAATAAAGGAAAAATATCAGAAAAATACTAACTTGCAAAATTGTCCAATAAAACCCAAATCCAAGTTTGAAACTATGAACATTAAAAAACACATATATCTCTCTTACAATGTCCAATTTAGGTCTACTTACTTTTTAAGTAATATACCTTCAAAGACCTTCAAAACAAGACTAATTTCATGAAAATCGAAGATCGTATGTGAAACTTGATTTTGAGCCCCTATTGTATATTTTACATATTGACCTTTTTGTCCTTTTATTTTATCCTTTGAATTTCTTATTTATTAAAAATCCAAAAAAATAGATTAAATTGTAAATATTATTTTCATATTTTCTCTATTTTTATTTCGATTTTTCTCTTATTTAAAAATGACAAAAATCCAAAAGACAAAAATGTGGTATTTTATACCTATAAGGTAACACCCAAAAATACACTTTGTACATATGATTTCATTTGATTTTTGACACATCACAAAAGTTGTAGATCCTGTCGAGACAAGTAACTTTTATGTTGACCACTTTTTGATTTAATCCCTTTTTTATTTCTTTTTTATTTTTCTTTACATTTAATTTTTGAATTTTCTGGGAGCGACATGTGGTAGCTCCTGTAGCCGCTATGTGTTACCCTATTTTTTATTTTTATTGTTTTTGGATTTACCTTTTTTAATATTTTTATTAATTATCTATATTACATTATATTTATTATTTTTAGTATCCTACTTATATTACTTTATTTATTTATTTTATTTTCCTTTTACTTCTTCTCCGTCTACTTGTTCCCCACTCCAACCGTAAACTCCCCACTCCTCCACTTTCTCCATCTCTTTTCCAACTTCCTCCTCCTCCTCTTATTATTCACATCTACTCCAGGTTAAAAATACATCAAACCACACAATATTTAATTCATCGATTCATCGATTCGTGCGGTTAATTTTTTGATCGATCCTGATTGCCCGACTACAACAAAACAACAAACATACATTCAAATTAAAAAGATGATTTCTGGATACGTCAACTAACATATGCGATTTATTTAGATTGTAGTAAACTAGGGTTGGATCTATATACCTGGGACATACCCTCGGAAAGAATGGAAGCTTCGACAAATGATGTATAGGATATTATTGATCTATAACTTCAGTTTTTTTCATTTTCCTAAAGCTAAGTGAAGTCTAGCAGGTCTATCATGGGTTTGACTAATAGGAAGCCACTCGTGCAGATTCCATCCAATACTGTTGGTTGTTCAAGTAGATCTGCAATGATCTCTTTAATGTAGGAGTTGTGGTTTCTAAGAACAAGTTTTTTTATTCAAATAGGTTAATTCAGTATATATACATTACCGGCTTTTTCTTGTACAAACTATTCCTTTTAAACACAGATATATTATAGGATTTTTACAATATATCAACTGGAAGGTAGTTCTTTCTATTACCATAGATATATTAAGTAACAAAAATATAGTGACAACCAATACCTAATATGAAGTATTTTGATGAGCAAGAACGAGATACGTCGAAGGAAATAATTGAACTTGTGTATACCACTGGAAGTTGTCTTTCTAAATTGCTTTCAATGTAATATCGTCATCTACCAATGAATTCCATGCAAAAGCAAAGATACATAGTTTCAAAAGCCTCACTATATGATTATCTATTCTTGTCATATATGTATTGTTTCTTTGGTACGTTATTATTCAATTGCTATTTCTCGCGAGATGTTTCCCATGCTCAGCAAGGCAAGGAAATAAGCTTAAGGAAATTCTTCTCTAGGAAAACAAGTTGTACCCTTGTTGAGAAGTTACATTTGGAAGCTAGCCATTTAAACTTCCAACATGGTCGCAGGTTGTCAAACTCTAAATTTTATCCCATTTTCAATGCTTCAAGTTTCGGGATCAAGGATGTCTAAGTCGGTACCAAAAATGCTGGTATTGCTTTGATGATAACGATAAATTCATGGCAGACATCTGTCTAAAGCATAAACTTTTTAAAGAGATTTTATCACATATAGAACCCAAAGCATTGTTTATAGCAAGAGAATATTACATAAAGAATTCTTTACAATGGAAAGTTCAGGGAGGGGATGCTCAAAAACTACGCTGGCCTATTTCCCAATAATCACCTCATGATTGCCTACATGCCACCCACATCTTACTACAGTCATCTCATGATTTTCCAAAATGAATAAAGAATGAATAAAATGAAAGGGAATTTTATTGGTATTGTGGCCCTTATCTCCCCCTACTTTGTTCATTGTCGACCTATTCATCGGGATGCTAGGTCTCGGGGTTTCGGGTCATAAAATATTTACAATATTTTATTCTTTTTCTTTTCTTTTCTTTATTCTATAATTTTGGCTTAAAAACTGTATTTTATACACTATTTATACACCCATGCATGGATGTTAAAATGTATGAATTAAGGGTATTTACATGCATTTGACAGGGTTTTTGAGGCCAAAATGATAGAATAAAGATGATGAAATGTGGATTCATCATCCATCTGCAGATCCACCTTCGAGGTCTGACTACTACCTCCACCTTCCAACAACACCGGACCTTTGCATCCCCTCCAGCAACCTCGCATGGCCCCCTCAAGATCCCTCTGCCTTCATATCACTAGCATAACTATGTCAGAGCTTGGGAGGGGTCGTTGGATCCCCACCTCCACACCACCGTTCTTGGGCGAGCACGAGGCATATGTGCCATTGGATTCTAATCCTACGGTGCATGCACGCTATCATCGTCAATCATTTGGTACGCCTGCAGGTTCGTCATCACGGACCATCCACACTACACATTAAAGCTATTAGATCATCCAGAACTGCTGGCCTTGATCAGTACCCAAGCCTCCACTCACACCTCCAAGATCGGGATGCCTGAGGCTCCGCTAGAGGCTCTTCGTTTCACCGCGTGTATGCCCGACCCCGAGCCTCGCTCTACACCTAGCCTCTACATGCAGAAGGTAGGTGGGCATGGATTTTTTTGGGCCAACACCCCTTCACCTCTATCAAAATTACATCCATGTCATCCTCACGCACAAAGCACATGTCCTCTAGGGCTATTTGCATCCAAACCCCTTAGGTTCCTCTAATTTACACAATAGATCCCCCCCCTGCGTATGGGATGTTTTCAATAAACCCCCTTTAGGATTACATTATTGCATATAAGTCCCTCAAGGGCTATTTTTTATGGATATATTCATGTCTTCATGCATTGTAGTCCATGGATCTTTGACATTGAATATTTTGTTCATTTGAACTCCAAATGTTGCATATACTATGTGATTTTGAAGATCTTTTTATTCTCTCTCATATTCAATTCTTAGTGATTTGATTAGTGCTAGTTTGCCATTAAATTCTTATTGATGTATTAAATGGATCTGTGCAAGTTATAACGTGATGATTCTTGGTAATTAAATTTGAGAAAATTGATCTCTTTATAGGAGCTATACAGAGGAGGCTTGAATAGTTTATTCCATATTTCTTTGTGATTTAAATTTATTCATTGAAGAAGTTGTCATGGTTATTCTTGATAGATCAAATTAAATTATTATAGGATTAATGAAATATACAACAAAAGTGTGCCTAATTGCTCAATTAATCTTTATCATCTACATTCGGTTTTAAAATGATGAAATATTTCTTGAATCCATTTAGATCTATGAATTATTTGGAATTTCGTCGTCACCTTATTTTATTGAGTATTAATTTTACAACCACAAATGTGTTACTCTTCTTTTCTCTTTTTTTCTTTTTATTTGTTTACCTACATATGTTTACTTTCATCTCTTACATTTTTTTCATAAGAATTAACTATTGCAAATAACTAAATTACATGAATACTTAAAATCATGCAACTAAGAATCAGTATTCCCTGAGTTAGACCTTTCTATAAATACCAAGTTAAAATTTCTACCTATTTAAAAGGATGGTTTTTGTTTATTCGTTTTCTACCACATATACTATAATCTCATATTCTCAAAGAGGTGAAAATCTACTTCATAACACACCAGCTCGTCGGTGTATTGACTTTGATTAGGTCATCAACTTAATGATCTACCTAATGAACATACTTAGACATATAGCAACACATTTGTTTTTGGTCAGATGATGCATGCATATATCGTGTTTGCATATGATATAGGTCCCAGTTATCTCGATCTTGTTAATTTAACTCTTTGACTTAACTTATCTGACACCTCTGAATCTCTATTCCTATGTAGAGGATATGCATCAAGAGGTTAGTCAGTTATCAACCACTGGTGTAAAAATTGCTATCTCCTTCTCAGTCTGGAGATCCTTTCTCAATAACAATTTGATGATGCTAGTGAGTCCTTAATTTAACTCTTTAGATATCATCTCATCACTAGCCTCTATGCTCCAACCATTAGATCAAAAGTCGTATGATTATCAAGATGATCATGGTACATAATCCTAATTGTACTAAGAGACCTTATAAATGCATTCATTCATTGATCTCGGATATGATGTGAAAATCAATAACTTATATATATATATATTTATGCTGCAATAACATTTATTGCAAAAATATTTTACCTTGAGTTCAAATGTGCAACAAAACAAACAACCAGTGCATGTTAAACTTTAAAAAAACAATAGATTTTATTTTCTTTCCAGCATTTCTACATTATTGGATCCCTTAGTTTTCATCTTTAAGAGGATTATGAGTAAAAAGGTTAGCAGAATTCTATCATCCCTCTTTGTCTTTTATTTTGTAGATTTTGAAGTAGAATTATAAAGATGGGAAAATTTGTAGAATACTATAGAATCTTATTTTACGAGGAAATCTATTTGGGGGGGGGGGGGGTGATGAATACCCATTCATCACTCTTTATTCTTCTATTTTAGCTACAAAAACCTTTGCAAATACATGTAGATATGTGTAAATACAAATAAATACCAAAAGCATGCATTGTGTAAAAATCTATAATTAGCATGTTTTTGTGCACAAAATAAAAGAATAAAGAGCAAAAAGAAAAAGAGGGAAATATTTAGAATAAATATTGAGCAACCTAACCCAAGGGAGGGCTCAACATGGGCCTGACCGCATAAAAGCCAAGTAGAGGGAGATAGGGGCTCACATATGTATATATTTGTAAATAAACAAAACTTCATATTTTCCTCACCCAAAAATATGTTTGTCCATATTGTGTGTATATTTAGAAAATATCAAAAACAAAATAAAAAGATAAAAATCAAAAAGTAAAAAAATACCCTTCCTTCACCATGTGCATAGACCATCACCCTTGTATTTATTTAACCTTGTAAATAAATTCATTTATTTTCTAAACTTTTTGTAAATATTCTATGTTACATATTGTAAATATATAAAATAACAAGAAACAAAACAAAAATCAAATAAAAATTACAAAAATTGAAAATACAAAAATACCTTGTATAAATACCATGTGTATAAATGTATTCACCCATTTATTTCACCCTTGTATATAAGTGATAAAAATAAAATAAAAATATTCTTTTATTCCTCATTTTATCTTGTAAATAAATAAAATACAAAATGAGCATAAAAATAACAAATAAAAAATCAAAAATAAAAATCCATATAGTGTACATACACCTATATATATAGCTACCCTATTTTTATTTCCAAAAATTAAATAAAAATCACCAAAAAATAGAAAAAAATAAAAGAAAAATATTTCATGTTTTGAGTTTTCTTTAATTCGGCCTATTTCTGCCCTAAAATAAATAAACAAAATTCGGGCACACGTGGCAGCGTCTGACTGGTCCACGGGGGAATGTTGACCCCGGTCAACTCCCCCGCGACCTCCTTCCTTTTCTGGAAGATGCGTGCCGCGCCTCCTTCGCCGATTTATCCACGCTTCTCCAGGCTGTCACCCACTCAACCCCCGTGCTCGGATTCTTCGCCGTTCATCCCTCTCCCTCGCCGGATCCTTCGCCATCAAATCCACGCTTTCCATCGCCGTCTCCACTCAACCCTAGTCGACGCTGTCACTCTATATATTCTCATCTCCGCCGCCTCCGCGCCCATCTTTGGACCCTCTCCTTCTTCCCAGTGACCTCCATCGGCATTGCGAGAGTGACAGCAAGCTTTTGCCCGTGTTGCAGTGAGGTGAGGAGGCGTATCCTTTGATCCGGCGATTCTCGCCGTCCTTGCTCCGCCGCCGGCGTCGAGCATCGAGCCTCAGGCCTTGACGCCCTTCGAGGCTACGACCAGGAGCAAGATCAGCTCCAGCCCAGTCTACTGCAGCCACCAGGTAGTCGTTTAGATCTTTTATTCCGTTCAATTTCCGATTTCGCCCAAATCATAGCTCCGACGTACATCCCCGATTCCGTCCATCTCGCGCTACATCTCGACCATCCGACCCGATCAGCACCTTCGCAATCCCCTCACGCACCTTCTACGCACTTTCACTCAACCCAGATCGCACAGGATCTGGGAGTCGAGCTCCATCGCCTCCGCCTCGCCGGAGCTCTTCCGCCCCACCGCACCGTTCACCTTCACGCCACCTAACCGGGTCGAGGCACTTTGCCCTCGACCCGCGAAGCTTCTTGACCACTTTGCAGGTCCAAAGGGGGTGCCTGAGCCTCCTTCACAGTTCAGCCAGGAGCTTCGAGCCACTAGGCCTCACCGGAGCCCCTCCAGGGCTCGGTTGGGCCATTGGCCACCACCAGCAGCTGCGGGACAGCCCAGCGGAGCTTCTCCGATCATTTGCAGCAGCTGAGGAGGATCGGAGTGCACGCAGGAGGCCGGCGAAGTTCGCCGGCCATCAGTTCTTCCTCCACCTTCCAGAGCCGTCCGATGAAGCCCTCGCTCCAGTTCTAATCCCAGCCGTCGATCTGTAGAGGAGCAGCAGCCGTCGATCCATCTGAGGATCTCATCCGGACCGTTGCAGCCGAGGAGAGAGGTGCAGTAGCCCAGCACCGCTCGATCGTCCACGTGCCTCTCCCTTAACCGTCGATCAGAGCCGAAGAGGAGAAGAGAGAAGAGGCACCGCCATTCAGACCGTTCGATCACCCACGTGGCGCACATCTGACCGTCGGCTAATAAAGGGGTAAATATCGTAGGCCCCCCTCTTAGTTTGTTATTTCCTGTTTAGTCCTGTAATTATTTTTAGAAACTTTTTCACGTAGGATAATTTGCATTTGGAACCTCGTGCTTTATTTTAATTGCATGTATGCCCCTGTGTGTGTGTGAACACGTGCGTCGTCACGTGTATTTTGGGCTTTTTACATATTCTGTCCTGTGGATCTGGAATGTTATGAATTGAAAGAATATTTTTGAGAAATT
Source organism: Ottelia alismoides (assembly GCA_037367405.1). NCBI lineage: Eukaryota > Viridiplantae > Streptophyta > Magnoliopsida > Alismatales > Hydrocharitaceae > Ottelia > Ottelia alismoides. The sequence goes on along the minus strand of JAZKJV010004901.1, from coordinate 431,283 downwards.
ACATTTATGCCCCTGTGAGCATTGTTTATGCACATGTGCGTTATTTATTGGGCTTTTTTACATCCATGCCCCGGGGCTTTTGATACGAGTTATCAAATAGCCCTAGGAATTGGTTTTTCTTGCAATATGGTCCCTGTGTGCCCCAGCCACGCGCCACGCGCGTGACTTGCTGGGTATTTTGCACCTAGGCCCCCAGATCTTTGGGTATTTGCACTTAGGTCCCTGTGCACAGTGCCCCACCTTTATTTTTGAATAAAATATCAAACGACCTCCAAATCCAATGAAATTTTGACACATGGCTCCTGCCATGGTGTAGGAATTTCTATGATTTTTGGGGACATTTTTGATTTCATTTATTATTTTTAAAAATTCAAAAACCCCTATTTTTGCTACTGTTTGACTTTAAAAATACCAAAAAAATATAAAAACTCCACCAAAAATTCTAAAAAAATTAGAGACTGTTTATTGCTTGTTGTTTGATTTTCTAGCCAATTTTGGCTATTGTCCATCACTTAAAAACCATAAAAATTGAAAAACCCCTAAAAACTCTTAAAAATTGTAATAAATAAATTAAAAATCCAAAAACAATAAGTAGGGTGCCTAAATTTTCCTTATTCTTTCTAGAATATAGGAAAATTACCTTTAGGGCTTGTTGAGATCCAAAATTATTTTATTTTTGGGTCTTAAGCCTTGCTGGACAGTACCCTTTGTTTTTCGCATTGTTTGATTTTTGATAATTAATTTACCTATTAGAAAAATTCCAAAAATTCACCAAAAACAGTAAAAACCTAAAAACATAAAAACCAATTTTCTGGAATTTTTGCATCATTTTTTGTGTGTTTAATAAATTGTTGAAGTTCCTTTGTGTTTGCCTTCTTTCATTTTCTTACCTTTTAAAAAAATCTAAAAAATATAAAAAAACAAATAAAAACCATAAAAAAGACTCACTTGGATTTCTGACTACATCGTAGGCCGCAAGGCCAATCTGTGCTCCTTGTGTTCGACCCTGGGAGCTATACCAGGTTAATCCTATAGCTAGATCGCTCTATTGTGTGCTTGCTTGTTTTTATCTTATTTGAGTGATTGATTTTTCTTGTTGATCGATTTTGAGGGATTGAGGTCGCAACGACCTGTTATTTATCTCCCTTGATCTCTCGTGAATTTCTCGGTCATCAGAATGAATAGTATCCTGAACCAAGGCTGTGCTCTCCAGACTATCCTCTACGATCATCTCTGCATCAGCTGTATCTGAGTATGAGAGGATGGTCTGTGCTGCAGGATCTGCCCACGCTGCCTCATCATCTGTGATCACAAAATCACAGTCCTGGTGGATGTCTGGCTCTGTGTCTGTCAGCTGCTCTGAATCTGTACTGCTATGTGAGCGGGATCTGGATCTGGCTCTGTAGTCCTTGACCGTCTCTATTTGTATACTTTCGCCCTGGACGCGAAAGTACACCTTCCCACTGTCATGGTCAGTCACTGCCTTGGCTGTGGCCAAGAACGGGCGACCGAGGATGATGGGGGAATCGGTCAACGAGTCAGGGGTCTCCATGTCCAGTACGACAAAATCCACGGGGAATTACAAACCCTGAATCGTGACGACAACGTCTCGCAACAACCCCTTTGGCCTCTTGACAGACCGATCAGCAAACTGAAGGTATGTCCTGCTCTGTCTAAGAGTGCCCAACTCTAAGTGGTCGAGAAGGGCTGCCGGAAGAAGGTTGATCGACGATCCGCTATCTAATAGAGTACGGTCGAACCTCTGCTCACTAATCTGACATCTGACATACGGGGCCCCTAAATCTGGCCTCTTAGTCGGCAGATGATTCTGGATCGCGTAACACGTGGCTTTTGTTAGCACATGGATCTCTGCGGTTTTACTCCTCTTCTTCCTCCTGACTGTGGTCCTATCTCTTAGGGATCGCTGAAGAAGAGGAATGTGCTGCAAAGCCTCATTGAGGGTCAGCTGGATGTGAAATCGGTCTATCATGCCCTGGCTGAACTCCTCCTGCTCTCTCTTTTTTGGATCTTTTTCTTTTTTCTTCCCCTTCCCCAACTCAAGGGCTCTAGGAAAGGGGATCACAGGGTCCTTCTCAGATGAAGGACTAGGAATAGGCCTAGACGGTTCGATGACCGGATCCTCACAAACATCATTCACCACAGTGGGATCAGAAGTAACTAAACCTTTTCCTTTATTCAAATCAGAGTTCCGAGATACATTCATGCGAGGAAAGACAACATTTCTGTCAAAATGAATATTGGTGGCCTCAGTACCACCTCTAGCGGGCTCTGCAACTAGACGTCTTGCGGCTTCAGTACCGCGGGCTGGCTCGACTCTGCTGGTGGCATCAGTACCACCGTCACCATGATGTGCGGCTTCAGTACCGCTCTCTCTTCCTCATCTGGCGCTCTAGATGGATCCTCGTGTTGTCGCTCAGATGAGGCGCCTCCTGCTGGTCTTCTACCGCTCCTAAGTGTGACAAAATCAGCATCAAATAGATCCGACGAGATAACATCAAATGAGTCACTAGAAGTGGTAGGCTCAGTGTGAACTACCTGCTCAGATTTCCTCTTCAAGTTATTCGGATTAGGCTCGATCTGTGCAGGGATGGCAGCCTTCCCTCTCATCAGGTCCCGCATCTCCTGGCGGAACTCGTCCATCTCCCGTCTAAATGTAGCCTGCTGCTCTGTGAAGAGGCGGGCTAGATCATCCATGGCGGGGCTCTCATGGGAACCCGACGGGTTGCCTCTCTGGTAATGAGGCTGCTGGACCTTGGTGCTGCTGTGGCTGAGAGGGGTAAGAGGATGGATGCTGCTGCTGGTGAGCCTGCTGCTCACGTCTCCAACTCTGTCCCTGCTGCTGATAGGGACGAGATACGAAGGAAGATGGCTGGTATGCTGGGTGCTGCTGGTGATCTCTCTGCTGGGAGTACTGCCCTCCCTGACCGGCTGGCTGCTGTTGGGACTGGTTACCCCCATTCCCCCACCTGAATCCGGGATGGTCTCGTCGGATTCCAGGTTGAGGACGGTCATACCAAATCCCGTTGACATCCATCAACGGCTCAGCATCGTAAGGAGCTGGTGGGAGTACATCCAGAGGCTGATCCGGCTGATATACCACCATCTGTAAGTCTGGAGATGGTGGTGACTGGTAAGAGGGCTGCTGCTGCTGGTACGGCTCCGCCTGTACAAGGTGAACTTGTCTAGGCTGCTGCAAGGAGCTGGAGCGCTGGGACGAGCTGCGGCTGCCACCGGAATCGCCTCGCGACTGAAGACGGGGCTGAGGAGCCGTCTGTGCCTCCTGAAGACACAAGAGCTGGGTCTTCATGTCGCTCAGAGTTTGTGCCATTTGTTCCATCTGAGTTATGCCCTGGCACTGCTTCTTCTCTATTATTTCCATGCGGTCCAACTTCTCGCTGATTATCCCCATGTCCGCAGCGGCCGACTCTGCCTGTGCGGCTGCAACTGTGGACGAACTGGATGGACCTGCATCAACCCGTGCTATCCGCTGATACTGCACGGGTCCTGGCGGCTGCTGAGATCTCTGTGTGTACAACCGAGTCTGGGACATCACCATGTAATTTTCTGCCATCTCTTCGTAGATGGCCCAGACTTGGTTGTGGTCCTTGGCAAAGTAGGACCCGCCGCAAGAAGCATTCACCAGACCCTGAAGCTCTGGCGTCATCCCACTAAAGAAGCTTTGAACTAGGTTCGGCTTCGAAATGTCGTGGTGTGGGCATCTATCCAGAAGCTCTCTGAACCTCTCCCATGCCTCGTGAAATTGCTCGTTAGGGAGCATGGAGAAGTTGTTGATCAGGGCCCTTGCTGCATTCGTCCGCCCGAGTGGATAGTACTTGTTCAAGTACTCGGTGCGGAGCTGCTCCCAGGTGTAGACAAACTTCCCTAGATGTTTCAGCCAGGCGGCTGCTCTATCTGCCAGTGAAAAAGGGAAGGCCATCATCCGAATCGTATCTTGGTCCACACGACGGTCGTGGACAGTGCTGCAGATCATCAGAAACTCCTGGAGATGGAGGTGGGGTTCCTCAGTGGCGAGTCCGTGAAAATGAGGAAGCATCTGCAGGGTGTTCGGAGGGAACTTGAAATCCCCCACGATAGCAGGTATCACCACCCATTGGTGCATCAGAGTAGATCCAGGGTTGTGAAGTTCCCGCATCGGTCTTGCTGCGGCGGCGGCTGCCTCTGCTGCGGCAGCTGCTGCTGCGGCTGCTGCCTCTGCATCAGCATCAGGGATGTCTTCCGGCTCGCTCGGCTCGTCTCGCTCTCTTCGGAGTCTCTCCAACTCCCTCCTCATCTCTATCATGAATGCCCCCTGATCGCGTAACTGTTGCTGTACTGTCTCTAATGATGCGATCAGGGTGGAGTTAATCGCTCCCTGGTCTAAGACAAAATGTTCGGGCTGGCGATCGTCTGAACTGCCGGCTCCGGCCATAGGGACGTCTGCAAAATCAGATGAGCCTAACTCAGGTTCTGTCAAATTAATTCGTCTCTCCTCGGGTTCATGTCTCTCAGTAGCAGAAGAAAGGGGATCGAGGGGGAACAGGGTGGAATCGAACTCGGGCCCGGAGAGCTGGTCTCGACTCTCATGGGCCAACCTAGATGATGGAGTAGACGCGCCTGAAAGCGGTGCAGCCAGAGGCTGCCTAAGAGATCGTCTACCCATCATCTTGATCTTGGCGAGTTGAGCGGATGGGATCTGGAGAAAATATGATAGCAAAGCAAACCCCCGGTTCACCAACGCAACACAATCTGAAGACCGTGAAAGTTCGGTCAATTTATCTTGTCAATTTTATTTGGTGAACACACAAGATATCAGAGCGATTACGTGACCTGCTGGGATACCCGATACTCTCTCAACCGACTGTCCCGCACAGAAGAGTCGGTAATCAGTCGAGATGAGCACCGGAGGGCTTTACCTAGTGTTCGGGTCACTCTCTCGCGCATCCAAACCATACAATGAGGGGGTTGCTCTCCCCAAGACAAATTTTTAATGTGAGTGTCTTTTAGGGTCAATAATGTTATCCAGTCCCAATTTTTTTTTTGTTTTTCTTTTTAATTTTTTTCAAAATAAATACAAGCGGCCTAACGGTTTTTCCGATTCTCCTGATGATTAAGTCAAAAACAGATGGGGAAGACGAAAAAGCCGATGCGCGAAGAAATCAATGATGCATGCAGAGAAAGAAATGCGTACCTTGTCTCCAGCACTCTACATGCAAGTGATCCGCGCAGAATTTAAAGACAGAATAAAACTACCTAAATGGTGCAGCGGGAAAAACCGGCCTTAGACAAGCAATTTCTATTGATCGTGAAGAACAATAGTTAGCTAACCGAATCGAGTCCGGAGTCCGATCTTGGGAGTCACTCGGTGCCCGCCACAACGGGTCCTGCCAGCGCTGTATGTGACTCCTCACGGCACGTGGTCTCAAATCCAATTAAACTAACTTTTTCAGTGAATTTTATTAAGGTCCAATTACGTTCTATAGGAACAGATATTCTATTAGGTGTTGGGCCTTAAAATTTACGTCACAATCAATCAAAATTCCTATGTCTAGGGGCTAAAACCGCGAGGAACACCGGAAAAGGCAGCTAGCTATAAAAACCACGATAAAAGCCGCGAAAATCCGAATGGGTCCCCCGAGCACACCGGTGCTCGGCGAAACAGACCCGCTGAGTACAAATGTCCACAAATGTCCAAGTCCAAGTTTTTACAAGAATAATGTTCTCTCTCTCTCTCTGAAATAAAACTCTCTTCTTCTCTCTCTCTCTTCCTGCTTTTCTTCCCGTGCGGGTCCTCAAAAAGTGTACTCCAAGTTCTCCACGCAGTACCTCGCACAAAAATAGAAAGAGAGAGAGTGTCAGAAAACAATTATGATCTAGAGAGACAAAAATAGAAGAATGAAAACTGACTACAAAGCCGTGCTCCCCGGCAACGGCGCCATTCTGATGATCGAGAAATTCACGAGAGATCAAGGGAGATAAATAACAGGTCGTTGCGACCTCAATCCCTCAAAAATCGATCAACAAGAAAAATCAATCACTCAAATAAGATAAAAACAAGCAAGCACACAATAGAGCGATCTAGCTATAGGATTAACCTGGTATAGCTCCCAGGGTCGAACACAAGGAGCACAGATTGGCCTTGCGGCCTACGATGTAGTCAGAAATCCAAGTGAGTCTTTTTTATGGTTTTTATTTGTTTTTTTATATTTTTTAGATTTTTTTAAAAGGTAAGAAAATGAAAGAAGGCAAACACAAAGGAACTTCAACAATTTATTAAACACACAAAAAATGATGCAAAAATTCCAGAAAATTGGTTTTTATGTTTTTTAGGTTTTTACTGTTTTTGGTGAATTTTTGGAATTTTTCTAATAGGTAAATTAATTATCAAAAATCAAACAATGCGAAAAACAAAGGGTACTGTCCAGCAAGGCTTAAGACCCAAAAATAAAATAATTTTGGATCTCAACAAGCCCTAAAGGTAATTTTCCTATATTCTAGAAAGAATAAGGAAAATTTAGGCACCCTACTTATTGTTTTTGGATTTTTAATTTATTTATTACAATTTTTAAGAGTTTTTAGGGGTTTTTCAATTTTTATGGTTTTTAAGTGATGGACAATAGCCAAAATTGGCTAGAAAATCAAACAACAAGCAATAAACAGTCTCTAATTTTTTTAGAATTTTTGGTGGAGTTTTTATATTTTTTTGGTATTTTTAAAGTCAAACAGTAGCAAAAATGGGGGTTTTTGAATTTTTAAAAATAATAAATGAAATCAAAAATGTCCCCAAAAATCATAGAAATTCCTACACCATGGCAGGAGCCATGTGTCAAAATTTCATTGGATTTGGAGGTCGTTTGATATTTTATTCAAAAATAAAGGTGGGGCACTGTGCACAGGGACCTAAGTGCAAATACCCAAAGATCTGGGGGCCTAGGTGCAAAATACCCAGCAAGTCACGCGCGTGGCGCGTGGCTGGGGCACACAGGGACCATATTGCAAGAAAAACCAATTCCTAGGGCTATTTGATAACTCGTATCAAAAGCCCCGGGGCATGGATGTAAAAAAGCCCAATAAATAACGCACATGTGCATAAACAATGCTCACAGGGGCATAAATGTAATTTCTCAAAAATATTCTTTCAATTCATAACATTCCAGATCCACAGGACAGAATATGTAAAAAGCCCAAAATACACGTGACGACGCACGTGTTCACACACACACAGGGGCATACATGCAATTAAAATAAAGCACGAGGTTCCAAATGCAAATTATCCTACGTGAAAAAGTTTCTAAAAATAATTACAGGACTAAACAGGAAATAACAAACTAAGAGGGGGGCCTACGATATTTACCCCTTTATTAGCCGACGGTCAGATGTGCGCCACGTGGGTGATCGAACGGTCTGAATGGCGGTGCCTCTTCTCTCTTCTCCTCTTCGGCTCTGATCGACGGTTAAGGGAGAGGCACGTGGACGATCGAGCGGTGCTGGGCTACTGCACCTCTCTCCTCGGCTGCAACGGTCCGGATGAGATCCTCAGATGGATCGACGGCTGCTGCTCCTCTACAGATCGACGGCTGGGATTAGAACTGGAGCGAGGGCTTCATCGGACGGCTCTGGAAGGTGGAGGAAGAACTGATGGCCGGCGAACTTCGCCGGCCTCCTGCGTGCACTCCGATCCTCCTCAGCTGCTGCAAATGATCGGAGAAGCTCCGCTGGGCTGTCCCGCAGCTGCTGGTGGTGGCCAATGGCCCAACCGAGCCCTGGAGGGGCTCCGGCGAGGCCTAGTGGCTCGAAGCTCCTGGCTGAACTGTGAAGGAGGCTCAGACACCCCCTTTGGACCTGCAAAGTGGTCAAGAAGCTTCGCGGGTCGAGGGCAAAGTGCCTCGACCCGGTTAGGTGGCGTGAAGGTGAACGGTGCGGTGGGGCGGAAGAGCTCCGGCGAGGCGGAGGCGATGGAGCTCGACTCCCAGATCCTGTGCGATCTGGGTTGAGTGAAAGTGCGTAGAAGGTGCGTGAGGGGATTGCGAAGGTGCTGATCGGGTCGGATGGTCGAGATGTAGCGCGAGATGGACGGAATCGGGGATGTACGTCGGAGCTATGATTTGGGCGAAATCGGAAATTGAACGGAATAAAAGATCTAAACGACTACCTGGTGGCTGCAGTAGACTGGGCTGGAGCTGATCTTGCTCCTGGTCGTAGCCTCGAAGGGCGTCAAGGCCTGAGGCTCGATGCTCGACGCCGGCGGCGGAGCAAGGACGGCGAGAATCGCCGGATCAAAGGATACGCCTCCTCACCTCACTGCAACACGGGCAAAAGCTTGCTGTCACTCTCGCAATGCCGATGGAGGTCACTGGGAAGAAGGAGAGGGTCCAAAGATGGGGCGCGGAGGCGGCGGAGATGAGAATATATAGAGTGACAGTGTCGACTAGGGTTGAGTGGAGACGGCGATGGAAAGCGTGGATTTGATGGCGAAGGATCCGGCGAGGGAGAGGGATGAACGGCGAAGAATCCGAGCACGGGGGTTGAGTGGGTGACAGCCTGGAGAAGCGTGGATAAATCGGCGAAGGAGGCGCGGCACGCATCTTCCAGAAAAGGAAGGAGGTCGCGGGGGAGTTGACCGGGGTCAACATTCCCCCGTGGACCAGTCAGACGCTGCCACGTGTGCCCGAATTTTGTTTATTTATTTTAGGGCAGAAATAGGCCGAATTAAAGAAAACTCAAAACATGAAATATTTTTCTTTTATTTTTTTCTATTTTTTGGTGATTTTTATTTAATTTTTGGAAATAAAAATAGGGTAGCTATATATATAGGTGTATGTACACTATATGGATTTTTATTTTTGATTTTTTATTTGTTATTTTTATGCTCATTTTGTATTTTATTTATTTACAAGATAAAATGAGGAATAAAAGAATATTTTTATTTTATTTTTATCACTTATATACAAGGGTGAAATAAATGGGTGAATACATTTATACACATGGTATTTATACAAGGTATTTTTGTATTTTCAATTTTTGTAATTTTTATTTGATTTTTGTTTTGTTTCTTGTTATTTTATATATTTACAATATGTAACATAGAATATTTACAAAAAGTTTAGAAAATAAATGAATTTATTTACAAGGTTAAATAAATACAAGGGTGATGGTCTATGCACATGGTGAAGGAAGGGTATTTTTTTACTTTTTGATTTTTATCTTTTTATTTTGTTTTTGATATTTTCTAAATATACACACAATATGGACAAACATATTTTTGGGTGAGGAAAATATGAAGTTTTGTTTATTTACAAATATATACATATGTGAGCCCCTATCTCCCTCTACTTGGCTTTTATGCGGTCAGGCCCATGTTGAGCCCTCCCTTGGGTTAGGTTGCTCAATATTTATTCTAAATATTTCCCTCTTTTTCTTTTTGCTCTTTATTCTTTTATTTTGTGCACAAAAACATGCTAATTATAGATTTTTACACAATGCATGCTTTTGGTATTTATTTGTATTTACACATATCTACATGTATTTGCAAAGGTTTTTGTAGCTAAAATAGAAGAATAAAGAGTGATGAATGGGTATTCATCACCCCCCTATGCTTAACTTTGCTAGTCCCTTAGCAAACACTTATTTGAAAAAGAAGTGAAAAAGAAAGAAAAAGAAAAAGAAAAAGAGGATGTACAAGGATCAAGGTTGACTTATTAAATTTTTCCTTCATTAAATTGAAATATGGAGCTCGATCAGATCTTTGGATTATTAATGTGTCGGAACCTTATTTGGACTTAAGCTTAAAACTCAACAGCCTCCAAGTTCCACCAATCTATGGGCAAGACTCCTCAATAAACCAGATCAGAACAAGTCTACATACACAAACTCTAATGACCATGAATCTTTTCCTTGCGGTGTAAGTGATATGTGGCTCCCCACCTCAGAAGTAACAAAGAAACAACCTCCCTCAACCTGGTAACTCTAATGCCTCAGTCTAGCAACTCTTTCCTCGAGAAGCGGGGTATTCCCTTCTAAGTTCAAGTGCAACCGGCTCAAGAAGAGGGGGTAGAAGTATAGAGTTTTGGAAGCTTAGCCAGTGTAGCTAAGTCTCCCGCTGCAAGCTTCATGAGATGTAACATGGATACCATAAGCTTTTGCTTTACACTCCGGTGGGGTTATTAAATTTTCAATCCGACCCACCACTTTTTTTGGAGTTCTTTTTGCATTTTTGCATTTTTTTTTTCAACAACTTCTGTACAACATATCTACATGGTGCAGCATATAAGAAATTTCTCCTTGAGCCAGTAGACTATCCCTCTTTTGAAGCTTTATTGCAACCCACAGCTTCTGTCGTTAGCTTTCAACACCACTAGACCAAGTTGAGGTGCACTTCCTTCACTATAAGAAGAAGAGAGGTTCCGCCTAGAAGTACTACCCTCATATGCTACCCCAAGCCAAAGGAAACTGCCTCCTCACCACCTCATCCATGGAGAGCCATGTGTAAAGTGCAGGTGCAAGTTAAGCCATTGTCTCTGAGAGTCATGTGTGTGTTGTTAAGTGCTCTACTTAGGCTCATCAAGATGACATATGCTCATAACCTAGTGGACTCAAAGAATTAAGTCCTTATGGACCTGAAAAGTCTTAACCCTAAGTCCTACAAGGTTCCTCTTGAAGTTAAGTGGATTAAGATCTTATTCAAGCTCCATTTCTCAATTTAATTCCAGGCTTAGTTTAAATGTCAACTCTCATCCAGGAAAAACTATATACATATATGTACACAAGATGCTATTTACAAATATTTTACAATCATGCAAAAATTTTTGAAAAATGTCTTGAAATCATGAATGAATGATGCATGAAGTGCAAGTTTTGCAAAAAGATATTTACAAACATTTACACAAGATTTTTGCAAACTTTTGATTTTCAAAACATTTTGGAAAAATTTTGAACTATATACATAATTTTGATACAAAATATTTTCACAAGCTTTACACAAAAGATTTTTGAAATCATTTTTACAAAAATACTTTGTACACTAGCTATGTATGTGCAAGAATAAAAGAGGTTTATGTACATGAAAAATTTTTAATTTTTGTGATTTTTAGCCATTTTATTTATTAACACACTCACACAAAGTACGAGTTATGGCTAAAGTATGTATGAAATATATACACACCCCCCCTATACTTAGCTCGAACGATGTCCTCAGAGTGATCAAGAGCGATGAAGAAGACATAACTCGTGCTTAGTAAAAGGGAAGTGAAAAGGAATGGCTAAGTACAGGAACGAATAAATGAATAGAATGAGAGGAACTCGGTGGTTTCCCCCTATACTTAGGATTAACTAATCCTAAGTATAGAAAGCTGTACATGAAGGGAAAGCCGAGTGAAGAATATACAGAATCTGCCCCCCCCTATACTTAGGGTAAAATATCCCTAAGTATAGGCAGCAAAAACAGGGGCAGAAAGAATGAAAGAATACTCGCAGGCCCGACATCCCCCCTATACTTAGGGTAAAGTACACCCTAAGTATAGCATAATCATAAGATGAGAAATGGGATGTGGGACTAAAGAATAGAATGATATAGACAACTGGATCTATACAGGCGGAAGAACAGTGAAAATCAGGCGTGAGATGTAAAAGATGTGAGTCAAAAGATCACATCTCACGCAAAATGAATAGCGGCAATAATAACGTCCCGCGGCTCATGATCTAGAAATGGTTTGAGCCGCTGGCCGTTCACTCGGAAGGTACTCTCAGAAGATAACTCAGATATATCAATGCTACCGTTATCGTGTACCTTTCTGACCAAATAGGGTCCTTTCCATTTGCTCTGTAGCTTCCCTGGAAATAATCTAAGCCTCGCATCAAACAGCCATACTTTCTGTCCAATCTCAAAATGCTTGTGGCTGATATGAGAATCATGCCACTCCTTGACTTTCTCCTTGTAATGTAGGCTGTTTGAGAATGCTGCATCTCTAAGCTCTTCCAAGGCGGCTAACTCTGCCCTCCTCTGGTCTCCTATACCATCTGGATCCATAAGAATATCTGTGACTGCCCAGAGTGACTTGTGCCTCAGCTCCACTGGTAGGTGACAGGGCTTGCCATACACGAGGCGAAAGGGAGATGTACCCAATGGAGTCTTGAAAGACGTCCGATATGCCCACAAGACCGAATCCAAAAGCTGTGACCAATTCTTTCGGTCAGGGCGGACGACTTTCTGCAAAATATTCTTGATCTCCCTATTCGACACTTCAGCTAGACCATTTGTCTGTGGATGGTATGGAGTGGCAACACGGTGGTCTATACTGAACTCTCTAGCAAGTGCCTTCACCTGGTCGTTGATGAAATGAGATCCCCCATCAGAAATCAGAACTCGTGGAACCCCGAACCGCATGATGATGTTCTTCTTCAAAAATCTGCAAACTGTCTTCGCATCTGCGGCTCGGGCGGGGATAGCCTCAACCCAACGACTAACATAATCTACGGCCAACAGAATGTACTCAAATCCCTGACTCTTAGGGAATGGACCCATGAAATCGATGCCCCATGCGTCAAAAACCTCACAGAAGTGAATGGGCTGCATCGGCATCATATCACGCTGTCCACAAGTGCCCATCCTCTGACAGTCAGTACACCTCTTCACGAACTCATCAGAGTCCTTGAAGAGTGTAGGCCACCACAAGCCGGATTGGAGCACTTTCTGTGCCGTTCTCCTCCCAGAATGATGTCCTCCTGCCTCAAGCTTGTGGCAGTAAGTGAGGACACTATGATGCTCCTCCTGAGGAATACACCGACGCCAGATGCTATCCCCTCCTTCGTGGTAAAGGATGGGATCCTCCCAGTGGTAAGACTTGGCCTTCGCAAGGAAGGTCTCAATCCTCTGCTTGGGCCAGTCTTGTGGAACTTTCCCAGCAACGAGAAAGTTCACAATATCAGCGTACCATGGGAGTGAGGCGATAGCAAGGATCGCCTCATCTGGGAAGGTATCACAAATGGGATCAATCTGCTCAGAATCCTCAGGCTGCTCTAATCGGGATAAATGGTCCGCCACCACATTCTTGACTCCAGGTTTATCCTTGATCTCAATGTCGAACTCCTGGAGTAGAAGGATCCATCTAGTAAGTCTGGCCTTGGCATCCTTCTTTGACATGAGGTACTTGATGGCAGTGTGGTCTGTGTACAAGGTCACTCGGGATCCAATGATATAAGATCTGAATTTATCTAGGGCAAACACTACTGCTAGCATCTCCTTCTCTGTGACCGTATAATTCCGCTGGGCGGAATCCAATGTGCGGCTAGCATAGTGTATCGCAAATGGTACTCCATCCCTCCTCTGTCCTAGCACTGCCCCTACTGCAAAATCGGAGGCGTCCGTCATGATCTCGAATGGGAGAGACCAATCAGGCGGCTGAAGGACAGGAGCCTCAATAACACATTGTTGGAGAGTCTCAAAGGATGAAAGACACTTGTCATCGACAAGGAACTCGGTGTCTTTCGTCAAGAGGTCAGTCAACGGTCGGGCAATCTTGCTGAAATCATGAATGAATCTCCTATAAAAACCAACGTGCCCCAGAAACGACCGTAGCTGCTTTAAATTAGACGGTGGTGTGAGTTTCCTAATGACATCGACTTTGGCCGGATCAACCTCCATGCCTCTGTTGGAGATGATGTGGCCAAGCACCGTCCCCTTTGCAAATACATGTATTTTAGCTATTTTAGCAGAATTGTCCGTCTCTATTTGATGTGGCCAAGCACCGTCCCCTTTTCAAGACTCCATTGGGTACATCTCCCTTTCGCCTCGTGTATGGCAAGCCCTGTCACCTACCAGTGGAGCTGAGGCACAAGTCACTCTGGGCAGTCACAGATATTCTTATGGATCCAGATGGTATAGGAGACCAGAGGAGGGCAGAGTTAGCCGCCTTGGAAGAGCTTAGAGATGCAGCATTCTCAAACAGCCTACATTACAAGGAGAAAGTCAAGGAGTGGCATGATTCTCATATCAGCCACAAGCATTTTGAGATTGGACAGAAAGTATGGCTGTTTGATGCGAGGCTTAGATTATTTCCAGGGAAGCTACAGAGCAAATGGAAAGGACCCTATTTGGTCAGAAAGGTACACGATAACGGTAGCATTGATATATCTGAGTTATCTTCTGAGAGTACCTTCCGAGTGAACGGCCAGCGGCTCAAACCATTTCTAGATCATGAGCCGCGGGACGTTATTATTGCCGCTATTCATTTTGCGTGAGATGTGATCTTTTGACTCACATCTTTTACATCTCACGCCTGATTTTCACTGTTCTTCCGCCTGTATAGATCCAGTTGTCTATATCATTCTATTCTTTAGTCCCACATCCCATTTCTCATCTTATGATTATGCTATACTTAGGGTGTACTTTACCCTAAGTATAGGGGGGATGTCGGGCCTGCGAGTATTCTTTCATTCTTTCTGCCCCTGTTTTTGCTGCCTATACTTAGGGATATTTTACCCTAAGTATAGGGGGGGGCAGATTCTGTATATTCTTCACTCGGCTTTCCCTTCATGTACAGCTTTCTATACTTAGGATTAGTTAATCCTAAGTATAGGGGGAAACCACCGAGTTCCTCTCATTCTATTCATTTATTCGTTCCTGTACTTAGCCATTCCTTTTCACTTCCCTTTTACTAAGCACGAGTTATGTCTTCTTCATCGCTCTTGATCACTCTGAGGACATCGTTCGAGCTAAGTATAGGGGGGGTGTGTATATATTTCATACATACTTTAGCCATAACTCGTACTTTGTGTGAGTGTGTTAATAAATAAAATGGCTAAAAATCACAAAAATTAAAAATTTTTCATGTACATAAACCTCTTTTATTCTTGCACATACATAGCTAGTGTACAAAGTATTTTTGTAAAAATGATTTCAAAAATCTTTTGTGTAAAGCTTGTGAAAATATTTTGTATCAAAATTATGTATATAGTTCAAAATTTTTCCAAAATGTTTTGAAAATCAAAAGTTTGCAAAAATCTTGTGTAAATGTTTGTAAATATCTTTTTGCAAAACTTGCACTTCATGCATCATTCATTCATGATTTCAAGACATTTTTCAAAAATTTTTGCATGATTGTAAAATATTTGTAAATAGCATCTTGTGTACATATATGTATATAGTTTTTCCTGGATGAGAGTTGACATTTAAACTAAGCCTGGAATTAAATTGAGAAATGGAGCTTGAATAAGATCTTAATCCACTTAACTTCAAGAGGAACCTTGTAGGACTTAGGGTTAAGACTTTTCAGGTCCATAAGGACTTAATTCTTTGAGTCCACTAGGTTATGAGCATATGTCATCTTGATGAGCCTAAGTAGAGCACTTAACAACACACACATGACTCTCAGAGACAATGGCTTAACTTGCACCTGCACTTTACACATGGCTCTCCATGGATGAGGTGGTGAGGAGGCAGTTTCCTTTGGCTTGGGGTAGCATATGAGGGTAGTACTTCTAGGCGGAACCTCTCTTCTTCTTATAGTGAAGGAAGTGCACCTCAACTTGGTCTAGTGGTGTTGAAAGCTAACGACAGAAGCTGTGGGTTGCAATAAAGCTTCAAAAGAGGGATAGTCTACTGGCTCAAGGAGAAATTTCTTATATGCTGCACCATGTAGATATGTTGTACAGAAGTTGTTGAAAAAAAAAATGCAAAAATGCAAAAAGAACTCCAAAAAAAGTGGTGGGTCGGATTGAAAATTTAATAACCCCACCGGAGTGTAAAGCAAAAGCTTATGGTATCCATGTTACATCTCATGAAGCTTGCAGCGGGAGACTTAGCTACACTGGCTAAGCTTCCAAAACTCTATACTTCTACCCCCTCTTCTTGAGCCGGTTGCACTTGAACTTAGAAGGGAATACCCCGCTTCTCGAGGAAAGAGTTGCTAGACTGAGGCATTAGAGTTACCAGGTTGAGGGAGGTTGTTTCTTTGTTACTTCTGAGGTGGGGAGCCACATATCACTTACACCGCAAGGAAAAGATTCATGGTCATTAGAGTTTGTGTATGTAGACTTGTTCTGATCTGGTTTATTGAGGAGTCTTGCCCATAGATTGGTGGAACTTGGAGGCTGTTGAGTTTTAAGCTTAAGTCCAAATAAGGTTCCGACACATTAATAATCCAAAGATCTGATCGAGCTCCATATTTCAATTTAATGAAGGAAAAATTTAATAAGTCAACCTTGATCCTTGTACATCCTCTTTTTCTTTTTCTTTTTCTTTCTTTTTCACTTCTTTTTCAAATAAGTGTTTGCTAAGGGACTAGCAAAGTTAAGCATAGGGGGGTGATGAATACCCATTCATCACTCTTTATTCTTCTATTTTAGCTACAAAAACCTTTGCAAATACATGTAGATATGTGTAAATACAAATAAATACCAAAAGCATGCATTGTGTAAAAATCTATAATTAGCATGTTTTTGTGCACAAAATAAAAGAATAAAGAGCAAAAAGAAAAAGAGGGAAATATTTAGAATAAATATTGAGCAACCTAACCCAAGGGAGGGCTCAACATGGGCCTGACCGCATAAAAGCCAAGTAGAGGGAGATAGGGGCTCACATATGTATATATTTGTAAATAAACAAAACTTCATATTTTCCTCACCCAAAAATATGTTTGTCCATATTGTGTGTATATTTAGAAAATATCAAAAACAAAATAAAAAGATAAAAATCAAAAAGTAAAAAAATACCCTTCCTTCACCATGTGCATAGACCATCACCCTTGTATTTATTTAACCTTGTAAATAAATTCATTTATTTTCTAAACTTTTTGTAAATATTCTATGTTACATATTGTAAATATATAAAATAACAAGAAACAAAACAAAAATCAAATAAAAATTACAAAAATTGAAAATACAAAAATACCTTGTATAAATACCATGTGTATAAATGTATTCACCCATTTATTTCACCCTTGTATATAAGTGATAAAAATAAAATAAAAATATTCTTTTATTCCTCATTTTATCTTGTAAATAAATAAAATACAAAATGAGCATAAAAATAACAAATAAAAAATCAAAAATAAAAATCCATATAGTGTACATACACCTATATATATAGCTACCCTATTTTTATTTCCAAAAATTAAATAAAAATCACCAAAAAATAGAAAAAAATAAAAGAAAAATATTTCATGTTTTGAGTTTTCTTTAATTCGGCCTATTTCTGCCCTAAAATAAATAAACAAAATTCGGGCACACGTGGCAGCGTCTGACTGGTCCACGGGGGAATGTTGACCCCGGTCAACTCCCCCGCGACCTCCTTCCTTTTCTGGAAGATGCGTGCCGCGCCTCCTTCGCCGATTTATCCATGCTTCTCCAGGCTGTCACCCACTCAACCCCCGTGCTCGGATTCTTCGCCGTTCATCCCTCTCCCTCGCCGAATCCTTCGCCATCAAATCCACGCTTTCCATCGCCGTCTCCACTCAACCCTAGTCGACGCTGTCACTCTATATATTCTCATCTCCGCCGCCTCCGCGCCCCATCTTTGGACCCTCTCCTTCTTCCCAGTGACCTCCATCGGCATTGCGAGAGTGACAGCAAGCTTTTGCCCGTGTTGCAGTGAGGTGAGGAGGCGTATCCTTTGATCCGGCGATTCTCGCCGTCCTTGCTCCGCCGCCGGCGTCAAGCATCGAGCCTCAGGCCTTGACGCCCTTCGAGGCTACGACCAGGAGCAAGATCAGCTCCAGCCCAGTCTACTGCAGCCACCAGGTAGTCGTTTAGATCTTTTATTCCGTTCAATTTCCGATTTCGCCCAAATCATAGCTCCGACGTACATCCCCGATTCCGTCCATCTCGCGCTACATCTCGACCATCCGACCCGATCAGCACCTTCGCAATCCCCTCACGCACCTTCTACGCACTTTCACTCAACCCAGATCGCACAGGATCTGGGAGTCGAGCTCCATCGCCTCCGCCTCGCCGGAGCTCTTCCGCCCCACCGCACCGTTCACCTTCACGCCACCTAACCGGGTCGAGGCACTTTGCCCTCGACCCGCGAAGCTTCTTGACCACTTTGCAGGTCCAAAGGGGGTGTCTGAGCCTCCTTCACAGTTCAGCCAGGAGCTTCGAGCCACTAGGCCTCGCCGGAGCCCCTCCAGGGCTCGGTTGGGCCATTGGCCACCACCAGCAGCTGCGGGACAGCCCAGCGGAGCTTCTCCGATCATTTGCAGCAGCTGAGGAGGATCGGAGTGCACGCAGGAGGCCGGCGAAGTTCGCCGGCCATCAGTTCTTCCTCCACCTTCCAGAGCCGTCCGATGAAGCCCTCGCTCCAGTTCTAATCCCAGCCGTCGATCTGTAGAGGAGCAGCAGCCGTCGATCCATCTGAGGATCTCATCCGGACCGTTGCAGCCGAGGAGAGAGGTGCAGTAGCCCAGCACCGCTCGATCGTCCACGTGCCTCTCCCTTGACCGTCGATCAGAGCCGAAGAGGAGAAGAGAGAAGAGGCGCCGCCATTCAGACCGTTCGATCACCCACGTGGCGCACATCTGACCGTCGGCTAATAAAGGGGTAAATATCGTAGGCCCCCCTCTTAGTTTGTTATTTCCTGTTTAGTCCTGTAATTATTTTTAGAAACTTTTTCACGTAGGATAATTTGCATTTGGAACCTCGTGCTTTATTTTAATTGCATGTATGCCCCTGTGTGTGTGTGAACACGTGCGTCGTCACGTGTATTTTGGGCTTTTTACATATTCTGTCCTGTGGATCTGGAATGTTATGAATTGAAAGAATATTTTTGAGAAATTACATTTATGCCCCTGTGAGCATTGTTTATGCACATGTGCGTTATTTATTGGGCTTTTTACATCCATGCCCCGGGGCTTTTGATACGAGTTATCAAATAGCCCTAGGAATTGGTTTTTCTTGCAATATGGTCCCTGTGTGCCCCAGCCACGCGCCACGCGCGTGACTTGCTGGGTATTTTGCACCTAGGCCCCCAGATCTTTGGGTATTTGCACTTAGGTCCCTGTGCACAGTGCCCCACCTTTATTTTTGAATAAAATATCAAACGACCTCCAAATCCAATGAAATTTTGACACATGGCTCCTGCCATGGTGTAGGAATTTCTATGATTTTTGGGGACATTTTTTATTTCATTTATTATTTTTAAAAATTCAAAAACCCCCATTTTTGCTACTGTTTGACTTTAAAAATACCAAAAAAATATAAAAACTCCACCAAAAATTCTAAAAAAATTAGAGACTGTTTATTGCTTGTTGTTTGATTTTCTAGCCAATTTGGCTATTGTCCATCACTTAAAAACCATAAAAATTGAAAAACCCCTAAAAACTCTTAAAAATTGTAATAAATAAATTAAAAATCCAAAAACAATAAGTAGGGTGCCTAAATTTTCCTTATTCTTTCTAGAATATAGGAAAATTACCTTTAGGGCTTGTTGAGATCCAAAATTATTTTATTTTTGGGTCTTAAGCCTTGCTGGACAGTACCCTTTGTTTTTCGCATTGTTTGATTTTTGATAATTAATTTACCTATTAGAAAAATTCCAAAAATTCACCAAAAACAGTAAAAAACCTAAAAAAAATAAAAACCAATTTTCTGGAATTTTTGCATCATTTTTTGTGTGTTTAATAAATTGTTGAAGTTCCTTTGTGTTTGCCTTCTTTCATTTTCTTACCTTTTAAAAAAATCTAAAAAATATAAAAAAACAAATAAAAACCATAAAAAAGACTCACTTGGATTTCTGACTACATCGTAGGCCGCAAGGCCAATCTGTGCTCCTTGTGTTCGACCCTGGGAGCTATACCAGGTTAATCCTATAGCTAGATCGCTCTATTGTGTGCTTGCTTGTTTTTATCTTATTTGAGTGATTGATTTTTCTTGTTGATCGATTTTTGAGGGATTGAGGTCGCAACGACCTGTTATTTATCTCCCTTGATCTCTCGTGAATTTCTCGGTCATCAGGGGGGTCATTGGATTTTTACACACACACGTAGGGGGTCGATATTGTGAGTTGGGCTTTTGTGAGATGATGAGTTAGGAAATCTCAACTGCTCATTTTACCATCATTCATGCCATAAAATTTGGGGAGATTTAGATCACAATATATCAATATGATGTCATTCAATATTCAAGTCAATTTGAAAATTTTATCCCCTCCATCAAGACTGTCAAATTTTAGCGGTATCAGAATTGCTGAAATTGACCCCCTTCAGATGGATATGTTCGGGATGTTTTTTCACGAAATTTGAAACACACATTCCACTCTTATTTTATGAAAATCTCCCCTATTTTCATAGCGTGAATGATGGTAAAATGAGAGGTTGAGATTTCCCATCTCACCATCTCACAAAAAAGCCCATCTCACAGGATTGACCCTCTATGTGTATGTATGTATGTATATATATGTGTATGTATGTATGTATGTATGTAGAAGAGTAATTCTGTGAGAGCAAAAACTGTGAGAGCATGAGAGCAGTGATTCTGGACCACTAGATTCAATCTTTTCTCTCCTGATCTTCTCTCTCCTGGTTGAATCTAGTGGTCCAGAATCACTTCTCTCATACTCTCACAGGATCAACTCTCTCTCTCTCTATATATATATACATATATATCCTTAAGTATGAACCTAGTGTTTTGAATGGTGAGAGTACCTATTTATATGGAGGAAATTGCTCTAACCTTGTTGATAGGTACCCATGGATTGGTTGATGCGATTGAATTGTGATGAAGTAGTTGTTGGAATCTGACTACATGGACAATATAATGATTCACTAACAACATACATTAGCAATAAACCATTATACAATACAACACCCCAAAGTATATACCACTTCACATACACTCACTCATGTATACTCTCTAACTATACAACACTCAAACTCTCTATACTTTCCTCTCCAATATACTTGGTGACTCTCTAACTCTCTTGTTCTTCTCTTGGTTGATCACACTCCAACCTCAAGGGTACTATTTATAAAAGGTTAGTGGAGTACTGATTTAACCGAAAATCAGGTGGTCATAAGTTCAACACAAAGCGTGAACTCAGTCGAAGTGTCAACCACACAAATCTCGATTAAAGTCAACAATTAACCCACAATAAAGATCAATAAATTAGAACTAATGTGGAGTTAAAATTTATTTTTAACTCTGCACAAATGGTGTATAGTGACAAGTACGCAGAGAGTTCGAACACAGGGAGCAAACAGGGTAATTCACAAAAAAATGTGCTCGAGTGAGAGTGTGTGTGATATGTCTACACTTAGGCAAGCAAGGAAATTTTTGTGGGTTTTTAATGTTTAATTTTTAATTTTTTTTATTTTTCTGATTTTTATAATTTTATATTTTATATTTTTCTTTTTCTTTTTCAATATTGGAATTTAAAGACAATGGAATACAAAACAAGGTAAAATACTTATAAAACTAAGATAAAATTACAAAAAATTCAGAAATAAATTGTTTTTGATATTTTTATGATTTTCTACTGTTTTTGTGATTTTTGGGGGATTTTTCAAGGTGTTTTTGATATTTTCAAATGGCTAAACAGGGCAAACAGTGAAATATGTACTGGCTGTGAGTAAAATGGAATTTTAAAAATAGCAACCAGTAACCAAAATTTTTCACACTAATTTTTAAATAAAAAGGACAAAATAAGGAACACACAGGAACTGAGTTTGTATTTTTTAGAGTTTTCGTTGATTTTATATATATTTTTTTAAGTTTTTGAGTGTTTTTAAATTTTTAGTGTTTTTCTTTTGAGATTTTTAGTGATTTTTGGACTGACACTAATATAGGATAAAATAGACACTATGTAATTTTTTTTGGATATTTTAGAGGTGTTTTAATATTTTTTTGGTATTTTCTAAGCTAGACAGTGCACAAATAGCGAGTTTTTGATTTTTAATAGATGTGAAAATAAAATAGAATCAAAAACTAAATATGTGACGTTAAAGTACACATGTCCAGGAGCTTAACCCTATTTTTGTGGAGTTTTTGGAGTTAAAATGATAGGTTAAATAATTAGAGCAAACATCCAAACATTAAACAGTCCTGGCAGGGGTATATGTGCAATATAGCAAACATCCAGGGGCGTACATGCAATTTTTTTCCACAAAAGTTTATACTTAATAAAATAGTTCCTGGAGTGAATGACAAAACCACAAGCCGCAGGGCTTCTAAGCAAAATCTCCAATGTCACGCGCCTATGCACGCGCGCCTGGCAGGGGCGTTTATGCAACTATCTAAAACTATGGGGGCACTCTTGCAAAATTTCCACGAAAATTTATACTAAATAAAATATCTTTTAGACTAAACACCAATAATCAAAACCCGCAAGGGTGACTTCGCAAAATTTCCAACGACGCGCGTGACTGGCACGCGCTTGGAAGGGACTTAAGGGCAATTATGCAAAACTGCGGGGGGTCGAGTTTAATTATTATAGAGTTAATTAAACGGCAGATGAAAGCTTGAGTGCTTGTAATTAAATACAAAACGTGACGGGTAGAAATTGCAAAATACCCAGTCAAAGGCGGGCGTCGACGGTTCTGATTCAACCACTTATGCCACGTGTCGAACCCGCAGCTCGCGATACCCCTTCGCACGGCCGGTGTGGATTAGATCATGAATGATTAATCGGACGGCAGGAGGGCATGCTGCATCCAACGGCTGCTGAAAGATCTGGAGCTCCTCTCGGATCGGACGGCTGGAACCTCTCCTGCTAGAACAGGGAAGAACTCCCCCCTTCGCGAACTTCGATCGGCTCACAGGCGTTGCTCCGGCCTTGGTTCTCGTCGCTGGAGGTTCCTGACGATGCCTGGAAGGTTCCCCAACCTCGCGGCGGGGCCAAAATGGGTCGTTGAGCCCAGGTGCGCCGCGACGAAGTCGGAGAGGCGATGCGGCTCCAGGTGCCTCGACCCCCCAGATGGGGTCTTCTGCCTCCAGCGACCTGCAAAAAGGGTTAGGGAGAGCTCGGGCAAAATGCCGAGCATCACCCAGCAGTAGAAGAAGGTGGGAGGCGGTGAGGGAGAAGTTCGCCGGAGCTTACTCCGGCGAGGTGGAGTACGGAAGTGATCGGAGGTTGGATGACCGATTGGTGAATGGCGATGCGTTCCTATTGCTACCAGAAACTAAAGTAACCAAAAGAAAAAGAGAAGAAAACGTACCTCGAGGGCTGGGGAGCCCGAGGAAAGAACCTCGACGGCCGTACGGCCGGAGGTGGTGGAACTCGGCGCTAGGTGCTCCGCCGCACCTCGCCTGAGATGGGGGAGGACTCCCCTGTCACTGGAGATCAACCCTCGACCCTCACCCGGAGGTTTTTGGCGCCCAAGCCGGTTCAAAAGAGAAAGGGATGAAAGGGGGCTGGTTTTGAAGATGGTGGTCGAGCGAGTTTCGAAGCAAGATCACGGGCGGCACAACGATTCAAACGCCCAACCAATGGCTAGGCGTGATAGCTGGATGGTAGGGCAACAACTTTGCAGAAGAGACCGAGGCCAATCGGTGGAAGATTTGGCCTGGAAAAATCCGCGAAGTCCAAGGAAAATGCAGTCTGACAATAGCCAGACCTCGGTCAGAGAGTTGACCGAGGTCAACCAAGGAAGAGCTCTGGTTGGTCCACGTGGACCAACCAGAAAAAACCTTGGCAAAAATGCTTAGAAATTCAATAAAAAATAGAAAATGATTTATTTAAATTTCGGGTATAAAATAAAAAAATGTCTATTTTTTTATAAATTATTTTATGGTGATTTTTATTTATTTTTATGAGACTTATTTTTACAAGTTTGCATTTATACCCCTATAGGTATCTATATCTATATATTTAAGTATTTTATTTTTATTTAGGTATTTTTAATTTATTTTATTTTGGTTTTTATTTTCTAAAATTATAAAATACTTTTATATACACATATATATTTTTATTTTATTTTTCTGATATGTTTTGTATATTTAATAAAATACAAATGCATTTTATAGAGGTATAAGTGGATGTATAATACCTATGTAGTCTTTGTACAAGAATTTTTATTTTTATTTTTCTTTGCATTTTATTTCAATTTTAATGCACATATATAGTATAAGTAATATTTACAAAATTATAAAAATATAAAAATGAATAAATAATGAATAAAGAATAAATTGAATATTTTATTCAGTACAAGTATACAATAGGGGTCCAGAATTCAACTTTCAAACCGTAGCTCCGCCAAATGCGAAACCACTGCCATTAAATAGCTTATTTTCTTCTATATAATTAAAGGTGAGTACGCTGCATTTGGAGTTTTTATTTGTGAGATACGGGTCTGGGAAGTTGGCATTCTGGATTTTTATTCAGACCATAACTTTTTATTTGTACATTATTTTTCTGTAAAATTAATTTTGTATTTTTCTTTATTAAATTATCTACAACTTTCATGTACAAAGTTTCTTTATTTGATGTATAAAAAGTGGAACCAAAAATAGGTCCCAAAATGAATAAGAAATGAATAGAATGTATAGGTATTTGGACTGTGTTTTTGACCTTATCTCCCCCTACTTTATTCCTTGTCGACCTATTCATCAAGATGCCTAGGTCTCGGGGGTTTTGGGTCATAAAATATTTAAAATATTTTATTCTTTTTCTTTTCTATATTTATTCTATAATTTTGGCCTTAATTATAGTATTTTAGACACTATCTGAATGCACATGCATGGATGCTAATATGCTCTATTTAAGGGTATTTACAGGCATTTGCTAGGGTTTTTAGTGCCAAAATGATAGAATAAAGATGATGAAATGTGGATTCATCATCCCCCTATACTTTACCTTTGCTAGTCCCTAGCAAACACTTATGCAATAAGTGCAAAAGAAAAAGTAAGAAAAGAAAAAGAAGAAAATTAGATTAAGTTTAATTATCGAACTTGTCTTCGCAAAATCAAAGTTTGGAGCTTAAGTCGGACCTTTGGAATTTTAGTGTGGTCGGAACCTTAATGAGAACCAAGTTTGAAATCCAACAGTCCTTGAGAATCCCAAAACTCTGTCCAAGTCTCCTCAATAGCCAGGTCAGAAATACTTCAACTCATACGCAAACTCTTACGACTATGAGTCTAACTCGTACAGTGTAAGTGATATGTAGCTCCCCACCTCAGAAGTAACAAAGAAACAACCTCCCCCAACCTGGTAACTCTAATGCCTCGGTCTAGCAACTCTTTCCTCGAGAAGCGGGGTATTCCCTTCTAAGTTCAAGTGCAACCGGCTCAAGAAGAGGGGGAAGAAGTATAGACTTTTGGAAGCTCAGCCAGTGTAGCCAAGTCTCCCGCTGCAAGCTTCATGAGATGTAACGTGGATACCATAAGCTTTTGCTTTATTGGACTATATACACTCCGGTGGGGTTATTAAATTTTCAATCCGACCCACCACTTTTTTGGAGTTCTTTTTTTTTCTTTTTTTTTCTTTTTTTTTCTTTTTTTTTCAATTGCATCTGTACAACATATCTACATGGTGCAGCATATATACAAGAAATTTTCCTCTTGAGCCAGTAGAATATCCCTCTTTTGAAGCTTTATTACAACCCACGGCTTCTGTCTTTAGCCTTCATCACCACTAGACCAAGTTGAGGTGCACTTCCTTCACTAGAAGAAGAAGAGAGGTTCCGCCTAGAAGTACTACCCTCATATGCTACCCCAAGCCAAAGGAAACTGCCTCCTCACCACCTCATCCGTGGAGAGCTATGTGAAAGGTGCAGGTGTCCAAGTTAGGTCATTATCAACAAGAGTCGTGCGTGTGCTCCGAAATACTCTACTTAGGCAGTCAAGAATCCATTGAACCAAGTCCCGTGATCCTCAAAGAATTAAGTCAACTAGACCTGAAGTACCTCAAACCCAGTTCCTATAAGGTTCCTGTTATTAGGTAGATTTTAAGGTCCAATCAAGCTCCAATCTCCACATTTTACTTAGACTTGTTCAACTATCAAACTCAATCCGAAAAATGCTCATGCTATGCAAATGCAATGCAGAAAATATTTTTGTGATGCAATTTTCAAGATTTTGAACTTTTTATGGATTTTTGAAAAGATGATGCATGCGTATGCAGATGCATTTTTTTGTATTTTTCACAAAGATTTTTCAAATGTTTTTGGATTTTCATTTTGCAAATGTTTTTTGGGATTTTTGAAAACAAAAGATTTTGGCTGCAAACTAGGTTAAAATATGTACACGGGAGTGCTTCTTATATATACAAGAAGTGGATTCCAAGAATTTACAAGGGTAAGTGGTCAGTTTTATACATATATATACATAGTGGAATTTTAGTGTGATGTAAATATTCCTCAAACTTATTTGACACAAGCTTTTTCACACAATTTTTGAAAACTATAGTCCAAAATAATTTTCACAAACATTTTACAAACATGTACACACATTTGAAAATCATTTTGCAAAGGTTTTCAAAACAGTATAGATAGATTTTTCAACATATTTTTGCAACCATTTTTCAAACCATTTGCAAATCATTTTTCAAACATTTTATTTCACATAAAGAAAATAAATTTTACAAATCACACATTTTTACAAAGGTTGAAAACATGTAACAAAATATTTTCAAAATAGTTTTCAATAGATGTTCACAAAGGTTTTCAAACTATTTTTCAAACATTTTGCAAAAAAAACATTTTCACCTGATTTATTAATCAGTATATACAAAAAGAATTTGAGGAATGATAACACCTTTTTATTAGATATTTTTAATGAAATTTAAAGAATTATTAGCCATATTATTAAGAAAATACGAAAGTACGAGTTATGGCTAAAGTATATACGTAGTATATACGACCCCCCTATACTTAGCTTGAGCTATGTCCTCATAGATCAGAGAGAAAAGAGAAGACATAACTCGTACTAAGTATAGGCAAGTCTAAAGAATGAAGGAATAACTAACGGAATGAATGAATGAATGAGAAGTTGACCGTCCCCCCTATACTTAGGATCAAATAATCCTAAGTATAGCAGACTGTACACAAAGCAGGGAGGGTCAAGGGTGGGAATGAACAGATCGTACTCAGGTTGTCTCCCCCTATACTTAGGGTAAGATATCCCTAAGTATAGACAAGAAGAGGAGACAATGGAGAGGATCAAAGAATGGAAATACTCGGGGTGCACACTCCCCTATACTTAGGACAAAGTACGTCCTAAGTATGGAAAACTGTCTACAAGGGCGGCACCTTTTTGATAGATGAAGAAGATAGAATAGGAAAAGAAGAAAAGAAGAAAAGAAAAAGAGATGAGATCATGAGAATGTACACACCGCTCCCCCTATACTTAGGGTAAAAGAAGCCCTAAGTATAGACAACAACAGGAGCGATGACACAGAACGAAGAAGGAACACTCGGCTCGTCCACCCCCCTATACTTAGGACAAAGTACGTCCTAAGCAAGGCAAACACGAGAATGGGTGGTCGAGCAATACGGAAGAAAGAATCGAGGTACACAAGGGAATATACAACAGAGATGGATATACACATGATCAAGAAGGTGGAAAGCTGACCTTCTTGCGAGACCGCTGAGGGATAGATCTGATATGGTGTATGTCGACATCGGGGTCCATAGTGGACGGAGGCCGATCAGGGTCGACACGGTGAAGGCCCTCAGTGGAATCAAAACGGAAAGGGACGAACTGATCAATGGAAGCGGTATGGCTGGGTTCTCCCTTGGTGGTCCTATGATGTGAAGGCACAGACGGGTGAGTGGAAGAAGTACGACTAGGTCCGACCTTGGAAGTCTTGCCGATATCAAAGTGAAATGGGACAAACTCATCATCCTCGGAAGAAGTGTAATCGGAGTCGTCCTGCGAGTCCTCGTCCAGGTCAAAATCAAAAGGAACGAAATCATCAGTGGAAGTATACGAACTCAGATCGTCCTCAAGACTCTCACCTGAATCCTTGTCTTCAACAAGAGGTCTGAATTTATCAAAATAAATAGCAGCATCAAAACCGACCTCAATCATCTTGACCTGTGAAGGGCCAGGAATGGATTTATCAGTGGAAGTAGTCAAACTAGATCCGTCCTGTCTAGTCTTACCAGGGTCATTTGTTGCCTTATGAGGTCTCTCAAAGTAATGGGCAACATCATAAGCATCCTCAATTATCTTGGTATCTGCCCCCTGATCAAATGGTTCAATCACATAAATACTCTGGATCTCATCAACACATCGCCACACACCAGGAGGAGGATCAGTGAGGTCCATGCTTTCCGACTTCCTCCCCTTTCGGGGGATCCGTCGGGTCTCATCAGGGATCGCTAAGGAAGTATCTCTAGTAGCATCAGGTAGGTCACAGGCCTCAGAGTCAGCTATAGTCGATGAAGGTGTATCAGATGCAGGTCTCTGGTCAACTGTGGGTGTGGTGATCAACACTTCGCTCTCGTCAACAGGACGGAAGCGAATCTCTCCTGATCCATAGTCAATAACGACCCTCGCAGAGGCGAGAAATGGTCGTCCCAGGATGATTGGAGATGGCTCCCCTGTGGAGTTCTCCATGGGCAACACGACAAAATCAACATGGTGGCTCGTGCCCTGAATAGAAATGACGGCGTTTTCAAGGATACCCTTCGGCCTCTTGATGGATCCATCAGCAAACTGAACGATCATCCTGGTTTTCTTGAGAGGCCCTAAGTGAAGAGACTGTACCAGCGAGAAGGGTAGTATGCTAATCGAAGCACCGCCGTCCAGGAGAGTGCGATCACATGTATGGTCAGAGATGGTGCAAGTGATGAAAGGTGTAGCTGTGTTCTTCTTCTTGGGAATGGGACGGTGTGTGATGGCGAGGGCAGTGGCCATGGTCAGAATGTGACGCTCAGATCTGCTCCTCCGCTTTCTCTTCTTGGGAAGAGGAGCAGATAATTGGGTCATGGCCTGCTGAAGTGGGGCACGGATAATCTCATGAATAGTAGCCACCACATCGGGTTCAGATAACATTTTTTTGAATTTTTGAACTTCCTCCATACAAGGGAGGAAGTCGGAATCAGCATATACACGAGGCATGCCAAGAGCAGTCTGTACAGCGGCATCCTCGGGGTCAAAGGTGGGACTGGATGTGACTGGGTGTGTGGTCCAGGGTTCTGGCAAGTGGACTCTCTCCTCAAAATCTTGATCAACCAAGTGTCTCCCGAAATCTTTTTGGATTTTTACATTTTTCTCATTTTTTTGTATTTTTGGCGATTGCAAGCTCCCATGATCACCTACAAGTGAAGCCGTATTCCCAACAAAAGGAGCATTAATCTGATTCTTTCTCAAGAAAGCAATATCATCATTCATCAAATCAATGCGCTTTGTCATCCGATTCAAGATATCACTCATAGAGATCGAGGGAGGTGACTCCATCAGGTCAAACTCGGGTGGATGTGAAGGTGGAGGTGGATAATACACAGGTGGGGATGGAGGTGGGAAGAAATCCGAAGTCTGATACTGTGGATGAGGCGGGTATGTACAAAAATCAGAAAAAATAGGAGGATGATCCTCCTGATAAAAGGGAGGTGGATCGGCTGGAGCGAGCGAGGGGTCCGCAAAATCCGGATAAAATGCACTCCAGGGGTCCATCTCGAAAACAAGAGGAAGTGATTCGGGGGAGCACGGTGGTCAAGTCAAGAGAGTGAAGAAGAAAGGCGCAAGTGCGCAGAGATGATCTAGGACACACACAAAACAATCACAAACAAAAATGAAACAACCAAACCCTCAATTCACCTACTCAACTCGGTGAAGACCGCAAATGCGGTCTTTTTATCTTGTCTGTTTTAGAGTTAGGTGAAAAAGTCAAGAAGTTGCACAAACACTTAGGGGCTCAATGGGATTTGGGCACTAACCTTAGTGTGTGCGCGAGCAATGTAAAACGAAGACAATGAGGGGATTCCTCGCCCCAATACAAGATTTTTTTTTCTTTTGGTCGGTTTTAGGGTCAAGTAAAATTAGCAGTCCCAATTTTATTGATTATCACTTTTTTTTTGGATTTTTAATAAAAAATGCACGATCCTAACGGGGACTCAATTCCTTTGAGCTCCTAGGTTGGCAAAATCAGAGGGAGAGTCGGAAAAGCAATGCAAGCGGCAAATAATGATGGAGGCTAAAGCGTAAATGCTCACCTTGCCTCCAGCACTCTACATGCAAGGATGCTCAGCAGAATTGAAACCTAACTATATGAAATGCAAGCCGATGAAATCGCCCTAAGTTTCAGAAATTGCTATTATCGTGAAGAACCACAAGTCGGCCACTTATCTTTAACCTAAGAGTCCGGTCTTGGCTTACCCCTCCTCTTCTCGACACACTCGAGTTCAGGAGTAGCGCTTGATGGGGCTCGCTCACGGCACACGGGTTAAGAGATAAATGAACAGACTGTTTAAAAATTTGACTAAGTCCAAACGCGGCTATAGGTACATGCAAGATATATTAGGTGTTTGGCCTTAATCTATCGCAAGCAATCCTAAATCTAAGGGCTCAATCACACAAAGTGAAGAAAACAAAACCGGAAAATGACAAGCGAGGAAAACTCGTCAAAAACCGCGGTGAGCCCCCAAGTGAACAATCACTTGGAAATTGGGCCCGGTAGTGTCCAAAAGTCCAAGTGTACCTGTATTATTACAAATTATAAAAGTCACTCTCTCACAGAAATAAAATGCAAGCTAACTAATCACTCTCTCTCACTCCTCCTGCTCTCTCTCCTGCCGGCTTGGCCCAAGAAGGCCGGCTCCGCTTCCCAAGGTTGCTCCGAATCACCTAAGCAATCCGCCTTGCTCCGCGGTCCCTCGCAAGAAGACAAGAAAAAAGATGGTCAGATAGCTCAACAAGATATATCAAAAATGTAAGAGATGGAAAATGATGCTATGGTAAACAATCACACAATAAAACAAAATGTGAACTACTCGCTGTTGCTCCCCGGCAACAGCGCCATTTGATTTAACCGAAAATCAGGTGGTCATAAGTTCAACACAAAGCGTGAACTCAGTCGAAGTGTCAACCACACAAATCTCGATTAAAGTCAACAATTAACCCACAATAAAGATCAATAAATTAGAACTAATGTGGAGTTAAAATTTATTTTTAACTCTGCACAAATGGTGTATAGTGACAAGTACGCAGAGAGTTCGAACACAGGGAGCAAACAGGGTAATTCACAAAAAAATGTGCTCGAGTGAGAGTGTGTGTGATATGTCTACACTTAGGCAAGCAAGGAAATTTTTGTGGGTTTTTAATTTTTAATTTTTTAATTTTTTTTTATTTTTCTGATTTTTATAATTTTATATTTTATATATTTCTTTTTCTTTTTCAATATTGGAATTTAAAGACAATGGAATACAAAACAAGGTAAAATACTTATAAAACTAAGATAAAATTACCAAAAATTCAGAAATAAATTGTTTTTGATATTTTTATGATTTTCTACTGTTTTTGTGATTTTTGGGGGATTTTTCAAGGTGTTTTTGATATTTTCAAATGGCTAAACAGGGCAAACAGTGAAATATGTACTGGATGTGAGTAAAATGGAATTTTAAAAATAGCAACCAGTAACCAAAATTTTTCACACTAATTTTTAAATAAAAAGGACAAAATAAGGAACACACAGGAACTGAGTTTGTATTTTTTAGAGTTTTCCTTGATTTTATATATTTTTTTTAAGTTTTTGAGTGTTTTTAAATTTTTAGTGTTTTTCTTTTGAGATTTTTAGTGATTTTTGGACTGACACTAATATAGGATAAAATAGACACTAGGTAATTTTTTTTTGGAATTTTTAGAGGTGTTTTAATATTTTTTTGGTATTTTCTAAGCTAGACAGTGCACAAATAGCGAGTTTTTGATTTTTAATAGATGTGAAAATAAAATAGAATCAAAAACTAAATATGTGGCGTTAAAGTACACATGTCCAGGAGCTTAACCTTTTTTTGTGGAGTTTTTGGAGTTAAAATGATAGGTTAAATAATTAGAGCAAACATCCAAACATTAAACAGTCCTGGCAGGGGTATATGTGCAATATAGCAAACATCCAGGGGCGTACATGCAATTTTTTTCCACAAAAGTTTATACTTAATAAAATAGTTCCTGGAGTGAATGACAAAACCACAAGTTGCAGGGGCTTCTAAGCAAAATCTCCAATGTCACGCGCCTATGCACGCGCGCCTGGCAGGGGCGTTTATGCAACTATCTAAAACTATGGGGGCACTCTTGCAAAATTTCCACGAAAATTTATACTAAATAAAATGTCTTTTAGACTAAACACCAATAATCAAAACCCGCAAGGGTGACTTCGCAAAATTTCCAACCACGCGCATGACTGGCACGCGCTTGGAAGGGACTTAAGGGCAATTATGCAAAACTGCGGGGGGTCGAGTTTAATTATTACAGAGTTAATTAAATGGCAGATGAAAGCTTGAGTGCTTGTAATTAAATACAAAACGTGACGGGTAGAAATTGCAAAATACCCAGTCAAAGGCGGGCGTCGACGGTTCTGATTCAACCACTTATGCCACGTGTCGAACCCGCAGCTCGCGATACCCCTTCGCACGGCCGGTGTGGATTAGATCATGAATGATTAATCGGACGGCAGGAGGGCATGCTGCATCCAACGACTGCTGAAAGATCTGGAGCTCCTCTCGGATCGGACGGCTGGAACCTCTCCTGCTAGAACAGGGAAGAACTCCCCCCTTCGCGAACTTCGATCGGCTCACAGGCGTTGCTCCGGCCTTGGTTCTCGTCGCTGGAGGTTCCTGACGATGCCTGGAAGGTTCCCCAACCTCGCGGCGGGGCCAAAATGGGTCGCTGAGCCCAGGTGCGCCGCGACGAAGTCGGAGAGGCGATGCGGCTCCAGGTGCCTCGTTCCTCAAAATCGACCCCCCAAATGGGGTCTTCTGCCTCCAGCGACCTGCAAAAAGGGTTAGGGAGAGCTCGGGCAAAATGCCGAGCATCACCCAGCAGTAGAAGAAGGTGGGAGGCGGTGAGGGAGAAGTTCGCCGGAGCTTACTCCGGCGAGGTGGAGTACGGAAGTGATCGGAGGTTGGATGACCGATTGGTGAATGGCGATGCGTTCCTATTGCTACCAGAAACTAAAGTAACCAAAAGAAAAAGAGAAGAAAACGTACCTCGAGGGCTGGGGAGCCCGAGGAAAGAACCTCGACGGCCGTACGGCCGGAGGTGGTGGAACCCGGCGCTAGGTGCTCCGCCGCACCTCGCCTGAGATGGGGGAGGACTCCCCTGTCACTGGAGATCAACCCTCGACCCTCACCCGGAGGTTTTTGGCGCCCAAGCCGGTTCAAAAGAGAAAGGGATGAAAGGGGGCTGGTTTTGAAGATGGTGGTCGAGCGAGTTTCGAAGCAAGATCACGGGCGGCACAACGATTCAAACGCCCAACCAATGGCTAGGCGTGATAGCTGGATGGTAGGGCAACAACTTTGCAGAAGAGACCGAGGCCAATCGGTGGAAGATTTGGCCTGGAAAAATCCGCGAAGTCCAAGGAAAATGCAGTCTGACAATAGCCAGACCTCGGTCAGAGAGTTGACCGAGGTCAACCAAGGAAGAGCTCTGGTTGGTCCACGTGGACCAACCAGAAAAAACCTTGGCAAAAATGCTTAGAAATTCAATAAAAAATAGAAAATGATTTATTTAAATTTCGGGTATAAAATAAAAAAATGTTTATTTTTTTATAAATTATTTTATGGTGATTTTTATTTATTTTTATGAGACTTATTTTTACAAGTTTGCATTTATACCCCTATAGGTATCTATATCTATATATTTAAGTATTTTATTTTTATTTAGGTATTTTTAATTTATTTTATTTTGGTTTTTATTTTCTAAAATTATAAAATACTTTTATATACACATATATATTTTTATTTTATTTTTCTGATATGTTTTGTATATTTAATAAAATACAAATGCATTTTATAGAGGTATAAGTGGATGTATAATACCTATGTAGTCTTTGTACAAGAATTTTTATTTTTATTTTTCTTTGCATTTTATTTCAATTTTAATGCACATATATAGTATAAGTAATATTTACAAAATTATAAAAATATAAAAATGAATAAATAATGAATAAAGAATAAATTGAATATTTTATTCAGTACAAGTATACAATAGGGGTCCAGAATTCAACTTTCAAACCGTAGCTCCGCCAAATGCGAAACCACCGCCATTAAATAGCTTATTTTCTTCTATATACAATTAAAGGTGAGTACGCTGCATTTGTAGTTTTTATTTGTGAGATACGGGTCTGGGAAGTTGGCATTCTGGATTTTTATTCAGACCATAACTTTTTTATTTGTACATTATTTTTCTGTAAAATTAATTTTGTATTTTTATTTATTAAATTATCTACAACTTTCATGTACAAAGTTTCTTTATTTGATGTATAAAAAGTGGAACCAAAAATAGGTCCCAAAATGAATAAGAAATGAATAGAATGTATAGGTATTTGGACTGTGTTTTTGACCTTATCTCCCCCTACTTTATTCCTTGTCGACCTATTCATCAAGATGCCTAGGTCTCGGGGGTTTTGGGTCATAAAATATTTAAAATATTTTATTCTTTTTCTTTTCTATATTTATTCTATAATTTTGGCCTTAATTATAGTATTTTAGACACTATCTGAATGCACATGCATGGATGCTAATATGCTCTATTTAAGGGTATTTACAGGCATTTGCTAGGGTTTTTAGTGCCAAAATGATAGAATAAAGATGATGAAATGTGGATTCATCAAGTACCTAGAACAAGTGATGGCTTCTTAAAGAAGCCAACTTTAAAGATGGCTTCTCAAGGAAGCCAATAATAACTTCTCAAAGAAGCCAACTTAGAAGTGGCTTCTTAAAGAAGCCAACACAAAGATTTCTCTAGAATCTTGCTTATTTTAGATATATTGATTTTAATACCCCCCTCAACATTGACTCTTCGCATTCCAAGTTGTCTTAAAAAATACTCAAACCTTTGTTGTGCTGAATCCTTTCGCAAATATATCTGTTGCTTGGTCTTTCGTCACTATCGACTTCTTCTCAATCTCTTCTTCTAGTACCTTCTCTCTCAAGAAGTGATAGTGAACTTCTATATGCTTAGTTCTTGCATGAAATATTGGATTCTCAGCGAACTTGATAGCACACTGATTATCACAGTATAAATGGATTGGATAATCAATTAGTTGATGAAGATCCTCTAGTAGCTGCTTGAACCAAGTACTTTCTTATGCTGCCATAGCTGCAGCTCTATACTTAGCTTCAGCTGTTGAAAGAGAAACAATTGATTGTCTCTTGCTACAACACAAAATTAATTCTGATCCAAGGCTGCAAATATAGCCTGTGGTCGAACGTCTTGTATCATGATCGCCGGCATAATCAGCATCACAATAGCCCTTAATCTTGCATTGCTTTCCTTTCTTATAGAAGATCCCATAATCCATAGTTCTACTTATATACCTCATTATTCGTCTTATTGCTTCTAGATGAGCTCTCCCAAGATTTTGCATGAATCGAGTAGCTGCTCCAACAACAAAGGCTATGTTTGGCCTAGTCATGGTTAGGTAGATCAAGCTACCAACCAGTTGCCTATAAATGGTCATATCATATAATACCTTGCCTTCTTTAGCACAAAATTTAGTTCTTACCTCCATTGAGGTTGATGTAGGCTTGCAGTGTAGCATACTGTACTTTTGCAAAAGATCCTTAGCATATTTGTGTTGATGTAGAAGAATCCCTTCATTGGTGTGCTTTACTTCAAGGCCAAGAAAATGCTTGATCTCGCCCAACTCTTTCATCTGCAATCTGAAGAATAGATTATTCTGAATTCTCTTAATCTCTTCTACATCATCTCCTGTAATGATCACGCCATCCACGTACACAAGTACTATGGATAACTTCTCATATCTTATCTTTATAGAGAGACTGGAATCCGATGGAGCAACTTGATACTCGCGTTGCACTAGAAACTCTACCATCTTTCCATACCATGCTCTAGGTGCCTGCTTCAGACCATAGAGTGCCTTCTTCAGCT
This sequence comes from Ottelia alismoides, assembly GCA_037367405.1. Classification (NCBI taxonomy): domain Eukaryota; kingdom Viridiplantae; phylum Streptophyta; class Magnoliopsida; order Alismatales; family Hydrocharitaceae; genus Ottelia; species Ottelia alismoides. The sequence goes on along the minus strand of JAZKJV010004901.1, from coordinate 395,292 downwards.
TGCAAACATATTGAGGATGACTCTTATCTTTGAATCCTCTTGTCCACTCCATATAGATATCTCGACCTAGATCTCCAGGATGGAATGCATTCTTTACATCCATTTGCCACAACATCCAAGATTTGCTAGCTGCCAATGCTAGCAATACTCTAACCGTAGTCATTTTTTACAACTAGGCTAAATGTATCCTCGTAATCTAGCATATACTAGTGAGAGAATCCTCGGGTAACTAGACGAGACTTATATCGGTCCACTGTTCTGTCACAATGAGTCTTTACTTTATAAACCCACTTGTACGATATTGGATTCCATCTTCAGGCTTTGGTAAGAGATCCTAAGTCTGATTCTCTAGTAAAGCCTTCATTTCCTTCTCCATTTATTGTTTTCATTTAGTGTTTCCAAATGTTACTTCAAATGTGGAGGGTTCTTTCACTGTTTCTTTTTGAGTGACTGTTGCATCTGTATACTTGAGATTTGGCTTCTTCAGTATGTTGGTTCTTCTTAGAGGTACAATCGGATCCTCTTCGATCTCGTGCTGGCTGGGATAAACTTCTTCAATAGTTGGTTGATGAACTCCATTCCTGCAACGACTCACCATCTTGTATGGTGTCTTATCTTCTTGTTGGATCTGCCCGAGCCTTTCTTCTAGTTGATCTTCTGAGATCTTTGTATCTTGTAAGCTAATTTCTTGGTATGACCACCATGATGATTCTTCATTAAAGATAACATTTCTTAATACATAGCACTTGCCATTGACTGGATCACAACATCTCCAACCTTTCCTTACATTATCATATCCAACAAAAATGCATTTTACTGCCTTTTTGTTGAACTTGTTGTGAAGGTGGTCAGGAACGGAGACATAACAAATAGATCCAAATATCGAAAGTGACTTAGAGTTGACTTGAGGCATGTTAGCTTCTCAAAGGGAGAGAAGAATCCCAACCTTGCCTGAGGTAGCTGATTAGTTACATCAGCTGCTGTCTTCATGCATTCTGCCCAAATTTTTTGCGGAATGCTCTTCGCATGCAATAAGTTTCGATAGATTTCTGCAAGATGGAGATTTATCCTTTTTTGTTACTCCATTTTGTTGTGGAATGCTCAGACATGTTAGTTGTCTTCTGATTCCAGCTTTCTATATGTAATTGGTGAATTCCTCTGAGATATATTCTCCACCATTATCAGATCGTATGCACTGGATCCTTTTTTCGATTTCTTTCTCATCTTTCTCTCTAAACTCCTTGAACTTAGAGAAAACATCATACTTTTCTTTGAGAAAGAGAGCCAGGCGTACCTTGAGTAGTCATCGATGAGTGTCATCATATATCGCATACCATTGATTAATGGAATGTTGATTGGTCCGAACACGTCTGAATGGATCATTTCCAATGGCTCCTTGGCTCGATATTTTGACTCCTTGTAAGGCAACTGATGTGCCTTACCAAACTGACATCCGGCACATACTGTGTCTTCTCGTACATCCAGTTGCGGAAGATCCTTGAGCATTGATACATCATTATCTTAACCTCGTGGTAGATCACATGTCCAATCCTAGCATGCCAAATATCCACAATCTCATTTTTGTTTGTTTTAACTAAGTATGCAAATTCTGCTGACATAATGTAGATAGACTCAACTCTTCTTCCCTCCATGATGGCAGTATCAGGCAACTTGAGCCCTCGATATCCTTGCACATCCTCAGGTCCGAACACCACATAATGTCCTACAATTGTAAGTCTATACACAGAGATAAGATTTTTCTTCATACCTGGTACATGGTACACGTGCTCTAACTGCACCTCATTAGACATGAAGCGTGGCACTATCATTGTAGTGCCAATATGGGATATTGACAGCTTTGAGTTGTTGGCTATTACAACAATTCACCCTCCTTGGCACTCGGACATGTCGTTGAGCTTGCTTTTATCTCTGGTCATATAATTGGGCAACCGAAATCCACAATCCAATCATTGTCATAATCAACTCCTTTGGTCATGGTTGTTGCCAACTCCATTTATTCTGATTCGATAATCATCATTGAAGCTTGTTGTTCCCAATATTCTTCACTAAGATCTTCTATGTTATAGTTTGACACTGCAGCATTGCTTTATATTGTCCTTTTCTTGATTCTACAGTCTCGTGTAAAATATCTCTTTCATTTGCAATTGAAGCATTCTCCCTTTTTCTTTTTCCGCAAAGAATCATTTGGCCTTTGTGATCGGCCATATGAAGCTCCCCCTGTCTTGATGTTCCTCTGAGAATGTTACTTCCACTGTGGAGTTGAGTCTTTTTGATGCAGATCCTTCAGCTTCCATTGTTTATGTGCACTAAATAGTGTTTTTTCACCACCTTTTACTAACAGAATAGCCATTTGATTTGTAAAATCTCTTGATTAGCTAAGAGACTTTCAAACTCCAAGAGAGTTGGTTGTTTAGACCAACAATATATGGCCATTACGAGAGCATTATATTCTGATCGTAATCCATGATTGATGATCTTTCGCATTTGTGACTCACTAATCTTTGATTCTGGATCTAATTGTGAGATTTTACGACATAGAGAGCGTACCTTATTGAAATACTGATTTATTATCATCTCTCCTTGTTTGAGAGACATCATGCTATTCTCCAAGAATTGAAGTCAAGCATCATTCTTGCATGAGAACAATGTAGCAAATGTGCCACATACTTTCCTTGGTATATCGACTTCTCGGATATGCTCGATCAGCTCCTCCTCGATCGTGGTCTATAATACAAACATTGCATCACCAGCCTTGATCTTCCATTTCCTCAAGGCATCGACATTCTCCTTTGGTGGTGGTATTGTATCATCTCTTCCAATAATCTCCTAGAGATCTTATCCTTGAAGATAATATTTGACGCAGGTCCTCCAATAATGGTTATTGTGCCCATTCAGCTTCTTGATCCCAAAGCCAGAGTTGAAGGGATCCACCATAATTTTGGGGGAAACTATGTTTTTCCTTCCCCCTGCGAAGTTGGTCCTAACCCTATCTCGATTACAGTCCCTGACTACACACTGACATAATTTCCCATTACTAAAACTCGACTTGACCGGACACACAATAGAGGTTCCCCTAATTTATTTATAGAGCTCTACTGCAATTGAATGGACTTGGTTTTCTACAATGTGGGGACTGTATCCATTCTAATTAGGACCCTATCAAAGCTCTGATACTGATTGTTAGAAATTGACTACAAGGACAATATAATGATTCACTAACAACATACATTAACAATACGCCATTATACAATACAACACCCCAAAGTATACAAAACTTGAAACACCCCAACCCCAAAGATAGTCTCACATGTAAAACTCATGAAGTATGGGTATCATTTATAAGTGATGGGGATTACTACTTGACAACTTGGGGTTAAGCATTTTGAGTGGTTGTCAACGGGTCCAATTAGGCACGTACCTAACAAGTTGTCAGGGTCAGTTTTCCTCGATAATGGATCGGGGACATAAGCTCGGGACATTACAAATGATATCAGAGCCAATTTCCCCTTGATAATGAAAAGGGTTACCCGAGATGTGGAGCCACCCTTACAAAAAGATAGGAAGGAATGGCTACCCGGAGCGTGCAACCTCCACTATCACTAAGAATAAGTGATGGGCCATGTCGCAACGAGGACGTTGCGAAATAAGCGGGGGAGGTTGAAACACCCCAACGTCAAAGATAATCTCACATCTAAAAGTCACGAAGTGTAGGTATGGTTTATAAGTGATGGGATTACCACTTGACAACTTGAGCTTAAGCATTTTGGGTGGTTGTCAACAGGATCAATTAATCCCGTACCTAACAAGTTGTCAGGGTTAGTTTTCCTCGATAACGGACCGTGGACCTAAGTTCGGGACGTTACACCACGTCACATACACTCACTCACTTATACTCTCTAACTATACAACACTCAAACTCTCTATACTGTCCTCTCCAATATACTTGATGGCTCTCTAACTCTCTTGGTTGATTACACTCTAATAGTAGCCTCCTATCAGAGGTTAGTTAAGCAGGTAATCTTTCTATGAATAGTATTTTTTTAATAGTTAGGAGGACTGGAGAGATAAATATGACGCAATAACATATTTTTAATGTGTTATTTTTATTACTCTTATTATCATAACATATTGTTTAGGTTGACTTTGAAGATGGTTGAAAATAGTATAACAAAGAAAATACGGAATCTATACAACTAATATTGCGGGTAACCTAAAACGTAACGAGGGGTTGGGTAGCCGATTTAGCCTGAGGTTAACAACTTAACATGCAACTAAACAAGAATGATTAGGGGCACCGGATCATATGGGAGTAATACCAATTGAGTGTCTAATCCATGTTAGTATAATTGGGTACCCCTATCTTTAGGATCAAAAATAGTGCGTTGGGTTAGATTTCATGGCAGTTTCACGAAACCAAGTGTTCATATCAAGATATTAACCGCAGAAGTTTCTGTTCTCTAATTAAAACTATGCACAATTATTTCCTTGAGTTAAAATGCTATGCTACTTCTACTTCAAGGTTTTCTTTTACCAAATAAATTTCTAGCGAATGATTGTCCGAAAAAAGGTAGGTGTACTTCGAATTATTACACGGGTTTCTTCAACTATTTTTATGAATGTATACATTGGTATGTACTTTGTCATATGGCTTTGTTTTTTTCTCCTTGATAGTATCTTTTGCGTATGTGAATAGTTTTACATATTAAATTATCTGCCCAAAAATTTGGTATTCACAAATCCGATTCTAACTTGTCCCAAGTTTATAAAATTTAAAGTTGGATGTTTCGGACTCCTACAGAAAACGATGTCATCACCAGCTCAAAAATTGACATGAGACACGTTCAACATTCGCTCCTTTTTTTAACCCTTGCTTAGAATTTTATATTGGTGGGATCTCTCTTATGATGATATCAAATGGAAGAACCACTTTTTGTAACTCCTTTCGAATGTGAACAGCTATTTCTGCTTGCGTAAGCTCACTGTGGAATTTTCAAATTCACGGTGGATAAAAATACAAGATCTGTCGGCGTCGCTATCTCTCTCTCTCAACGTGATGAGAACGGTTAATTAGGGATGACAAGGTTCTCATAAATATAGATACAAGTAGTCCAAATCAAAACGAGATTAGTATGATCAATAAATGAGAAAGGATTAAGCCTAGGATCACTTGCTGTCCAAGAAGAGGAGGTGCTGATGAACGACTGTTAGGTGGTGTAGCCTTCGTCAGCTGTGGACCGGCATCTGGACTATTTGAAGGTGATGCCGAGACCGGGATGGGCGCCTGGGCACTCGCCGGTGCAGACGCTTGAAACGTCTGTTCTTTGTAGCCTGCGAGTTACGAGGATCACTCTCAATGAAAATGGTGCCAAACAGAAATTTTAACCATAGAGTTATTATAGCCTTCTAAAAGGAACATACAGTCGGTCTCATTCCATCCAATAACATCTCTCTCTCTGTCGAAGACAATTTTATAACCCGTCATGAAAATCTCTGCACATTGATACGCAGTAAGAGATTAAGAAACACATATATTTGTAGCAGAAAAAAATCGTAATCAGCACATCGACAAATCCATAAGCTTCTTGAATCAAAGACTTATGGCCGATGATATTCACTTGAGAACTTTTAATCACGGCCAGGCAAATTCCAACTTGTCGTGTATTTCTCTGCGCATTTTGAAAGAATGTGAGACGAAGGTAGCAGGTTTAGGAGTTGTAGAGCAACATTCTAGCAGCTCCGACTTACTTCGCGAACAAAAAGCACCGGGCTATGCAGTTCCAACTCCATGCCGCCTTTCATTATCAAGCTCACGACGGGGATCCGGATTCTAGTCTCGTTAGGCCTGCCAAAGCGAATGTTATGATGGATGGTTTACACGAAATGGAGAAGAAGGAGATGCTACTGACCTTATTTCATAGCAAAATTCAACGGGAATGTTGGTGCTACCAGTAATTCGTTGTCTTTGCAATGTTTGCATCACACTATCAAACTGTAAAGAGATATCCAACTGAGAAATTGCTTTCTGGTAGTTGTTATGAACAACTATCATTGGGTAGCTTACCTTCCTGGTGAAGATGCTGTAAATTGGATCCGTCAAGAGTGTCAACGTCGAGCCAGTGTCAAAATAGGCCTCGAAACCAGCGGTTAGCGAATCACCGCCGATCTGTACATCGGTCACGGTCACCACGTATAAGGCCCTGTTTGGAAGAGCAAAGAAGTAATCAAAATTGACAGTGAATTTATAGGATATGTTTCGAATTCTACTTTACACTACATCTCAATTAACGGTTGGATTGGTAGAACGTACAAGCTCGAATTGAACGGAGTTGTACGCTGATCCGGGCTGCCTTTGTCTCCGAAGCGGATTCTACCGGATCGGTCTTCGCCGAAGCACATTGAGAAGGAATCTGCTGTGAGGCCTCCTGCTGCTAAGGTGCTGGGAATCGATACGCTCTTCCGACTAAGGCCTAACATACCAGTCGGTAATGGTGTATTGGCTTGATCTTGACCGCATCTGTACAGATTAACAAAAGCTCCCCAAAATTAACTGCCCGCTGTATTGCAAAAGTCGATCAACTTACTGTGTCGAATTGGTGAGTCCCTCGAAGTTGGACTTTACCCGAATGTTATCCTTGCATCAACAGGTGTTTCTCGGCCATCGTCTGTGATCAAGTGCAGCACGTCCTCGAGTAAGACCCCCGTGGACGTCGTGTTGTCGAGATATCTCACGATGTAAGGGCATGTATCTGTGGGAAGAACGCAGGACTTTTGATCAGTGCAGAAGGAGCTGCTGCATGATACTCTTTTGCTGGTTGAGGATGCACTGGAGTTGAATATGTTGAAATCTGCACTCTGTTTCATGGAGAGATTAAACACGTTAATTCATTCACCTACATAGAGTTGAAGTTGAACAAACTCTACTGAAATGACTGAAATCAAATTCTTGCACGATAATTACGTATTGGATGTGTACGTACGAACGGCAATTAATTCAGTAATATCCTAGATCTCTCAAATTATAATGGAAATTTACATAGGTGACCACTGACTCCTCACACAAATAGCCGAGTGTTTAACTTGAAGAAGATTGGCGGGTCAAAGGAGCAAACGTTGCGGGAGAATAAGGGTCTTTTTTTTAGATCCAAAATATAAAATTCATTAAAAATGTTTTTACAGAGAGACTGATGGTAGTCAGACAACAAGATGTGCCGTCAATTTTTTTTGGACACAAATCTAATTCTTCAAAAAACAATATCCATAGAACTAAGAATCATGATATTGTTATGCATAATTTTTTAGACCCTCTTAAGAAGCTCTATCGCTTCAACGACCAAGAACCCAAAAAGGTATTAAAATAGAAAGGGATGAAAACATGTTTAACAACTTCTCATGTTTAACAACTTTAGCTGAGTCAGGTTTCTGTGCAGCGCATCCTGTAATAAAATCATCTTTTATCGGACCAACCAATCGAGAAACTTCAGTCAAATCAACACGTGCATATTTTCCTCCAAAACTATCCAAAAATTAAAACATTTGCCAGTCTAAGTGCGGATATCTCCTTTTGTGATCACTCAAAAAATTCACGGGTGCTTCTTTCTTTGAAGCAACCCCAACTTGCCTAAGTACATCATAAATGGCATCCCAAATAAGATCATTTATATATTTAAAATGTGGGAGTTCATGGCAATGAATTGCATGCTCCCCAAAGACGTCCAGGAAAGATTTGTGACATACTGGATATGTCTCATCAACTGTGAATAGAGGAATCATAAGGCGATATTTGAGAATAGTACGATATTCAATAGATGGCATATGCATTCCAGACCATCACTGGGAATAGCTAGAAGGAAATCTTGAGTATGGTCATAGTGCAAAGATCGAAAATTTACTTTTTATCTAGCAATCATGTCAAACTTAACTTCGATTTCTTCAACAAATTTTCTAAAAAGGAAACTTGCCAAAGAATTATGGGCTTTAGGGGAAGCAATATCCTTGTTAGAAAAACAAGTAAGATCTAGATGGAAGTGCGACACGTAAACCCTCCAAAGCATCTAAAAAATCAGAATCCATATCATGTATCCCATTGTCTCATAAAATATGATCTTGGAGCACCAAAGATTGAGTTCTAAAGGTCACAAAAGTATATGAAGAAGCCTCAATAATATAGTGAAGATCTAAGCCATCGAACCTGATGGGTAAAGACACCATCTGTCATTGAACGTTGTCAAACAAAAGGCTTCCACAAACCACAATATGCTCAATAGCTCCACACAGCCCTTTGTCAAAACATTTAGCGGCTTGCTCCATGTATACGGGTTGACATGTCCTTAAGCTAAACATGAGCTTGGCTAAACCCACACAAGATCATAATAAAAAGAAGCTCACTTTGTGGATCATCCAACTGAGGAAATAATTGCATTAAGTCAACAACTTTGGTGGACATCCTCATAGTCATGTCGTCAACAAATCATTTGTCCCTACTCACTGCACCGCCAAGTAATCTCACTCCTAAAACATGCCTACCAATATCCACAGGAAATAACCCTATGCCGACTTTTCTGTCCATTACATGAAGGTTAGAAAAGCTCATTTTTTTGATATTCAGAACAAGTCACATCTCCGGACTTCTACATTTTATCATGTCAAACACCTTGACCACCTTCAATGTATCCCCAATGATAGTCCCATCATCAAGATACCAAGTTTGGAGAAGGAATTTATAATTGTCTCTGATCTCATGAACAAGTGGGTGCAATGCACGAGAAAATAGAAGTGGACCTAAGGATCACCTTGCTGCACTCCGATAGTTGACTTTATATGATTTTCTTCAATATATAATCTGACAGCTTGATCATATAGAAACTCCACCCATGAAGAAATAGATGAACATCGCCTACTAACTTCATGAAGCATCGAAGATCTATCTAACATTTTCAAAGCATTAGAGGAATCTATTGTAAGCATGGAGAGAGACCCATCACCATGAAGGTTGCTCAAAGTCGGTTGGTTGTTTGTAAAATGGCTTCCGCTCCTCCAGATACACCAATCCCAAATTGAAAGTCATTGAGGTACTTAGACCTTTTTGCCCACTCATGTCATAACAACTTTGGATACTAGACGTCTTCAAGATAGTTCCCACTGCAATAGGACATATAATGTTGTTGGGGTTTGAGTAGTGGAGTAAGAGGTGCAAAGGCTACAACTCGGTCAAACTCAAGGGGCATCTCCTGCCCATCCATAAATTTACCACCATGGTGACCACATGTAGGGGATCAGTAGCAACTGTAAACCCTTTCCCTGAAAGGGCATCAGAAAGGTGTTGATCTCTCAAGCCATCTCTACCACATGATATCTATTTAGGAAAAGATCTGATAGATTGTAAAACAACATATGCATAAACCAAGATATTTGGCAAGGAAGGAGGCGGCTTTATACGGATGCTTAGCCTCTAAAGATTCTTGGTATCTTCATTATAAGGAACCACTTCTGAAGAGTACATAACCTTTATGAGTGCTGAAAAGTGTCCATATAACACTTTGTGAAGGCACCGCCTAATATCGGAGTTTTGAATCTCCTCCAAAAAATTGTTCTTTTTGCCACCTACTAACTTGGTGAAATCGTCTGTACTGCCTCAAGTAATGAGTGAGTTCATAATAATGGTCGTTATATGAAGAAACTAAAAACAGGGGTACCCGTGTAATTGCAAGATAGATCAGGAACTATACGCAAAAACCTCTATTTGTAATATAAAACTCTCCAACTGCAAGCAACCCGTGTAATTGCAAGACCGATCAGGAACTACAAGCAAAAACTTGTAATTGTAAAATAAAATTCTTCAACTGCAACTTGCTCGTTTTTTATATTTTTTGTTAAAGACAACAGACAGTCAAATCTCGAGGACCGGTAAAAAAAGTGCAAGTAATGAAGAAGGGGGATCTCATAATTCATACGAAGGTGGAAGTCGAGACGCAGTTCTTGCAGTCGCACGGCACCCATGTCAGGTGGCTCCCGGTGTCGAGTGCCACCAAGAACGTCACGTTCGGCGTTCCCAAGCTCACCTCCGCGTAGTACAAACTGCAATTGAATCTCACATCATCACAAATGACAGCTTATTAATCGACATTCCCAGCGCAAGTGAGATTTGAGCATCTTTGTAATCACCTCCCGAAGGCAGGGATCTGCACTGTTTCGTTCCCGTCGGCAAAGGTGAGATCCCGGGTACCCTCCGCAAGCCCCCGCCTATGGAGCAGGGCACGGTCGTGAGCGACGAGGGCCGAGTAGTACTCGGGGGTGCCCTCCTCGGGCCAGTCCACGAATTCCGTGGAGGTGGATCGGGCCCAGTCGCGGAGCTTGTCGGAGTAGCAGTGGTGGAGGTCGAACCCGAAGGTCGAGCAGTGGGCACGCGCTGCAAGGACAGAGATGAGGAGGAGGAGGAAGGAGGGGATTGAGGGAGACATGGGAATTGGATGGAAGTCATGTTTGTTAGGCGGGGGATGGTGATATGTATAAGAGGAGAGGGGGAGAAGTCAACTCTGTGCTTCTATGTGGAAGAGAGAAGGTGACTTGTAGTTAGTTGGTGTAATCGAGAGAGCTGGTTAGAAATCGCTGTCTGGGTCCCACACGCACGAGTTGCAGATTGTGATGGGAAGCGGATCCTCTAATGGGCTGGACAGAGGGATCTGCTGCAACCGGGAGTGTACCCGAACCGATCGATCGAGATCGAGCGGTTCGCAAGTAATCAAGGGTTTTGTGGGTTCTTACCATGCGAACCGCTCGATCTCGATCGAGCGGCTCGGGTACACTCTCGAGATGCAGCAGATCCCTGCTACACAGCAGAGGATCCGCTCCCATTGTGATGTTACATTTTTTGAATCTGTTTGGTTGCTGAATTAGGTTGAGGTACATCCGTGTATCCCTCTTTCCAACCCTCTCAACCTTCTTTATAGTTTTCTATTCACAAGGGTAACTCAATCCGACCCAACTCAACCCAACCCAGCAATGAAACAACCCCTTAATATGACAAGATTAAATGACTTTTGAGTTTTTCTTAATAAATGGGTAAGTTATTCTAAAGTATAGCGTGGATGTATATATGATACTTTGCCCCAATAATATGCTTCCAACGGGAATAAAAGTACTCAATCAGCATCAAAGAAAATCCAATGGCAAGAAAAAGGTTGAGTACCATCAGCTATGGGGAGAGATGTTGATGAACCATAAAAGTGCTTGCATCATTTTATGATAGATTTTACTAAAATCCTGAAGGGAATCATACTATAATCCACTGGACATAATTTGTCATGATCTTTATCAACAGATAATGATAAAACCTTTGGATCGGTTGCCTTTCGATGCCACCTTACCATTGTCTTGCGGTCTCCTCTATCCGTGTGTTGTAGTCTCGGCTTGATGGAGAGAACAGAAGACATGATTAAGTAGATAATCAAATAATCATTCAAGCACTCATAAACAATTCTTACAAAGCATACAAGAAAATTTTTTAAAACCAAGATATATGGAGCTGGCCATCCTTTTCATCGATATAAAAGATGTGTCCAGCGAGGCACACGATTGTGAGAGACATATATTCCTATAAAGCAAAGTATATCTAAGTATAACCATCGCCAACATCACATTGAAAAATTAAAATTATAAAAACAAAAGGAAAACTTCAACTCATAGAGAAAAATAATTCTTGAATAGGGAGGTGGTCGGACGAGTTCATATACTACATCTCTTTTTCCTTCCGAAGAATTCATCCAAATCCAATCCCTTTTGCATCAAATACATAACTATTGGATCTATTTATCATAAATCTCTTCTTCTCGTCCTTACTCCATCCATCGTAAATATCCTTTTTATCTCCTTTTCACTTGTTAGCAATGTGAGTTCGGGGAGAACCATTTCTAAAATAAATGTATTGTAATCTTTCATATATCGATAAAAGTTATTGGTTTATTTCACTCCTTGTCTAAGATTAAATTAATGAACCCATTATAAAGTCCTTCTGTACAATTACGTTAACCATAGTCATCTTAATGATCATACAACTGTTGATTTAGATGTTGAATCATAGAGGCTGGTGTTTGGTTGATATCTAAAGAGTTAGATTGAGAACTCGTCAAACATCGTCAAATGATTGTTAAGAAAGGATATTCAGCTCGAGAAAGAGATGATAATTCTTCTCCAAAAGGTCCAATGGGTTCTTTTAGAAGAAGACAAGAAGAGAGAGGTAGAATGGAAGCAACGTTCAAGGCAAACATGGTTGAGGGAGGGAGACGCGAATACACGTTTTTTTCATGCTGTAGCAAATGGAAGGAGGAGGAGAAATTTAATCCATTCTCTTGAGGTAAGGGGAGTGAGGGTGGAAGGCGAGAGGGAGATCGGGGCTGCAGTTGTTGAACACTTCAGGGATTTGACTAGGAGAGATCATCTCGGTGGAGTTCGTTGGCGTGACAGAGATGTGCCTCGAATTTCAGATGTCCAAGCATCTCAGTTGATTTGCCCTTTCAGCCTTCAGGAGGTCCGTACAGCAGTCTTTGATCTTAATGCAGATGGTTCTCCAGGGCCAGATGGTTTTCCTACTTTCTTTTTCCGTGAATTTTGGGATTTGGTGGGCCAGGACGTGCTAGCCGTGGTGGAAGAGCTGAGGAGGGAAAATGGTGGTTTTGAACGGTTAAATCGGTGCTTACTTTTCCTCTTGCCCAAGAAAGAGGTGGTGGTCAGAATTGAAGACTTCAGGCCTATTGCACTTTCAAATGCAATATACCTCATTGTTGCGAAAGTCCTTGCCAATAGGTTGCGTGTTGTGTTGGGTGATATTATCAGTAACTTTCAGACGGCTTTTGTTCCTGGGAGGCTTATGATGGATGGTGTAATAATTGCCTCGGAGATTGTTGCTGATTGGAAAAGAAGAGAGGTCAAAGGTTTACTTTGGAAAACAGACTTCTCCAAAGCGTATGATTGTGTTAGCTGGAAGTTTATCTGGGCATCGCTCTCCCGACGTGGTTTCCCAGATGAGTGGATTAGCTGGATGAAGAGATGTGTGACGACGACTTCTTGCTCAGTGTTAATTAATGGAAGACCAGAGGGTGGATTTTTCCAGCCGCAGAGGGGGGTTAGGCAGGGATGCCCGCTGGCTCCTCTTCTCTTTGTTATTGTGGCAGACGCGCTGTCAAGGATGGTTACTCGTGCGGTGGAGGGAAATTTTTTTCAGGGTTACAATTCAAATGGTTTATCTATCCCAATCTTACAGTATGCTGATGATACAGTTTTGTTTGTGGAAGGTGGGGCTCGAGAAGCTGAGGGAGTTGCTACAGTATTGGAGTTGTTTGGGGCTGTTTCAGGGTTGAATCTCAATGAGGAGAAATCCGTTTTTGTTCCCTTTGGTCTTCTAGAGGAGGAGATCGAGGAATGTGGGGCATTCCTGCGCTCACAACGGGGATCTCTACCAATTACCTATCTGGGGCTACCTGTGGTGGATGGTCGTCTAAAGCAATCACATTGGTTACCTGTGATTGAGAGGCTTGAGCGCAGGCTTGAGTGCTGGCGTGCTTCTTGCCTATCACGGGGTGGACGCTTGGTGCTCTTGAGGTCGGTGCTCTCTGCGATTCCTATTTTCTTCCTATCTTCTCGCTTGCTCCCAGTGGGGATTAATAGACGGTTAGAGTCATTGATGCGTAGATTCTTTTGGGCTGGTACTCCGCTGGTTAGTTGGAAGATTGTGACGCTTGCTGAGGCAGATGGTGGTTTAGGAGTCCTAAACCTTGAGGTGATGAACAAGGCCCTCCTTACTAAGTGGATCACTCGTATTTGGGGTGGAGGTTCAGATACACTTTGTTTGTTAGTCAGGAGGATTTATGGTGTGACAGGTAACCTAGAATGGCGTCCCAGTAGAATGATAAGGCCTTCCAATTTTTGGCGAGGCGTGTGCGCAATACTTCCCCAGATTTTTCCATATCTAAATCCGGTGCTGGGGGATGGTGATGAAGCCACTTATTGGACTTGGGCAGATGGTGCTTTTACTGTGAAAAAAGCTTACAAAGTTTTATATACATCATTCGTTTTTGATCCGGGAATTGCAATGCCAATATTAGGGCAGTTTTGGTCTTGGAGGATTCCTAAAAGAGTGAAAGTTTTCCTTTGGCTGTTCGGGAGAGAGCGAGTAATGACTGGTGCTCGGAGATCAAGACTCTTTGGTGCTGACGGTTCTTGCAAACGATGTGGAGAGGAACTAGAGGATGTAGATCATTTGTTCTTCCGTTGTTCCTCCTCTAGACAGATTTGGGCAGGGGCCAATTTACCTACTATTGCATCCTCTGGGGTCAGAGTTTTTTTGGATTCCATTGGGCTGACCGGATCATGCACAATGATGGAGAAACTTAACGCGACATCTATTTTGTGGGCGATATGGTTGGCAAGAAATGGAGTTATTTTTCGAGGGGAGAGATTTTATATTGAAAATGTTTTAGAGCATTCCAGACTCATTCGTGGGTCTTGGTCATTGTAACCTTGTACTTACTTTGTGAATATAAGTTTTTGGGTGTCCACCTTTACGGTTTGACACCCTTTTTCCTTCAAAAAAAAAAAAAATTCTTCTCCAAAAGGTTGATATCTAATTGAACTCTTGATGCAAGTACTCTGCATAGGAATAGAGATTCGGAGGTGTTAGATAAGTCAGGTCAAAGAGTTGACTTTACGAGACCGAGTTAACTAAGACCTATATCATATAGGGTGCGTTTGGTTGGGGGGTTACCCCCCAAAACCCATATTCCCAACCCACTAGTGGGGTTCACTCTCTTTCCAACCAAAAAAATATATAGTATACCATCATATATCTAAAAATCATAAAATACTCAATTTCTACTCACTATTCCAAACTTAAATACAATCACATCACAACAACCACCCACTTTTTCAAATTTCAATACAATCATACCATAATAACTAACAATTTTTTCAAATTCCAATACAATCACATCACACAAACCCTCCCAACCCTTAACCCACCAACCAAACACACAAACACAAAACCGGGTTATCCACTCCTAGATAACCCACGAACCGAACGCACCCATACTGTCACAATATGGGGTACGCATCCTTTGACCGAAGACAGATGTCTTACAGTATGTCTGAGTATGTATATTTGGCAGATCGATATGAATGACGACCTGATCAAGATCTATAAAATGATAAGCTGGTGTACATACGAGGGCATATGAGTAATTCTATCTCTCAAAGGGATCATACAGGTTCACTACCGCCAGTCAACTGACCCTCATGGCACCTTTACTGTACCATGCCATCACGCCACCCATCTTCTCCTTATTTCAGCTTGATCCATCATCGCTTTTCATTTGATTTCTCACAAAACCTCTGCACAATTAAACCCTAACGCACACCTAATTTTTAGACCCATTGTACAGAGCCCTAATCGATCACAAAACCTAGGTTTCTGAGCTGCCACTAATCCATGTATATATAATACCCCACGCCTTATTCTTTTTTTATCCCATTTCCCTCACGTAACCCCAATAGAAAATATCTGAGATGAGTTTCTATTAACAGGAGGAGCTCATCAGCCCTTGTCGGTGTGGAAAAGGGAGGGAAATTGGTGGTCCAACATCTCCGGAGACCTTTTCTACTAGAGCTCCTCTGTCCTTGACTTCCAGTCAGGGTCGAGCTGTTAGATTAGATTTTATTTATCGCATTTCCTTCATGCATCATAGTTTAATATTTATTTTGTGCACTTAGGGCTTAGGTTAGCTTAATTTCCCATTAGTCTGTTCGTTGGAGCTTAGGCTCCAACTCAAAATCCCTATCATCTACCTATCTTCGACCCCCAAGGTCACCTCCATCTTCATCCTTATAACCTTCTCCATCATAGACCCCATTTTACCCTTTGATTTGGCAAGAATGAAGCCAAATCGAAGCTCCACTTCCTCCACCTCCTGGAGCTTCATCGCCCAATCCATTCGTCTTTGTCCAGCTTCAACCACTCGTTGAGGGTAGTCCCCTCGATCCATTAAATCTTTTGTACAGGTCAAACACTCAAGAATCCTCCTAGGGTGTAGATTTGAGGCTATATTTGAAGCTCTGGGTTGTGCAGAACTGTTAGAGCCCCATGTCCCATTTGAGGGGACCTAGAATCGTTTGGAGGCCATTAGCACGTGCAGAGCAGCCCCATGAACGATTTGAGCCATTTAGGAGCATGTGAGGAGGCATGAGATGTAAGGAATCAACAATTGAAGGAGCTCTAGTTTCGTATTCTTGGGTGTTCTTCGTGAACTCCCAAGCACCGTCTGATCAACTTTTCACGCTAGGTTCTATCTCATCTTTTAGATCAGTGCGAAATGAAGCCCTCCATCATAACCCGATCGACTTAAGTAGGTTGACGTGACATGCACAACATCATTTGATAGCATGCACCCCTAGGTAAATTTCTAAGTGCCCATGTCAGTTTTTTAATATTAAGTGTAATAATTTAAAACTTATTTGTGTTGTAAATTAATTAGATATTTTGCGTACTAGATCCCCTAGTTTCGTGTAATTGTTATCAGGTCCTTCCTCACATGGTACCCCACGTGAGGCGTTGTAAATATTTTATTTAGTCCATTGGGATTAGTCTAGCAGTTATGAAATGAGTTGAATGTTTATTTTATTGACAATTTTTTTCATGTTCTGTTGTATTTATTTTTTTGTATTTCTATTTTTATTAAATAACTCTTATATGTTATGAATGCTAGGAAAAATGTTGTAGATGCCTCTCACCTTGCTTATACACACTCACATTTTTACTTAGGCACTTAATATGTTTTTATATTTTCTAAAAATCGAAAAAAAAACTAACCTTATTTTATTAAAATCAAAAAATATAAAAACACATCTAAAAATTCCAAAAAATAGCATACCTATACTATTAGATATTCTACCTCAGGACCAAAAATCACGTAAAATACAGAAAGAAAACCATAAAAATCACAAAACCTTAAAAAATTAGAAAAATTAGCAAAATTTCGTTAAAACCCCCAAAATATTATTTTATGTTCCATAATTTCCTTATTATATATAACATATATTAAAATTGGTTTTTGATTGAACTTAATATATATTTTCAAACTGTAAAACATTTCGCCTAATAATTTTATCCCTATTTTGTAAATTTAAATCATTTAAAAATTCATAAAATTTTGTAAAAATACCTTAAAACCATACAAATATATAAAAATATAAAAAGCAAAAAAAATAACTATATATACACCAATTTATACTTATATACATACATATTACATATATATGTATATAATCCATTATAAATATTTATTTATAATTATATACCTATATTAAAAATAAAAAAGGAATAAAAATTTACAAAACTAAAAACAAAATAAAAATTACAAACTCATAAAAAATCAGAAAATAACGATTTCAAATGGACTTATCTAGAATAGCGATTTAGCGCTTCATCAAAGGACTTGTCATTTTTGATGGATCACAAAGTACTTTCAGTCTCCTCCCTTCAATTGACATGGTAATTAAGAATAACGACGTGCGACTAGTCATTCGCTTACTTGATAATATTATGTCTGATTTTATTCTAGATAAAAAGTCGAATAATAAAAATGTTCGAGGACAAGATATAAGTATCTTTTGATGAGTTGGATGGTGTTGCCAAAAGATAACCTTTCATAATAATTTGAGTACGTAACAAAAAGGTTCTCAACTATACATCATTTGCCAATTAGTGGCCTCGATTTTCAAATGCAACAAAAAAGGTATGAACTTTCAAGTTCAAAGTTTAACGTCAACATATAAGGATCATGGAAGCTTGCGAAGCATGTATTTGATACCAAAAAAGGGTTAGCATGTATTTGATACCAAAAAAGGATCAAACACTTGTTTGTTACATTAGGAAAATGAAGCTCCTGATTAGGAATTGACGCATAGCTAAGGGTCGTCTTTGTAATGTACCCTAATTATTTTGAATATAGAGGAGCAACCAAGGGTAATCCAACAACCAAGATATAATCAAAACATAAAGATGCCATCACATACAAACACATGATTTAGAAGGCTCCCCTATAATCAGGCTACATATTTGGGTGTTAGCAATCGTTTTTTACCATGCGAAAAAACACTAGTATGCAAAGAGAAATACATAGGGCATAAAGCCCGATTGCTAATACTAGGAAGGTCGTTTAGCCAATACCAGTATAAATGTATCTCTTTATAAATCCGATTGTAATAAATAGTGGAAAACTTGATTTTATTTTCATTTTAGACTGAAAATTTCGCCTCCACTTTTGGTAAAAGAGATCAAACATCTTCGCAACTGGCAGAGACCCATGCACAAATGGAAGCCTCTTTGAAAAAAAAGGGAACGAGAATGCTTTAGTAGTTAACCTACTTGAAGTTTTACCTTCGATTATTCACAATAGGAATTAAGTAAAAGCCTCTGAACACAACTATATAATACCAACCATTCAAAATGTTGGCGATCAATTTGCCAAGTGCTCAACTGCAAGCATCGAAACCAGCTTTCTTAATCTTGTATTACAACCCTAAAATGCATGTGAAGTGAAAGTCTTGGAAGAAAGCAAAGAAAATTCCTTGACAGTCAAATGTGACACTTTTCATTTTAGAATAATTATTGGCAAAAGTAAGCTCTTATTTTCTCCATATAATCATGCGGCCTTGGGATGAAAGATAATTCAAAAGACTATTCACAGTCAGTTGCAATTTTCCGTGTAGAACATAGTTTCAGCAGTTCCTTTCAACAAATTAAAAGTAAAAGCAATAATCTTTTTGTCACATTTTCCTCTCATGACGAAAAAAGAAAAGGAAAACATAATTACAATATCCATGGAGTAAATCAAGCACATTCATAAAAATAAGATAAAGGCGAAAAAAAGAATAATCTCCTGAAACTCAGATGTACATTCAAGAGAAGAGAAGTATTCATACATCTCGAATCAGAAAAAGTAAATGCACGAAAGCAATCATCAGACAGCAAAGAGGAGGAGCAAAGACAACTGGGAGATCGCTACGCTGAATAGCAATGACTGGGGAAGAGGTAGAGATGCTGAGTTCCCTTTCTTGGTACTACCTGGCGGCGTTTGCGGTGATTGACTTTGGCTTGCTGGTGCCGGTGCAGCCTTCGGTGAATCGGCAACGGTACTACTGTGAGTGGGAGCTGTAGTATTTAATCCCTGGCTTTTGTAGCCTAACAATAACCGGAAAATAGCTTCAGATGCTAAATCTGTCTGTGTTTAAGGAGTTGCTAATTAGTCATAGTCTAGAAGAACATACAGTCAAATTCTTTCCATCCTAGAACCAGATTGTCTCTGTCGAAGACGATCTTGTAACCAGTCATGAAGTTTTCTGTGCATCAACGGCGACGTTAGCTCGAATTATGTTCATGTGAATTACTAAATTAAGGGGAGACACTTTCTACACTGGAAACCGCAAACTTACGCCCGATGATGTTAAGCTTAGAATCTTTTATTATTGCCAAGCAAAATGCAACAAGATTGCCTGTACTCGACTGCACAGTTCAGCAAAAGGGAAGATTCAGAAGCGATGAAACATAAACAACATGCTTTCACTATTAGATGCCAACTTACATCAGCTATGCCCACGATTGGCTCAGAAACGTCGAAATCCTTCCCACCTTCCATCGTCAGGCTTAAGGTCGGTATCAAAATCTCTTTCTCATTTGACCTGTAAAAAATGTTAACGGTAAGCATCCGAGGATCTCCAGATAATTTAGCCTGATCTGAAGTTAAAACAGTAATGCTGGAGTTGGTAATTTCATACTGACTAACCAACTAACCCGATTTCATAACAGTAATCAAAAGGAAAATCGGCACCAAACGTAACCCGTCGCCTCTGCACGAATTCATTGAACTGCACGCACGATCAGTGAACATCAGCAGTGAAGATAAATCACAAAAAGTGGTGGTCTATGCAATGAACTTCTTACCGCAGTAGCAAGACTGGTATAAATTGGATCAGCTAAAAGCGTGTACGATGACCCTGTATCAAAATACGCGTGGATGCCCCCATTGCACGACTGATTGTCTACGTATATTCCCGTCACTGTAACGACGTACATCGGACTTCGGAATGAAGTTTGAGAGGCGTTAGGATCGAATGCAGTATATAAGTTTCTGTGAAATCACAAGACGAGAGGAGGAAGCTCACATGTTGGGATAAAATGGAGTTGTATATTGATCTGGACTACCACTATCACCGAATCGGATTCTCCCTGAAAGGTCGTCGCTGAAACACATGGAGAAGGAATTGGTGGTGAGTGCTGCAGCTGTTAAGGTGCTTGGAACTGATATTCTCTCCATTCCAAGTCCTAAGAGGCCATTTGGGACTGCAGTGGATCCGCCTGATTGATCTTGTCCACATCTGCACACATGATCAACAAATTGGGTTGCTTATTGTGGAGAACACAATCAACTGCCTGAACGTCAGCACAGACCGTAATTTCGGAAAGGAGGCTCACCCGAATGTGACTTTCGCTTGCACAGCTTTTCGTCGAGCATCGTCGGTTATGAAGTACATGACATCCTCGAGTAGGACACCGGAGGTCGACGAGTTGTCGACGTATCTTACCTTGTAAGGGCAGGTACTTGTTGGCGCCGAGCAGGAGCTTTGTAGCTCGCACAAGTTGCTGCTGCAGGGGACTCTTTTGACAGTAGAGGATTTGTTGGAGTTGAAAATGTTGAAGGAGATATTCTGTCGCATGGTTTCGAGGAGAAGTTGGTGATTATTTGCAGTGGAACATGCTTTGGTTTGTTAGATTGGATATTAGATTGTTGTTTTATCTCTACATTGGCTTAGCTCTAGCATAAGAGATAGTTAGACCAGCTCGAAAGCCCACCATCATTTTCAATTTCCAGTTTTATATCAAAAAGGCACAAAAAATCAATAATTCCAGAAAATAAATAACCTTGAATAAGTTGTAGAAAACTCATCTATAGCACTTTTATCTAAAAACTTAGATAACTAATCTTTTCTGTTAAGTCAATGACATAAATAGGCTCAAATGAATAAACCAAGTAGCCACATATAGGAAACTCTTGCCTGTGTGGTTGCTGTGTTGGACTGGGTTGGGTTGGGATACTCCTGTGAATAGTAAACTGTACCCCTGTGAACAGTAAACTGTGAGGAGGATTGAGAGAGTTGGAAGAGGGTTGGAAGGAGTGGTACACCGGTGTACCCCAACCCAACCCAGTTCAACCCATCAAACAAACAGGCCCTTGGGTGCAAGGAATTCATGGTTTGCAGGTCCTTTGAGACGGCAATATTCGAGTTCTATTAACAGTATTTGGTCTTAATCACTAGTCGAGTTAAATCTCAATTGATTGATCGCATACATGAGAACTTCCAAAAAGCTATGAACACCTCAGTGATGAGGTTTCTTCACAAGTGATAAGGACAAGCTCTTATCTATAGATGTAGTACGAGGAAGAGCCTTATAAAAAAGAAAGATGGGTAGTATGGGTTATGCGGATTTATTTGGGCGAGCCCCCAGGCCGGCAACTAACAAAACTACCTTGGTGTGTTTAGATGTAATGACTAAATAACTAGGAAAAGGAAGGCATAAACAATAGTGATAATCCTATAGACTAAAGAAGAATATAGATATCTTATGCCAAAGTATTTTTTTCTCTTTCCGAATGATTTTTTATTTTCTGTCCTTTGGATTTTAATTTATATTTTTATATCCATTTTTGTATTTTGAGAGTTCTAATCAAACCTTAGAAAAGGTTTGCAACTTTTTAAATGATTTTATCTTTCTGATTTTTATTAAAGATTTTTAGTAAGGAAAAGTGAGTGGAAAATATTTTTTGGATTTTTCATTTTGAAAGTGCTCTTAGATGTGTTTTTAATATTTTAGATATGTTATTCTATTTTATAAAATAGAGAAGAAAGGGAAACAAAACTTAAGTAAATAGACAATGGATATAAAATTAGGGATAAAATAGGAATCTATTTTACAAATACCTAAGACTTGAGCGTAAGATTTTTAGGTGATTATGAACAGGTTCATTTGAGTCCACGCCCAACAAGAGAACCACTTTTCCTGATAACACTGGAGAGACCTAAGTGGAATTGTTAAAATGGTACAAAGCAAGGTCTGTCTGAAATTGCAAAGGATTACCCAAGAGGTGAAACCACCTTTCCAAAGAGATATGAAGAAAAGGATAACAAAAGCTTGCACCTGCCATTATTACTATGAATATGAGATAGGCATTGATGTGACGAAACTGTTGCAAATATAAGTATGGGAAGTTATTAATGAATCTTCATTCTATCACATCAAAACAAACAAGCTTATTTATTATAATTACTATTTTGTATGTATAAATCAATTAAAAATACCTAAAAATTAGTAAAAATTATAATAAAAAAACACAAACATAGAGAAAAATATAAAAATACAGAAAAATTCAGATTATATATCTTCAGTATATATTTTTTTTTGATGAAAAAGAGGGTGAAATCCCGAGTTGGGACTCACCGCAAATGGTATTTATATTAAAAGAGTACTAGATAGGTACATTACCTTGTGGACCAGAAACGATACAGGGAAAGAGCATAAGCTAATACATTTTCCGAATAGAACCTTTGATTTTTAAAAATTAGATCATTTCTTCCTCCCGAGATGGCCCAAAGAGCAGCAAAAGGCAACGCACAGTCGTCTGTCGAATTTCTTGAGTATATATAGCAATATTAAAAAATAACAAACCCTAAATAGGCTATATATATTATAATAGTTATATTATTATTAGTAGTAATATTATTTATAAATACCTAATATATGTTCAAAACCATTAATAAATAAATATGACTATTCTTGTTTATATTTTCCATATATATCTTACATTATCATATCTACTATTAGTGTCATTACTATATATAATATCTTTAACCACAAAATGAAAATAAATATTTGAAAAAATTAAAAATAAAATAACAATTTAAAATATGAAATATAAAAATAAAAGACAATTAAAATTCCATAAAATTACATATAATAAAAAAGCCAAAGAAAGTTAAAAAGAGGAGAAAAAGTATAAAAACAATTGTTATTTATTTCTATTAATAGACAATAATTAACCGATCCTCATTGTTATATGTGGTTCGATACTGTACATAGTATACACTACAGACATATATTTTGTAGAGTTAAAATAAAAATAAATTTTGACTCACTCATTTACGTTGAATTATCATACATTGTGGGTTGATTATTTTCTTAATTGATTGGTGACATTCCGAGTATCGTGAGAGCGATCGATACATCGATTGCCGGATCCGACTTGTCAGACACCATATAACCTCCAAGATCGGACATTAGGAACCCCTCTCCGATCGATTAAACAACTACAACACCCCCAACATAATCCCCCATCATATAATCACAAAGTGTAAGAGTCAGTTATAAATGGTGGGGAAAACTACTTAATAACTTGGGCTTAAGTATTTTCTATGGTTGTTAACGGTTCATTTGCATCCGAACTTAACGAGCTTTTATTTCCATTTTTCCTCGATATTAGTCTAAAAACTCAAAACTCAAACGTTACAAATGTTATCAAAGCAGATCCAACCTCTGATCGTAGAAAGTGCTACACAAGAAGATCTCCCTTGGTCTCTCTGACTCCGCCCCATACTTTAAGTTTCTCAACCTCTCCTTTAATTGCCTTCGCAGCACTGCTTCGGCCCCATCGGCCAGCTTTCTGGGCTCAACCATTAGATTTTGTTGTGATTAGATTAACTCGAGGTTAACCAAAGCTATTGACCCCGCTAAAAATTAAAATCAACGGTAACGTTTCCGACATCATATAAAGCAATTAGTTTGCACGAGTTATGTGATAATTGAGAAGAATACATACACGAGAAAGTGATTTACAAAGTTATTAGATTTCGAAGGGTTAAAGTTCCTACCTTATAATATTGATCGTAATAAGAGCATTGTAATGAACCTAAGCCAAATAGCCGACAACATCACGCAGTTATATATATTGAAATGATATCTTCTCGGTAAGAACAAGGACATATTCTCATTGTGGATGCGGGTGATTTTCCATGATCATCCAAATTTAAATGGAAAAGGAACAATCGATTGGACAGTTACTTTCCCTTGAGATCGTCTATTAATTATTCCCCATAGAAGAATTCGTGAAGTTGAAAACTAATTCTAATACTTCATTTACGAAGTCAGAAAATTTTTCTTGGGGGGGTAAATTATTTGAGGGTGGAGGGTGGAGGCAAATTATTTAGATATTATTTATCTAATTTATCTTGTTATTTTAATTGTTAATATTTGGGGAGGGGTTCCTCTATTGTAATGTGTGTTACAAAAGAGGTGTTGTAACTTTTTTTTCAATTTTTTCCTTAAAATCCAACTTTATAGATAGAATATTCGAATAATGTTATGCATATCCTCCTAATTTCGCTCAAATACAAGATCATTTGCTATTTTATAACAATGATAAAAGTTTGATTATCTTTTAAATGGGACTTAAGTCGCTTAAATATTGATTGAACTTTTAACCACTAAGATAAATTAGGAAATGTTATCAGATTTGAGCAAAATTTGGAGCATATGTAAAACATTAACGGAAGTTTCGATTTATGAGGTTGGATTTGTTTAAATGAATTCAATCTATAAGACGAGCTTCCAATAATTCCATAATTGATTGAAACTAATATTGGGTATGTATTTTTTACAAAACACCCATATAAAGTTATAATCGAACATAAATAATATCTACAAAAATCATATTGACCAAAAGATCCCTACAAAACTCTTCATATCACTGAAATACACATTTATTAATGCGATATTAAGTAATACCATTAGATTTAATATGTTCAAACAAGTAACACTATATAGATATGTCTACCAATCCCTTATCATATTTTTTTATACATATTTTGACATATGTACATGCATCTGCATACTATTTTAAAATTGACATAGATAAAAATAAGGTTGCAAACATGCGGATACAAATATGTATATGGATTCATATATGTATATACTAGAAAAACATGTAACCATATCCATTTTAAGATCCTAAAAAATGAAAGAAGTATCTAAATCCATACCCGTATATGCAAAGAAATATAAAAGAAAAATTATTATCTATACCATATATGCTAAAATAATAACTATATATTCGTGACGGGTTATAAACGGGTATGATGATGGACATATACGGATATACAGTATCCGATTATGCACATCATGTAATATTAACAATTAATTATTTTAGTTAGATCATATATATATATATATGAGTTTAATGGGGCTGCCCCAACATGACTGCCCCCGCACTGTTTTCGGTATTTTTTTTTAAAAAAATATCGCCATGTATATTCATTCCTATATCCCTCCTATATGTCATTCGAGTTTCAGAAATAGAGACTCCTACGACCTCTATCCAGACAATCATTTTTTAACGGTAATAGGATTTTTTAAATCGACACCATCTCGATGGAGGCCGTAGGAATCTCGGTTTCTAAAGAAATTCGAATGGCATATAGTAGGGATATAGTGATGAATATAGATGGCGAAATTTTTCAAAAATAAAAATAAACGCCGAAAAAGGCGCGGGGGCAACCATTCTTTGCTGCCTCAAGGAGGCAGCTCCATTAAACTCTCTCTCTCTCTCTCTCTCTCTCTATATATATATATATATATATATATATATATATATATATATTGATTTTTTTATTGACATATGGGAGGGGCTATTCTAACCTAACATATAAATTTTAATTATTAAATGGTGTATTTAGATCACATGTAATACTATATATTAAACATATATATAGGACATAGTTGAGAGCCGGGGGGGCTAAGCCCCCCCCCCTCTCCGTCACTGAACTTCATTGCCAAAAGCTGATGTTCCTAAATACTTGATCCACCTTGGATATCTTTCGAGTTTTTTTCTTGCATCTCTACTTTGATGGGTACTTAAAAAAATCGTCATTCAGCACATTCTTGGGGAAGAGAGAGAGAGAGAGAGAGAGAGAGAGAGAGAGAATTGGACGAGGAAATACATCGATATATAAATACGATATCTTACGTATTCCTTATCGTAAGTTGGGGCGCAGTTGGTGCAATCGCAGGGCACCCATAACAGATCGCTTCCGGTGTCCAACGCCACCAAGAATTTTACCTTCGGAGTCCCCAGCTCCACCTCCGCGTAGTGCAAACTGCAAGAAGTAACGACGAATCAAAGGTGATCTCCCGATCGAACACCAAGATAGAATTTGCAATCCAATTTGCGGGTGTGGTACCTATCATATATAATTTGACTTGTTGACAACAAATGGTTCCGTCTTCTTCATACAAATATACTATCTGTATGTAAAATAATTACCTCCCGAATATCCCACCCATGCTTCGAGTATTGTTGCCGCCGGCGAAGGTGAGATTTTGTGGTACGCCGAGGAGCCCACGCCGGTGGTGTAACGCACGATCATGTGCGGCGAGGGCGGCATAGTACTCGGGAGTTTGCTCCCTGGGCCAGCCCATGCTGTCAAGGGACATGGATTCTGCCCACAGACGGACCTTGTTGGAGAAGCGGTGGTGGAGGTCGAGCGAGAAGACGGTGCCATCCACACGAGATGCAAGAAAAGGGAGGAAGAGATGGAGGAGGAGGATAGGCAAAGTATCCATGAGCATCAGGACATGCGAGGAGGGAATGGAAGACAAACTTTATATGGGGAAATAGATTGTGGTCAACCCTGATTGGATTGGTGCTGGGAGTTATTTAATTGCTGCTATCTTGCGTCAACTAGGGTGGAATATCCGAGCACAAAAAATATCACCATTTTTTTGATGGAATTCTTGCTCTCACATTTTGCCCCAGCTACCCAGAAATTTTTTGCGAGTAATTCTATCCCCTCTAGGCAGATCCTTTCTCAATGGGATGCAATTACGCATATATTTCTTGTTGTAAAACTTTATGTGGGTGGCTATACTAAACATTGCCGATATGTCGCAAGAGTCAGCCGACTAGATCAAGTAGTCTATTGATTAATCAGACAAACACGAAGGCGGTCATGTGCACTAACAAGGTTAGGACATAGTCTCTGAAGTGACCTTTCACGAGAGCCAATTAAATCAACAATTAACTCATAAGAGAGAATAAGGAAATGCCAAATAAAGTGGATTAAAATTTATTATAACTCAGAGAAAATGTGTGTAGAATACAAGTATTTTGGGTGTCGAAATACTAAGAGCTATATGGATAGGCAAACAATTATTGTCTATAAAAAATACACAAGTATTTTTTTGTGTTTTTTATTTTCTTTAAATTTTTTGTGGGGTTTTGATGATATTTAGTTTTTATGGATCTTTCATTTAGATATATATATATATTAATTTTATAATTTTTCTTACATTTTATATTTTTACGATTTTATTTTATTTTCCTTTTTATATATAATTAGTAGTATATATGTATATATATCAATAAGTATGATATTATATCTATATATAATATAAGTATATAAAAATTCAAAAAATGTATATACGTACAGTCCTCTTTATTTTTTTAAGGTACTAATATTTATAAGTTTTTATAATAGTAATACTTATGCTAATAGGTATTTAATTATATAAACATATGGGTATATAATATATATAGTCTTACATTTGTAAATATACCTAAAATTGTTCAAAAATTATTAAATAATTTTTTATCTTTGTTATTTTTTTCTAATTTTGTGGATTTTGGGTAATTTTTTCTAATTTTTAAATATTTTAAGTCTAAAAACTCCAAAATAGGGAATAATTAAAAGGATGAATTATTTTGAGAATTAAAAATAGAAAATTAATCCTAAATATCTCAAAATTATTTTTTATATGTGGAAATATATAAATAACACAACTAATTTTTTTGTATTATTGAAAATAATTTTTATTTTTTAGTGTTAAGAGGGTTTTAATTTTTTAAGGTTTTCTTTTGCTATTTTATTGTTATTATCAGTAGGTAACTATAATATATTTTAATATATGATATATAATTTTTTGTGGAATTTTTAAAAGTTTTTATATTTTTTTGTATTTTATGTTTAAAGAGGGAATAAATAGCTTCTAAATTAATTTTGATAAATGGAAAATGCGATGAAATTTCAAATAAAATTGTGGGCGAGTTATAACGTCATTCATAGCACATCTAATAAATTTTGCAAGATCTATCGAGCAAGGGAGCTATTTAATCCAAAAGGAAATGCACAAAATTAATTATACATACATGACATGGGTGTATTCGTAATAAAATATAAATAAGATGGCGTAGATGTAATATATCCCAAAGTTTTTAACTAATATACAAATTTTAGGACTAAACCTAAATAACCAAACCCCAAGGGTCTACTTACAAAAGGCCAACTCACGTGGGGGCGCCACATGAGCTCGCCTAGAGCTGGACATAGGAGCAATTTCTAAGACAAGCAAGTGCCCAAGTGCAAAATTTACACAAATTTATAACGATAGTAAATATTTACACGACTAACATTTAAATAGAAAAAGAGATGGGGTTATTAAGTAAATTACCCCCTAAATGCACACAATCGGAGGGCGTTGGGGCTTCCACATAGGGCTCTAGACGGCAGATGGGTACACTGGTTTGCCAAATAATTGAATGACCCAGATTAGATCAGAGTCACCTTCATGATCCAATAGCTTTGAAGGGTTCTAGAAGAACACATTAAGAATACTCCTCCGGTGGGCATTGATTTTTTTATCCTTGCTCCGGTTGCCAAATGCTTCGTCGCCGGTCACTACACGCTCTTGTAGCTTCGCGCATCGCAGGACTCCTTAATGATGTCTGGGGCCCAACGGAGGGGCCCCTAGAGCTCGGATCTCCTTTACTACCTATTTGAGCTTGAAAATCGTGCTCCAGGTGCTCTTCTCGGTCGTTCTCCTACATAGAAATCTTAGTGGGATGAGGGGTATCTCCTCGTCCCTTTATTGAAATTGGTTGTGGACAGTAGCGATGAGTCGATGGGTGCTCCAGCGAAGGCGGTGGAGGGAGCTCCAACGATTTGATTCCATGTGGAAATCAAGTTGAAAATATGGGTCAAATGTGAAGATGTTTGAGGAGAAGAAAATGAGGATGGGAGGGAGGCAGAATAGGGTTAGTCATGATGATTTGGTGCCAAAGCCTAGTACTCTGATGATTGTATTTTTTAAAATAAGATAATGGAGTAATTAAATGCTTAAATTAAAACCTAAACTATTCTAAGAAAACCAAATGCGAGGGAAAGATGATTACCTAGCAGCTCAACTGGGCTTGAGTGTTCAGAGCATGACAGGTTGCAGGAGACGATGCTTAGTTGGCCTAGACCACAATGATTAGGGGCTTTATCCACGCCAAAGGGAAAGGGGAGTCGGAGTTATCACCTCTAGCTCAACCCAAGTAGCCTCCCTTGGCGTTACAGACCAAGAATCATGGATCAATTCTACAAAGTAGTCCAGAGAGGGGGACTTATAGGGCTTGTCTTTTACCAAAAAGAAGGTGAGACAGTGGGAGGATCAAATGGGGTAGTTGAATATTCTTTAGTGGGCGAGGGTCGTGGACGATGGGGGAGCAAGGTGATGATGGTCTCGAGGAGGGAGGAAAGACTGAGGTGGTGTGAAAAATTGGGAGAAAAGGGGGCGTCACGAGGTCTGACAGAAGGGGCGGAGTGGGCGTACAATTGACTTGGAGTCAACGATTGCCGAGTCCTGGTTGGTCCACGTGGACCAACCATGAAATTCAGAACAAAAATCCCCTTATTAAATTAATTAAAAATAGAAATGAAATTATTAGTTTTTGTCAACACATGAAAAATACGTGTAATTTTATGTAGTTTTTTATTTTGACTTTTATTTATTTTTAGAAGTTGATTTGTAACATGTTAATATTTACATGTATATATAGGTAAATATACATGTATTTTATGTTTTTTAATTTTATTTGGTATTTTATTTTTAATTAATTACATGTATTTTATACATTTATAACTTAGTTAAATACATAGTTAGGTGTTTTTATTATTTTTTATGAGTTTATTTATGTACTTAAAGAATTGTGCATATATATTATTTAGGTATATTATAAGTATGTTTACATGTATATTAGAGTGCATTATTTATTTTATTATATTTTAATTGTTTTATTCTAGTTTTATTACGTACATTTATTTTAATTAATATTTATAAATTTATAAAAAATATAAGAAGGTCAAAAATATAAAGAATAAATATATTGAATATACTAGCATATTGCACAATGAAGGTCGAAAACCTAACTTTTGCATCTTAATTCCAAATAGAATGAAACCACCTTCGTTAAATAGGTAATTTTAATTTGTGAATAAAAAAGCCAAGTTTGGTTAATTTTGAATCTTTATGGAGAATATACATACCTACAAAGTGTTTTTACGGCTTCTTATTTTGTGTCCCTAGCATAGTGTACTATTTTTCAGTGACATCATTTTTTTATTTATCTTTGTATTTTTATATACATTATTGATGTTCATAGTTTATTAATTTTAGATGTAAAAAGAATAAAATAAAAAAGTTCCCAAAATGTAATTATTAGCCTATTTGTATTTTCTATAAATTGTTTGTCATATCTCCCCCTACTTTATTCGTTGTTGACCAAGTCATCACGATGACTGGGTCTCAATGGCCAAGATTACTTAGTGACTTTGACACTATATTATTTTTCTTTTCTTTTCTGTATTCTTTTATTTTGACAATGAATATAGTGTTGTGTATAGTATTAATTTTGAATTATTGAGTGTTTATTTTAGTAAATTAATGATATATGCATGCAGTTAGTTAGGAATTTAGGGTCAAAATAAAAGAATAAAGGTAATGAAAAGAGGATTCACATCTATCCGACTATATTGATGGAGATTACAGAAAAATACTTTTGTTTTCAGATTTTGTGAATCTAAAAAGCTAACTCATGAATGGTGAAGCGACTATGATCCACATAAATATTCCCATTAAGTTATTTTATAAGATTTTTTATTATTTAATGTACATATTTCTAAAATCAAATTTATTTTAAAACCTAAATTCCATTACTTTAAAACACAATAATTTGTAATCAATTTTTGAATTGTTGAGTATGTGCATACTAAATAGAAGAATTCTTCATTATTTTTCACAAGAAATAGGACTCCAAAACAGGTAAAAACAGTAGAGAACATTATAAAGTTATTTCTTGTTATCTATTAGAGATAACACTTTTCCTCGTTTACAAGTAAATGCAACAACCAACACCTAAAATGCACAATATTTGATTGAAATTCTACATGTTCTAACTATTGAAACATCGATAATCATGTTTGTACTGCTATCAACTTATATTTACTCTATAACTTGTTTTCAACTTTTAAATATACACTACAATAAAATTAGGCTATGGTCATTTTTTCTTAAAATCCGTCACTAAATCAATTGTTGTTAAATATATAATGATGACATTTTTTATTATAATATTATTTTTATACTTGAAATTAACGATGAATGTCACATCCATCGTTATGTCATTAGTGGGAATCCATTTATGATGCTTATTAGTTGCTATTTTTAAAATTTTATCTAAACATCGCTAAATTTTAAATTAAAATATTAGAGATGATTAATTGAAATTTTGAAAAATAACAACAGATAAGCATCTAAAATACTCATTGCTAATTATAAGTATAATAAATCATTCCACAATTATCATAAAATATTTATTACGTCTAATTTTGTGATAGATTTTGAAAAAAGTTTCATCATAACTCAATTTTGTTGTAATGATATAATCACTTCCCTCGTGTTGTTTACAAATATAATATGAAAAAAATGGAGTGAAAGTGGTTAATCGATATATTGTAGGGGTTAATGTTATAAATTCCTTCTTCCTTTTAAGACTACAACTCTCTTTCATAATCTTTCATAAGCTATTTTAATTTAGCAAATAGATGGAAGCAGAATAAATAGGTTCAATGCTTTTGTGAATTAAATTTTGTGGATTATATATATATATATATTGAGTTTTTTATTGTATTTGGATTTTTAAGGACATATATTTTTAGTTTGAGCGTTTTTATCTTTAAAGACACAAAGCTTGATTTTTTGGACAAAAAATATATTTTGGATTTTCGAACTTGTTTTGTAATTTTAAAGATGTTTGTTTTTTAATAATGGCATTGAAAATACTATTTATCGTAGATACGAAATATATAGTAGAATATTAGGTAATTTTAATTTGGGAAGTTTTATCCTTTAAAGTTTTTACAAAATTTTAAGTAAAAATCCTGGGATTTTTAAATTATTAAGAAAGATTTTCAATAATCAAATAAAAGAGGGTATTGTGCCTCAACATGTCCGCACACATCCTAGTTTCACCTACTAGCCTAAATTCACCAAGAGCCCTAGTAATTTTGAAATGAAAACTTATATCGAGAAAAAAATTAGAATTGAAAATATTAGACACTATCAGAAAATATAGAAAAATATGACAAAATGATGTTATTTAACTTATACAAGCCTCCCATAAAAATGTAAAATACATAGAAGAATTGCTTGGTTGGATTTAAATAGATGTCTATGATCAAATGTAATATGAAGATTGGCTAGTGGGTAAAGGATTATACTCAAAAGGTCGTGTCAATTACAAACAAATCTTTGTGATTGTTGAGAAAATAAAAACCATGAGCACCACCCTTTCTCTTTGCAATCATGTGTAGATTATATCTACACCAATTAAAATTTAAAAATACCATCCTAAATGGAGATTTAATTGCACCATCTAGGTACGAGAGAATAAAGAAATATTTCCAGCTGAAGAAATCTCTATATGATTTCAAGTTATCACCATGACTATTTTAAGCATCTGCAAATAGTAATAAGAAATCTTGGATTCATGCAAGCGAACATTGACATGACCATTGATTAAAAATCTGGAAAAGTTTCACAATCATTAACATTTGTGATGAGAAAAAAGAGAATTTAAAAAACACCGATTGACATCATCAGCATGCCACTTGGGACCATATCTAAGATTCTTTCTAATCAATGGACAAAACTCATCCCTCTAGTGTAATGTGTATTCCTCAAAAGTAGAACAACAATGCATTGTCTCATGGTTACCTCGAATGTGTTGTTGGTTCCGAATTAACTTCAAGAAAACTTTTGACACACCAAGATGGGACTTCATAAGCTGGCTTCTAGCATTCGTTAGAATTATGATCATCTTAGTAAAAGTGAGTGGCAACTTAATGGGCTTCTTGAAGCCTAAGCGTGGGACAAGACAATGGGACACAATTATTCTCTTATTGTTCATCAATGTCACTAATGTTTTAGACAAAATGTTAAGGATGTTAATATGACTTAAATTCCTAACTATTTGTTGGGATGTTATGTGGTTAGTATATGCCCTGCCTTCTGATTGGCTGAGAGTTATTACGCTAGGATTGCTGACATGTCTGATGTGCCTCCTTAAATCTGATTGGTTGAGAGTTGTTGGGTTAGGATTGCTGACATGTCTAATCCACCTCCTAAAACTTGATTGGCTGAAAGTTATTGGGATGGATTGTTGAATACAAATTGTATTCTTCTGCTGCAGTATAAAAGGTGCTCTAGGGCCTCTAGATACTACAATCCTTATTCCGATCCTGATTCTCATCCCATATTTGTACCTTCTCTGCATCTTTTGTATTACTTTTTCTCCATATAGTGAAACCGATCGCTATCGCCCAAGGATGTAGCCCAGTTACGGGTGAACCTTATAAATCCGTGTTTGTGTTTTGCTTGTTTGATCGTGTTTGTGCGTGTTTTCTTCTCAGAGATTCATGTTCCATCAGGATCATCCATCAAGATGGTGTCGCACAATCTCAAGGTCGAGAAGTTCACAGGGAAGAATGGATTCAGTCTATGGTAGATCAAGAAGCGCACCCTTTTGAAGAAATAAGGCTTCTGGGCACCGTTTGATCAGAAGCAGGTGAAGACACTCAAGCCCTCCTAGTTGTTGGTGCAAGAATAGAAGGCACACTCGACGATCATGATGTGTTTGGTGGACGAGATTATTGTAGAGGTTTCCGATGAGGATTCTGCGACTGATCTGTTATTGAGACTCAAAAGTCTATACATGATGAAGTCTACGAATAATAAGTTGCTCTTAAATCAATGTCTGCTCTCTCTCAGCATGTAGGAAAGTACATCTCTTAAAGGGAATCTTGATCGCTTAAAGACATTATTGATGGATTTAAGAAATGTAGATGTTAAGATTGAAGATGAGGTTGTTGCCTTGATTTTATCGGTTTCCCTTCCATCGTCGTTTGAGAATTTTATTCAATTATTTATTGTGGTAAGTGAATCAATAACCTTAGAGAATGTTCGCGCAAGTCTACATAGGCGCAAACTTTGACATATGGCTACCAAGAAGCAGCACTCTAACATTGCAGGTTTGATTATGACTCATGAGAAGAGTCAGTTCTGGCTACATAAAGAAGGGAAAGCAGAAGTCCAAGTTAAAGAATCACAATTCTAAGGACATTTGCAATTATTGCAAAGAACTAGGACATTGGAAGAAGGACTTCCTAAAGAAGAAAGGGAAAGCTATAGTTGTTTCCATGGCTCATGGAAGTGCAGATTTCGAAGATGATCTGATTCTTACTTTCACAAATCACAAGATGATGGATAGCACATGGATTATTGATTCATGATATTTTTATCACATGACTCCTAATGAAGATTTGTTCTACACCTATGAGAAGATAGATGGCGGAAACATCATCATGGAGAATTATGCAACATGCAAGATTGTAGGGATTGGCTCTGTGAAGACCAAGATGCGTGATGGAGTCATGAGGATGGTGAAGAAGTACTCCATGTTCCTGATTTGAGGAAGAACCTAATATCCCTTGGAGTCGTAGACTCTAAAAAAATAGGTAGAACGCTGAAGTTGGAGTCGTGTAGATTGCCAAATGCAAGGTGATTGTCATCAAAGGTAACAAGTAGATGAGTGTATACGTCATGTAGGGACCTATGGTTACAGGTTCTATTGCAGCGGCGTATCAAGACATGAGATCAGAGTCAAAATTGTGGCATATGTGGTTGGGACACATGAGTCAGATGGGGATGAATATCCTCAGTCAGAAAGGCCTTAACGAGATCTCAAGGGATCTAAGCAGGAGTTTTTTGAGCATTGTGTGTTTGGAAAACAACACAAGAAGCTTTTAAGTAAAGCCATCCACAGGATGAAGGAGACGCTCGACTACATCCATGCTGATTGTTGGGGTCCTTCATGGGTTCCATCTTTGGGAGGTGTCATGTATTTTCTATCTATTATTGATGATTATTGCAGGAC
This sequence comes from Ottelia alismoides, assembly GCA_037367405.1. Lineage (NCBI taxonomy): Eukaryota > Viridiplantae > Streptophyta > Magnoliopsida > Alismatales > Hydrocharitaceae > Ottelia > Ottelia alismoides. The sequence continues at coordinate 359,875 of JAZKJV010004901.1, read as the reverse complement.
GGTGTGGTTGTACATGCTGAAGCATAAGAGCAAGGTATTTCAGACCTTCAAGAAGTAGAAGATCTTTGTGGAGAATCAGACTTCTAAGAAGGTGAAGCTTCTTCGTTCAGATAATGGGCTGGAGTTTTGTTCGTTAAAGTTCAATGAATTCTGCAAGGAAGAGGGTGTTGCAAGACATATCACTGTCAGAGATATGCCACAGCAGAATGAAGTGGTAGAAAGAATGAACAGAACGCTTCTAGAGAGAGCAAGGTCCATTCTCTCTAATGCTGGACTTGGTAGAGCATTCAGGGCTGAAGTTGTGAATACAGCTTGTTACTTGGTGAATTGAATTCTCGCATCTTCCATTGATTGCAAAACACCCATGAAGGTATGGTCTGGTAATCATGTTGATTATTCCATTCTACGAGTCTTTGATTGTAATGCTATTATCATGATAAGGAAGAAAAGTTAGAATCAAGGGCAAGAAAGGGGTGTTTAAATGCTATGATGCATGAGTAAAGAGGTACAGAATATGGTCCCCTTCTGAGCATCAAATTATTATTAGCGAGAATGTTACTTTTGATGAGAGTTCCATGCTTCACTTGAGTAGTAAGTCTGTTGGTGTAAGGACAAGTAATGATATGACCGAACAAGTGGAGTTCGAACTGACACCAAGTAGTGATCAGGCAGTGATCACACCACTCCTGATCAGGCTATTGTTGAACGACCTGAAGCTGAGCAACTAGAGGAAAAGCAACCAAGGGTTGCTACTGATCGGCCTTGTAGGGAGATACATCCGCTGCAAAGATATGGATTTGAAGAAATGGTTGCTTTTGCAGTGCAGGTTGTGGAGGAGGTAGAGTTTCTAGAGCCGTCCACTTACAGTTATGTAATATCTTGTGCAGAATCTGGGCAGTGGATTGATGCTATGGGTGAGGAAATGGGTGTTGGGGATGGAACCGATCAAGCACCATACGACTAGAACTATGATTAAAGAAGAAAAAACACACAATCGCACAAGACAAGGATTTATAGTGGTTTGCTTGTGCCTACTCCACTTTCTCACACCAGACTCTACTATTGTTTGAATGATGTTGGGATACAATATGTGGTGTCGTAGGGCCCCTTCTATACTACAACAAACAATCCCCACCATCTTCTCTCAGCCAATTAGGATGCAGGATGTCGATTAAGCATCTCAACAATCCAACCCAACTCCTCTCCGCCAATCAGAATGCAGGAGGCAGATCAGACACCTCAATAATCCGGTACAGGAGCTCTTAATCAATCAGAAGACATGGGGGAGATTATCCACGTCAACAATTCTCTCCACTTTTATTCAACCAATCAGACTTCACCGGATAAATCTCAACAATCTCCCACTTGAATATTGATTTGTGGTACACGTCACATCTTCAGTAGTCCTGATGTGAGCTTTCACATGTCTTCTATGCTCGAAGACCAATAGAAGCTGAACATATGTTCAGCTTCTCCACTGTTATTTACTTTGTGAATATATCAACATGATTTTTTAATGTGCGAGTCTTCTTCAACTTAAATTGTCCATCTTCTAGTTGTGTCCGAATGAAGTGGTACTTCACATCAATGTGCTTAGTCCTCAAGTGAAAGATAAAATTCTTTGCAAGATGAATTGCACTTTGACTGTCGTTGGATAATTGACAATCTTCACATTCTTTATTCAATTCTTTCACCAGACCTTTCAACTATATCATTTCCTTACAAGCTTATGTTGCCGTCACATATTCTACTTCTGTGGTTGAGATGATCACTATCTGCTAGAGCCTAGAGATCCAACTAATGCCTCCACTCCTCATGGTAAATACATATCCTGTTTTGCTTTTCCTGTCATTGATATCTCCTGCAAAATCTGATTCCACAAAATCTTGAATGGAAATGTCATTATTCCCATAACACAATGCCACATTAGAAGTACCTCTCAGATAATGTAGAATCCACTTCACAGCTTCCTGATGATGAGACTTTCGTGATCTGGGTAAAGGTAAAAATACAGGTCGTTGTGACCCGAACCTCAAAGCTCAATCAATCAAGAAAACCGAAGACCACCAAATAAAATAATCATCAATAAAGTCAAACAGTGGTCTCGCTATTTTATTTAATCTGGTATAACGACCAGGGTCGAACTCAAGGAGCACGGATTGGCTGAAAGCTTACGAAGTAGTCAAAATTCAAAATAAAGAGAAGAAAATATTTTTGGTGGATTTTATGGGTTTTTAAATTTTTTTGAGATTTTTAATTATGAAGAAAATGTAAAACAAAGCCGAAAAGGACACACTCAATTAATTATTCAATACACCAAAACAAGGCAGAAAATTCCAATAAAAATATTTTTGGGTTTTATAATTTTTCAAGTGTTTTTGATGATTTTCTCAGACTTTTATAATTTTTGATTGATTTTATAAAAATGAAATAAAATCAAAAATGGAAGCTATTGTGTAGCCAGATTTGAAAGGCTATTTAAAATATAAAAATAACTTTTAAAAATCTGGAGATAATTTTATGAGAAACTAAAAATAAAATACCGACTAAAGAAGAGAAATTGCATTTTTTTGAATTTTTTAGAATTTTTAATGATTTTTATGAGTTTTTTAGGGTTTTTCAATTTTAAGGTTTTTATAAGTCCAAATCAACAAAATTTGGATAGAAGCAAGAACACACAAAAACAAGCAAACTGCAATTTTTTAGAATTTTTGGAGTTTTTAATATTTCTAGTTGATTTTTAAATGTAGATAGTAGCAAAAATGAGGGCTTTTGAATTTGTAAAAAATAGAAAATAAAAAAAATTGTCCCAAAAATCAATGAAATTTTTACACAGTGGCAGGGGCCATGTGTCCAAATTTCAAGAGATTTAGAGTTGATTTGATATTTTATTTAACCAATAAAAGATACAGAGCACACAAGGTCCTAGTTGCAAAGAAAATAAGTTCCGAGGGTTAAATATAACACGTGCTCAAAATATAGAGGGATCAATGCAATTTTCGCATTAAATTCGGCACATGTTCAAATCCATCACGCACAGGGGCATAAATGTAAGTATTTAAACTAAAACTTCAAACCATAACATTCAATAAACCCAAGCCCAATACATGCAAATAGCCCAAAAACTCATGTGACGAAGCACATGCACCACAAATGGAGGGACTGAAATACAAAATCTAAAGTCCGAGGTCCAATAGTGCAATTTATCCAAATCAAAAACAACTACGACAAATACTTACAAGACAGAAAAGTAAATACTAAAGAAGAAAGGGCCTAAGTGAAATTTACCCTTTTATTTACGATCTAACGGTCGAGGAGTATCACTTATGATCAGACGGCTGGCAGAGGGCGATACCCCTTCGATGATCGACGTTCCAAATTAGATCCTCAGATGGATCGGACGGCTATGAGCCCCTCGGATGATGGACGGTGGAGATCAGAACTGGCACGAGGCTCGATCGGATGGTCGAGGAGCTCCCTCGAAGAACAGGTCGCCGACGAACTTTGTTCGGCCAACACGCGTGGTGGAGGCATCCTCCGATGCTGCTCTGAGAGGGAAAACGAAGCTGATGGCGTTCCGCAGCGGATGGAATGCTCCGATGAGGCCGGGAGATCCTGGAGTACCCTGGCGACGTGAAGGTCCTGGAGCAGCTGTGCTTCAAGGTTCGAACCTCCAGATGAGGCTCATTCTTCGTCTATCCTGCACAGAACGAACACTGGGTCAAGGGCAAAATGCCTCGACCCGGTTACGGGCGAAGTGGGTGGTCAGGGAGGCGGAGCGATGCTCTCCGACAAGCGGCGGCGGAGGAGAGTCGATGGCCATGTTTCGGGTCAAACCAGGGTGACTGAAGGGGAGAAGAAGATGGGGAGGAGTCTCACGAAGGTGATAGGGTAGTCGGATGGCAAATAGGTGATCGGAGCGTGCGGGATGGTCCGGTGAACATCGGCGGTCGGAAATCGAAAGATTGGAAATTAGACGAAGCTAAGCGCTAGATGAGCTACCTGATGGTCGAAGACGTCTGTGCTGGAGGTGCTGGTCCTCTTGGGATCTTCGTCTCGATGGAGCGACGTCTCCAGAGGCTCTAGCTCACGGGTGGCCGAGCACGGCGAGATTGGTCACCGGATCTAGGACTAAGGGCCTCAAGCTCTCGCTGCAACACCTTCTTACTCTCGTTCTCACTCGAGGTGAAGGATGAAGGTCGCTGGGATCGAAGACGATGGTCGAAGGTGCGGGAAAAGGTGGCTACAGGTCAATCTTTATACGGTAAAGGGTCCAATAAGATTGGAGTCGGGCGCGCAGATCAAGGCATGGATACCTAAAGAGGAGATCGGGCGTGAATCGCGGGTCATCCCTCGACAATCGGAGCCCTGGATTTGGGAAGATGGAGGTCGGATCGATTCGGAAATATTTGATGAAGTCGGGTCAACAACCAGGTCCGGATGCAAAGTGGTCTAGGGGGGTTGACCAAGGTCAACACTCCCCCGTGGACCAATCACAAAATTCCAGGGCTGGAATTATTTGTAAATTCAAAATAAAATAGAAAAAGATTTTATTTCAAAATATTTACAACATGAAAAATATTTATTATTTTTCAAATTATTTTTTAGTGATTTTTATTTATTTTTTTGAAAAATAAAATATATTATGTACATAATATAATATAATATTCGGGTAAAAATACATAGGTATTTTCAATTTTTATTTTTATTAGTTTATTTGTGTATAATTATCCCAATTTTATATTTTATTTATTTTCAACATAAAATTTAGGATATAAAATAATTTTTATTGTATTTTTATTATTTATTTACAAGGGTAAAATAAATAGATGAATTATTGATATATATATACGTGGTATGTATAAGGGTAGGAGAGAGAATTGATTTCTTTTTATTTTATTTTATTTTCCTTATTTTTATTTTATTTTTAAAAATATATACAAATTAATAACAACCCATTTTTATTTTTGTTTTTATAAAAATAAAATATATACATGAAGGAGGAATGTATAAATTGAATGACCCTCTCTCTACTTGTTTTATTTTGCGATCAGGCGAATGCTTGACCCTCCCTTGGGTTCAGGTCACTCAATATTTATTCTAAATATCCCCTTCTTTTTCTTTATTTCTTTATTCTTTTATTTTTACACAAAACCTTCTAATTATTGATATTTACACAAAGCATGCAATTTGATAATTTGTTGTATTTACAAGTATCTACATGGTGTTTTACAAAGATTTTTAGCTAAAATAAAAGAATAAAGAGTTATGAATGGGGATTCATCACTTCCCAAAGTTCCTTACCAGGATTCGCAATGAACCTACTCATAACTCCAACTGCATGGGAGATTTCTGGTCTTGTGCAAATTATTGCGTACATCAAACTACCAACAGCAGACTGGTAGGGTACTTTTGACGTGTACTCATGCTCCTCCTTCGTAGCAAGTTCTTTCTCTTTTGAAAGTTTAAAGTGGTTCCCTAAAAGTGTTAGAGCAGATTTTGCATTTTTCATATTAAATCTCTTAAGTGCCTTCTCGATGTAATCTGATTGAGATAATCTCAGCTTCTTGATCTTCATGTCTTTGCTAATTTGCATTGCATGGATTTTCTTTGCATGACCTAGATCCTTCATTTCAAACTCCTTACACATCATTACCTTCAGATTTGCTATTTCTTCCCTACAGGAGCCTGCAACAAATATGTCATTTAAATACAATAATAAAATGATGTAAGACATACCAATCTTCTTAAAGTAGAAACAATGGTCAGCACGACATTTTCGGAATCCAGTATTTGTCATGAATCATCAAACTTTTTGTACCATTATCTTGGTGTCTTCTTCAAACCATAAAGGCTTTTTCTGAGCTTGCATACCATGTCTTCCCTTCCATTAGCTACATAACCCTTTGATTAGTGCATATAGATGTCCTACTCAAGATCTCCATGGAGAAATATTATCTCAACATCCAACTGCTCCAAATATAGGTTCTCAACTGCAACAATGCTCAGTATTGCTCTTATGGTTGAGACCTTTACAAGAGGTGCAAATATCTCTGTGAAATCGACACCTGCTTTCTGTTGAAAGACCTTAGCCACTAGCTGATCCTTGTATTTAATGGAACCATCAGCTCCCTCCATCACCCTATACACCCATTTATTGTGCAGAGTCTTCTTTCCTGTCGGTAGTGGGACTAAATCTCACGTATTATTTCTTGAGAGAGAGAGTTCATCTCCTCATCCATAGCTAACTCCCACTGATTCCTTGTATCACCTTGTATAACTTCATCTACACATTCAGGATCACCATTATCAGTTTGCAATAAATAATTCAAGGAAGGTAAATACCTTGTAGTGGCTTGATGATTCTGAAATATTTTCTCAGGATCAGAATTTACTGATTATTCTGTGGGATGAGTTGAACATTTTCAACACTTGGTTGTGATGTGCTTTGTTCAAGAGTTTCAACAAACTCCACAAAGTATGGTTCTTCAGTTGTCTTTCCTTTTATCAATTCACCCTTGTATAAGGAAGACTCATTGAATGTGGCATCAATGCTTCTGATTGTCTTATTATTCTCCAGATCCCACAATCTATATCCATAGTTATGTGTACCATAGCCAACAAAGGTACACTTCCTTGCTTCGGGGTTAAGCTTACCTTTGTCTTCTTGCTCAATGTGAACATAAGCTATGCATCCAAAGATATGTAAATGAAAAAGTGTTACCTCCTTTCCTTTACACATTTCTTCTGGAAGATCGCAAATAAAGCAGCAGACGGTCCTCGATTGATTAAGTATACATGTATATTCACTACATTACCCCAATGTTGCTTGGGTAGACCCGCATGTATCCTCATGTTTCTCGCACGCTCTTGAAGAGTCTTGTTCATGCGTTCAACAACACCATTCTGTTTGACTTCCTTGGGATCGTTTTCAATCTCCTGATCCCATTCTTGGTACAGTAGGATTCAAACTCTTCACTGCAGTATTCTCCCCCATTGTCTGACTTGAGACATTTTAACTTTAAACCCATCTCATTCAAATTAAGGCTTTCTACATTTTGAAGGTCCCAAACACATTGGATTTATTTTTGATAAAATAAACCCACAATTTTATAGTTTCATCATCAATGAAAGTAGTAAAATAATGAGATCCGTCAAGGGAAGTACATGTGATAGACCCCATACATCTGTATAAATCAGCTCCAGTCGTTCAGTCTTTCGTACTCTTGCAGTCTTTGTGAAACTGAATTTTTTCTTTTTTCCCAATATACAATCTTCATAGAAGTCCAGATCAACGGTATGCAATCCTATCAACTTTCCCTTCTTCTACATGATCTTCATTCATGTTTCACTCATGTGATCAAGTCATCTATTCCAAGTGTTAGCATCACACCCAGATAATGCAACATTTACCCTGTCATATGAGCCTAATGCAATATACAATGTTCCTTCTTTCTTACCTTGAGCAAGGATCAATGATACCTTTGACATCTTCCACGAATCTGAATTTAATGATGTCACCATGCCGCTTTCTAATAGTTGTCCAACAGATATGACATTTCTTGTTAGACTGGGTATATGTTTAACATTCTTCAATCTCAAGAAGTCATCATTGGGTTGGAATATGTCGATGTTACCCTTCCAATTATGTTACAGCATTCATCATCTCCTAGATATACCTTTTCAAAATCACCTTTCAAATAATTTTGGAGGATATCCCTTTGTGGAGTGGTATGAAATGAAGCGCCCGAGTGCACAATTCAGGACTCACTTTGAGCATATGCAACACATATTAAGGCATCGCTATCCTCATCATCAGTAAGATTTATAGTGTTCTTACCTTTATCATTTTCTCCTTTCTGCTTTCTTGGGACCTTACATTCTGTCTTGTAATACCTCTTTTGATTGCAGTTCCAGCAGTCCACAGACTTCAGATCTCTGGATTTGGATCTTCCTCTTACTGACTTTCCCCTGGAATGATTTTGATTCATGTATCTCCCACTGCTTTTTCCTTCTATTCTCAAGGCAGAACCTGACGAGTGTTCTTTCGGACATGCGAGCCCATGGAGAGCCATTATGCAATAAATGTTATTGTGAATATCATTCCTTCATCTGAAATAAAGAATAACTAATTTGCGTAATAGGTCCCTTAGTACAATTCGGGTTATGTACCATGACCATCTTAATGATCATACAACTATTGATTCAATTATTGATCATAGAGGTTGGTACTTGGATGAATATCTAAAGAGTTAGATTGAGGACTCATCAAGTTCTGTAAAATGATTGTTAAGAGATGATCTCCAGCCTGAGTAGGAGAAGGAAATCCTTTCTCATAAAGGTTGATATCTGATCGACCTCTTGATGCAGGTCCTCTGCATAGGAATATAGATTCGAAGGTGTTAGATAAGTTAGGTCAAAGAGTTGACTTAACGAGATCGATATAACCAAAGTCCTATGTCATATGTTGTCACGATATAGGCACGCATCCTCTAACTGTAGATAGATGTGTTACTATATGTCTCATTATGTACATTTGGCAGACCAATAGGTTGATGACCTAACCACGGTCTATACACTGGTGCGCTCGTGTGCATGCAAGGGCATATGAGTAATACGATCTCTCAAAGAGATCATACAGGTTCATTACTGAATCGGAAGACATGAGCTCACTCATGAGATATTGGGAAGAATCAAATTTCGTGCACGGTCGTCTTGCTTTGGAAGCTTGACTAAATTTGTAGGTTTGATATATACTTTTGGAAAGTATATAATCAACACCTTGGTATGATATATGCTTTTGGAAAGTATATGATCGGTATCAACTCCCAATGATCGAATGAGAAACTTGATGATAAAACCTTGAAGGAGACAGTCCAAAAGAGAACTAAAACTTTGGGTTTAATATGGGTCTTCCAGTATGCAGGATGTACAGGTATTGGGAATACCTGAGGGTGATGTGATCATAAATGATTGTATAACCATGACGCTTCCATTCCGAGGGAGTGATGAAACATGTCTGGATTTTAGTGACTCCTCTCACAGAGAAGTGATCTAATTTTAGTCCAAATGTGGGATCTTGATCTGAATATGATTCGAGTATAATGAGAAGATTAGACCTACAGCTTTGATTTAATCAAACATCGATGGGAGGTCCGCAAGATCTGTATTTGAGATGTGATCTTAATATCCAAGTCACTATGCATGGTACAATCGTCCTGTCTTTATCTCCAAGTATCTGCGGAGAAAGCGCATTATCCTTGAAAGAGTTCATGGATAATTTCATTGTTGATATATGTATCCAAGCATCAAGAAATTGACAGTTAAATATACTTTGATTATCATTAATAATATGAATATGATTCATATTATAAGGAGAGTTATCTAAGAAAATTAAATTTGATTTAATTATCAAAGGTCTAAATAATATGAATGTGATTCATATTATTTGGGCACATGAGAATAGAGATCCAAGATGATTAAAAGTGATTTAATTGTCATGGATATGAATAATATGGATAATACTATCCATATAGATCAGGTATATTATAAATGAGATTTATAATATATTACAGAGAGAATATTGTGACTTATATTTGTTAATTAATTATTGATGTCAACTGGATTCACATTAGATGATTAATTGAAAATATAATTTACATTTTGTTTTGGGATGTGAATATAATTCACATTTTTCCAATGACATGATCTTAAATTTCACAAGATAATTATGAATTATTTTTGTAAAATAATTTACAACAATTGTTGTTGTAAATCTTGGAGATCTCATGAGATAGTGATATCTCATGAGATGATGAGATCTCATGAGATTATTGATAGTCGTCCCCCCTTTTTAGGGGATGTGGTTAGTCTCCTCATTATCTCCAAGACTAACCAATTGATTTTATTTGAAACTAACTTATATTGATTTATCAATATATACTAATTTAAATTAAATTAATTGTTGTTATGTTTTTACAATAAGATCATAACCATTGAAAGAAACACAAATCAATCTCACCCATTGATTGTGTGATGTCTATGGATTAGGATCCATAGACTCCCAAAACCGTATTTAAGAAGAGGCACCCCTTTCTCTTCATGATACATGATTACAACAATGAATGCTCTCTCTCCCTCTCTCTTTCTCCACATGCCAAGCCTCTCTCTCTCATAGTGGTCGCCCACCATGGAGACCTTGTGAGAGTCGTCATCGTCGCATCATCGTTGTTATGCTGTCAGATCATCTACTCGTGGATCTCCATCCCCTTCGGTGTGTCTCGCTCGTGAAGAAGATGTTGGATATCGTCTGATGAGATCAGAAGATATGTCTCGTGGAACATCAACATGGATTGCGAGGAGCACGCATCTCATCAACGCGCATGCAAGCGTCTCCTCTGTTGAATCGGACTTGAGACAAGAGGTATCTTGGTTTAGAGACTCGATCGCAACCACGCTTCGAGAGGTAACCCTATTACCTATTTGTGATTAATATGAAATGATCCATGAAGTGTTCTTGGATCTTGTGGTTTCGTCGATTTTATTTTTGATTTAAATTCTGCTGACCAGAGCAACTAGTGCGACTAGTCGCTTCCGATCACATTCGATGCGATCCTCACTCTTCCGTGATGTGCTTAAGAATTTTCCCATATACTTCATGTTCTTCCCCATACATCTTCCGTCGTGCCTCTTCTCCAAGAAGAAGACCAGCAACATCCTCCAATTTCAACTTTGCAGAACTAGAGGAGTTGCTAACCGCTACAACTAAAGCATTCCAACTATCATGTAACTAAAAAGAAGTAGAAGATCTTTTACCTCATCATAAGACTTCAACTGGTTGATGATACTTTAGATCATTCAAGTGTGAAGCCACTGCAGTGTTCTCACTCATCTTTAAATTGAAAAGCTTCTTCATCAAATACACCTTATTTGATGTGGATGGCTTCTCATACATCTTTCCAAGAGCTTTGAAAAGATTCGTCGTCATTGTCTCCTTTGTGATATTTAAAGCCACTGATGGAGGTATAGGACCTTCTACTCATCATCTTTTATGTCTTCGGGCTTGTTCCCTTCGATCGAAAGATAGAGATCCTTCTGATATAGAACATCTTCAATCTGCATGTTCCAGAATGCGAAGTTCGATCCATTGAAATTCTCAATCTTGACCTTTGATTCTTCCACGATCTGTGTAGAGGTTGATCTCCGAACCTTACTTTGATACATGTTGTTAGGGACGGATTTGATCAAGCACCAATCAACTAGAAACACGGTCGAAGAATAAAGTACACACGATCGCACAAGACAAGGATTTATAGTGGTTCGACAATGTGCCTACTCTACTTGTTCACACCAGACTCTACTATTGTTTGAATGATGTTGGGATACAATATGTGCTGCTACAGGGCTCCTTTTATATTACAGCAAAAGAATACCAAGCAATCAGTAAGCCCCACCATCAGCTCTCAACAAATCAGGATGCAGGATGTCGATTAAGCATCTCAACAATCCAACCCAACTCCCCTTATCCAATCAAAATGCAGGAGGCGGATCAGACACCTCAGCAATCTCGCACAAGAGCACTCAGCCAATCAAAAGGCATGAGGGAGATCAGCCACATCAGCAATGCTCTCCACTTGTATTCAACCAATCAATCTTCACAACTTAAATCTCAACAACGGGTTCTCTTCACAATAATCAAACATGTAAGCTTGTCCAATTGCCAATGGAGAGGAAGGTTGTTGGATGCAAATGGGTCTTCAAGTAAGAGACATAAATCTCAAGTAGTGAAGGCATCGGATACAAGGCATGCCTAATTCGAAGAGGAAGGCATTGATTACAATGAGATATTCTCTCATATTATAAGACATGCATCCATCAGGGTGATACTAGCTCTTGTAGCACATAGAGTCTTGGACATGGAGCAGTTAGATGTGATGACAGCTTTCTTGCATGGCGAACTCGAAGAAGAAACTCTTATGAGATAGCCAGAGAAATTCACATATCAGAGAAAGGAAGATCATATGTGCAGATTAAAGAAGTCCTTATATGGACTTAATCAGTCTCTTAGGAAATGGTACAAAAAGTTTGATTGTTTCATGCTAGATCATGGGTTCAATAGGAGCCAATACGATTGTTGTGTTTACTACAACAAGGTGAAGGATGAGTCCCTTATTTTATGTTATTGTATGTCGACAACATATTGATTGTTGTCAAGAAGAATAATATCATAAATGGTATGAAGAAGCTCATTAGTTCAGATGTTGACATGAAAGACCTTGGTTCAACAAAGAATATTTAGGGATGGAGATCATTAAAGATCGTGCAGAAGGAAATTTTTTCTTATCTTAGAAGAACTACATTGAGAAAGGTCTAATGAGATTTGGGATATTTACAACAAAGCCTCTATATACTCCATCTGCGGCAAACATTTATCTTTCATTTTCTTTCGCATCACAATCAGACACGGAGAAGGAACACTTGTCATGTTTTCCCTATACTAATGCAATTGAGAGTCTTATGTATGTCATGGTATGCACACGATCTGATATTGCTCATGATGTGATCATTGTTAGTAGGTTCATGGGAAACCCAGGAAAGGAGCATTGACAGGCCGTCAAGCGGATTTTTTGCTATATGAGAGGAACACTAGACATTGGCCTCATCTAAAGAAGTGATTCGTGTGTAATTGCCGGATATTCAGATTCGAACTATGTTGCAGATGTTGATTGGAGGAGATCAATGATAGGTTAGGTCTTCACTTTGGGGAATTCAGTCATCAGTTAGAAGGCTACCTTACAACCATCAGTTACTTTGTCTACCACAGAGGTAGAGTACATGGCTTTGACAAATGTTGTAAAGGAAGGCATCTAGTTAAAGGGCTTACTTGGAGATCTCGCTCTTCAACAGGATCATGATATAGTATATTGTGACAGTCTTAGTGCAATATGCTTAGCCAAGGATCATGTGCATAGCATCATGTGCATCATGATAGGATCAAGCACATCGATGTCATATATCACTTCATTCGTTCCGAGAAGAGGATCAAGGTGAAGAAGGTCGGCACAGCAGATAATCCAGCTGATATATTCACAAAGGCAGTTCCTAAGAGTAAGTTCAAACACTGTTTGGACTTGCTCAATATCGATAGTTGGCAGTAGCCTCAAGGAGAGGCTAGTGGAAGTACGGCAAAGCTTGGCGAAAGCTTTTCAGAGGATTCAATTCAGGGTGGAGATTGTTAATATGACTTGAAACCTAACTACTTGTTGCGATACTGATGTGGTTGATCTATGTCTTGCCTTCTGATTGCCTGAAGGCTGTCGGGTTAGGATTGCTGACATGTCTGTTCTACCTCCTGAGATCTGATTGGATGAGAGTTGTTGGGTTAGGATTGCTGACATGTCCGCTCTGTCTCCTGAAACCTGATTGGCTGAGAACTTTTGGGATGGATTGCTGAATACAAATGGTATTCTTCTACTGCAGTATAAAAGGGGTCTTAGGGCCACCAGATATTGCAATCCTCATTCTAATCCTGATTCTTATCACATATTTGTACCTTCTCAGTATCATCTGTATTACTTTTTCTCCGTATAGTGAAACCGATCGTCGTTGCCCAATGATGTATCCCAGTTACGGGTGAACCGTGTAAATCCGTGTGTTTGCGTCTTTCTTGTTTGATAGTGTTTGTACATGTTTGTTTCCACGTTTTGCAACAAAGGAAAATAAAGTATCGTTATGGGATTTTTAGTCCTACACTTCAACTTACCAATGCACCTCCTGAGTTTCACTAAGCTTGGCAAACATTCAGTTACAAACCAGTTTCCCATAAAATTTATAAGTTTTGATAACCACAACATATTACATGTATATGAAGTATAAAAGAGTAAATGAATGCATCAGGAACTCGATGTTCTTTGCACCTTTGCAAAATAAACCGTGTATTTACTCGCAAAACAACTTGCATAGTTTACAATGGAAAAAGCATAAACAACAGAAATTGTGAAAGTATCATGCTAGATAACAACGTCTGCCTGATAATGGTTGATGACTGACTGAACCAGCCACCGCCGTGCCTGCCGGAGTCTTCTGGTGATCCACTAGATCGATTGGTTTCGCCAGGTGGCTCCAATGCGGGGCTACGTGTGCGCGAGGCTGAAGTTATGGTTTCCTTATTACTGTAGCCTGTGGAGTATAACACAGAAAAAAAGATGAGAAAAATGAATGATCATCTGTTGCTTGCTTGTCTTTTCGTCAATCTTAATTAAAATGCGGAAGAGGGCAATGTATACACGATCATAGATACATAGACACACATATTTCAATGTAATAGGCAAGGTATCACGTACAGTCAAATTCTTTCCATCCGAGCACAAGCTTGTCTCTGTCAAATACTACTTTGTAACCCGTCATGAAGTTCTCTGCACATGAGAAGCACATTGATATTCATGTTCATCAAGATCTACAAATATGCCACAAAACCAAATTCGATGAACGGCGAAGAGGACCAGACTTACGTCCGATTATATTAACATCCGAACTCTTGATTATACCCAAGCAGAAGGCAACGGGTCTATCGCTAATGGACTGCATCATCCACAGACTAAGAAGGTCATTACCGAAAAATTAGGCATAGAAATTATGCCTATTGAACTATAAGCTTACATCACCGAAGACGAGCACAGGTCGAATGACGGGGAACTCTCTTCCACCTTTCATGATCAAGCTTATGTTCGGGTACAAGATCTCCTCATTGGGCCTACAAATGCATATTTTTCCCCATAAAATCTTGAATGCAATTTCAATTTATCAAATTTTCCTAAGAATAATGAGGTAAAGAAGATGCGGCTAACCCGACTTTGTAACAGTATTCAAGAGGAAGACTGTTCCCAATGGATACCCTTTGCTTCTGCACCAAATTGTGGAACTGCATACACGAGGAACGCGAAGTCATACACACGACTGATTAACTTCACAAGGGGGTCGTTTGATGACCGCCGTCAAGTCGATCAATTCATACCGTTTTGGTGAGAAGGCTGTAGGCAGGGTCTGCCAAGAGTGTGAAGGAGGTTCCGGTGTCGAAATATGCACGGAAGCCCGCGTTTATGGACTCATTGTCCACGATCATCACGTTAACGGTAACAATGTATGTCGGGCTAGGAACCATGGTGAGCAAAATAAAAAAACATCAATTATAAACACGCTAAAAAAAATTGATCATGACAACTTATTAGAGTTCCTGATTTCTTATAGTTCGAGTGATGAGCAAACTCACATGTTGGGATAGAATGGAGTAGTATCTTGATCTGGGCTACCTTTGTCTCCAAACCGAATTCTCCCATGCCCGTCTTGGCTGAAGCACATGGAGAAGGAATTGGCGGCCAAGTTCAACGCGGTAAGTGTACTGGGAACTGAATTCCTCTCGAGCCCGAGGCCTAGTAGACCGTTGGGTGTCCCGCCATCGAATGTACTGGGCTGATTGTGGCCACACCTGCATAGAAACGAGCAATGTCGAATCGGTTTGAAGTCGAATTAATTAGAAGGAAATAGAAGAGGCTGACCCGAAGGTGACCCTTGCTTGGACTGGTTTGCTCTGATGGTCATCAGTGATCAAGTGAAGGACGTCCTCTAACAGTACCCCGGAGGTGGAGGAGTTGTCGAGATACTGCACCTGGAAGGGGCAGTTGGCCTTCGCATCGGCGCAGGAGCTCTGGCTTTCGCAAGAGCTGCTGCTGCATGGGACCTTACTGCAGGTTGATGACTTGCTGGAGTTGAAGATGCTGAATGTCATGTTCTGTATTCGCATCCGTATTTCCAACAGTTAGTGATTTATACTGCTCGATTCAAAAGAGTAGTAGTATTGGTATTCAAGATGTCAACAAAGCTACTTCTTTGCTTATTCTAAACAATGCCGTGATGTATTTTCAACTCAAGTCAGGTTTCTGTAAATTACAATTGACCATGAAATGAGGATAGGGCCCGAGGGAGGATTTAGGGTTTAGATTTATATTTCGAATCTTTTTTAGATTTAGATTCATCTGACGTGATTTTATTATCTAAAATAACTTTTTAGTGGAGAAATGCAACAAAAACTCGTAAAAATATATGAAATTTTACTTTTTGTGACCTTATTGATATAGTTTTGAGTTCACGATATGATATTCCTAAAACATTTACTGTTTTCTCCAAAGTGTTATCATTAATCTTAGTTTTTCTATATAGGAAGCTAATCTAGCACTTGCAATTTGGAAAAATACTCGTAAAGTGCTTAGTTATTATTTACTTTGTATTAATTTGCTTCGGCTTTTTCTACTAGTTAATCAGTTACTCTCTAGTTAAATTCATGGGAAGAAACTATAATAATAATTCTATAAAATAAAAGTCTTATCGAGACCGAATTGATTAAGCTTAAAGCATCAAACATTTATGATGGTAGACATCTATACCTTATAATAAAGCTATATTCCACTCAGCTCTCTTTCAACCTAACAAGTGGACCCTCCTGAGCCTCTCTTACGGTCTCTCATCCTTGAAAATTAATATATTTGACATGCCATCATATCCATTTTATATAAATTTTGATATATGTATCCATATCAGTTTTAAAATAGATCATGGATATCACTTTGATATCAGCAAACATCCATATATGTATATGTTTATCTACTTCCATTTATAAATATAGTTGTAAATTTACTTTTAACAATATATATATATATATATATATAACATAATGTTATACCTTCTTTCATCATATTTGTTATTACTATTATGATAACAAGCAATCCCATGGATATTGCGGAAGCGTGTCTAATCGAGCACCTGACAAATTAACAAGATCAAATCAAACGACAAGAACCACAAGCAATCAAAAAATAAACAAACAACTACAATCACAAGCACAAATATACATGAGGGATTTTTAACTTGGAAACCCCAAAAATGAGAGGGAAAAATCACGAAGCCTACTTGACCCGATCAAGCTTTTCCACTAGAAATGGCGATGAAACGCTCTACCTATAGGCTACAAAAACCCAAACCTTCTCTTGAAGATGTCTCAACAATGAACCATACCAAACAAATAATGAGGAGAAGATGGAGAATGTCATCCAATGATGGACCTAGCAGCCCTAACTCGGCTCCTCCTCGGAATGATTTCTAGCGATGAACTTGCCTGATCTTAGTGATTTGGAGGCATTACTTCCTTTGTACATCCAGCCTGGACCTTTCATACTTGGGAACATGCATAAATACGCGGCATCCAAAGACCCACAAATGATTGTGAGAGAAATCTTTTCCATGCCAAATCCTGGCAGGAACATCACTATCCAAGGGTACATGGGGAGATAGATTAATAACATGAACATCAGTATAAAGTGCTTTACATTAAAAATAGTTAGGCAACTTATCCTCAGAGATGAGACATCTGACTTTCTCCATCAAAGTTCTATTCATTCTCTCTGCAACATCGTTCAACTGTGATGTTTTGAGTTGAGTCTTCTGATACATGATCTTGTGAGATCTATAAAACTCATCAAGTGGCTAAATATACTCACCACCATTGTCACTATGGATGCATTTAACGTTCTTCCCAGATTATCGCTCCTTTAGCGCATGGATGTGTTTGAAAACACCAAGGACTTGGTTCTTCCTATTCAAAATGTATAGTCAATTCCTAGAAAATTCATCAATGAATATAATAAATAAAGTACACCATCAATAGAAATGGAACTTACGTTCAAAGGACCACCAACATTGGTGTGAACCAGCTCCATCTTCCTAGAGGGCAAATGTCTCTTGAAGGAGACTCTCGTCTGCTTCCTAAATAAGCAATGTATGCATGTCTCCAGCTTTTCTTTATTCACATATACCAATAGGATTTTCTAAGCAAGTACTGCAACCCCTTCTCACTCATGTAACACAATCGTCAATGCCACACCTCAATGAATTTTGCATCTTCAGTCACATATGCAACATCATTGGAAATAGTGCATTAATGATGTAAAAATTTTCGATATACTTCTTGCCAAACAACAAATAAGGATCATCGGGTAAGCCTCAACTGTCTGCCACTAAAAGTGTTGACGTATGCTTCATCATCAAGATTGCATGTAGAAATGAGATTCAAGTGCATGGCTGGTGAATGCCTCACACCTTTGAACGTCAACATTGCTCCATTGGCAACCTTCAAACCAATATTGACAATACCAACAACGTAGAACAAAGAACCATTCCCCATCTTCAATATGATAATGTTACTAGCTGTATATGAAGATAAGAACTCTCTCTAAGATGTAACACGCAAATGAGAACTACTATCAATGAGCCAAGAAGTACCATCATGTACGACATTCACAATCTCCTCATCATAGACAATGAGGAGCACATGTTGTGCAACTGAATCAACCTTATCATTCTTCTTCTCTTGCTTGTCTCCGCTATTCATGTTATTTCTCTTGATTGTAAGCAATACTTCTCGATGCGCCCTTTCTTCTTGTAATAGTGGCAGCACTTCATATTCAGATATCTGGACTTGTACTTTTTCTTACTGTTATCTTTTCCCTTATCAATCTTGATCATGCTCCTTCCCATGTTCTCCGTGCCAAGAACCTTTGAATATGAAGAGCTTCCTTGGGTTTTTTCTTCGCATCTCTTCATTGAGAATGTCATACTAGATAGCCTTCAAAGAAAAAACTCACTAACTGCAGAGTTAGTAAGTCAGACTCTGAAAGTCTCCTAAGAGATGGGTAGAGTGTAAAGAAACAATAATCCCAAAACTGCATCCTCAAACGTGATAACCTTGCTCGTCAACTGGCTTGTAACGCCTTGGAAATCATTGAGAAAATTTGGCGCAGAAGTGCTCTCTTTTGACTTCAAGTTCATCAATCCTTTGAGAAGAAACAATTTATTGCGATCTCTAGTTAATCTAATTTACAAATTAATTTGTTTTTTCTGGAGTATTAATATTTAAGAAAATAAAATAAAATACAAGGACATATGAACAATATACAATGGGGGTCGAAAATCCAAGTTTCAAATACAAACTCTGATTCTTTTGAATTTGGTCTTGTTGTGAAGGTAATTGAACGTACATTGATTCAAAAGTGAGTTGGGGTCCATAGGAGACTTTAAGAGAGTCATATTCACGTTTTAATGCTCTTAGTCTCAAACTAGGGTTTGGATTTTATTAGTCAATTTTACAAGTTTGTATTTTCTGATATTTTTCCTTTATTAGTGTTAGTAATATATACACTACAGAATATATTTTATTCAATTCTGAGTTAGAGAAAAATATATAAAAATAGTGAAAAATATGATGAATATAATGTAATATTTACAAGGGAATTTGGATTCTTATTTAATGCACATATGCATGTTAAAATGCAAATATAAATTCTAAATACATGAATGAGAATAATGTGAAATAAAAGGGAAAATACTTCTAATTACTTGGGAACAAAGCTCTGTTCTCAACTTTTAGAGTGATGAATAACAAAATCATCAAATGTCCTAGAAATCATTGAGAAAATCCGGCATAGAAGTGCTCTCCTTTTACTTCAAGTTCATCAATACTTTGAGAAGAAATAATTTATTACTTTTCATCTTGGAAGCATAAAGATTTTTCAATTTCAACCACATGCTTCTACATGGCTTCCATCCTGGATGTGGTTGTAAACATTCCCATTAACGAATTGTCCGATGAAACCAAAAACATGCTAATGAACCTCCATTTCATCACCTTTATTCTATCATTTTGGCCTTAAAAAGTATAGCTAAAGCATGTAAATTGTATTAAAATGAATAAATTAACATTCATTCTTTGTTTTATAAAAAGTATACATTTTAATAAGAATAAAGAAAAGAAAAGGAATAAAATATCAAAGATATTTTATAATCTTAAACCGTGAGACCTAGGCATCTTGATGAGTAGGTTGACAAGGAATGAAGTAGGGGAAGATAAGGGCCAAATCACCAATAATTCTCATTCTTTTATTCGTCATTTATTCATTTTTGGGACCTATTTTATTTTCCACTTTTTATACCTCAAATAAAGAAACTTTTATGCATGAAATTTATAGATAATAATATATAAGAAAATACAAAATTGATTTCATACAAAAATAATATATATATATATAAACATTCTACAAACAAAAAATCCTAAAAGCCAAATGTCACAGACCCATATCTCCTAAATAAAAACTCAAAAATATATCAAAATCGCCTTTAATTGTATATAACTTTTAATGGTCTATTTAATGAAGGGATTTTTACCTGACAAGCCCTATAATCTTTGCCAATTACCTCCATGACCTTTGAAACAACCTAATTCCTCCCTCGACCCTGTAAACTTGCTAACCCTTACCCTATAGATCATGTCGTTAACCCCCATCTATTTAATTGTTAAAACCAACCAAATTTCGTTATATTCTTTTCTATTATGCCCATTTTTATCAAATTACATTCAATGCCATTCACCCTCATCCTCATCTCCCTTGACCAGAGCCCTCTGCCCCGCCTAGAGCCCTCCACCCCAATCTCCGCCCATCCCTGTGCCCCAAGCCCTAAACATCTTGAGCCCTCCACCCCGAGCATCTCGAACCCTCCACCTTGCCTTCTACCCCACCCTCTGCCCCAAGCCCTTCGCCCTACTCTCTACCCGAAGCTCTCCGCCTCGAACCCTATGCCCCACCCTGAACCCTTACCCCCCATCCCGAGCCCTGGCCCTTAACATGTTCTCCCTTTCGACGTCCATCACCACGCGAACACCTATGCTGCTCCGTCGAAGAGCCTTTTCGCCTTGAGGAACCCACACCACCAGTGAGATGCCCCAACCGTAGACCACTCCGTCGATCGACCGACCTTCACCATCAGAGGCGGACCTCTGCATAGATCCCTCCGCCCTGCCCTCCACAACCCATCGCGATCTCCACTGACCATTGCATCTACACCTACCTCGAAGGAGCTCCGTCGCAACCAACATCATCGCTGTCATCGTATCGACCCCTTCCCCTGGAGAAGCACCTATGTCAAGAGATTAGATCTCCACCGACCATCAATCACCATCACAACTCCTTTGCCTCTTCCGCTCAACCCCGATGCGGCCCATTGCCTCGAAGGTGGTTTCATATTTTTTTCGAGTTAGTATGTGAAAGTTGAGTTTTGGACCTCTATTGTATAATATATTTGTATAAAATACTCATTTTATTTATTCTTTATTATTTTTTATAATTTTATATTTTTATAATTTTAAAATATTATTTATAATATATTTACATATTAAAACTAAAATAAAACCTTAAAGAAATCATTAAAAAATAATTTCGTAGAATCCATAGATGAATATACAACATCTATACCTATATAATAAATATACCTATTTATTTAAGTGTATATATTATACAAGAAAAATATAGCAAATATATATAATTAAGTTGTAAATATATAAAATAAGAAAATAAAATAATAAAATAAAAAATACAAATAAAAATAAAATGCACAAAATATAGGTAGGTTTACCACTAATTAAAACCCTAAAAAATAAATAATAATAATAATAATAAATAAGCTCAAAAATAATAAATAATAATAAAATTCTTTAGAAAGTAATAAATATTTTTTATTTTATAACTTAAAATTAATAAAATCATTTATTATTTAATTTTGAATTTCTAAATAATTTTTGATCTGCTTTTTCCTGGTTGATCCATGTGGACCAACCAGGTTTCACCTTTGGTTGACCTTGGTTGACTCTCTGAATGAGGTCCTAGGTTTGTCAGACTTAGGTTTTGACCAACTTTCTCGAATTTTTCCATGTTGATTCTTTCACTAATCGGTGTGGATTCCTTCATGTCTTGTTCTCCTCGATCTTCCCCCTCACACGCCAATGGGAATCCTCGAGGAATGGACCGTTGATTCACCCATCTTCCTCGTTCTTTGACTCCACTTGTTCGCTTGTACAAAATCACATCTCCCTATTCCACTTTGATTTGAATTGCTTTGGACTTATTTTGACCTCCCCCCCTTTTTGGAACTCTGGATCTAGGAGGATGGCTGCCTCCTCTCCAGCTCTTTTGTGACATAGTCAGGCGCAGTAGGTGCTTTTCCAGCAACCTCCGATGAAGCTTCGCTGTTGGGGTTAGCATCTCCTAGCTCTAGCCAGTGAGGTGCATTTTTATTGCTTTGTTAGATTAGTTTTATGGTTAGCTTCCCATTTAATGCTTTTAGATTAGTGTTTTATTCCACTGCTTTAGGGTTAAAACTCCACTTCATAGTTCGCCAAAGCCCCACTCCGGTGAACCTTCTACAATATCTCCGTGTGTTTTCAACATTATTTCGACCCACCACCACCTTCACTCCGTTTCCTTTTCTCCTTCTGTCGCTTCTACCCAATCCATTCACCTTGGTTAGCCCGTGCTCGAGAGAAACGTTCCTCGTTCTCCGCCGCTCGTCGGAGGAACCCCATGCTTGTCATCCTCCGCTCATTTTCCCTTCTGGAGTTTTCCCGATCTCCACCATGTTTTTGTGAACTAACCTTAGTAGGAGAAATCAGGAAGGGATCCTCTAGGAACCTCACCAAGATGTAGGAGCAGCCCCAGATGCAACTTCTTTGTCAGCCGTCACTGGAGCCCCTCAGGGCATTTTGATACATCAAATCAATGTGGGAGGACTCTGGGAGGCTTTTGATATAATCAGTCGTAAAGGAGAAGCTCGAAGTTGTTTTATTTTGCTGATCGAATCTCGCCCCGCCAGTGTTCTTGGCGAGTTCATTCACCTTGATCGCCAGTCGTCGGATCAAGAATAGTTCGTCTCGCGTAGCAGTAGCTATCCGATGTGCCTCGCCTCAACTGCCATATCAAAAGCTAGGATATAATCCCAGCCATTCATCGAAGTAGCATCGACGAACGTGGGCACTACACATGTTTAAGTGGCCAAATCTCAGCGGTCCGCCCACGCCACTAGTGAGGGTAAACTTCACTCGTACCCCTCATTTTTGTAGCTTTAAATATTAGTCGTGTAAATATTATAAGTAGTTTAAAAAAATTTGTGTAATTTTCAAGTAGACCCTAAACTTTATCATAATTGTAAATTGGTCCCTTATCAACAGATCTTACGTGGCTATCCACATGAGGCACGCATTTTGTGGAAGGCCCTTGTGTACTTTTGTAATTTAGTTTTAGTATTCTAAATTTGAACTGCACTTGTTAAATATTGGTCTATTTACAAGATGGCCCCGTACTTTTATTTTAGTTACATATATGCCCCGATTAGGCCATTAATTTTTGTGTCTTTTCTCTATTTATTAAATATAGATATCGTACCCTAAAATAGGGATAAGATCCTTATTGTACTCACTTCTACGTCATAATTTTATTGATGCAATTTAGGAGTTTGGAATATCTATTAAAAATCAAAATGGCATAGTTTTTGCCCTATTTTGCTTATAGACAGATAAAAAATATAATAAGTTTTTGAAAAAATCCAAAAAAATATTTTGTTTTGTTTATTTATTTTGTAACACAAAAACCTAAAAATCTAAAAATAGAAAAGGAAAATATATAAAAATTAAAAAGTTCCATAATCTAGTATAAAAATATTAAAAATCCCCAAAAATCTTAAAAATATAATTTTCTATTTCTAATTTTTATTTGCATTATTATCTACATATTAAAACTGATTTGAGAAATTTTAGACTCAATTTGATATTTTTCCTCTGCATTTCAATTTCGACCTATTTATGAAATTCTTGATTTAGGATTTTTATAACTTTGAAAATCCACCAAATTAGCAAAAATTCTTTGAAAATTTCAAAAATAGTAGAAAATAATTATAACCCAAATATTTTATTTCATATATTTTGACTATATTTTGGTGGGATAATTACATTACCCTATATTCTATATATATATTGTCCTATATATCATATATAGCTTATTTAAAACCTATATAACTTATATAAAAGAAAAAAACAAATAAAAAATATTGAATATATAAAAAGAAAACCAAAATCAGAATCATTAACAATAAAAACAAAAATATAAAAAAATAAAAGTAAAAGCCCACAAAAATAACAAACGCATAGACAAGAAGATTCACACGATCACTTTTGCACACATCTGCCTAATCTATCCATTCTGCTCCATGTATTCAACACTCTACACATACTTACACCTATACACACATTTGTGGAGTTATAATAAATTTTAAATCCCCACTTTATTTTCAATGCTTGATTATTATTGTGGATTAATTGTTGATTGATTGGAATTTCGTGAGCGGTCTCTTCAGCACACAATAGTTCTCTCCTTGTATAGACTACTTTAGAGCCTTGCAAGATCCTGATTATCAAATGACGTCGTTGCCATGGAGCAACTGTGCATAGATTGGTTTTTGATAGTTGTGTCTTCTTTATTATCTACTTTTCATTTCTTTTCATTTCATTTGATATTATATTGTTGAATTGTCTAACCACTTTCCGTGTTTGATTTTGTTACAAGGTAGCACAGATCGAGGGAGGCTTTTCTAGGAGCATGTGCACCCACGTGAAGCTGAGCCAGCTTTTTGACTTAGTTGTCATAAGGTCGCATCAAAGGAAGCTTGGAGGGAATTTTGAAGACAATTCACATTCATTTATTTTAGATATTTGATTAGTAATTAAAAGTGAGAGAGAAACTATTATTGTAATAATTTAGGACTCTCAAAACATTACAAAACTTCACGAGGTCCAGTACCCAAGGTTATTGTTCCCTTGGGGGCCTCGTCGGTTTTTCGATCATTTTCATCGCTCTTTCTTTTATTTTGTTTTCTGAGTTTTAACTTTTCTTTATTTTTTGTGATTGAACTCTAACATTAGGATTTCTTGACGATAGTATTAGGTACAAATACTTTATTATCATTGCATGTGCATATAGTGTACATTTGGATCTAGTCAAATTTTAATTATTTCTTATTTAGATTTGGAATCGAGCGCTGAGAGGGACTCTATACAGCACTCGCAGGACTGTTGTGGTGGGCACCGAAGAGCTCTCCAAGATCGGAGTTTTGGGTTCCATATCTGAGTGATTGTATTTTTTTCACGATAATAGCAATTTTTTATTTAGGGCAATTTCATCTGCTTGCATTTACATATAGATAGGTTTCAATTTTGATTGGCATCCTTGCATGTAGAGAGCTGGAAGAAAGGTTAGCATTTACGCTTTAGCATTCGTCATCGATTTGTCGCTTGCATTGATTTTCTGCCTCTCTTCCTCTGATTTTGACTTCCTAGGTGCTGAAAATAATTGAATCCTCGTTAGGCTCGTGTAATTCTATCAAAAATACAAAAAAAGTTATATAAATAAAATTGGGATTGTTAATATTACTTGACCTTAAAATCTACCAAAAAAGGTTATCTTGGGGCGAGTAACCCCCTCGTTGTATTTATTTTAATTTGCTCATGTACACACTAAGGTTAGTGCCCCAATCCCAGGCCTTTTAAGTGATTGTGCAATTTTCTGATTCCGACCTAACTCTGAAACATACAGGATAAAAAGACCAAACTTTTACAGTCTTCATCGTATTGAGTAGGTGAATTTGAGGGATTGTGTTTGTTTTGTGTGAGTTTGTTTGTGATTGTTTGTGTGCATCCTCGACCGTGTCTATGCATTTGTGCCTTTTTCTCATATCTCTTGAGTTAACCATCATGCTCTCCGATCATTTTGTTTGGAGATGGTTGACTGGAGCTATTTTTATCTAAACTTTGTGGATCCATCACACCCTCCAGCCGATCCACCTCTATCTTTACAGAAGGACTTTGCTCCATACTTTTCTTTTTGTATATATCCACCTCAGCCATAGTATCAAGGCAAAGATTTTCATCCACCACCACCCTCATTTTATCCACCTTCACATCCATACAAGACTGATCTGTTGGAGTTACCTCTCACGGACACTGCACTTGAGTACATGGACCGATTAATGGAGCATATGAATTCAAGGATTGATGATCTTACTAGTATAAATAAGAGCCATATTGGTGCTCCACTATTTGAGGATATGGATTCACTTTATGATTTTCATGAGAGCTTGCAATCACCAAAAATACAAAAAATGAGAAAATTTTAAAAATCTAAAAAGAGTTTTGGAGACATATTGTTGATTCATTTTGTGAGGAGAGGGCACACAGGCCAGACTATTAGCCCACACACTCATTCACTCATGTCCCACCTTTGACACAAACAATGACACTATACGTACTACTCTTAGTCGTCCTTGCGTAGATGATGATTCCAATCTCCTCCCTTATGTGGAGGAGGTCCAAATATTCAAAAAAAATGTTGATTGAACCCGAAGTGGTGGTTGTTATTTGTGAGATCATTGATTCCCCACTTCTCCAGACCATGACCCATTTATCTGCTCCTCAACCCAAGAAGAGAAAGAAAAGAAGCATGTCTGAGCGTCATATCTTGACCACGGCCACTGCCCACTCCATCACGCATCGTTCATTCTCTAAGAAAGGGAACACTGCTACATCATTCATTAGATGCACCATTTCTGACTTTTCATGTGATTACACTCTCCTTGATGGTAGTTCTTCAATTAGCATCATACCTTTCTCGTTGGTACAGTCTCTTCATTTTGGGCCTCTCAAGAAAATCAGGATGATCGTTCAAATTTGTGATGGATCAATAAAGAGGCCGAAGGTTATTCTAGAGAACGGTGTCATTTGGATTCAGGGCATGAGCTACACTACTAATTTTGTCGTATTGCCCATGGAGACCCTACCAGTAGGGAGCATTCTCCAATCATCCTGAGATGACCCTTTCTCGCCTCTGTGAGAGTTGTTGTTGATTATGGAAGGAGAGATTCACTTTTTTCATGTTGACAAGAGCGATGTAGTCATCATTGTACCTACTGCCGACCAGAAACCTGCATCTCATGTGACTACACCTAGCTTAGATGACAGTGAGGACTATGACCTTGATGATACTATTAGAGAGTTTTGTTGTATGTTGGATGAGAATGAGACTCGAGAATTCCTCTATAAGGAGGAAGACTCGAAAAGCATAGACATTGGAGTTTCCTCTTTTGATACTTGGCGATGTGTTGATGACATCCGTGGAGTTTACACAATTGACACTTCAGAGTGGAGGGCAGATGAGACTACAGATGCCGAATTTGATTTGATTGCTTTTATAAATGAATTATGTCCTTTTGATGATGATGATGATGATGATGATGATGATGATGATCCGGTTGAGACTTCGTAGGATGAACATGACCTTACTTCCTTCGATGATGAGTTCATCCCTTTCCATTGTGATATCTACGAGACTTCACACGACGGACCTGGCCTGACTACTTCCATGGATGAGTTTGTTCCTTCTCATTTTGACCTAGTTTAGACACCCAAGGTCGAACACGACCACATTATGTCCACTAACCCATTTGTGCTTTCTCACCCTAGGACCAGTGAGGATGCTTTTCAAGTTGACCCTGATCGGTTTGTGTCAACTGAGGACCTTGATGTCGACCTACACCATGTCAGATCCATTCCTCAGTGGTCCTGCAAGAAGGTCTCCTTTCTACATTCTTGATCCTTTTTTATATCCATTTTGTTGTACATTCACTTCCGTTTTCTTCTTTCCATCCATCATTTTGCTCATCCACCCCATATTCGTGTGTTGCCTTGCTTAGGATGTACTTTGTCCTAAGTATAGGGGGTGGATGAGTCGAGTGTTCTTTCTTCATTCTATTTCATCACCATTGTTATTACCTATACTTAGGGATCTTTTACCCTAAGTACAGAGGGAGTGATGCATATAATCTATTTGATCCTTTCTTCTATCTTAATCTATTTTTTCTTCTTTTCGTTTCCATTTTTCTTTTTCTACTGAAAAGGTATCATACCTTTTTGTCAGTCTTCTATATTTATGACGTATTTTGTCCTAAGTATAGGGGGTGTGCACCCATAGTTCTTTCATTAGTTGATCTCCTCCACTATCTCCTCTTCTTGTCTTAGGGATATCTGATCCTAAGTACAAGGGGAGACAGTCTGAGTATGATATGTTCATTCCCACCCTTGACCCTCCCTGCCTTGTGTACAGTCTGTTATACTAAGGATAATTTGATCCTAAGGGCCTGTTTGGATGCTGGTGTGGAGTGGGTTGGGTTGACCCACCCCGCGTTTGGGATGCAAGGTGTGTGGGTTGGCATGTGGGCCTCGGTGGTGTGGGGAAGTGGGTTTCGATGTGCGGGTTGATGAAAGCTTTCCAGAGGTTGCAGCCTTTCGACCGCTACAGCTCCTCATCGCCTTCCTCCAGACACGGTCGCAGCTGCTGCCTTTAATCCTCACGCCTGTAGACTTCTTGTCCTCGCTAGCGTCCAATGTTGAGGTCAATGGATTCCTGATTAGCTCTCACAAGGGACCATGCACCGGAAGGGAGACTACGCGATGGTATTGAAACATCTCCTAGTATACGTGGTAGTATTACATGAATCAAAGGGTAATTATGATACAAGGTCATAATATTTAAGTAAGTATGCATTGGGAGGGGTATAAATGCAAATAGTAAGAAGATACAGATCACGCATGCAATTTCACCACAAATCCGTACACTGTATTTTATACTGACTGCACAATAACGAAATACAAATCACGTGCTTGAAGCGTGCACACGGACATGCGGTGAAGTGGCGAGGGACCAATAAGTAATTACAAAATTCTTTGGGGCCAAACATTTATTATTACAAAAGTTTTTTAAGGACAAATGACATAGTTAATACTAGGCAGAAATTATAAAACTGGCACAGGGCTGAAATTGCAAAATACCATAACCCACCCCACCAACCAAACAGCTACTATTACAATCAGGATATCCACCTCCCCATCCCTCTCAGGTGAGGGATAACCCAACCCACTCCACACCAGCATCCAAACATGCCCTAAGTTTAGGGGGGATGGCCGACTTCTCATTTGTTTATTTCTTAATCTGTTTATTCATTAAGCTTTTCTATACTCAGTATAAGTTATGTATTTTCTCTTTCTCTCTGATCTATGAGGACATAGCTCAAGCTAAGTATATGGGGGTCATATATAATACGTATATACTTTAGTCATAACTCGTACTCTCATATTTTTAATAATAAATATGGTTAAATATATATAATACTATATAAACTATACAATTCATCAATCATTTAATAAAAAGATGTGTATTATGACTCAGAAATTCTTTTTTGTATTTATTAATTAATATTTCAGAGAAACATATTTTTTTGCAAAATGTTTGAAAAATAGTTTGAAAATATTTTTGAAAATCTTTTGAAAACTATTTGGAAAATATTTTGTTAAATATTTTCAACCTTTGTAAAGATATTTTGTTTGTAAAAAAAACTTTTATTTGTGTGAAATGAAAATTTTTGAAAATTTATTTGCAAATGGATATGAAAAGGGTTGCAAAAATATTTTGAAAAAAAAAATTTAAACCTTTATAAAATGATTTTCAAATGTTTGTAAATGTTTTTTAAATTTATTTTTAAAAAATATTTTGGGATATTGTTTTCAAAATTATTTGAAAAATCATTTTCTAATAAGTTTGAGGAATATATACATCAAACCAAAAATCTTTATTTATTATATCTATAAAAATAATCACATATCCCTTGTAGATTCCTAAAAACCCAAACTCTTGTAAATAATCGATGCATCTATATATATATATATATATTTACCTATTTTCTTAGCCAACATCTTTTATTTTCAAAAATCATAAAAAATATTTGCAAAACCAAAATTACGGAAAATATTTGTAAAATCTTTTTGAAAATTCCATAAAAATCTGCAAAACCTTTTCAAAAATCCATAAAAAAGTTTAAAAGTTTTAAATTTCAAAACAAAAATATTTTCTATATTGAATATTGCATTCGTGTAGCATTCAGATTTTTCAGATTGTATTGGTAATTGAACAAGTCTATGTAAAATCCAAAGATTGGAGCTTGGTTGGACCTTAAATCTGCCTAATCACAAGAACCTTATAGGAGTAGGAATTGAGGTACTTCAAGTCTAATTAACTCAATTCTTTGAGAATTGGTTCAATGTATTCTTGACTACCTAAGTATAGTATTTCGAAGCACATGCATAGCTTGTGTTGATAATAACTAACTTGAACACCTTCACCTTTCACTTGGCTCAACTCAGTTAGAGTGGTGAGGGCATTCGATTCGCCGGCATGAGACGCATACAAATGGAAACATTTGTCCTCGTCTAGGGAGGGAAGTGCACCCCAACCATTCCAATAGTAGAGATGTCCAACGACAAGAGAGTGTGGGTTGTAATAATGCTTTAAAAGAGGGAGTCTAAAGCCTCAAGAGGAAAAAGTCTATATGTAAATGATGATGTATATAGTATTTCAATAAAAAAGGAAAATGAAAAAATCCCAAAAAATGGATAGGCCTGAATGAAAGTAAAATGTATGCCAAAGTGTATATATTTGTATAGTCAGTAAGCAAGCTTGATCTTCAAAGTCATATCATGTGAGCTTGCAGCTGGATGACTTGACTACACTGGTCATGCATCCTAGAATAGGTAGCTACACTGGCTACCTTCCATTCTTCTCTTCACCCTCTCCTCTTGAGTATGTTGCCACTCGAACTTAGAAGGGAATACCCCTCTCCTCAAGGAAAGAGTTGATGAATTGGGGAATCATTGGATTGTCATGCTGGAGAAGTCTATCTCTTTGTAATTTCAGTTGGAAAGAGCCACTCACATTGTACAAGTAAGAATCATAGTCATAAGGGTTTGCATAAGAGTTGAAGTATTTTAACCTGCCTATTGAGGAGACTTGAGCAGTGTTTTGAGATTCTCAAATGTAGTTGTGTTTCAAATCTGATTTCCAATAAGGTTCCAACCACACTGAAATTCCAAAGGTTTAATTTAAGCTCAAAACTTTGATTTTGTGAAGACAAATTTGAGAATTAAACTTAATCCACTTCATTTCCTTTTCTTTTCTTTATTTTTATTTTTTTGCACTTATTGCATAAGTGTTTGCTAGGAACTAGAAAAGGCAAGTTTAGGGAGAGATGAATCCCCATGTCATCACCTTTATTCTATCATTTTGGCCTTGAACGCCCTAATTAATACATGTAAATAGCATTAAATTGAATAAATTAACATTCATTCTTTGTTGTATAAATATTATATAAAATACTATTTTGAATGGCAAAAATATAAAATAAAGAAAGGAACAGAAAATAAAACAAATAAAATACCGAAGGTATTTTATGACCCTAAACTACGAGACCTAGGCATCTTGATGACTAGGTCGACAAGGAAGGAAGTAGAGGAACATGAGGCCGAAAATCGCTAATAATTCCCATTCTTTTATTCATCATTTATTCATTTTGGGGCCTATTTTATCTTCTACTTTTAAACCTCAAATAAAGAAACATACATGAAAATTGTAAATAATCATATATAGAAAATACAAAATTGACTTCATACCAAAATAATATGCAGTCTACATTCTACATAAAAAATAAAATCCTAAAACCTAAACTTCACAGACCCATATCTCCTAAATAAAAACTCAAAATATATCACAATCACTTTAATTGTATATAAATTTTATAAGCTATTTAATGAAGGTGGTTTCATATTTTTTGGAATTAGTATGTGGAAGTTAAGTTTTGGACCCTTATAATAAAGTATACTTGTATAAAGTATTCATTCTATTTATTCTTTATTATTTTTATAATTTTATAATTTATAATTTTCTAAATATTATTTATAATATATGTACATATTAAAACTAACATAAAATCATAAATAAATCATTAAAATAAAATAACATACTAAAATCCATAAATGAAAATACAAAAACTATACATATAAAATAAATATACCTATTTATTTAAGTGTATATATTAAAATAGATAAATATAACAAAATATATTTATAAATATATAAGTTTTCAATATATAAAATAAGAAAATAAAATAATAAAAACAAAAATAAAATAAAATAAATAGAATAAAACATAAGTAATTTACCCATAAATAAAACCCTAAAAACTAACATATACTAAATAAGTTCAAAAAAATAATAACAATAAAATACTTAGAAAAAATAAATATTTTCATTTTGAAACTTAAAATTAATAAAATCGTTTATTATTTCATTTCTAATTTTTAAATAATTTTCAATCTACTTTTTCTCGGTTTGTCCACGTGGACAAACCAGGTTTCACCTTTGGTTGACCTTGGTCAACTCTCGGACTGAGGTCTCAGTCTTGTGAGACTTGGGTTTTGACCTTCTTTCTTGAATTTTTCCATGTCAATTCTTTCACTAATCGGTTTGGATTCCTTCATGCCTTTTTCTCCTTGATCTTCCCCCATGCATGCCAGTGTGAATCCTCGAGGAATGGACCACTGATTCACCCTTCTTCCTCATTCTTTGACTCCACTTATTCTCTTGTACAAGATCGCACCTCCCTCTTCCTCTTTGATTTGAATCACCTTGGACCTAGTTTGACCCCACTCTCTGGAGATCTGTTTCAAGGAGGGTGACAACCTCCTCTTCAGCTCTTTTGTAGCATAGTCAGGCGTAGCCTAAGGTGCTTTCCAGCCACCTCCAATGAAGCTTCGCCATTGAGGTTAGCATCTCATGGCTCCAGCTAGTGACGTATGTTTTTCTTGCTTTGTTAGATTAGTTTTAGGGTTAGCTTTCATTTAATGTTTTTAGATTAGTGTTTTATATACCTCTTTAGGGTTAAAACTCCACTTCGTAGTACGTCGAAGCACCGCTGCGGCGAACCTTTAACATTACCTCAGTGTGTTTCTGACAGTATTTCGACCCACCACTACCTTCACTCTGTTTCCCTTTCACCTTCTATCGCCCCTACCCAATCCATTCACCCCGTTCAACCCTTGATCGGGATAATCATAATTCATCGTTCTCTACAGCTCGGTGGAGGAACCCATACTCGTCATCCTACGCGTATTCTTCCTTCTGAGTTTGACTGATCTCCACCATGTTTTTGTGAATTATCCATTGTAGGAGAAATTAAGGAAGGTGTCCTCTAGGACCCTCATTAAGTGTAGGAGCATCCCCAAGTGAATCTTCTCCGCCAGCTTTAATCGAAGCCCCTCGATGTGATTTGATACATCGAATCGATACGGGAGGACTCTAGGAGGCTTTTGAGATCATCAAATGTAAAGTAGAAGCTTGGAGGCACTCACTTTTGCTGATCAAAGCTCGCCCGGCTAGGGTTCTTGGTGAGTTCCTCCTCCTCGATCGCCAGTCAGCAAATCAAGAATAGTTCATCCTACGTAGAAGTAGCCATCCTATGCGCCTTGCCTCAGCTGTCGGATCAAAAGCTTGAATATAATCCCAGCCATCCATTGCGAGGTGGCATTGGCGAATGTGGGCGTGACATGTGTTTAAGTGGCCACATCTCAACCGTCCGTCCATGCCGCTAGTGAGGGTAAACTTCACTCGTACCCCCGTTTTTGTAGCTTTAATTATTAGTCCTATAAATATTTATAAGTAGTTTCAAAAACCTTTGTGTAATTTGCAAGTAGAGCCTAAACTTTATCTTAATTGTAACTTGGTCCCTTGCCAACGCAGCTCACGTGGCTATCCACGTGAGGCATGCATTTTGTAGGAAGGCCATTGAACCCTTTTGTAATTTAGTTTTAGTATTGTAAATTTGAACTGTAGTTGTAATATATTGGTCTATTTGCATGAAGGCCCCGTACTTTTATTTTGATTACACATACGCCCCTACTAGGCCATTTATTTTTTTATGTTTTCTCTATTTATTAAATATATCTATCATGATCCAAAATATCAAAAAATAGGGATAAGCTCATGATTGCATGTATTTCTATGTCATAATTTTATTTTTGCAATTTAGCACTTTTTAGTATTTATTAAAAATCAAAAGAGCGTAGTTTTTGCCTAGTTTAGCTTAAAACATATAAAAAATATAAACAGTTCTTGAAAAATTCTAAAAATATATTTTGTGTTTTATTTTTATTTTGTAAGGCAGAACCTAAAAAACTTAAAAAATAAGAAAAGAAAATACATAAAAATTCAAAAAAAACTTCAAAATCCAATATAAAAAGATTAAAAATCTTCAAAAATCTATATTTTCTATTTCTGAATTTTGTTTACATTATTATCTACCTACTAAAATTGATTTGAAGAATTTTATAATCAATTTGATATTTTTGCACTTCATTTCAATTTTGGCCTATTTATTAAAATCCTTGATTTGGGATATTTATGACTTAAAAATCCATAAAAATTAGCAAAATTTTGTAAAAAATCACCGAAATAGTATAAAAATAATTAAAACTTAAAAAGATTTTATTTCTTGTATTTTGACTACTTATGGTGGTATTTATAATTACATTATCCTATATTGTATATATTGTCCTATATATCATATATAACTTATTAAAAAATATAAAAATATAAAAATATAAAAAGAATATAAAAATCAGAAAATAAAAATCATGTAAAAATATAAAAACAAAATATAAAAAATATAAAATTAAATACCCACAAAAACAATAAAAGCATAGACAAGAAGATTCACATGATGACTTTTGCACTCATCTTCCCGATCTATCCATTCTACTCCCTATGTTCAACACTCTACACATACTTACACCTTTTGTAGAGTTATAATAAATTTTAACTCCACACTTTTTTTTCATTACTTGATTATTAGTGTGGGTTAATTGTTTATTGATTGGGATTTCATGAGTGGTTGCTTCAACAACACTATAGTTCTCACCTTGTGTAGACTACTTTAGACCCTTGCAAAATCCTGATTATCACCTGCTCATGGTCAAATTCACATTCCTCATCTATATTGTATTCAGGACTTTTGGTGGTGAACACTGGAAGGGTGCATGACTTTCGCATATAAAAGATCCTTCTTCTTATTCTTCCAAAAACTGTAGTTAATCATATTTAGACTAATCATACATCTCAAACCAAAATCCGTTTTGTAATCTACCATTGAGGAGTCTCTAATACAACTCTGTTGAGAACTAACAATCCCACGGATATTGGGAAGCATATCGAATTGAGCATTTGAGGATTATAAGATCAAATCAAATGACAAGAACAAAGCAATCAAACTATAACCAACTAACCACAATCACAAGCACAAAAATACATGAGGTATTTCTAATGTAGAAACCCTTAAAATGAGAGGGGGCTACTCGACGCAATCAAACTTCTCCACTAGAAACGACGATGAAATGTTCTCCCTATAGGCTATACAAAGCTAAAATCTTCTCCCTAACGTGTATTAACAATGAACTACACCAAACAAATTAAAAGGGGAAAAAGATGGAGAAATGTAACCAAATAATGGTTGCCCAAACTTGCTTCACAACAGTCCTAACTCGACTCCTCCTTAGCTTGATCTCTGGCGACGAACTTCGACTTAAACCTAGTGATTTAGATGTGGAGAAGAGATGAGAATGTGCAGCCTTAAATCTCCCAAAACGCAGCAACAACGACGATCATCGTTGAAGAAAAGACTTGTCTGATTCCTCTATGTTCTGTCCGCATGAGATGATCCACTACTCCAGCCCCAGCTGCAGTAGACTCTGCAGTAGGGGCTGGACCGCTCGATCTTGATCGAGTGGTTCACAAGGATTTGCACTTTTTGTGGGGCCCTACCGTGCAAATCCATGCGAACCGCTCGATCAAAATCAAGCGGCTCCAACCCCAACTACAGAGTCTACTGCAGCAGGGGCTACAGCATACGATCAGCTCCCTCTGTCCGCTAGAACACAAAGGATTTGATGGGTAAATTCAGCAATACCATTTTTGGTATATTTCGCAACCAAACACAACAGGGGCTGGAATTTATTAGAGGTCACAACCAAACAAATTACATTTAGTATATTTATATCATGTATATTCCATACAGTACTTGTATTTCAGCTAATATATAGAGTAATTCTAATATTATTCGTATGTGATTATTATCTATTATACATCTATATTCGTTTATTTAAGGATATGACTGTATAGTTTTCATATCTGTCCACATCCATATCGACATATGTATGTATCTTTATGGGTCCATTTGGTAACCGGGTTACCTCGGGGTAACCTAGTTTATCCCTCTCTATTCTTGGGTTGGAATTCCATCACAGATCATAGTGACATCACATCACATTCTTTATTCCAACCCTCTCCCACCCTCATGACCATTCCAAACAACTACTATTCACATCAGATGACCCCGATCCATCCCAATCCAGCAACCAAGCATACCCTATATGTATGTTTGCTTCTCGGTGTGCTTTGATTTCTCTCTCCCTCTCTCAAATTCTCCTCCCACACGCTCTTTTTGCTCTCCTTTCTATGGACTTCTCTCTCTCCACAAATATCTCCCTTGCTCTCACCTCTCTCTCAAGGGAGAATATTGACCCAACTAAAAGCTAACTTCACTGGATCACCATGTTTCCTGGGATAAGGTGAAATTGGCCAATTTTTCATGTAAATTTATGGCATAGTTCTAGAGTTTTTTTGAGGTAATTGGAATGTTATGCTCACTTCTCAAAAGTTTGAGAGAAAATTTTTAAAGTTACAGCATTATCAAATGTGTTTGATCATCTAATTTTAGGATTTTTATGGGTTGTGTCCCTTCGAGATATTGCAATACCAGTTGTATCATTCTTTTTTTTTTGATATCAGTTCAACCCCTGACTTCTTTCACAATAATCACTTGTATCCCTCGAGTTAGTTTATGTTCATCCCCATCCCGAACATGCGTTAACTTTGAGGACAGAAAGGAGATTTATATAAAGTTGAGGGTAGAAATGTCTTTCTTCTCCTTTTTTTCTTCTTCCTTCCACTCTTCCTCCCTCTCCCCCTAGCATTTCCTCCTCCGATCACCACTTCTCCGCACCTCCCACCCCTCCAACACCTCCTCCCCATTCGCATGCCCCCTTCCACCCTCTTCCAACACCTCCTCCCCTCCCCCAACCCCTTTTCCTCCCCCTCCAACACCTCCTCCCCCTCCACCAAGCCTCTTCCTCCCCCTCCAGCACCTCCTTCATGCCATTCCCCCTCTTTCTCCACCTTCAGCAACTCCCCCCCCCCCCAATGCACATCCTCTTCCTCCTCCTCCAGCACTTCCTCTTCTTCTGCTTGCCCTCTTCCTCACCCTCTGGCACCTCCTCCCTCCCTCCCTCTCTCTCTCTCTCTCTCTCTCTCTCTCTCTCTCTCTCTCTCTCTCTCTCTCTCTCTCTCTCTCTCTCTCTCTCTCTCTCTTCCTCCCCCTTCCAACACCTACTCCCCCTCCACCCGTACTTTTCCTCCCCTAATCGCCACCCCCTTCCAGCACCTCCCTCCCCCTCCGTTGGTCCTCATCCTCCCTCGATCGTATCAATTGCAATTAGCGAGTTGTTCTAAGGAAGCATGTCATTCCAGGAAATTATGTAATTATCGAGGAGGGAACTATGGAGAAGGAGGAGGAGGAGGAGGATAGGTTGGAGGAGGCAGGATTTTTTTACCAGACATGGTCCTCTTAACTACACCATGGTTTGATTAAATCATGATTTAGTTCAACGCATTGACAATCAGATGGATGGAAGGACACAAATAATCATTGTGGAAAAAGTCAAGGGCTGAAGTTCTGAACTAATATTCCAAAAAAACGAGGAGTATAACTATATTGCAATATCGCAAAGAAGCACAACTGATAAAGACACTTGATTTTAAACATATAACAGTAAATTCCGTTTATTGTAAACTAATCTTTGGGTATTGCGAATTTACGGCTCACAGTGAATTTCTTATTATGGCATCACGTAAAAATGACCGTTCTTTCAATTTTCCATTAATAATTTGTACACATCATCATTAATTATCAATAATTGAAAGAAAATTCTTGAAAACTCATCCATAAGAGCTCTTATATTATTGTTTCTAACAAAATAGCAATGAATGTCTCGACAATACAACAAAATATGTTTATACTCTCTCTCTCTCTTACACCACACACAACCTTCCTCTCAGTTTTTCAAATTTAACTTTTACAAACATAGAGGTCATAAAATAAACTTAGTTCGTTGTTACGATTTTTCATTTTACAACGAAAATGAATATGTTTGATTATTTTATTAAAATGATTGTTTATGTCAATGATAGATGATTAAGAAATAAATAAATAGAAATTCATGCGGTTAATTATAACAGTAATTAAGCTGGATTTGTTTTCAAATCTAATGAATGAAATGAATGAAGATAATGATTTGGACTGCATTGCACGAATATTATGTTTTACAGTAATCAATTAATCGTATCATTGATATAGGATAGTAAGTTCTTAATCACATGCAATACAAGATAATGGTAAATTTATAACATACTATTTCATTTAAAAAATAATTTCATAACACTTATCGCAATAACAAAGAGCTAGTTATAAGATATTTTCTTGCGACGAAGTGCTGGTAATATTAACTCGTTAACTTTTATAACACAATCTCGCTAATGGCTGTGTGCGTTTTCTTTATCCAAATGTGGAGTCAAGTGGTTTTTCGTTTGGGTGGTTCGAAAACCGTCAGTCTTTTGGTGTTTAGATCCTGTTATCGAGGAAAACTAATACTAATAATCTGTTGGATTTAAGCATGATTGTACATGTTAGCAATTATCTAAAATACTTAAGTTCAAATTATTAAATAGTAGTCATTATAACACACTCTCATCTTTTCTAAATTATAGATGTGAAATTATGTTTTCGGATTGAGGTGTTACTTATGGAAATGCCCAGGACAGCAACGTCTCTAGGTGATTGATGATTAGCAGAAAGTATTCATCATGGATAGGATGCACTCACCATCAAGTGTTCGAAAATTGAATATGGGGTTCCCATTTAAACTAGTTTCAGTTGGAACAGGAACCTCCCTCCACGCAAAACATATTATTATAATTATTATTAATGATAGATTGATAGTGACTTCTTAAATCAAAATATCCCAAAATCTACATCCTCTAACCTTCTATAGTGAATATCCGGATGGCTTAATTAGCTTTACCGCGATCGCATAACTAAAATATTCTATGCAAGCTTTGTTCAGAAATCGTATACCGAATAACTGTTATGGTGCCAACTATGATGAGTGTTGATTAAGAAAATCAAAAACATGTTTAATGACGGACCGTAGATTTAGGATAGATAGATAGATGAAGATA
The DNA here is from genome assembly GCA_037367405.1 of Ottelia alismoides. Taxonomy (NCBI): domain Eukaryota; kingdom Viridiplantae; phylum Streptophyta; class Magnoliopsida; order Alismatales; family Hydrocharitaceae; genus Ottelia; species Ottelia alismoides. The sequence continues at coordinate 320,670 of JAZKJV010004901.1, read as the reverse complement.
TCATACGTAGTAATCATCGGTGGTAGGCGCACACTTGGTGCAATCACACGGCACCCAGAATAAGTCGCTTCCCGTGTCGAGTGCAACCAAGAACGTCACATTGGGTGTTCCTAGATCCACCTCTGCGTAGTGTAGGCTTTGAAATCCTCACACAATTAAGAACGAACCAATCAAGAGAGGAAATCGAAAGGAGGTCCGATCGCTTACGATCGATGCTACACTAGAGCTGGATGTACGAGGAGAAACTTACAATCCAAAGGCAGTGAGGCGAAACGTCTCGTTTCCCCCGTCAAAAGTGAGGTCAGGATAGCCATCCGCCAATCCCCGTCCATGGAGAAGGGCTCGGTCGTGCGCGACGAGGGCGGCGTAGTATTCAGGGTACCTTCCCTTGGCCAATTCGTGACATCCAAAGACATGGATTGGGCCCAGCCTCGGAGCTTGTCGGAGAAGCGGTGGTGAAGGTCGAGCCCGAACGTGGAGCCATCGGCTTGCGTGACGACGGAACGAAGGAAGAGGATGAGGAGGAGGAGAGGAATTGAAGAAGCCATGAGAGTTTCTGCGTATCAAAGACATGTTTAATAACGGCTTATATGGGATATATGTATGAAAAATGTTAAGATCAGAAATGGCGAGGTCAACGTTGGAAACGAGAAGGGAACGAAGAAGCTCGATGTTTACTTTATGCCACTCCTTTCTCCTCCCTCTTTTCCTTGCGTGGGACATACTTGGTATCAATATTAAATATACTTTCCTCGAACAATTGTTCGATTCCGTGGGGCTGTTGAAAATGCAAAATCTCGAGGGGCTTCCTCATATCTATCCATAAAATTGCTATAACGGTACAAGGAATGTCGATCGGGTCATATCTGCACCTACGAGCGAATTATGTTCCATGTCTTCTAAAGGGTCATATATTCAGAGATGCTTTTTGATGGACAACTGCGTGAGACTCGAATAACTTACAACTTAAGAAGAAGTGATATTATCAGATAATAATTAGAAATTAAATGCCGTCTTCCATGAAGATTTAGTCTCCGCAAGAAAAGAGCCACGAGTGAAGATAGTGCATAAAATTTAGGGCCCGTTCGGTAGAAAATAAAAAAAAGATGAATAAGGGTCTAATTCTACATTCGGTTAAAGGATAAGAATAAGGAGAATAAGGTGAAATAAATGTATGAATGTATGTAAGGTGGAATAAAGATAGGAATAAGAGTGAAATAAGATAAAATAATGGGAAATAGTCGTACCACTGAAAATCGTGTCAGGAGTAAAATTGACCCCTTATTTCAGGCCCTATTCTCCAACCAAACACAACCTTAGTGGCCGTACATAAGGATGCAAATGACCTCTCTTTGTTTGTGGTCCGGTGAGAAGGTGGAGCTAATACTTTCCGGGGTAGGCGAGAAGTTGCACCGCCGCCGAGGCCTTCGTATTAAATTAACTGCATCGATCCTTTTCTAAAATTGGTGGCGTCTAGTTAGACGCGATTGTTTTCTTATTTGTTTTATATTTTTTATATTATGTGATTTTATATCACGATCTCTGCTGATTTTTTTATTATGGCACAACTTCTGGAGACTTCGTATTTACTCCATAATACCTACTCTTACATCTCGACCCTTGCACTTAACTTACTCTCGTATTTACTCCGCTCTGAACCCGCTCCCCTCTCCCGCACTGCCGACCATAAGAGATGTAATCGAACTGAACTTGAGCAAACCTATTCGTGTTCGGTTTAGTTTGTTTAGCAGTTTTAAAGGTTCAGATTCAACTCGATTCGATGGAATGAAGATGGTATTCAGGTTCGATTCAGCTTGACCTTGATTTGCAAAGATTTGGTTCGATTCGTTTAAGGGTCGATTAGCAGCAAAACTTCTTGGAATATAAGTATATTGGGAATGTGGAATGATCATAACCCTTCTTTATGTTTCGATAAGGGTTGTGAGCTTTTGTGTATGCATCATGGTTCAGACTTCTCATTCCTTATATGATTTTTTGACGAAAAATTCCCTATATAAATGTATATAATATGTGTTGTGTATCAAACTTTTAATGAACAAAAATTGAGCGAACATACTATTTTAAGGTTCGTCTCGTTTAAATAAATAAGCTCAAACATGTATCAATGTTCGATTCATTTATTTTTGAACCGAATCTAAATCGAGCCATTAATGAATTGAACCTAGACAGATATCAAACTTGAGATTTTCTTGTCACCTCTACCCCCCCCCCACCACACACACACACCATACTGGGGATAAAAATCGGACGCAAATGCATCCACCACCACATAGGCATGTGAATTAAGATGGACGATATAGCAATAGTAAGTCATCTCTCACTATTGCAAGAGAAGAAAACTCATTATAAAGAAGACAAGTGCAACTTTCTTTGTTCCATTGCTCTCTTCCATCTCTATTATCTCTCTAACACCTACTCTCGATTACATTATTGCTTTTCTTGATGTTGTTTTGGTTATGCCACCACTAAGTCTCTCTTTTCAGACTCAAATATACAATCTTAGACTATTTGTCACAATCTATCTCAATTAAGATCTTAATCAATGAACATCCTATCAATCTCCATCGATGAAGATAAAGATGAGATTTGATCGCATTTAATCAAATCTCCTTCAAGGATACATGAAATCCAACTATACCATATTAGGGTTCTATTTTTTCAATCCTAATAATCTTCCCTTGAGTTGAATTCCATCACGATCTTCACCTCGTATTGATTCTGTAACGGACTATCTTCATTAGCTACAAGCTCATCGCATAAGTTTTCTTCATAACTAGGTGTTGCAATCGTTAGGTTCTCTCAAAGTGCCTCCTCTTGAGTACACTGCACAATCCTTAAATCAGGCGTCCTACCATGGCATCGGAAATCTCTCATTACTACATAGTTGATATCATGCTTCCCCTCGCGGTTTGAATTTGTCGGATATACCTCCTACGAAGAGAAGCACACATATCAAAAGAAAATATAAAAAGCGGGAGAGTGGAAAATGAAGGAATATAAGAAATAATCTCTCTCTCTCTCTCTCTCTCTCTCACTTGAGATTAACTAGATAAGTGTCCCTAGGTTGAACACAAGGAGGCAAGAAGTTTCTTAGTATTTAAGATCAGATTTTTTGGTTGAATTCTTCTTCTCTAACTCTTTTTTGTGGTTTTTAATTTTACTATTTTCTATCTGATTTTCTTATTTTACAAATTTTTTTATTATTTATTTATTTATTGTTTTTATTTTTATCTTTTTAATGCATAAAATAATTTTTTATTCATGAATTTGTTTTTTATAAAAGATGAATATTGATGAATATCTACATGTATTTTCAAGGATTTTAAGATAAAATACGACAAGAAAAATTAATGAATCACATATTCATCAACCCCTATACTTTAACTTTGGTAGTCATTTAACATATGCTTATTAGAAGAATAAGGAAAAAGAAAGTTAGAATGAATTTGTTTTCCTAAACCAATTAATGAATACAGACAAAGGACATAGCATGATAGATCCTTAGAATAAACATTTTGTCGGAGCCTTAAATAGAATTAGGATTTTAGTCTTAACAGTCCTCAAGTTCCACAAATCCTTATTCAGGTTCACCTCAATAGCCATCTCAGATCCACTCAAACATCTCGCTAAAGCTTTCAATCTTGAAGTCAATTTTACATTGTGTGTGAAATATTTTAGCTCTTCCTACTTAAGGAGGCGAAGAAACTGGCAACCCTGGTAATACACTCTCATGGCTTGCTCATCTAGCTACTCGATCCTTGAGGAGGAGAATGTTTCCTTATAAGTTCAAGTACGTGCTAGTTCGCAATGAATGGTGGCAGAAGTTAGAAAAAGGTGAAGAGAACTAGAGTGTGACCAGTATAATCACATCTTCTATGAATCTTGTCCAATGTAGCCAAGTCTCCACCAAAATATGCAGGTTCTATGAAGCTTGAACAATTTTTAGTCAACAATGTACTTTATGAATTTTTCCCTAACAGATATAAAATATTTTTCTCCACTTGTATTTTGGGATCGTAGAAACAATTGCACTACATACTTGTATGCCCCGACGGATATAGAATCTTTTATTCTGCCCATATTTTGGTGTCTTGAAAAATTATGCTAGCAGATACCACATTCGAAGCTCAATTTCAACCCGATAATTATTGTTTTATACGTTTGTACCACTAGATAAGGATGAAAATTGATGAATCTCGTATTCATCATGCTAAAATTGGTCATTTAGGCTCTGTTCTCCATCATCCACCTGTAATTATTCATTAATAGAGCATTATTATCCATCATGCATGTGTAAATAATATTAGCATTTCATCTGCATAAATTGCATTAAAAATCCCAGTGTAAATTAGCCCAAAAAGCCGCTAACTTCTCACATTTTTAATTAATTCATCCTAACTCCGATTGACCCAAAACCACTTCTATTGTGTAGCTATTACTAATCTTATTAAATAAAAAAAATACAAAAAAATTACTAACCCCAATAAGTATCAAATAATCCCAAAGTCAAATTTCACATCTGACGGACTAAAATGAGCATATCTCCCACATACAGTGTCCGTTTTTGGTCTACTAACTTTTAAAGTACTTCATTTTCAAATACCTTCAAAACAAGACCAATATCGTAAAATTCGGAGCTCATATGTGAAAGTTGGGTTTTGGGCCTCTTTTGCGCATTTTAACTTTTTGCTAATTTTGACCTGAGATTTTATGTGCTTAACTAATTCTTTTAATTTTATTTCTTTTTCATTTGTGTGCTTTGATGAAAGTTTTAATAAGAAATGCAAAAATTCAAAACCAGATTAAAACTGAGATCAAAGAAATTAACCAAGTACAAGTGTCCGTTGTCGGTCTGTGCAAAAGTTGAACGTTTCTTACTTTTATTTTATTTTCCTGATTTCTTATCCTTTAAAAATCCAAAAAAATTAGATTAATGTGTAAATAATTTTCTTCCATTTTATCGTATTTTTTCTAGAATTTTTATCCCCTCTAAAACCACCAAAAAAATTACAAATCTCAAAAATGCGGTTTTTCGTACACATGGAAAGCCACCAAAAATACCACTTTGCACAGGTGACCTCTTTTGCTCCTTGGCCCTTCATGAAAGTTGTAGATCTCGTCGAGACGAAGAACTTTCGTGAAAAAACTTTTCGATCCGAGGTCATCTTCTATCTCTTTTTCCCCTTCAAAATTCTGAAATTTTTTTGGTGCCACGTGGCAGCTCCAGGGCGTGCCACGTGGCACCCCGCCATACACTCTCTCTCCAGGCCGACCCTCTTCTTCCTCCAGCCCTTCACGCCCGCGCCCTCCCCCGCCGTTTCTTCTCCCCCAACGCTCCCTCGCCTCCTCCGGCCGTTACGCACGCCGCCATCACTCCTTCCTCCTCCAGTAACGCCCTCGCACCACCTCCTATAAAACCCAGCCCCCGCGCGACACTCCAACTCATCCGCCCTTCGCAAGAGTGCCGGTAACAGCGGCTGAAACATCGTGGTGGCGTGATCCAGCCGTCGAACGGCTGCAGCGAGCATCCCACTCGCCTTAGCTCGGCTCCTTCAGCCTCGAGCAACCACCCTCCTTCCTCAAGGTGAGCTCCTCCGCCTCGACTTCCCCTCGGACCGTCGCCGACCTCGCACAGGCCGGTGCTCCGCCCCCTTCTCCATCCACACGAAACCCCATCTCCAGCTGCAGGCGACACACCCCCCACCCCTATTTCGTTTTTTTTCTCTGCTAACCATTGCAGGAAGCACTGCGGAGAACGGCCCCAGTTCGAGCCTCGAGCGTCGTCTCCGCCACCACCTTGCGCAGCCTCCGACCTCCAGGCGCTCCGCCCGCCTCGCGTGGCGCCGCTTCACCAGCCCCGCGGTACCTCCCCCTCGCCGCGCCTCCGCCCAGGCCCCTCCGACCTCCGCGCCTCCGCCCAGGCACCTCCGCCTCGCCCGCGCCTCCCAGTCGTCTCTGCCCGCCTCGCTCGCCGTTGGTGACGCCCTTTCGCACCCTACAGCTACCGTTGGATCAGGGGGGCATCCCTTGATCCAACGGCCAAAATCTTGCCACGTGTCACCCGAGCCTCGGCCCCAGCCTCGAGGCTCGGGCTCCCCCCGAAGCGACGACCGATCGACACGTAGGCTCGGGCTCCCGAGCCTGAGCCCCGAGCTCCAAGCCTATGGCCGAGCCTCAGGTTCCAGCTCCGAGCCTCAGGTCCGAGCCCAAACCTCAGGCTCGGCTTCCCCGAGCCTCTGCTACGTCACCGAAGCTCAGAGCGCACGTGCAACGCACGTGCGCCTCTGTGAAAATTACACGGACACACCTCGAAGTTCAAGAAATTGTAAAAATACCCCTGTCGGGGTAAATTGTAGAGAGCCTCTCCGATTTTCTATAAATTATAGATAAGTCCTCCCAGGGACCTTTTTGCAAAGAAAACATTGTTTTATTTACATTTTAGTCCCTAGAATTTCAATTTAGCATATCTTCTCCATCTGAACTCCGATTTTAGCATATAATATGTCGTTTCGAAGCTAATTTCGTGCTCTATCACTTAGTATAGTTTATGATCAGATCTAGATGTGTTCGTTATCAATTGTTATTTGAGGATCATCATTGACTATTGCAGGCTTATTTTGACACACTTGTTCTTGAAAAATTAACGATAAATCTGTTGCAGGAGTCCGGTCGAGGATTTCAATTTGATTGATCCATTGTGATCATTGCTGATTATTCTCAATCTTTACAGGGGTTAAATCGAGGATCAATTATGTAACTTTCTTTTTGGCTGATCGATAGCATTTTTACATGAAATTTTTGACAGGGTTATTCGCTGATTAATATCTTTACCTGCAACTTGGAGTTGATAGATCTTTCTGGGTGTTAATATTATTCGATCTGTGATAATATTTGAGGAATAATTGACTTTATTAATTGAAGATTTAGATACGATCCAAATCACAGATCCTGGGCAATAAATTCTGTTTATTATTCTTGCATTTTCTTTGCATTTGTATTATATTTTCCCCACACAGGAATTAATCGAGCATTTATTATTTACTTTGATTTAAAACCGTGCAACTAAAAATATCCGTTCCCTGTGTTCGACACAATCCTGTGCCCTCCATCATCTGGCCGTCCATATACACTTTCAAGTCTGGCAAACTAATGAGACGGTTGACTGAAGCAAGAATAGACTTATTCCCTAGTATTGAGGATTAGGTCTAGAGGAGGATCTTTGGGACTGGAACTTTGAGTGATGCCCCGACTCGACTCTCATGAAATGCAGTACACTTAAAATCATATCCTTATATTATATGTAAACAGAGAGTCTGAAAATTAGAGAAGTTGGATTCCTTTTGATTAAAGCTTGGGTGAGCTCAGAATTTTAGGATCACTCAAATTAAGGGTCTTCTCTGAATTAAGCCTTGAAAAATCACTTACACAGTCAGGGATGTAATCAACTAAGTCATTCATTCATGCTCGGGGACGAGCATGGTCTAAGTATAGGGGTATGATGAATCTCGTATTCATCATGCTAAAATTGGTCATTTAAGCTCTGTTTCCCATCATCCACCTGTAATTATTCATTAATAGAGCATTATTATCCATCATGCATGTGTAAATAATATCTGCATTTCATCTGCATAAATTGCATTAAAAATCCCAGTGTAAATTAGCCCAAAAAGACGCTAACTTCTCACATTTTTAATTAATTCATCCTAACTCCGATTGGCCCAAAACCACCTCTATTGTGTAGCTATTACTAATCTTATTAAATAAAAAATACAAAAAAATTACTAACCCCAATAAGTGTCAAATAATCCCAAAGTCAAATTTCACATCTGACGGACTAAAATGAGCATATCTCCCACATACAGTGTCCGTTTTTGGTCTACTAACTTTTAAAGTACTCCATTTTCAAATACCTTCAAAACAAGACCAATTTCATAAAATTCGGAGCTCATATGTGAAAGTTGGGTTTTGGGCCTCTTTTGCGAATTTTAACTTTTTGCTAATTTTGACCTGAGATTTTATGTGTTTAACTAACTATTTTAATTTTATTTCTTTTTCATTTGTGTGCTTTGATGAAAGTTTTAATAAGAAATGCAAAAATTCAAAACCTGATTAAAACTGAGATCAAAGAAATTAACCAAGTACAAGTGTCCGTTGTCGGTCTGTGCAAAAGTTGAGTGTTTCTTACTTTTATTTTATTTTCCTGATTTATTATCCTTTAAAAATCCAAAAAAATTAGATTAATGTGTAAATAATTTTCTTCTACTTTATCGTATTTTTTTCTAGAATTTTTATCCCCTCTAAAACCACCAAAAAAATTACAAATCTCAAAAATGCGGTTTTTCGTACACATGGAAAGCCACCAAAAATACCACTTTGCACAGGTGACCTCTTTTGCTCCTTGGCCCTTCATAAAAGTTATAGATCTCGTTGAGACGAATAACTTTTGTGAAGAAAACTTTTCGATCCGAGGTCATCTTCTATCTCTTTTTCCCCTTCAAAATTCTGAAATTTTTTTGGTGCCACGTGGCAGCTTCAGGGTGTGCCACGTGGCACCCCGCCATACACTCTCTCTCCAGGCCGCCACCCCCCCCCCCCCGGGTCACGTGCTGGGCACGTGACCCTCTTCTTCCTCCAGCCCTTCACGCCCGCGCCCTCCCCCGCCGTTTCTTCTCCCCCAACGCTCCCTCGCCTCCTCTGGCCGTTACGCACGCCGCCATCACTCCTTCCTCCTCCCGTAACGCCCTCGCACCACCTCCTATAAAACCCAGCCCCCGCGCGACACTCCAACTCATCCGCCCTTCGCAAGAGTGCCGGTGATAGTGGCTGAAACATCGTGGTGGCGTGATCCAGCCGTCGAACGGCTGCAGCGAGCATCCCACTCGCCTTAGCTCGGCTCCTTCAGCCTCGAGCAACCACCCTCCTTCCTCGAGGTGAGCTCCTCCGCCTCGACTTCCCCTCGGACCGTCGCCGACCTCGCACAGGCCGGTGCTCCGCCCCCTTCTCCCTCCACACGAAACCCCATCTCCAACTGCAGGCGACACACCCCCCACCCCCTATTTCTTTTTTTTTCTCTGCTAACCATTGCAGGAAGCACTGTGGAGAACGGCCCCAGTTCGAGCCTCGAGCGTCGTCTCCGCCACCACCTTGCGCAGCCTCCGACCTCCAGGCGCTCTGCCCGCCTCGCGCGGCGCCGCTTCACCAGCCCCGCGGCACCTCCCCCTCGCCGCGCTTTCGCCCCGGCTCCTCTGACCTCCGCGCCTCCGCCCAGGCACCTCCGCCTCGCCCGCACCTCCCAGTCGTCTCCGCCCGCCTCGCTCACCGTTGGTGACGCCCTTTCGCACCCTACAGCTACCGTTGGATCAGGGGGGGGCATCCCTTGATCCAACGGCCAAGATCTTGCCACGCATCACCCGAGCCTCGGCCCCAGCCTCGAGGCTCGGGTTCCCCCCGAAGCGACGACCGATCGACACGTAGGCTCGGGCTCCCGAGCCTGAGCCCCGAGCTCCAAGCATATGGCCGAGCCTCAGGTTCCAGCTCTGAGCCTCAGGTCCGAGCCCAAACCTCGGGCTCGGCTTCCCCGAGCCTCTGCTACGTCACCGAAGCTCAAAGAGTACGTGCAACGCACAGGCGCCTCTGTGAAAATTACACGGACACCCCTCGAAGTTCAAGAAATTGCAAAAATACCCCCGTCGGGGTAAATTGCAGACAGTCGCTCCGATTTTCTATAAATTACAGATAAGTCCTCCCAGGGACCTTTTTGCAAAGAAAACATTGTTTTATTTACATTTTAGTCCCTGGAATTTCAATTTAGCATATCTTCTCCATCTGAACTCTGATTTTAGCATATAATATGTCGTTTCGAAGCTAATTTCGTGCTCTATCACTTAGTATAGTTTGTGATCAGATCTAGATGTGTTTGTTATCAATTGTTATTTGAGGATCATCATTGACTATTGCAGGCTTATTTTGACACACTTGTTCTTGAAAAATTAACGATAAATCTGTTGCAGGAGTCCGGTCGAGGATTTCAATTTGATTGATCCATTGTGATCATTGCTGATTATTCTCAATCTTTACAGGGGTTAAATCGAGGATCAATTATGTAACTTTCTTTTTGGCTGATCGATAGCATTTTTACATGAAATTTTTGACAGGGTTATTCGCTGATTAATATCTTTACCTGCAACTTGGAGTTGATAGATCTTTCTGGGTGTTAATATTATTCGATCTGTGATAATATTTGAGGAATAATTGACTTTATTAATTGAAGATTTAGATACGATCCAAATCACAGATCCTGGGCAATAAATTCTGTTTATTATTCTTGCATTTTCTTTGCATTTGTATTATATTTTCCCCACACAGGAATTAATCGAGCATTTATTATTTACTTTGATTTAAAACCGTGCAACTAAAAATATCCGTTCCCTGTGTTCGACCTTGGTAAACTTGCCAAGTAAAATATTCCACAACATTCAAAGCTTGTGGTATTTTGACGACCAAAATTCGCCTCCTATACTACAATTCATCTTTATTAAAGAGGTAGATTTCGCGAACATCAAAAATGTACCACTAAAATGAACTGCCCTTCACAATCCCATGCAAGTCGAGCTAAGTACGGAGTGCATAAGTTCAAATTTGGCCCACTATTGAAGAGTTAAACGGATGACCCCAAGTGTCCTACTTAGGCAAGTTTAAGTTAAATTCTGAACGTGGTCCTATATAACCCAAAGATTAAAGTAAAAGACCTGAAAAGTCTAAATTCCATTTCCTAACTAGGCTCCATAGAATTTAGGGTAAAGGTCATGATAAAGCTCTACTCTTTGAACTATTTCCAATCTTTAGTTCGAGAAATTAAACTTATTCTAAAAAATGTGAATGCAAATGAAACCATATTTTTGTGAGATGCATTTTTGAATTTGACTCATTTTTATACATTTTTTAAGAATTTTTTCGTTTTTACATATTTTAGGACTTTTGTATTTTTATGATTTTTAAAATTTATCAAATTTTTTATAATGACCAATTTTACAAAATTTAAAAAAGTTATTGATATTTTATTTTATATTAAAATAACTAATTTATTTTACATTTAATAACCTGAGAGTTGTTGTGCCACATTTTCTAACTTTAGTATGGTTCTAAATAAACCAATAATCTGAAGGTCTTCTCTGAGCTCCAAAGTTTGGTTATAATAGGACCGGTTTAAGGGTCAAAAATTGTTCCAATTTCTTTCTGTTTCTTTTCTTTATTTTCTTTCCTGCACTTATAGGCATAAGTGTTTGCTTGGGACAAGTAAAAGTAAGTATTCAAGGGTGATGAATCTCCATGTCATCACCTTTATTCTTTCATTTTAGCTTTTTAAACTCTAGATAAATGCAAGTATATATCCAAAATAACACCTATTATGTATATTGTAAATATTGTACACAATGTCCTATTTAAAGACAAAATAAAATAATAAAAAAGAAAAGAAGAATAAATGAAATACCTTTTGAATGACCCTAAACTTTGAGACCTAGGCATCGTAATGATTGGGTCGACAAGGAATAAAGTAGGGGAGATAAGGGCTAATAAAACAATAAAAACCCTTATTTTTAATTCCCTAATAATTCATTTGGGACATATTTCATTCTTTATTATTTATACCTCAAATCAGTAAACTTTGTACATGAAAGTTGTAGATAACAATACATAGAAAATATAAAATTTAATTCACATAAAAATAATGCACAAGATACCCTGAACACTCAAAATAAAAAGTCAAAATCAAAACTTCACGACCCCATATATTCCCCATATGAATTCAAAATTCATCAAACTCACCTTTGTAATAATCTACCTAATGAAGATAATTTCATTCAATTTGGAGTTAAGATGCAAAAATTAGGTCTTGAGCCCCTATTATACAATTTACCTAAATAAAATAAGCATTTTATTTATTTTTTGAACTTTATATTTTTATAAACTTTTAAATAATATTTATAATATATTTATATAATTATATTAAAATAAGACCATTAAAATTCAATAAAATATATAAGTAAATAAAAATGTTTAGATGAAATATACATACAAATACCTATATAATAAATAAACCTATTTATTTAAGTAACATATAAATTCAAAAAATCAATAAAATATATGTATATATAATTAATTATGTTATAAATATATAAATTAAGTAAATAAAATAATAAAATCTAAAATTGAAAATAAAAATAAAATACTTAATATATAGGTAAATATACCTATAAATGTAACTCCAAAAAAAGTAACATACAACAAATAAACTCGAAAAAAAAATAAAAATCATATTAAATTCTACATAAAATAATAAAAGATTTTCATTTTTTAACCAAAAACTAAATAAACTATTTACTATTTTATTTCAATTTATTTTTTCTTTTACTTTGTATTTTGTCTTATTACAGGTGATGTGGCCCACTCAAGGCCAGTTTTCATGTGTCCTCAACCAACTGACCCACTTGCAACCCTAGGTCTGTCAGACCTCATCAACTACCCATTTTCCTTGATTTTTCCACTCTTAGCTGTTCATTTTTTTACTTCGATTCCTTCTTAATTTTTGAACCTCGATCCATGAACTTTCACGTTGTCATTACACCTCGATCAATGGATCATTTAATCGAGTGTTCTTCCCAAGTCAAGACCCCCGTATAAAAATAAGTCTCCGACCTCCATTCAAACTTGAATCCCCTTTAGCCCACGAAATCCCTGACTTCTCATGCATTGACGCTTTCTAGTGACAGTAGGAGTCTCGTCGGACCCGATAATGTGGAGGAAGAGGAGCGGAGGCTGAGATCCAACATTGACGGTTGTCTGCGATGGAGCTCCTCCGGCTCCTTCATTTCATGAAGTAGAGTCCAAGCTTTAGCTTTCTTTCTGTTCCTAGGATTTAGGTTAGAGTAGTTTAGTCTTTTATTTCAGTTAATTTCGTATTTTATATCATGAAATCTCAAATTCGTAGTCCACCGGAGATGAGCTCTAGCGATCATCACTGTGCCACGTTGTTCTTTGACTCGTGAATCATCTACACTTCATTCCCCAACACTTCAGCTCCGCCCGCGCACCTCCATTCATCCTGGCCCTCTTTAGATTAGGAGATTGGGCCTCCCATTCCGTCACTCATCGAAGGCCCACTGCCCAACTTCATTTCACATCCATCCTCCCTCAACCCGAGAAGCTTCATTTTTGTTGTGCAATACTAATCATGTAGGTCTGGAATTGGAAGGACCCATTATGGGTCGATTGTTGTGCAATTGAAGGATCCCCAGGTGCTCGAACTTCATCAACCCTACTGGAACCCCTCAATGGTTTCAGGAGCCATCTGAGCACCCCAGTCGACGCTGACCACCTGCAGATAAATTTTGGGCCACTTGGGAGCCTCCCAAGTGGTCGGAATAAACATGGAGCATGGATCGAAGCTTGCAGGAGGCAAATTCTTTGTGAGAAGTAGCTACCGTCGAATTAGCAAGTAGCTTTAGATTGAAACACAACTATTGGATCGAGCCGTCCTCAACCACCCAATCATCTGTTAAGTTCTAATCTAGGCCGCCCATCTCCGAAGCGTCATCCACCACTGAGCGTGTGGTGCATGGCTAGTGGAAGAATATCCGTCATCCATTAGCGCCTAAGTTGGGTAATTTTGTTATATACTCTTCTCCCTTTCGTATCTTTGTTTTACTTCAGAAAGTGTGAAGTGGTGTAAAACTTTTGGATATTTTGTAAGTGGGTCCATGTACTTGTGTTATTTGCATCTAGGTCCTTCGCCACATTACCTCATGTGCCCCGTACACATAGGGAATTGGCTTTTCGTAGGGACCCCCTAAGGGTTTGAGTTATTATTTAGTCCATAAATTTTGTATTCCAGTTCAAAACTTTTATGATAAATTACATGTATGCCCTACCATTTTTTGAAAATAACATTTATACCCCTACCATCATTGTATGAATTAAATATTCAGGGAAATTTATGTAAAGGCCCCTAGACTTTGTATTTTTGTTACGGGTTGCATTTTTACTTAATTATAATTATGTTTTAGTCCTTGCTTACTTGTATTTTTAATTATTATATTTCTTGCATTAAAATAGCATTTTATATTTAAAATTTGTAGGAAATTTATTTTAAATGACTAGCATTATTTAAAATTACATATATGTTTCGCGAGGATATTTAAAATATTTTTATTTATTTAAAAATTCAAAAATATTGCATTTATTCCATATTTATGTTAAAAAATACATAAAAATTAGAAAAATGTGTTGAAAAAAATTTAAAAACATTATGAGTTATTTTATTACTGTATTTGAAACCAATAAACAAAAAGTCACTAAAAATACAAAGGAAAAATCAAAAGATGCAAACCTCTCTAACCCTAAAAAATTATTAAAAAAATAATTAAAAATTTCAAAATTTACATTTCCATTTGGGTATATTACCTATTACATATATCATATATTGAATAGTTCTAGAAAATTTTGATCTATTTATCTATTTTCAAAATCCAAAACAATTTGGCTACATATTATTGTTCATTGTTTTGGACTTTTTATCCAATTAAAAGTACAAACAATAGTAAAAAATAAAATAACAAAAATAGAGAAAAAGATTAAAAAAAAGTATTTTGGCTATTTTGAGTATTTATAGATATATATATATAAGTACATATATTATATATATAATATATTTATTATTTATAATATTATTATTAAAAATATTCTATAAATTTTAAAAACCCTTAAAAAAAGATTGTACTTAGGGTACTTATCAAGTTTTTCTTATATTATATATATATATGAATACCATATATATATATATATAATATAGTATTTATATTACCTATATACCATATGTATAACATTAATTAAAAGAAACATTAAAAAATAAAAAATATAGCAATATTAAAATTTATAAAATTTAAAACAAGAATAAATAAATAAAGTAAATATTCAAAAAATTGAATAATTAAATCCCGCAAAAAAACCCTATAAAAACATAAAAAATATTAATTGTCTTTGTTGTCAATTTTCGTGACCTATTCCCCTTGCTCCATGTGTTTGACCTCTACATACATCACATATATACATCCTTGTAGAATTATAATAAACTTTAACTCCACACTTTTAATTCTGCATTTGTTGGTCCATATTATGGGTTTTCTTTAATTAGCAATTTTCATTCAGTCGCTACATCGACAGTGTTCCTTCCTTCTGAGGAACATCAGATCGATGAAGCACCCTCTTCAGCATGTGAATGTTCCCTCTGATGTAGCGCAGATATTTCACTTAATTCTACCATTGAGGATGGTCAAAGTGATCGTCACTGATGGTCGTATCAAAAAAACAATATGGCCCATTTCTTTCCATTCTTCCAAAAAAAGTCTTTCCCAAAGCCCCTCCCTCCCCCTTTGTTATTGATGTCGCTTTCCATCCATGTGCCTCATGTTGTCAACAACCTCCCACTCTTGCTCTTGTGTTATTCGCCGACAATCCTTTGTGTTCGTTCTCCTCTGTTGGCCATATGCTCTCCCTGATATCACATATCCCTACTCGAGTTATTTCTTTTGATGTACTAATTTTTGAGAGCTACGTAACCATATATTAATATTAATATTTATGGTATTAATGTATTGCGTGTGGTATATAAGTTGTTTATATGTTGTTATATGGATTGTGATATGTATATTTGTGATGTGGGTTGTGGTATATACACATGAATGCATATAATATGATTTAGTGTACTCTTAAAATTTCACGTAATACGACTTGGCGTACCATTAAAATTTCATGTGATATATATGGATGTATGAACTTTAGATGCTAACATCAATAAATTTTATAATTTAGTATGTGAACATAGTAGACTATTGAGCTAAAACTAAAATCTAGTCCTCTATTAGTGCAATAAAATGGATAAGACATGGATGGATACGAGATGTGATTATTTTCATAAATATAAGAGAGGAGTACTTATATTTTTGGATTCTGCATTTCAATTGAAGAATACGAATAAAAGATTTGGAGGTGATAGAATTTATTTTTCGTGTATGAGATGTAATAATATTAAAGGTAGAGGAAATTTATAAATATCTTATACTAACTAGATTTTGGTTGTATTACTCCATTTCGACCGAACATGGAGAAGTTACAGAAAAGATAAGAATGGATGAAGATATAGATATTAATGTAGGAACTTCTACGCAAATTGAGAACATTGATAATGAGTTATTTAATTTGATAGATGACTTAAGAAGACCTGTAACACAAGATTTCAATTCATTTAATATGTTTGAATGTAGTCTAATAGATGCAGAAGCCATGTTAACTCCTGGAGTTGAAATGTATCGATTATAGTTTTTGTTGGAAATGTTAAGATGAAAGTACGGAAATCGATCAACCACTGCAATGATGACATATGTATTGTCTTTGATCGGAAAGTTATTGAACAATCTTGAGAAGTTTCCAAAGGATTGGAAAGATGTGAAACAATGGTTTTGATCATTAGGTATAAAATATGAGAAAATTGATGCTTGCATCAATGATTGTTTACTTTTCGGGAGAGAAAATTCATATTTAGAATGTTGATGCTTCTAGATATAAAGAAGATAGAGACAATATAAAGAATGAGGAAAAGTCGATGAAAATATTATATTACTTCCCTTTGATTTCAAGATTAAAATATTTTTATCACAAAAGACCTAGAAATGGATGACGTGACATGCTTGTTCAAAAAAAGAGATACTAATGAAATTATGTGGCATCCATCTGATGCAGAAAAATGATAAAATTTGACTATAGATATGATCATTTCTCATAACATGAGAAGCATATAAGGTTGTGAGCTTCGGATAGTTTCAATCCATTTGGTAACATGAGTTAGTTACAGTATATGACATGTGATCTTAGTAGTCTATAATCTACCACCATGGATGGAAAGGAATTCTTCATTTATGATGATGATACTATTGACTCATGGTCCTACAGTTCCTATAATCTACTACCATGAAATTCAGTATTTACGCTAACAAATGGTGATTTTTAATATGTTCATGCATGCACGACAAGCTGGAGCTTTGACTAGCTTAGTAACACAACCAAGTAATCAAGTCATGAGGCTACGTGACGATGATGAAGGAGAAGCGGAAGATGAAGACGACGATGAGGATGGGGACGAGGATGAGGACGACGACAACGAATAGTTTATCTCCTGTTTAGTTCTGTTGTATTAATTATTAGAATAATTTAGTATATTGTATTATCAGTTTGGATAATATAACATATAGCAGTTTAGTTTGCTATTTAAATGGTTTGAACAAGTTAAGGTAGAATAGTTTAATTTGAATTTCTTAATATTTCTCATTTCAGAACATTTCTTATAATCTAGTATGTGAAAATGAATGTATTTATTTTGTCTTGATCCTTCTCTTTATGATGAAGAGTAGGTATATATATATATATATATATATATATTGATTCATGTTTAAGTGGTATGCATGGTAGAATGAAGGTCATATCAGTGGGAACATAATTTTTTAAGCAAAGAATCAAAGGGGACGACCGCGACCGTCCCTTCAGACAAAATTACCTCGTCTTGTTGAATCACAGGGGATGGTCAACTGAGGTTCCTAAGATGGTCATGACAGTCCTCTCTGACTAATCCATAGTGGACGGTCAGGACCGTTCCCTTGAGGATCTAATAGATAGGATGGTCGCGACTGTCTCCAAAGTAGTCATCATACATGACAGTTGCAATTGTCCCCTACGCTTATATAGGGGACGTTGATAAACACCAACCCGTATGGAAAATGTGACGCGACTTGTAGATAGACTGGTGACCATCAGTTTTGATCAAAGAGGATGGTTGCCCAATGAAAGAAAATGGAATTTGATTGTCGCTTGTTCTATACTTTCCTATAGTGTAATAAGCATAGTATGAGAAGCACAAGCCTCTATTATAGATTATATGGAAGAGGTGGTGGTAAAGGAGAGAGGGTCATGGTGGTATTGGAGGAGGAAGTAGTGGTAGTGGTGGTGTGGTGTGGTGCAGGAGAGTGAGGAAGCATTGAAGGTGATGTAAAAGGTCCAATAGTGGAGGAGGAAGAAGAGGAAGATAAAGTCGTGGAGGAGGACAATGAGGAGGAAATAATAGAGAAGGAGAAAAAAATGAAGACAAATTGCTAGAGGAGGATGAGAAGGCAAAGTTAGGGTAGAGGAGGAAGAGGACGATGGACATCAGAGATGATGGGAGTGGAGGGTATGGCCAAAGAGGAACGAGGAGGGAGAAAAAGAAGAAGAAGAAGAAGAATGCATTTTTAGCAGAGAATTCAACTAAAAAATGTGACCATATATTGTAGTAATGTGGTCACATATGACAACACATTTAACATGGACCACTTTACAACCAGTAACGGTCCTAATGGTCGCAATTTGAAGAGCAATACATTACCACCACATGTAGTAACAATGGTGTGGTGGTAAGAAGACTATTTTCTTTTAGTGGTATAAGAGCGATCAAATAAAGATAAGGAGAAACAAATCAAGGATCATGTGATAATCCTTGCAAATGACATCGAAATAAATGAGAAGCTACAAAAGAGAAGGTGCAGTTCCATAGAATCGTTCCTACATATGATTCTTACTTGTCTCACAAACATTTACCATAGGCTAATGGATAAAACGTGAATGTCACTATGCATCATGTAACTTTTGAAAGTATAAAGACGATGTGCTATCATTACTCGATTGTGCATTTGACAAGAACTGGAGAAGTCGCAAACATGGTACTATGTTTCGGATGGAAAGGAAAAGTCAAGTCAAATACACAAATATGATTGACGGAGACAATGCATGAACTAATTAGTCCGCTCATGGAGAAGGCCCATCACCATGATGCCTCCAAAGGCCCACCACCAAGAAGGCTCTTTTTGTGAGTTTCTTCTCCTCATCCATTTGTGAGCTTCTCCATTGTAGCTCCATCTCGACGCCATTTACCCTACTATGTCCGATCATGGCCCGTAGGCATCGTTTGGATATTGGGTTACTCCAGGGTAATCGGATTTACCTGCATTCTTGGGTCAGTCTTGCGTTGGAATTCCATCACAAACCAATATGATATCTCATTGCATTCATTATTCCAATCATATACCAACCATCATAACTATCCAAACAACTATTATTCATAAGAGGTTACTCCATTCCTTCTCAACATAGTAACCAATCAGACCCTAAGTTAGACGCAAGCTACCAATCTCATTATGAGCTCTGCATCAGCTCAACTCTTAATGCGGCACTATTTGCCCCAACGTGACCTCCCCTTGCAATGTGATCTTTCTTTCCAATAACCTCCCCTAGTTGAAGATTGGACATGAAAAAAAAAGATAAGAAATAATATCAGTCACATTATAAATTTCTATAACATATATAGGTTAGATAGTACAAAGTAAGTTTACAGGATCAATGTGTACTTCTAAATATTGCAAAAATTACCATTCAATGTTAAAAATTTAAATAGTGAAAATGCCGTAAAAATAAATATAATTATAAATCTTTCTTTTTGAAGTAAGCATGGGGTGATTGTATGTTTAATCTTCATGTGCCAGTCACATCCAACCGATTGGAAGTAAACTTGACCATGTAACCACGCCCCCATTGGTTTAATTTCCGTTTTAAAAAGGATTGAGGCCATGTCGGTTTTAATACGAACATCGATCGGACCTAGAAATTTTGAGTAAATACATCTTTAGTTTGATACCAATATTTTAAGCTTTAAAATATTATCCGTTATGAAGATACCATCATTATGCGCCTCCATGAGTAAATCCTTTGCTGTGGGGATTTACTTCAACAGAGTTACCTTAGCAAGGTTAGCTCGACGCATTCAAACTTGATGAACACCCCATTTATTTCCGGGTTATTTACACTATCAACCATCGTGCTTGTAAAGGGTGGTGCGCACAACAAAAAAGAGTGGTCTGGATCTTCTGGTTATCCACAACTGCACTGCCGTGGACAGTCCTGAGCTGTCGGATCACCACATCACCGATGAAAATCCGCATTTGCTGCAAGAAAGAACGATTCAAAAAATATGGACGGCCAGATGGAAGCCTTCTCCGTTAGAGGCGCTGCTCGAAACAACGTTATAACTAACACAAATATTGGTACATAGCATTGCAATAGATGGCAACTACACTTTATTTCTAGAACGACCATTTCTCATTCTACGATAACACCAGCCGCTTAGACGACCCTGCATGACATCGGAAATATATATCCATGTCAGTGCAAAATCAAAGTTATGGGAAAAAATAGTTCTCGTAGTATTCAAGTTTCACTGTACTCACTTGCTGCAGTCGACGTTGGCAGAGATGGCGAAGGGTAACCTGACGCCGCAGCGTCCGGGGAGGCTGGAGATGGCTCCCTGTTGTATGCCGCCGACGGCACCGGCTGCCGACTTAAGACAGGTGCAAGTCACGCGCCGGTCGGCTGTGGTCCGGGCCAAGGTGTTCAACCCCCTCACCCCATTGCAGCAGGGCACCGTCAGGGGACCCCCGCGGGCGAAGGCGACACATGGTACGATGTAGGGCACCACCTGGGAGCAGGTGATCGCCGATACGGAGATGGGCGTCGTGGTAAGGAGGTAGACGAGGGTTACAACCGCAACGGCGGACACGGTGGAGGGAGCCATGGCAGGCGGTCTTGATGCTATATCTGTTGCTTGCTATGCTATGAGTGAAACTGGATCTGTGGATGATGTGGGCATTTATACGTGAAAATGGAAAGG
The DNA here is from genome assembly GCA_037367405.1 of Ottelia alismoides. Taxonomy (NCBI): domain Eukaryota; kingdom Viridiplantae; phylum Streptophyta; class Magnoliopsida; order Alismatales; family Hydrocharitaceae; genus Ottelia; species Ottelia alismoides. Next base: position 299,849 of record JAZKJV010004901.1, on the reverse strand, counting down.
GTTGGTAGTTAGATCGCAATTCATCGTCATAAATGGAGGTGAACGAGCTTGGCAGGAATGTAAATGTGTGATGGGGGGCTGCATTAAATACGTACGTACTGAGGTGGGTGTCTCTCGTCGTTCATGGAAGGTATTCGTGGATCCACTGCAGCCCTCGAGAGGGATGATCCCCGGAATCATTTGAGTCGCAAGCAATTAGTTCATATCGTTTTCGTTTCATATGATTCCTTTGTAGGAGTTTCTCGAAGGTTCTCGAAAAGATGTGCATGTGGAATGCGCATATAAAGGGTTAGGATTGTCATGTAGTGGAAGAGGATCCTATGCTATAATGGCATATGAAGAAGTGATGTAAATCTATTTATTTTTTTTACAATTTTTTTCAAAATCTAATATTATGGATTATATCATCGACTATTGTTCTACTTATCCTCTAAATTTATTTTTGGATATTTTGTAATGTAGCTCTTTGAACTAACATGTTTTACAAACAGGTCCGGATCGAAGAGCAAACACGTGATTGCGTACGTATTGCTGGGTATTTTTGTGCAAAGGCTCCCTGAGTTTTATCATTTTCACTCTCACCCATTATTTCCAGAATCTATAATAAATACCCCTATATATAATATTTTGTTAAATAGCATATTAAATACGTATTAAATAAAATATATAGTATGAAAAATACATAAAATACATAAAAATACATAGTATTATACTATACACAATATTAAATCAGTTTGAAAAAAGTAAAAATATTTCCTATTTTTAATCAATCATTAAAATACCATAAAAATAAAAAAATCATAAAATTAAATAAAAATCATAATAGAATACTGCATAAATTAATAATTATTTTTCATGTTTAACCAAAAATCAAATAAATCATTTATTAATTTATTTTGAATTATATTTGAATTTAATTCCTGATTTATCTTTTGCAAGTGGCATGGCCTAATCAGGGCACGTCACTCATTGACTTGGGTCAACTCTCTAGCCTAGGTCTTAGGTCTATCATACTAGCTTACGACCCTGTCTTCCTCGATTTTTGCTGCCCCATGTATTCATTTTTTCTGGTAGATTTCTCTTTGACTTTCTTCCCTCAATCGATGATCTACCATGCTAGATCATTACATTGATCCAAGGGTGTTTGTATCAAGCTGACCACCTCGATTTGTCCCCTTCATTTGTCACATGTACATAACTCAAGGCATCTCTAGTTTTTAATTTTAAATCTCATTCGTGTCACTTCTTCCCCTCGAATCATGTCTCTAAGCTTGAACAAGTGATAACATGCTCGCCCATTCTTTTCGTAGTGTAGAAGGGTAGTGTAGAGGGTGATTCCACCATATCTGGTGCTCTGTATTTGTGAAGTCCATCTCGTGGCTTCTATCCACTTGAGCTTCGCTTTTCTTGCTCTCTAGATTCCCTGTAGACTTAGGTTTCATGTTATGATTTTATATTGTGTTTGAATCTCTCTATATAGCTTAGGTTTAAGATTAAATATCGCTTGAGCTCTCGAGATCCAACCATTGTCGTTCACCATCCTACTGTGTTTCCGACCTTCCAAATGCCACCATCTTTGAGCCCTTCTTCTTCTCCACAGTTTGTGTCACTCATCCACCCATATCGACCATCGACCTTGACCTTAGAGGTCCAAATCCATCGCCCTTGCTGGACCTCGCCGCCCCTTCACCATTTCCCCTCCGACCGTCACCAAATAATAGCAACACCTTCCCCCTTCCCTCATTGTATCTTTTATATCATGTGCAAGCGTTGAAGGGCCCTTTTGTAGGCTGATTTTGCCAAAAAAAAAGAACTCTCGTGTCTAGCCAAAGAACTCTCGAACTCCAGGGACCTCCTGACGATCTTCGGACATCCTTGAGGCATTTGGAAGCTTCGTGGAGGACACCGAAATGTGTATAGACCATCATCGATGATGCAAGCAGACAGAGGTTCGAGCATCTTCTCTACTGAAAGGGTGAGTTCTTCGTGTGTTCTTCCAACAGCCTTGCCCACCGTCCACTAGTAAAAAATATTCCTTTAGCCACACAATCAAGCCACAATAACTATTATTGTGACGAAAAACTATAGACCACGGTAAATTACTGTAACTTAAAGTTAATTGCAACGATAATTACCGTTGCCAAACATGTTAGGCAACAATACTACTAACGTGGCCAAAATTTTTTGACCACTGTACTACTACCATGTCTAATAATTTGAAACCACGAGACTTTTATCGTGGCCAAACCTAGTATGAATAAGGAAATTTTAATCCCACCATTATATCTACAGGTAACAAAATATCCGACTTTGATTCTATCATTGTCAGAAATGCAATGATCATCATATATATGATTCCGACTTTGATTTTACATAATTAGTTAATATAATATGTGTTATTATATTTGTATTATATATTATATAATAAAATATATTAATGATATTAATAAACTTCTGTTTGTTTGGGAATGTGTGTGAAGGAAAGTTACGATCCCTAGTCCCTTTTTTCTTCCGGTCAAGAATACGTCACCTAGACGCTTCGTTTTATCATGATACCATTTTTAGGAATCATTATGAACTTTGATAAAAATTGAATCGTATTTGTATGCGGTCTTTATTCGATTAGTATTCAAAAGCGATGTTTATTGGATCCACAATCCATATTGGATTCACTCTTTATTCGATTCTTATAACTCAAGTCCGCTCTTTTTTTCCGATTTGAATTTGTATCCATATTTTTAAGGATATGATTTCCTTAATGCATATCTAAATCATATCTGTATCCGTATTCATATTCGATAGAGATGAAGCGAACATGGATATAGAAATAGTATCGGATCCATTTTAATCCCTATATGGATGACAAAGTTAACCATTTCCTTGTAATTTAAACGAATCGAATAAGATTAATTATTTCACCATAAATTTCTTTATATATTCATAATAAGAAATTTTAAGCTAACAACTAATTCTATTATTATTATTTTCATAATACAAATCATTAGTTAACAATACGGTGTATTTATTACTTATTAATAAATATAATCAACAAATTCCACCATTACCGTCCAAATTTTAAAGTTAAACTCCCTCCCACATCATTTTGAAATAATTTAATCTAATTTTATTCCCTAACACCCAATTCCAACCGTTCCGCCCAAATCCGAAATTCCCTCCCGATTTCACCCAAATCCCAAATCCCCCCACTGATCGAGCGCCCATCCCCTCCCTTCTAATTTTCTCCCCCGCACAAAACCCCATCGCCCTCTCTCCCTGTTCTGTGAACCCTAAACCCCGCCGCCCCGTACCTTCATCCCGTTGCAGCATACCCGGTCACCTTGACGTCCTAGCGTTGTCGCACAGTGAAGAGTGTGGCTACTTTCTCACGCACACTCCGAATCTTCAGGTTCCAATCCTCCCTCTGTTGTCTTCGACTTTTTGTGGGTAACAATCAACTAGCCTTCTTTCTCTATGTGTGTTTTGTTTTTTGATTCGCATTCTGCAGTTGTTTTTTGTTCTGCTTAATTGTTTCTTAACATTTTGTGGGTTCATCTCGGAATATGGGTTTGTGAAAAAATAACTATTCAAACCTTTCAAGAAATGTATCTCCACCAAAAAATGCACACACAGTTAAAAATCAGTAATCACTACAAATGGGCTCAAGAGGCTTAGGTTGGTTCCTTGGTGGATCCATGAATTAATTTTCCAAAAAACGGCTAAAGCAAATTAGCAAAGAAAAAAATCTTGAATGTGTATTAATTCCAACTGATTTACTCTCAGGTAATAACTGGATCATTCGCATGTCAATTTTTTTTGACAGAGAAACAAGAAAGAAAAAGGAAAGCATACTTTCCCCTTCAAGTACTCAGTGGACCCTCCTCAACCTATACACTACTTATCTGCATAATACTAAAAGTTGACGAGATAATTAGAAAGACTGAAAATCCTATCATTTCCATGCCCTAAGTCTAATGTAAATTTCCTCCTGTACGTGGGAGGCGAAAGTGTGGTGTTGTTGGAGTGGAAATGCAATAGGCGGTGGAGTCTGGTTCCACTATTTACCTCCCCCATTTCTGACGGGAGTACATGAATCATCAATATGCAATATTACACAGTGCGACTCTACAGTTGGGGAGAGGGATACTTGGCTGTGGGCAGACAATAAATTCTAAGAGAAAGAAGTCTAAGATTTTGCCTTCGATTGATATTTACCTTAGAAAGCAAAATACCAATAACAGTACACCTACATGTAGTCGATTAATTAAGAGGAAGATGTTGATTTTTTGGAAATGTAAATGGTAGTAAAAACAAAGAACAAGATCCAAGGCAATGGGGAAGGGGGGATGTAGGTGGGTAGGGGGTATTGCAAGGCAGGTTTAGGTGGCCATTGACCAGTGATGAGTGATCGAGTGTCAATGCCATCAAGCCCTCTCTGACAGGTGATTACTTCCCCCATCTATTTTGATGTCTTCTCCCTCTCTCTCCCACTACGGATAGATACATTCAACTCACTCAAATTACTATATGGCCAAAAATACGCTTTAGCCCAATCTTCCTCTATTCTCACTTTTACTTGTGGAACGAAATGCTCAGAATGAAAAACCTTTGTTGACTAGTGAAAAATATATTTGTGATACCATGTAGTTTTTCTTGTGAAAAATATGTTTGGAATGAAAATATATTTATAGATTATCCTGTTGTATATATCTAGCTAATATCCCGATAAGTCAACTACTTGCTAATGTACCGGAAGGTATAACTGAAGAAGATTGGAGAACTTTAGTTGATTATTGGACATCCAAGGAATATAAGGTATAAATTCAACTAGATCTACTTAGAATCTATTTGTTTTTACCATTGTTGTTGATTAGAAGCTTCTCTTTGTTTATAAACGGTATTTGTTTTAAATCTTTGTTCATCCATCAAAATAATTCCAACTGTCCTGTTTAGTGTAGATTTCTGTTCGAAAATAATAGGTGCTAATTATGGAAATTATATTGTTGTAGGCAATGCAATGCAGAAATGCACATAATCGATCAAAGTTAACACATGCAGCTCATCGAATGGGTAGAAAAAACACCAAGCAGTTAAAGCACGAGTTGGTATGTAATTATTATTTTCCAATTTAAATAATTTTCATGCATTACCTCATATATTTATTTATATAATTAAATTCAGGTGAAAAAGGGTATTGATGCTGATCGTTGCAATCTTTTTATATACTCAAAAAGTAGAGAAGGAAAAGATGGCTCAAGAATGTGGCATGATAAGAAATTGCAAAAGCAGCATGTAAGTTAATTTACTTATGTTTCAAATTCATTTTAATATGTGTATTAGTTCAAATTTTTTTTTATTTCATTGCATCAGGATCAAATGATGGCACTTCAACACCCAGATGATGGGTCTCCTATCTCTCCAGACGCATCATATCTACAAGCTACAGGACCTGAACATCCAGGACGCGTGAGGGGAGTAGGCGGAGGGGTTAATCCATCTAAGTACTATGGACGGGGAGGCCAACCAGATAGTAACTTACATGATCGAGTCACAAGATTAGAGGTCTTGCTAGGAGAGATATCAAAATCAGTTGCTGTCATTGCCAAAGCACAAGAGGCGTCATCATCGAAGGGCAGTCGTTCATCACAAAGAGAGTGTTCATCGTCTGGAATGAACAATGGCATGGGTGAAAGAAGAGATGAAGATGAAAATTCAGAAGATGATGCGGATTTTAGTGATTTCGCTTTAGATGAATAGCATTTAATTTTAGACCGATCCTTATGTTACACCTAATATTATTAGATTTCAAAGGTCATATACTTTTTAATATTTTATTAGGTAATTGAACCTTAATTAGCTCTTTTGTTAAAAACCTTATGTTGACATGAAGATTATGCACTTTTTCAACTTGTGTGTTTATGCTTATCATAAGTTTGTTTGTTACCTTGTATGTAGATTTACCATGTGTGTATGCATGTTCACCATGTGATTATGACAGTACATGGAATGAACATCGAATACCATATGCATATCATATGAGATTTTGTTAAATGATTGATTGACACATGCATTGATTTTTTTTAAAGTCTGCTTTTTTGCCACGGTATCACTTCCATGGCCAAATCTCTGTCGTCACAACTATTAAACCGTTGTCAAAGCCTATGCACTTTGTCAAGATGTTTTTTTACCACATTTTGGTTACCGTGGCTTAAATAGATTTGTCATGCTATTAAACCGTGGCTTGAACATTTTTTCAACGGTAAAATTACCGTGGGCAAAACAGTATAGCCACAGTAAGTCCACTGTGGCGAAAAAGTAACCTCTTTGGCCACGGTAAACTATAAGCCATGGTGGTATAAACCACGGTAATATTATCGTGGCTAATATTATTAGGCAACGGTAATATGACATTAAGCCACGATACTCAACCGTGGCCTGATCTGTGTTTTTTATTAGTGGTCCGATCGAGAAGCGTCCCCCAGATCTGTACAGCATTGTTGGATCTGCAGCACCTCAGTTGTAGGATCTCGAACAGAGATCCAATCACGGACGTTGAAGCTGATGCAGTATCAGTCGTTGAAGGGCTACCATGTGGACAAGTGAGGAACATCCAGTCGCTCGATCCAGCATAATATGGGTAATTTACACATATAGTCATCCATTTTGGCTATTTATGCTTAGACCTTTAATTTTTTAATCTACTTTAAAAGTTTTTGGGTTATTTGCATCTCAACCCCCACATTTCCTATTATTTACATTTGTGTCCATAACAGGTCACCTCACGTGTTGTCCCACATGAGGTTGCATTTTGCATAAAATCTCTAGTGACGAATCTCCATTTCATCTTTTTTATTCTATTAATTTGGCCTTAAAAATCCTAGTAAATGCATGTAAATACCATTAATTCATGCATTTTAATATCCATGCATGATTGTGTAAATAGAGTAAAAAATAATATTTTTAATGCCAAAATTATAGAATAAAGAAAAGAAAAGAAAGAATAATAAATATCGTAGATATTTTATGTCCCTAAACCCCAAGACCTAGGCATCTAGATGAGTAGGTCGACAAGGAATAAAGTAGGAGGAGATAAGGACCAAAATACAATTAAAAATTACTTTTATTTTTTCATTCTTTATTTATTTTTGGGACCTATTTTTTGTTCTACTTTTTATACTCTAAATAAAGAAACTTTGTACATGAAAGTTGTAGATAATAATATATAGAAAAATATAAATTTGAGTTTACACAAAAATAATACACAATATACGTACAAATTACAGTCTAAATAAGATTCTAAAATCCCAACTTCCTATATCCATATCTATCAATTAAAAACTCAAAAAATATCAAAATAACTTTTAATTGTATCATAAGATATTTAATGAAGACGGTTTCATATTTTTTGAAGTTAAGGTGTGAAAGTTAGGTTTGGATCCCTATTGTACTGTAGACCTAATTAAAATATTCAATTTATTTATTATTCATTATTTTTATAATCTTATATTTTTATAATTTTTAAATACTATTTATAATATATGTACATATTAAAAGAGGAATAAAACAACAAAGAACACATTATAATAAAATATGTAAAGAAAATACATAGTTTAATATATAATAACTATACATATATAATAAAAAACCTATTTGTTTAAGTGTATATAATACATCAGAAAAGTATAATAAAAATATATTTATGTATCTAAAAATAATTTATAAATATATAAAAAAATTAATTAATTTAATAAAATCAAAATACAAAATAAAATTAAAAGACCAAAATACATAGATGAATATACCTATATTATTAACCCTAAAAAGAAACTTGTAATTATATACCTCTAATAAATAATTAAAAATCACAATAAAATCCTTTATAAAATAATAAAAATTTATCATTTTATAACCTAAAATTAATAAAATCATCTATTAGTTATTTTTTCCTTTTCAGACTTCTTTTTCCTGGTTGATCGGACCAACCAGGTGGCGGGGAGGGTTGACCTCATTCAACTCCTCTGACCCGCCCAGTAGCCCTGTAGACTTGCTTCCTAGGCCCTCTTCTTGATTTTTTGGAGGTCGATCCTTGCATCTTTTTGGATCGATTCCTTCACCAAATCTCTTCCTCGTTCATTGGTGATTCACACCCACTGAATATCTTGGGCTTTGAATCATTGCATCTCCCACGTCGCTTCAATCTTCCTACCACTTCGTCCACCTTGTACATAAGCCCTCCACCTCTCTCCTCCAATTTTTGAACCTATTTTGACCAACCTTGGCCTTCTCTTTGAAGCTCTGGATTGAGGCCCATGACAGGGGCATCTCCAGCTACCTAGAGCGAGGTCAGGGAAGGCCGAGGAGGCTTCCTTTGCCATCTCAGTCGCTTCGCCGGCGTGAGGTTTCTTGCTAGCTTCTGATCGGTTTAGGTACCTTTTTACCTTGCTTCCCTCATTTAGTTGAGCTATTAGGTTTAACTATTGTGTTCATTTTATACATTAGTCGCATCATTAGCCTTAAATCACCTCTTGAAGTTCATCGGAGCAATTCTCTGGTGAACCTCTCTCACTGTGCCCTGCTTGTGACTGACCGTCCAAACCACCTCATTTCTCTTTCCAGTCACCTTCTTTGCCTCTGTCCACCTCCAGCTCCCCTCGAATCCCTCAAGTTCGAGAGCCTAGTCCTTCCTTCCGCCACTATGCTGGAGGATCACCGCCACGCACCACAAGTGCCCCATAGCCATTTTAACAAAGTCGAGGTAGTTTGCCCTTGACCCTCGTTCGCTTCTTGTGTAGGAGCATGGACTAAAAGCCCGCTGGGGTGATTTTGACCCTGCGTCGGAGTTGCCTGGAGTTCCTCATCTTCCCCGATCTTGTGGAGGAGCTCAGTGGATCTCATGCCTTTTTGTTCCCCCCAGCATTCTGAGGAGACCTGCATGAGTGTTTGGACACTTTTAGGAGCATCGGAGGAGGGAGAGTGATCTTGGTGAAGCTCGCCTCACTGGAGGGGCTTCCCAATTCATTCTCCTCTCTCCGCCACCATTGGATTGGTCGTCGTTCTTCCCACGCAGCTGTCGCCATTGGATCAAGCCGCGTGTCAGCCGTCGATCGCCCCCCGTGTGATCTAATCGGAGCCGTTGGGAGCGAAGCATCATCGCTGCATCTGGAGATACGTGGCATAAGTGGGGCATATCAACCATTCGATCGTACGCATTTTATGGGTATTTTGCATCCTTTACCCGCGTATTTTGTATTTTAATTAATAGCCCCAAAACCTTCATCTGTTCCTTTATATGTTTTGTAATAATTACATTTCAGCCCCCGTACTTTATATAATTGCATCCAAGCCTACGCCATGTCACCTCACGTGACTTCCCACATGAGGGGACATTTTGTAGGCGTTCCCCTGGAAGTTTTGGATATTTATGCTTGGCCCAGGAACTTTTATATCCAGGTATATATTTTTCTGAAATTATGCAAGGTGTCCCCCATACTTTATTTTATTTATAAAAATGGTCCTACAAGTAATGTAGTTTCTTGTTGTTTCTAGCAGTTATTTAATATAGCTACATTGCCATAAAAAACCAAAAAAATACGCGTGTTTTCATGATTGCATCTATTTTCACGCCCAATGTTTAGTTTGCAATTTAGGAATTTTATTTATAAAAAATCAAAAAATTTCTTTTTACCACTGATTGCAATAGAAAACCCATAATAAATATAAAAACATTTTGAAAAATTCCCAAAAAAATATATTTTTATTTATTTATGTAATTTTAACCTTTAGACCAAAAATCCCTAAAAAATATAAATGAAAATTCACAAAAATTAAAAACCCTTAAAGCCTTTATTAACAAATATAAAATACCCAAAAACTTCAAAAATCTATTTTTTATTTCTGAATTTTATTTATATTATCATTTATATATTAAAATTAATTTGGAGAAATTTTGATTCTGTTTGATATTTTTATCTCCATTTTAATTTCAACTATTTAACTAAACCATCATTTAAGGTATTTTTTACTTTAACAATATATAAAAATTAGTAAAAATTCTTAAAAATTAGAAAAATAGTAGAAGATATTTAAAACCCAAAATATTTTATTTTCCCTATTTCCCAATTTTTGCGATTATTTATATCTTCCCTTACCTATATTGTATGTGTATATATATCCTATTTATAGAGCTATATATAAATTAAAAGAAAATAAATGGAAAAATAGAAAATTAAAAATCAGAATATAAAAATATAAAATCGAAAATAAAATAAAAAATTTAAAATTTAAAAACCCACAAAAAAGAACATATAGATAAATAGTTCACAATCACATTTTTTCACTTGTTTGTGTGATTTATCCTACTTGCTCCATGTGTTCAAGCTCTACATGCTTAAACACTATATACATCCATTGTAGAGTAATAATAAATTTTAACTCCTGCTCTTAATTGCTTAATTATTTGTTGTGGGTTAATTGTTGTTTGAATTGGGGTTTCATCTATGGTCGCTTCGATAGCTATTGATCTGCCTTGTGGATTAACAAGACCTTGGCAAAATCCCCTTCAACAAATGGCTTCATTGTCAGGGAGCAATTGCGCATAGATTGGCTTTTTGCTTGATTGTGATTATTTATCTATACTCTATTTATTTATTTATTTTCTTGTTTATTTGATATAATTGTTTAATCACATATTCTTTCTTGACTTTGTTACGATGGATCACGGATCTGGTGCATCCTTAGGAAGCGAAGTCGGCTATTCTACCGTACCCGGTAGGAGAGAACAACAGAAGACACTTAGAAGATTTTTGAGAGACAGTTGCACTTTATACTTTATTTGATTTTATTTGTGTAACTCAAGTGAGAGAGAGAGACCATATAACTTGTAATATTCAGGACACTCTCCATGACTCCTCTACATCTCACGAGGTCCAACGCCCGAGGGATTGTTCCCTTGGGGGCCTCGTCGATTTTTGATTTTTTTTTCTTCGCATTTTTTCATTTGTTTTCTGATTTTGTTTTCTTTATTTTGTGTGATTGAGCCCTAGCTGTAGGATTGCTTGATGATAGCATTAGGTCCAAACACTTAATTATCCTTGCATGTACCTACAGTTTGTTTGGATCTAGTCAAATATCAAACTACTTCTCACTTAGTCTCAAAACCATACGTCGTGAGAGTCATCCATACAACGCTTGCAGGACTCGCTATTGTGGGCACGGAGGAGTCTCCAAGACCGGATACGTAGAGGTCCCATTCTAAGTCATTAGCATTGGTTCTTCATGCTAATAACAATTCCTCACCTAGGGCGATTTCATCTATTGCATTTGTATATATTGTAGGTTTCAATTCTGTTGAGCATCTTTGCATGTAGAGTGCTAGAGGTAAGGTGAGCATTTATCTTTAGCATACATCATCATTTTTTCCTTGCATTGCTTTTTCGACTCTACCTCTGATTTTGACTACCTAGGTGCTAAGTAAAATTGAATCCTTGTTAGGATCGTGAATTTCCTATTAAAAATCCAAAAAAAGTGATAACAATAAAATTGGGAGTGCTAAAATACTTGATCCTAAAAAAAGATCAAAAAGAAAAATATTTCTCTTGGAGCAAGTAATCCCCTTGTTGTCTTCATTTTAATTGCTCACGTACACACTAAGGACTAGTACCCCAATCCCATTCAGCCTCCTAAGTGATTGTACAATTTTGTGATTCTTGCCTAACTTTAAAACAGACAAGATAAAAAGACCGAGCTTTCATGGTATCTACCGAGTTGAGTAGGGGAATTGAGGGGTTTATCTTGTGTGCATTTGCTTGTGTTTGTGTGTGTGCATTCTAGATCGATACTGCAAATTTGCGTCTTTTCTCATTCCTCTTAACTTGACCATCGTGCTCTCCCGATCATTTTCCTTTTGTTTTGAGATGACCGACTGGAGTGCTTTTTATCCGACTTTCACGGATCCCTCGTACCCTCCAGTCGGTCCTCCTCCCTTTTTCCAGGAGGATTTTGCTCCTGACTTTTATACATATTCATCTCAGCCATAGTTTCAGCCCTCGGACTTTTATCCACCTCCACCTTCACAACTCCCTTCACATCCACCCGAGACTGATCTGTTGGAGTCACCTTTCATGGAGTCCACCCTTGAGCACTTGACCTAGATGATGGATTATATGATACAGAGGATTAGTGAACTCACTAGTATAAATAAGAGAGACCATGATACTCCATCATTTGATGATATGGGTTCACTCGAGGATTTCCATGAGACCTTGCAATCGCCAAAACTACAAAAAATGGGCAAAATTTAAAAATCCAAAAGGATTTCGGGAGAACAATGATTGATTCAGATTGTGAGGAGAGGGCCCATTTGCCAGATCTTTTGAACACACACTCACTCACAGCTTGTCCCATCCTTGACCCCAAAGATGCCACTGTAAAGACTACTCATGGCATTCATCATGTGGACTATGATTCCGATCTCCTCCCTTGTATGGAGGAGGTACAAAAATTAAAAAAATTGTTGACCGAACCTGAAGTGGTGGCCACCATTCATTAGATCATTAAAGCCATACTTCATTAGGCCATGACCCAATTATCTGCTCCTCAACCCAAGAAGAGAAAGCGGAGGAGTAGATTTGAGCATCATATATTGACCATGGCCATTGCCCACGCCAGCACACACCGTCCAATTCCTAGGAAAAGGAACACAACCACCCCATTTATTAGTTGTACCATCTCTGATCATATTTGTGATCACACTCTCCTCGACACTGCTGCTTCAATTAGCATCATACCCTTCTCGCTCGTACAATCTCTTCACTTAGGGCCTCCTCGACCCTGACCTCCTCCTCTCCCATGACTCCTCCCCCTCTCCCTCTCCCTCTCCCTCTCCCTCTCAATTCTCAGTTTCACGTGTCGTCGCCTTCTCAACCCTGACCTCCTCCTCTCCCTCGCCTCTCCCTCTCCCTCCTCTGTTTCGCTCGCATCTCCTCCTTGACCCCGACTTCCTCCTCTCCCCCTATCCCTCTCCATCTCCCTCTCAATGCTCGGTTTCGTGCGACGTCGCCTCCCCAACCTCGATCTCCTCTCCACCACCTCCTCCCCATCTTCGTCTCCCTCCTCCCGATGGACTTGTTGACTGTTGGGATGAGGTGGCAGTCTACCACTAGCTCGTCGTCATTGGCAACCGTGTTGGCCAGAATCATGCCAACCCTTCCTGCCCTCTTAACTTCCTCACCTTTCTGAACTCTAGGGTTGATGCTCCAATCACAAAGCATGATTCTCCCAGCGACCAAATGGGGCTTTGGTGTTCCTTGTAGACAAACAGCACGAGAAAATCGATAGATGGGGGTTGGATCGTGGCGACAGAGGGAGTAATGCGCTGGAGAGCTGGAGAGCAGTGACGACTACGTAGGGAGGCGAGGGAGGGCCAGACCAATTATTGTGACGTGAGGAGGTGCGGGGAGGGGTAAGACAGATCCACCATTAATTTTCACCTCTGGTTAGATTAACCTACGCTATTGACTCAAGTAAAAGTACAATTAACGTCAGGGTCTGTGAGATAAGACGGAGCAAGTTTACGGGTCGATGGAGGAATATCGATATTTCAAAGGTCAAAGAGGTCATCTAATAAGTTTATAGAGTTTGTGAGGGTAAAAATCCCTATTTTTTACACATGCAATTAGATTTTACTACATTGATAATATTAATGAATCATCTTCATGTCACGAATTTACCATGTACAATAGCATCTTCTAAATGGTTTGAATGTATTCTCATTGTAATATATATAATTGTCTGCAACATTAACATATGTCCATTACATGTATAATATGGTAACATTAATATCTCGATCTTTTACCTGTGACATGCAGTAAATCTAATTATGAATAGAATCGCACATCCATCTCCATGGTATCATCATAGGTAGATATAAGGGATTTTACCCGGCAGACCCTATAATCTTTTCTAATTACCTCTACGACCTTTGAAACATCCTAATTCCTTCCCCAACCTCGTAAACTTGCTCCGTCTTACCCAACAAACCCTGTCGTCAATTTTAACTATATTTGAGTCAAACACTTGATTTAATCTTGAGTTAATCTAAACAATTTACCATGAAACGGTTAGGATTAGTAAAAAAAATTAAAAAAAAAGAATAGAAAAAAAATCAAGCAAGTAGACGTTCTTGCGGTAGCAGCGGGGGCCACGGGGGTGTAGGGCGCAGCATCGCCAGGGGCCGAGGGGGAGGGGCACTCCATTGCCGGCAGGAGGGCTCCATCCGAGGGGGAAGGGGGGCGAAAATCCATCGACATGTGGGGGAGAGCAGGGAGCATCGCCGGAGGCCGAGGGGGAGGGGCACTCCATCGGTGGTAGGGGGGCTCCATCCGAGGGGGAAGGGGGGACTCAATCGGCAGGTGGGGGAGAGCAGGGAGCATCGCCGGAGGCCGAGGGGCACTCCATCGGCGGCAGGGGCTCCATCCGAGGGGGAAGGGTGGGGGGACTCCATCGACAGGTGGGGGGGAGCAGGGAGCAACGGCGGGTGGAGGAGGGCGGGAGCAGGGAGCTTGCGCGGGGAGGGGGGGCAAGAACCTCACATATCTCAAAGCATTTGTCTTTTTTTTCAAAAAAAGCTTCAAAGTCATCCTCCTTCCCCTTGCAATGAATCATTGTTTCCCAAGGTTGGCTTAAGTAACCTCCATTCAAATCGTGCAGGCTCAGTGGAATTTGATGTAGGACTTTTTTCAAAGCAGACTCCTTGATTGACCAAGGCTTAGGGGGACAAATCATAGGAAGATCCCTCTTCAGAGGCAAACCACGTCAAAATGGACTGAAATGCCTTCATTTTCCGGCTTTCATTCCGAACCAGGTTAATCTCTCTAATTACGTATGTGAGTTGTCGGGTAAGAACATGTATACTAACCCCTCGACCCAGACTTGCGAGACGGAGATTGGAATTCGACTTGAACCAGAAAAAAGAAAGACGCTACTCGGCATGAGAGGCCCGCTCTTAGACCTTTTGGAAGAATCTATTGAGTGAGGCTCTTAGCTGCTCCTGTGGAAGACGAGAAATGCATGGGAGGTGCTTGTGCTTAACTAGCACTCCTGGGCAGGGGGAAGCCATTCTACCAGTGACAGGGTGGGACTGAAAAAGACAAAGCACCATCCACTCCCTCTCCTCTCTTTATAACCAACTCCCTATTTAGATCTCTAACACCATAGAGCGAGCGATATAGGGAGAGGAGACAGATCTGAGCAGCTGAGAGATACGACACCGAGGTGCTGCTCCAATGGCGAGTAGATTGCCGGAGGAGCTGGACATCGTGATACCGACGATCAGGAACCTGGATTTCCTGGAGATGTGGAGGCCCTTCTTCCAGGCGTACCACCTGATCATCGTGCAGGACGGGGATCCGATGAAGACGAAAAGGGTCCCCGAGGGGTTCGACTACGAGCTGTACAACAGGAACGACATAAACAGACTTCTACTGATTGTTGTGGACTTTGGATTTGCCTTCATAAATTTGGATGAGAGCCATCCGAGATTGTAAGTAGGGGCAATTACTGGCTCAAATACCATAAACTACACTATATTGCACGATGGCTGGATCTTAAAACGATAGATTCATTGCAGATATGCTTTTTCATCAGCTAGAAACGAAGTCTTATTCTTACATTTTCCCGCATGAAATTGTGTATTCGGAACTTGCATCAAAATGCATATGCATAAAATGCTAAGTATGGTGCCTACGGAGTTGGTGTTTCAATATGTTTGTCAAGAAATGTGGCACTCATTGAACTTTCAATTTTACCCACATCAGGGATGTTGCAACTCCCTACTCTTTTTTGTGATGTTTTAGTTATATACACATGCCAAATAATTTACGGACTACTTCTTTGCTTATCCGTGATTTTCTAGAAAATTTCAAAGACTTTTCCTAATTTTGTGCAAGGAAATAACTACTTAAATTCTATCCTATATTTTTTTTATTTATGTAGTTGATGAGATGAATTGCAACTATTATGAGTATAGTTGAAATAAATATATTTTAGCTGACAAATTTTCTATTTATACACAATTTTCTTATGGATTATATGTTTGGATGAAATAACTATCACTCGTTACGAAATTATAAGCGATTTGAAGTCGTTAATAAATTTAACCCCTTATAACGTAAGTGGCCCATAAGAAACCCCATTATTCGAAAATTTACAATCGATTTAGTGTCAAATATGAGGCCCATCCCAGCCCATTCAGTGACTAAAATCTTGTGTCGCTTAATTAATTATCCTACGAATCAGTCGACTAACTATGATTGTCTGATTTTGTACATTATTAGAATCATATTTCAGTCAGCTAATGACTAACCGATTGTTTCGTCAACTAAATAGCATGAACAGTCGTCAATGATCTACGTTCTATTATGAATACTGAATGTTTTAGTCTATGATTATGAATCACGAATTCATTACAAAGTTGCCCTTAAATCCAGCTGAAATTTCCAGTGTAGAACTTCCTATGATTGATCGCAAACTTGAGCACTACATTCTTCATTGCCTAGCCATAGTACATGCAACAGGTGTACTATGACGATAGAGTTCCAACGACGGATCGATCTAATGGCAATGGAATATTGATCTTCTAAAGACTATCTCGTAAGCGAACCTCGTTCTCTCGCCTCAGCAATCATCCTCGATCTCTGTTTTCGTTGATGATCTCAAGTTTACGTTCTTCGCATCGTCAACTGTAGAGGTTAGATGTACTAGATTCCCCTCAATCTTCCCGTTGTTTGAAATATCTCTTGCAGTTTAGAAGGCCAATTCTTCATTCTAAGATTTCCCAGTGCTTTATGGTTTCCAGATGTTTACTAATCCTTGCAGTTTAACAACATTCAGTCATGTTCTTTCAGGGTTCAATATATGTTTGGACCGTATTTGACCAAATCAAACCTTCTAGTTGTTAGTTGAATATAATTTAATTTTTCGTATTTGGCGATGCATTGTTCTCATGGAGAAAGCAGAGAAATCCGAAGGATGTAAACAACATACTTTTAGGTGAGGAACACCATCTCAGGACTCCAATGTCGATAAACATGTTGTGATCCCTCTTCTTATTTGTTGAAATGGGAAAAACTCAGATCATGTATTGTTTTGCAGAACCAATTATATTTTTTCTTCAGAAGATGGGTTCTCGCAATTTACATTTTATATCTAGGATTACATGGCATATGGTATCGGATTCAGTTTCTTCTGACAATGGAAAGAGCTAGCTACCTGAGGATACCCAAGCCTGGAGCGTACAAACGACACTGTCATTATGAATAGTTCATAGGTTATGTCATGACGAAGACATCATATAAGTGGAGGAGATTGTAACACCCCAAGGCAAACATAGTTGTCTTACATCAGATACCCACAACATAGTTGTCCTACATCAGAAATCCACAAAGTGTAAGAGTAGGTTAAAAGAGAAGGGGACTACTATTTGATAACTTGAGTTTAAGCATTTTTTGTGGTTGTCGATAGGTCCAATTGGACATGAACCAACCATTTTTTAGGGTCGGTTTTCCTCGATAACTGTCCGACCGAGACCTAAGCATGACGCATTACAAAAGTATAACATCCAACCTAAATATAGTCCTACATCTCATAAAGTGTGAGAGAAGATTATAAGAATCAGATACTACTACTTGATAACTTGGGGCTTAAGCATTTTGGGTACGTAGTTGTCGATACGTACATTCTTGTCCGAGCTCAATAAGTTGTCATGGTCAGTTTTTCTCACTAACAGCCTGGGAACTCAAGCCCAGAATGTTACAAATGGCATCAAAGTGATTACCTTTGATGGTGAAAGCACTATCCGAGTGGACCTACGCTTGGAGCGTTCAGTTGCCATTATCACAAGGAATAAGTGATGGATCAGAATACAACAATGACGTTGTGAATATAGGTAAGGGAGATTGTATCACATCAACCAAACATAGTTGTTGACAAAGGTGATTAGGTTTTCCAAACATAGTTGTTGACAAACGCAGATCCCTAGGAAAAAACCTTGCTCTGATACCATGTTGACAACATTCAAGGACAAATACCATAACTGCCCTTTTCCTTCAACAATAGTCCTACAATAGAAACACACAAGGTGTGAGCATGAGATATAAAAGTGGCAGATTACTATGTTGTAATTTCGCTTAAGCATTTTGAGTGGTTGTCGAGGAATCAATCTGTATGTGCTACCTAACAAATTGTTATGTTTAATTTTCTTTATAATGATTGGAGGATATAGTCGGGATGTGGGGAAGCAACGGCAAGTAACCAGATGAACATAAGTTTTATTTTGTAATTGATGGCAACTGTAACTGCAGAATTATAATTAAGGGAACAAGTGTTATTGACGAAACTTATAGGAGCACAAATGCAAAAAATTTCTTTAGATTCTCTTATAACTGAACATTTCCATCGAGAAGGTTTTGTTCAAGAACAATGACAACATGTAGTTCACATGAAATTTAAAATATCAACTATTTGAAAGACAATATCATAGTAATCAGATTAACTTCTCCTTCTTTTAAGAATATATTCTTAGAAGAGTATAAAATGCGTTAACAATCAGATATTGATTTTATCATCATCTCTTTTTTTAATTAATATATAGAGAAACAAAGACTAGCTACTTCTTTACTTAGAAGTTAGATCATTCGTTAGGCCATGTAATTGAAAGGTATCTTAGGATCAGACGTATAACCTAAAAAATCTAACTGTTAATGCCGACTAATATATAATACATGCCTACAATGTCTTAAGTGTTATTGTCAATATGACTATAATAAGATTGAATTAGTCAATATATTTGGAACCTTATATGATACCATTATCATACATATATGCATTAATATTTGTCAATTCACGTCTAATTTATAATTAAGATTTTTATCAGTGGTGCACCTTTGAGATATTGTAGTGTCAATTGTGCTCTTCTCTTTTTTGATAATATCAGTTGTGTCCCCAACTTCTTGCCATTCTATCATTTGTGGCCTTCCATTACTTTAGAGGTCAATGAGGTGAACTTTACCATGATTTTTTTCAAACCGTGATTTGAGTAGGAAGGGTAAAATTGGAAACTCTCGTATTCATCCTCTTGTTCTTGAGGAGGCAACATCGAAAGGAGCAGCAGGTGGCGTCGAGGGAGCATGAACAGGTGGTTCCTCCACGTGACCTCCTCCTCCAGCCGACAATGTCAAGTTTGGAGGAGCATATGGTTCCTCCATCGACCCCCCCAATCCGCGACGACGAGACGAGCAGGAGGCGACATCAAGGAAGGAGGAGCAGGTGGTTCCTACACAAACCTCCCCCTCTAGTATGCAGTGTCGAGAGGAACAACAGGCAGGAGGAGGAGGTCACAGAGGATGATGGCCTAGAGGGGGAGGGGTGCGGAGGAGGAGGCTGG
The DNA here is from genome assembly GCA_037367405.1 of Ottelia alismoides. Lineage (NCBI taxonomy): Eukaryota > Viridiplantae > Streptophyta > Magnoliopsida > Alismatales > Hydrocharitaceae > Ottelia > Ottelia alismoides. Next base: position 280,414 of record JAZKJV010004901.1, on the reverse strand, counting down.
GGGTGGAGGTCGGGGATGGAGGGGGAGGTCAAGGACCAAGGAGGGGGAAGTGGGGGAGGTGTGGGGCGGAGGGGGAGGCAGGTGTAGGGGTGCGGAGTAGGAGGTTGGGGTCGGAGGGGGAAGGTTGGGTATTGTTGGGGGGGGGGGGGGGGGGGGGGGGAGGTTGCGGGGAGGGGGGTTGTTGGAGTATGGGGAGGTCGGGGATGGAGGAGGGGGAATAGGGGGAGGTGCGGGGACGGAGGGGGGGAGGTAACATAGAGGAGGATGTTGTTGGTGGAGGGGGAGGGTGGGGGGTATGGGAGGGGGGTGGGGGGATGTTGGAGGAGGGGGAAGGGAGAGGGGAGGTCGGGGACGGAGGAAGGGGAAAAGGGGGAGGCACAGGGGAGGAGGCTGTTGGCGAAGTGGGGAGGTCGGGGACAGAGGAGGGGGAGGCGTGGGGGCAGAGCAGGGGGTCGGGGGGGCTCTGGACGGAGGGGGCGACAAGGTGCCTTCCACTCCAACTGGTGACGTCAAGGGCGGAGAAGCAGGTGGTTCCCTCCACCGACCACACCCCCTTCAGTTTACGACAAGGGTGAGCTAGGGTAGCAGAGGAATGAGCGAGGGTGGAGGGTGATCGAGGGTGGTGGAGCTGGGGCGACAGGGGAGGAGGAAGAAGAACTTGATGGACTTTTCAAGAGGAGGAAGAAGATGGGGGAGGCGAGGGAGGAGGAAGAAGAAATTGATGGCCTTTTCAGTCCATTTGTTTCAATGTAATTAATGATGTGTACTCATAGTAACGTCTGTTTGTTGTTGGGATAGACGGTAACTAACCCGAAAGGCACAAATGATAGAATGACAAGAAGATGGAGGCACAACCGTTATTCCCAAAAAGGAAGGGACATAACTGAAATTGCAATATCTCAAAAGGGGACAATTGATAAAAATCCTTATAATTATCTTGAATTGTAACCAATTTAAAAATAAATTACATGAAGACAAAAAGATCTTTCTAAAGAATAAATTTCATTTGATAAGTATTTTATACAAATTTTACCTCAAACAATACCTTTATTTCGACTTCTTCGATATCTCCTTTTCATTTTTATTTTTACAAATCAAACATCTATACAAGCTAGTGCTCCACCTGCTCGTGGCCAACATGATAAATTGATCTTAACTTAATTTCAACGATGATTTGGTCTTTCATGGCCCATTTAATTAATTGTTGAGTGTGACCATTTATATATTTGAATAATGTACGGATAGATTATAACTTCACATATATTTACTTGAAAAAGAAGTTGAGGAAAAACAAAACTTGGTAACTCTAAAACTTGGTCTTCCATGGCACATTTTTAAGTTCTTTTCATTATAATATTGAAACGACTATAACACTTGAAATCATATAATCAAAGCATTTACAATTCTAGAATAAGAGAGGAGAGCTTTACAACATCTAGAATATAAACTTGGTAACTCTTCTCATTATTGGTTTTTTGGTTTGTCATGTTGTCAAAATAAAAATCCTTAACAAGTAGATAAATCCCTTGATATGGTGGAGATATTCTGATGAGAAATCCATAAATTATTTTCAGCATCATCCTTAAATAATTATTTTTGATGGATGCTAGAAAAATCTAGATACTTTACCTACTTCTCTTCATTTAGAATATTCTTTCCAAATTAAATTTTATCATGATAGTTATTCACATATGGCTGAAGATTTTGGCACTATATAAAGATGGATATCTGTGTAACTATATATATATATATATATTATGATAATAAATCTAAAAAATACTTTCAACACCTTCTCTTAGTTTGTAATTTGCACAAGTAACCCGAAACAATAAATATTTTCTATTGCAGTGACTTTAGATATATTGATACTTTGCTCTTTTGAGCAAATGACATGTAACTTTATTTTGTCTTTATCATATAGGTTGATACTGAAGTTTGTTAAACTTCATTTTTCCTCGAAGGATTTGATTCTTTTTATTGTAATAGTTGGCCTATTTGCATGTTATAGTTGTTGGAACATCTCCGGCCATTCGATATCACATTTTTTAATTGAAGTAGAAATAAATTTGGCTCGAAGGACTTATTCTTTCTTACTTTCTAGAACATCATTTTTTCATTTTTTAAATAGCTTCCTCAAAATTGTTTGTCTCATGAGCACAAAAACATTAATATGAGCTAATGCACTACTTTGTGGGCGATGTTTTGACTTGTAAATATTTTCTTCGATCGGTTTTTCGATTTCATCTGAAGAAAGAATTTCTTCATCGCTTACCATCTTCATATATAACTTGTTTATGCAATATTGGATAATTTTTTTCATCTTCATAAAACTAATCATTAAAAACCATATCTCTTGGGATAATCATTTTTCCTTCTTTGATCTCATATTTCCTCCAAGCTTTAGATTCATTAATATTTTAAATAAATATGTCCTCTTCTTCTCCTTTAACATTTTTTCTTGTCTTGAACATTAGCAAAAGCTTCAACGATGTAATTAAACATTTTGTTTGGAGTTCTTAATATCAAACCTACATGAGATAGCAAACCCATCATTTGTTTGCTATGTCGAGTTATTCAAGGGCGATAACGAAGGATATGATGACATCGACTGATCGATGCCAATGATCGTAACATCACGTTATGAAGGCTTACAATAAGATTACATCAGACTTTTACAAACGTCGTCTAACATTCAGATTCTACTAGTGTTCTCTGCTTTCGATTATAGAGCTCTCCAAAGTTGTTTTACCATTTTCAACAAGTAAAATAGAATGAATCTTACATAGACAAGAAGAAGCATGGATCAAACGCTCAAATCATCAACATTGTATGGTGGAAGAGAACATAAGGAAATCAGCCGGCCAATTAATTCGTCATGGTTACATGTCTAACTCAACATCACACATGAACACAGCTAGATGTTGAACAACGCATTCTCCTTTTTCCTGTCACACCAAATTAAGTACCTTCACCTGCATTGGCATTGTCATATCAAATCAAATATATATTATATATTATTGATGCGAGGCAGATATTTTTCTTTAGTTGCAAGTTCTCAAACGTGGAAGGCAACGGAGATGGAGATATTTTCATCGTAAGATACTTCGTGGAAAGTGCACTTAATTGATTATTGTTTGTAGGCCACATATGAATCATATGATGTTTTTGTCTGCTCTTCATAATTGACCAATCCATTAATATTTGTTCCTATTGCGAGAAGAATAATACATGGGCTCTATCAATGCCAAATTGCCAGGCATGAGGACAAGGATGTTAGGTTATAAATTTGTGATCTATGACCATCGAGAATTAAAGGATTAACCTTTTAGGTATATAGATGATGCACGAGATGAAAATGGATACAAATATATCTCTATCCTTTCATACCCGCATCTGTATATATGACAAATACATATGCAAACAGACATTAAAATCCAACACTCGACAAACACAAATACATAAATAATGTCTAGATATTTGATAAATTCAAATATGAATACAAATGTATGAATTTAGTTGATACAAATACAAATATTCACTTTTAAAAGGGTTTAGATAAATATCATGAGGAAAAACACATGTATGCACTATTTCCTAATGGCCTAATTAGATTTGGAATAGGAACATCTATTATAAAGAGGATTATGACATAGATGACGTAATCCTCTTTAGTTTTTTTATGATTTTGAATCCAAAATCTAACCTTATAGATTGAATGTTAGATTAATGCTTTTCATATCCTCCAAATTCCGATCGAATCCGAGCATATTTGCTGCAAATAAGCTCGGATTCGATCGAAATTTGGAGGATATGAAAAGCATTAATCTAACATTCAATCTATAAGGTTGGATTTCAAAATAAAAAAAAACTAAAGAGGATTACAATACCTCTCTTGTAATCCTCCCTCTTTACAACAGAGGATTCTTTTCCCTAAGATTTGCCTCTATGTTGTTTTGTTCTCTTTCTTCCCCTGCCATCAACCTCATCTTCATGCCAACGCCTCCATCCCTTCCCCCCATGTCCTTGACACCACCAATATCTACATCACACTGTCATCGTTGTCTCCTCATTACACCAACATGTGCCACGTCACTAGGCATCTGTGCTTTGTAGCCAACATGGCTGCGACGATTGCACCAGCCTTCTCCCATTGTCAGAATCCTTGTAGATTAACCGACATTTGTTTGTCAAATATTCGTACCTGAATAGCCAACATCTATTTTACATTCATATTCAGACCTGTTTTTTCGTGATATAATTTATCATTATTTATAATTGTATTATGTTAAAAGGAATACAAATATAATAGGACATATATTTGTATATGTATACGACTGCTTTCATCTTTGCCAATCAATGTACCATCAACACTAGTCAGATTATTTATCTGTTTCCTCAGAATAATCTGTCAATTCGGTGGAAATCTACATCAGCTGTCTTAATTCCAAATCAAAACGATAAATACATCATCATCACATATCACATCATGAAACGAAAGTTTTGGAGCAACTTTAAAAGATAACAAGTTAAGGCCTGATTTGGAAAGGAATTTATGGGGAAGTTGTCATGCTACAAGACAACAAAGATTATTGCATTGCAGCTATATTCCTATATGATAAATATATATTTCTCAATGCATGTGATATAGACATGTTTCACACGCTGTATTGCATTCTAATGGGTCAAATATTAGACACGTAGGTCCCCTTCCCAACTCGATTTAAGTTGATTCAAATTATTGAAGACAGAAGGGCATAGACTTTTTCCTTATCATTTTCAATTTTGCAGGAAATAGAGGGAAAATACCCGCCATAATTTATATAATACCTTAAGCTACAATAGACTTAGTGGTCGAATCTCCATCTCCATATTTATATACTACCTTAAAATTGGCCTTTAGCAACGAATATTCGAGGAGCCTTGGTAAGATATATATCCTATAAGGGAGTAGTTAACTTGGCTACTTGTATATTTTTTTCTTAATTTTGTTGTGATATTTTTAAAAAACTCGTGGTGGGATTTAAATCATATATTGTCGTTATGTTGCCATTCAAATTTGAAAAAAAAAACATGCATTCTTAACATTTTCACGGTAAATGGTTAGTTATACAATGGATGTTGTATTTCTCGATGGTTGTTGTATTTCAAATCTGATTCCCAATAATGTTCTGACCGCACTAAAATTCCAGAGGTCCGACATAAGCTCCAAACTTTTATTTTGTGAAGATAGGCTTGACAATTAAACTTAATATATTTTCTTTCTTTTTCTTTTCTTTATTTTCTATTTTCTAAACGTATTGCATAAGTGTTTGCTAGGGAATGGCAAAGACAAGTATAGGGGGACGATGAATTTCTATTTCATCACCTTTATTCTATCATTTTGGTCTTAAAAACCCTAGATAGTGCATGTAAAAATCATTAATTTGTACAAATTAATTTCTATTCTTTAGTATATAAATATTTTATAAATAATATTTTTAATGCCAAAATTATCGAATGAAGAAAAGAAAAGAAATAGAATAAAATACTAAAGATATTTTATAACTCTAAACCAGGAGACCAAGTCAAGAATTGATTTGATCGACAAAGAATAAAGTAGGAGGAGATAAGGGCCAAAAATCTCCTAAAATCCCTATTTATTTATTCTTCAATAAGTTCGTTTTGAGATTTATTTTATTCTTTATTATTATTCATCAATGAAGCAAACTTTATACATGAAAATTGTAGATAAAAATGTATAGAAAAATACAAAATTGATTACATATAAAAATATTATGCATTGTACATTTTATACATAGAATAAAATCCTAAAACCCAAACTTCACAGACCCATATCTGCCAAATAAAAATTCAAAATGTATCAAAATCATCTTTATTGTATATAACTTTTAATAAGCTATTTAATGAAGGTGGTTTTATATTTTTTAGAGCTAAGGAGTGAGAGTTAGGTTTTGAACCCCTATTGTATTATATGCCCGAATAAAATATTCATTTTATTTATTTTTTATTATTTTTATACTTTTATATTTTTATAATTTTGTAAATATTATTTATAATATATAAATTTTAAAACTAAAATAAAAATATAAATAAATATTAAGATAAAACAACATACCTAAATATATAGATGAAATACCTATACTTATACCCATATATATAATATACATATTTATTTAAGTGTAAATAATATATCAAAAGAATATAATAAAAATGTATTTATGTATCTTAAAATAATTTATAAATATATGAAAAAGAAAAGAAAATAATAAAATTAAAAAGATAAAATAAAAATAAAATGTAGAAAACATAGGTAAATATACCTATAAAAACCCCTAAAACTAACTTGTAAATAATAAGTTCAAAAAAATAAATAAAAATCACAATAAAACAATATATAAATAATAAATTTCTTTTATTTTATAAATTTATTTTAATAAAATCGTTTATTAATTAATAATGAACTTCTAAATAATTTTAGGATGATTTTTCTTGGTTGGTCTACAGGGACCAACTAGGTTGGGACGCTAGTTGACTCTGGTCAACTTCTTTCCCGTCACCCTGTAAATCTGACACACCTAGGTATTGACCCATGTTTGCCTTTTTCCGTTGATCGTTGCAAGCATCAAAATGAGATGGTCCCTTCACCATTTTTTCTCCTTGATCCACGAGTTATCGTGTGTATATGAATTTTTTGGATGAGGAGCTCTGTATCGCCAGCCTTGTCTCGATCTTCCTCTCTGTTCAGCCATCCTGTATATATACCCTCTTCGATCCCTTCACCAGTTTTGAATCACCTTTGACCACGTTTTTCCACCCTCCCTGGTCCTTCGGATAGAAGGTTGTGAAAGGACCTCCTCCAGCCTTTTGCGACAGAGTCGGGCAAGGCTGAAGGTACGTTCCACCATCTCCGGCAAGGTTCATCTCCCGGTCTAGGCCGGTCGAGGAGCTTTTTCTTTTTTTTTATTTAGATTAATTTAGCCATAGGTTTCATTTACTATTTTTTCTTTAAAATTTGATTGGTTGTTTTAGTGTTAAACATCGCCCGTGTAGTTCGCCGGAGCTCCGCTGCATTGAAGCACACCACCATATTCCCAATCGTTCCATGAACACCCTACCACAATCATTCCTTTCCCTAACATTTTCTCCATGCTTACAAGAAGCCCATTCGCCCAGATCCATTGTGGATATGGAGATCAGGTTTCCCCTTCGGCCAAATCATCGGAGACATCTGCCTGACACCTCCCTTCACCCATTCCCTCTCCTGACACTCCCTAGAGCATCACATTTTTATGCTAATCTCTCCCCTCCCCTGCTGGAAATAGAGAGATAAATCATTGTTGCAGGGATTTTTGGAGAACTCGAAGGTTCCTGGAGTTGCCCATCTTCCTCGACTTTGTCAGCCTTCATCGTAGCTCCGGTGGGCCTTCTAACGCAGTCATTGGGAGCGGAGGAGTCTAGGCTCCATTTTCCCATATGCCCTAGCATTCCAGACAACCAGAGGAGCTCAGGAGAGCGGATCGAAACTCTTCATCAGTGAGTTCTTGGACAGTTTTTCCAGAACCACTCCATGTCATTTGATCCTATCGTCACCCCACAGTCGCTGGCCCTCGTCAGATGCAGAGCCTCATGACCATTGATCTCGAGTAGGAGATCTAATCTCTGCCATCCAATCGAAGTATCATCGTGAGCCACGATCCCGCCACATGTCCAAGTCAAATATCATCGGTCGTTGGATCACCTTCTTAAGTTGGGTATTTTCCAACTTCACCCAGCTACTTTTTGTATTTATAGTTAATCTAGAAATATTCCTCTATCGTTATATTAGTTGTGCAATATTTGCAGAACGACCATGTTGTTTTATTGTAATATCATTTAGATCCTTGCCAGTGAGGCGCACGAGCTCGTGCACGTGGTCTTGGCTATTTTGCATCAAGACCATTGCAGGTTTATGTATTTTGTTTAAGTTCTGAAACTTTCATGGATAGTTCAAAGACTCTGGGATGTTTGCCTTTTGCACCTCAAGCTTATTTTGTATTACATTTATCCCCTTTCTATGACTTGTATTTTTATAATTGTTTCCTATTTATTAAATATATCATGCGTACTCTAAAAATCACCAAAAAAATATGGTTCAGCTCCTGATTGCACACACTTCCATGCCATAATTTTATTTTTGATTTAGGACTTTTTAATATTTACTAAAAAACTAATAGAGTCCAAATATTCCCTATTTAGATTAGAAAATACCTAAAAATATAAATTTTTTGAAAAATTCTAAAAAAAATATTTATTACATTTATTTATTTATTTTCTATATCCATAAATAAAAAACCCTAAAAATATAAAAAGAAAAGTCATAAAATTCAAAAGCTTCAAAATCTAGTATAAAAAGATTAAAAAATCCATAAAATACCAAAAATATATTTTATGATTTTTAAATTTTATTTATATTATTATATATCTATTAAATTGAAGAATTTTGGACTTATTTTAATCTTCATTTCAATTTTGGTATATTTATTAAGTCCCGTTTGGAGTATTTTTTACTTTAAAAATTCTTAAAAATTAGCAAAATTTCCTAAAAATACAAAAATAGTAGAAAATATTTACCCAAATAGACTTTATTTTCTGTATTTTGACTATTTTTGTTAGTATTTATAATTACATTATCCTATATTGTATATATAGTCTTATATATCCTATATTATATATTTAAAAGAAAAAGAAATACAAAATCAGAAAAATATAAAAAGAAAAAATAAAAATATAAAACTAAAAGAAAAATGTAAAAGTATAAAAACAAAAGGATAAAAAATATATAAAATTAAAAAGCCTAAAAAACAATAAAAATAAACAAGAAGAACACACAGTCGTTTTTGCATCTCATCGCCCGATCTATCCATTCTGTCCCCTGAGTTCGTCCTCTACACAATACTTACACATATATACACTTTTTTTGTAGAGTTATAATAAATTTTAACTCCAAACTTTTATTTCATTGCTTGATTATTATTGCGCGTTAATTGTTGAATTAGTTCTAGGTTCTCGTCGGGCACTTTGATAACTGTTCTCCTGCCATGTGTGGAACACACGACCGATAGAATTTTGGCTTTTCAATCAACCCTTGATTTAAACATTGTATCATTAATAATATACATCCCAATTTCTGACATGCTCTATAAGATTGTTGTTACCATATTCAACAAGGTATGGTTTAAACAATAATTATCTTGACTAACATGAATCAACAGAAATGTATTATAGTTTAACGGAATTATAATCATGCATTTCCGATTAACATTTCAATTAGAAAAAGAAAATATGAAACGATTCATTATTCCATACAATATGTTAGTGCGGGATCGAAAATAGACAAAGCAATAGATCACGTATGGCAAACAAATTACTAAAGAGGTAAGAAAATAGATCATCGAAGTGCCTATTAAGGATTGTTTGTAGAGAGAGGATATCGTCCCACAATACCGAAGCATAGGGTATTGGTGATCCGCTCCCATGATACAACAACACACGACCTTCATCCATGTACACTGATAAGATCGTCCTAGAAAATGCCTCACAAAAAATTAGCTGAGAGAGACGAGTAGAAGAACTTCACAATGGAAGAACATAGAGCGAGAAGGAGAGACATGCTGGTAAACAAAAATCGCATCCTAGGATGTCTCTTTATAGGTCACAACATGCCTCTTCGAGATCTTTAACCGCTCATCCATCGGGTGTCAGTTTAGACCTTAAAATGATGGATTAGGAGCGTATGTTCGAATTTCCTCAATGGATAGATTTCAAATTCGTTCGACCGACTAATTTATTCGAACATGTTAACTGACACCTGTAGAAAAGTTTTGAGATCCAAACTAACTCTTCCAAGTCCGAACCCGAGTCGGAAATGGAGCAGAGCAGAGCAGAATGTTGTTTTGTTCACTTTTAAAAAAACTGATTCATTACCAGACTAGAAGCTTTCAAGAACCATAGGTAAATTAAGAGAAATCCAAGTTTCCCTAAGATTCTACTATGTACATACCACTATACGGATATTTCTACAAATTTAAAAGCTTGTAGCACTTTATTCGGTTGCAACAACAACACTATATATCTAATTATCCAATTTAAAATCAAGTAGAACTCTCGTAATGACCACTCGGAATTTCATCCTTATTATTTGACAATCGAGGGAAACACACATTTAGACATCTTAGCTTTCACATACAATCAAGAAGGTTTCATATCCATGTATTCATCTTGATTTTACCATACTAGTGTATACTTAATCACAAGGGACCCAACATTATTCGTGTATCATTCAATCACTTCCTAACCATGTTAGGGAAAAAATTTAGGGTTTTTTTTCAGTTGTGCCCTTCGGAAATATTGTACTTTCAATTATGCACATTCCTTTTTGGCAATATCAGTTGTACCCCCGACTTCTTACCGTTCTATCACCAAGTTAATTGCTGATCATCCCCAACGCAAACCGACATTAACTTTGAGGACATGACATGAATTAAATTTAAAAATATAGCCGGAAATCATCCCATCCTCTGCCTCCTCCTCCTTCATCTTCTTCTTCTTCATCACCTTCTTTTCCTCTTCCCCAACATCCTACTCCTCCTCCACCGCCTCCTCTCCCTTGTCCCCAACTCCTCCCCATTGCCCCTGCTCCTCCTTTGCCACCTCCTCTGCCCTGATCATCTCCCCCTCACCCCCACCGCCCTATGTCGCCTCCTCCACTGACCACCTCCTTCCAGTCCAGCCACCTCCTCCCCAACCCGCTCATGCACCTCCTCCTCTGTCCTCCTCCCTCTCCTATCCCTCCTTCCCAGCCCGACCCCCTCCGGCCCTTCCTTCAACCCCCTCCTCCCCAGCACAACTACTACATCTCCTCCTCCACCCCCTCCTCCCCAACCCAACCCCTCTAGCCCCTCCTTTCCGCCCTCCTCCCTAGCCTGACCCCCTCCAACCCCTCTTCCTCCTCATTCGCCCCCTCTGCCCCTCCTCTATGGCGAACTGCAAGTGCATGAGCAGATCGGAACTGTGCTAGCTCCAGAAGCGATTCTCGATGAAGATTCGACGAGCATTGTTGACCTCGACATGCTCCTCATCGGTGCCGACGACGAGGTCGAACTCTCATATCTGTCTCCCGATGTGCTCGTTGGTGGTGCAAATCCACGGGTCGTGTCCCTCCGCGATCTTCTGCTTCCACATCACGGATCAAGAGGGAAGAAACGATTTGGGCGAAAGAGGAGGAGGAGGGGGTAGGGGAAATGGGTGGGGGTATTTGGACAGTTATACCCCCTCTTAATCGTACCTTGGTTTGAAAAAATCATGGTTAAGTTCAATTCAGTGACAGTTGAAGTTACGGAAAGGTACAAGCGATAGAATGTAAAGAAGTCAGGAGCACAACTGATATTCCCAAAAAGAGAAAGGTATAACTAAAATTGCAATATCTTATAAGAGCGCAACCGATAAAAATATTTAAATTATCATATGCATTTTTATTTCTATATTTTCTGGTACATTAAATTTCCATGGACACAAAGGTCCCAGTTTTATTCGTAAAATGGTATCCGACACCACGGAGGATCCTGCGCCCATACATATTTATTTCATCGAAAGATATGCTACAAACTTCATGTATATTCGTACAACTCTCTTTGCACCAATGTAACACAGGAACATATTGTGGAACAAGTTGTATCTCTATACACTTTTTATTTACTTCAAAGGGACAACAAAAGATAGCTAATTTGGTACAAACTTTAAGGAGTAGTTTGGTTACCAGGTTGGGGGTAACCTTCTATGAATAATAGCTGCTTAGATGGTTACGATGATTGATAAAAGGTTGGAATAATGAATGTGATGTGGTGTCCTATTATTTTGTGATGGAATTCTAATCCATGAGTAACCCAAGAATACAGAAGGTAATCCGGATTACCCTCGAGTAATCCAGTAACCAAACGAACTCTAGGGGTGCTTTCGGTTCGGGAATAAGCAGGAATAATGATGGGGAATAAGGAGAATAAGGGTCTATTCTTTGTTTGGTTGGAGGATAGGAATAAGAAGAATAAAGTGAAATAAATGTAGTTAAGGTGGGATAAAGATAGGAATAAGAGTGAAATAAGATGGAATAATAGGGATTAGTCGCACCACTGGAAATCGTGTCGAGAGGAGAATTGACCCCTTATTCCAGGGTCTATTCTCCAACCAAACAGGGACCATGTACGATCTGGAGGCTTGGGGTTGTTAGGCATTTATGGCTCAATCTTTCTTATTTTCTTCATCTCCCGTGTACTTCATCATATTTTGACATCATCCCACCATCAGAACAAGGAATCTTAACGTGCATCTGATTTATTTAACAATCAAGCGTAGCAATTTCACCTTTTCTAGCCATCTTTATTAGCAAATCAAGTAGCAACTTCATCTCTTTTGCCCATCTTTATTAGGAAGATGAATAAATGCAACTCAATCCACACTAAGGGAGAAAACTAACCAGCACCCATTACGGTTATCATGAAAGCTTGGGCTCGATGAGTGAAACTCAAACTCAACACGATAGGGGCTCATGAGCCAGGCTCGAAAATCTATTGAGTACGAGTACAAGTCAGATAATTGACTTGCCGAGGTTATCTAGTCGAGTTTAAATTGAGCACTATTTAACTAGCTAACTTATATATAAATATCTATATTGGTGTCCTAGTATCTATTCTAAAAGGGTAGTTATAAAATTGTGTGTAAGCATATTTAATATAACTTTGAAATAAATAAAACCCCAATCAATTTATGTGTATGTATGTGTATGCATTGACATCCATATTCGTGTCCAGTTAAAATTGATAAACATAACACATTGATATATTTAAACATATGTATTAATATATGGCTAACCTTTTTAACAATAGTTAAATTTATTTGTTATATTATTTGAGATAATTGTTGAAAAAAATACAAGTTAGCACACTTATTTCATTCATAGCTCCCTTGTACAAACTTCAATATGCAAACAGCTATGAATGCATATGTGTCCCAAATGTTATCTCATATCTAGTTTACACACACATATCCATATCTACTTTAAAATAGATATATAAATAATATTACTTTGATATCAGTAGAATTCGATATCCATGTCTATATATCTATTTTAATAGTGGTTATTGATTTATTTATAATCGTGTTTTAAATAAATGTTATGAAATGCCTATATTTGGTGTATTTCTTTTATTTCTATATAAATTATACCAACTTCAATATGCAACTAGATATGGATACATCCATATTTTGTTCAATTATTATATCTATTTTATACAAAATTTTCCATATGTTTATGTATCTATTTTAAAACATTACGTAAACAAAATCCCTTTGATATCCATAAATATATGCATCTATCCCACTACAACAAAATTGGCATGAGGAAACCAATAATTTAGTATTCATTGTCATATATTCCATAACTAAGTGTACAATAAAGAATATTATTCCTTATTCTGTTCTTTGAATTTACAACGAATACCACATTGAATGATATATTTTTAGCAATGAATCATATAACAACTATTATCCCTTTATTGTTCTTCTTCTTCTAATCAATGTTAATACTGATCTTATCGAAAAAATCAATAAAAAATCATCACTCGATGAACCTTTAGCAATGCAAACGACATGTATTGCAAATTACAAGAACAACACTAATTAGCAACAAATAATAGTCATTGCTATATATTTTTAACATCGAAGATATAATGACGGATATTTAAATAGGCCAACTTTGTTAGTGTTGGTATCCATATATCCATTTTAATAATAGGAATACAATTATTTTAACCATATTTGATTTAATTATTATAATTATTATATATATATTTATATATTTATTCCATTAGTCAGTCGGCGTATACATGTATTATTTTATGCCCTAACAAATATGAGAATGGAATGACTGGAATTCCCGAAAGTGCCCCTTGTTTGGTCTTACTCGGCATGGGAAATCCTGGCTGGATTGGGCCCTTCGCCAACTTGTCATGTTATGGGCCTTTTTGTCCCTTTAATTTTGGACTCCCATTTATGCACGGTCCTCTCTTATCATTCCCTCTTGAATTCAAAAGGACATCCTTGCGGGGCGTTAGGTTCGGAAATAAGAACGAATAAGGGTGGAGAATAAATTGGAATAAACACTATTCATGTCCAGTTGAATGGAAAAGAATTAAGGTAGTTAAGAATTATTCTCTGTTCAGTTGTTACATAAGAGATAAGGAATAAGAGTTATAAGTTAGTAGAAAAAAAGAAATAAGAAAAGAGTGGAATGAAAGTAAGAGAGTGGATAACGAAGAATAAGAAAAGAGGGGAATAAGGGAGTGGATAATAAGGAATACTAAGGGTGCGTTTGGTTGGTGGTTAAGGCAGGTTAAACTGGTAGAAGGTAACCCATATTTGAATTTTGGTGTTTGGATAGAGGTTTAAACTGGAGGTGGGTTAGAAGTGGGTTTGCAGTGATATGATTGTATTGAAGTTTGAAAAAATGAGTAGTTATTGTGATGTGATTGTGGAAAAATGAGTAGAAGTGGAGCAGTATATAATTTTAATATGATATGATGGTATAATATATTATTTTTAATAGGATTGATGATGTAAAATTGATTTATTTAATTTTTAAAAAGGGAATAAAGTGGGGCGTCGGGGAGAGAGGGGGATGTGGGTTAAGGGGGGTAAACTCCCCTAGCCCACTTCTAACCCGGTAGCCGAACGCTACCTAAGGGTGGGTTTGGTACGCGGGTTAAGGCGGGTTAAACTGGTAGAGGTAACCCGTTTTGAATTTGGTGTTTGGATAGAGGATTAAACTGAGGGTGTGTTAGAAGTGGGTTTGTTGTGATATGATTGTATTGGAGTTTGAAAAAGTGAGTAGTTATTGTGATGTGATTGTATTGAAGTTTGAAAAAGGGAGTAGAAGTGGAGTAGTTTATAATTTTTATATGATATGATGGTATAATATATTATTTGTTGATAGGATTGATGATGTAAAATTGATTTATTTAATTTAAAAAAAAGAATAAAGTGGGGCCCATGAGAGAGGAGTGTAGGTTAAGAGGGATAAACTACCCCACCAACCGAATGTTGCCTAAGGGAAATAAGAACTTATTAGGATTCCTATTCTCCTACCATGCCCTTAATTTGCAATCCCGTTGGATTCTTACATATCCAGTTACCTAGCTAAGATTAATTACTACTTTATTTTCTAGTCTACATCTCTCGCTCAAAGCTCTCTTCAAAATAATTGCGACATCTTGTCGGTTACTGTGTACACTTATAATCTCAAATTTTCACGAATATTAGCCACGGTTCTCCCTTTTTATTTATCACATGTGTCCTTACTTTACCTTAACAAAAGGACAGAATTGTGATATTTGTAAAGTGTTAGGGGCACAACTATTATTACAAAAAAGATATGGGTGTAATCGATGTTGAAGAAGCTAAGAAGGTCACAAGTGATAAAAATCCGAGATATTTATTTATTTATTTTAAATTTGTAATATGTTGCACATCTGAGTTTGAATAGTTAATCACTTTTTTCTGGTTATCTCCTACTTCTCGAATCGGTGTATTATAATTAGGGATGCAAACGGACGGGTACCGATACAGATATAAGTGTTAGCATATTCTTATCTATTTTTAAATATGAATACAGATGCAGATACATGTATTAACGGATATCAAAATTATGATATTATATACTTAAAAAATGAATACGGATGTAAAATGGATATTGATTGCATATAAATAACACTTGAAGCACCATATATATTTGCTTAAATATACATGTTTTATTAGATGAAAATACATGTTATAAATGCATTAAATGTATTCATATTATACCAATTATGATGAAAGAAAGTATAAATTATGTTATATCACTACAAAAATTGAGTTATAGTGACGATTTTTTTCCAAAATCCGTCACTAAATTAGCCGTTGTTAAATATATAACGACGATATTATTCGTTACGAAACGAATTTTTGTACTTAAAATTAGCGACAAATATCATATATGTCGTTATATCATTAACACCGGTCCACCTAGCGATGCTTATTCATTGTTATTTTCCAAACTTCTACTTAATCGTCCCTAAATTTTAAACTAAAAAAATAGCGACGATTAGTTGATATTTTGAAAAATAACAATGGATAAGCGTAGTTATATGGTCCGTTGCTAATGATATAACGACATATGATATTCGTTGCTATTTTTGAGTACGAAAACTCATTTCGCAATGAATAATATCATCATTATATATTTAACAATGACTAATTTAGTGACGGATTTTGAAAAAACCGTCACTATAGCTCAATTTTTTTGTAGTGTATATGGATAAAAATAAAAGTTTAATTATATTTATAAATGAAAACGGATATATAGATACATATATTTACGGATATCAAACTGATATATGTATCCGTATCTGTTTTAAAATGAATACGGATATGAATATTAAAACCTGTATACAACAGGTACTGTGGCTAATCATACATTGACTAAACTAATTCCCCACGTACTAAACATCGACCCATTTGTCAATTCCAACTCGATGATGACAATGGCCGCGATTAGTCAAATAATGTCTTTCTTGAGAATTTCGAATTTTTAACTTTAATTAATTAAATGACACGTATACATCAAACTCCGATGTCGATTAATCTCACGATTGTTGTGGGGGAGAGGGAGCTGGAAAGATGTGGCAGATGGGCACTTGGAGTTTATGCATATTTATTAAATAGAAATAATCACATATTTGTCTCAAAAAAAATACAAGATACACATGCAGATATGCAATCAAAATAATGTTCTTGGTCACGAAATATAATGCATTTAAGGAATTGTGTTCTACCTGAATTGAGTTGTGCCATTTAGAAGCACTTCTATTTGATTGCAAATATGTGAAATCAATATATTTTGAGTAACGCAAATATCGCGATTTACTTGACATTGCCCATCACTTTTTTTATAAAGGGATGAAGGTGATATACAAAATTCATAACAATGGTATTATAAGATTTTATTGCATCTTAGGCAACGCAATAAATAAAATTTTTCACGTATTTATAAAACTTAAAGGACACAGGAAGACGGATAACAATAACATCATCCATCTCCCCTAAATCTCATAAAGACGTAAACTTTCAATACTACAAGGAAAATAAGTTGTGACTACAGAACTATGGCCACGGATATGGGATTTGTGGCCACATAATTGGGCTCTGACCACGACATGTCGTGGCCAGTAGCCGTAGCTACAAGTCTCGTCGCGAGAGTTCTCTAGCCATGAATATGTCGTGACCACTACAAGTGGTCACAGAATTTATCGTGGTCACAACTCTTATATGAAGACTTTAGCCACGCATTGTGGCTACGAGAAACTAGTAGCCACAGAATTATCATGGCCACAAGTTTCCGTAGCCACATTTCTTGCAAGGTCAAGAGACCACGAATATCAAAGATAGGTGGGATTGTTAGAAACATATAACTTCGATAATGATAAGGTAAAGTAGATATATTTATTTTCTTGGTATCTGCCATAATATTTTTATGAAGAAATGATACCTACATATCCAAGTGTAATTCAAGCTCATACAATACTATGTAAAACGATCGAGGTCGAATTCGGGGATAGATCTTGGAGTTGTATCTTCAACTTATGGAATTCTTACGATGACATTTGGTGCGGGGTTCATGGAGATAGAATACGTCCCGGATACTACCAAGATCTCGAACTCAAACTCTCATCTAGATGGTCGCCCCATCGAGTCTTCTTCTTGAAAGATGTAAGGATTGCCTATACGCAGCTTATACAACTACATACAATTAATCGATTTATTACAAAGGTTTTGAAGGATCAAAGTAAAATTTCATGTTATGAATTCCAAAGGCTCCATAGAAGGTAAATAAAAAGATACATGTATTTTTTTTATTTTTTTTGTATATTTAGTGTTTTTATAAAATAATCGAAATCAGTTTAATCCATTACTAAACAATTGACTGTAATTACTACCCAGCAATCTGATGTATCTCATAGTTCATAACTACCTAGTAGCTACTTTTGTTAATTGTCCATTCCATGAAAGATTCCTATGATTAACTCAGTCTCGCAACTGACCAAGTATTCTTTCAGCGGACTAAGCTCCTCTTATGAAATTCTTAGCTAACTAACCCTAATCAACTTACATTCTTAATCAATTTATAGTTCTAACCTTTTTGACAAATGTTCAAGTTAGTCGACTAAACTGACATTTTTAAAACTTTCTAAGTTACTATATTTAATTAACTCTATTTTTTCAGCAAGTTAATTTTCTTCTAGATGAACTAATCATACCTTGAGTCGACTATTATATTTATAATAAACTTTTAGAAATTGACTTATTATTTACTTAACTGAATGAACAACTGGCTGATCACTGCAACTAATTGACTAATTTAATATATCAATCAATTAATCAAAGCTATCTGCTAATATTGAGTAGTCTAAATGTTTATTTTATGAAAAACACATCTCTGCAAAATTCGAGTTCTTACAGTATTTCTACGCTCTCGAGCTCTATGCAATCCAAAGCTTCTAGCTACTGAAGTTGTTTCTGCTCTCTATACTCTACTGCGATCATCATCATCATCATTGTCGAGCATATTTTACGCTTAAAGTCTGAAAGCTTGTGAATTCAAGTTTCATTGCCTAAATATATTTTGTTTAACATTTTTGTATAGGTATCCGAGCTATGGATTCTTTTCTCTAAGAGAGATAAAAACTTCTTTTGGGAGTTGTCCAAGGAAGGGTAGAAGTTGTACGGGAGGAGGGGGGGTTGTGCTCCTCTCGAATTAGAGTAGCTAGAATAGTGGAAACATGCTTCATCGAGAGAGCGAAGGAGAAATTCTAAAGTAGGGTTATGGGTCATGGTTTTCACTCGCTTGGTTTCCCACGTAAAAATCACTATGTATTATGGTTTGTAATTCTTCTCTTTTGTGGTATGTGAATTATTTTTTATTTGGATATTATTATTGAATAATTATTTATTGCATAAATCATCCCCTCTTGTGTCAGACTCACATCAAAATGGTAGAATATGCTAAGAGACGTGTTTTTTATAAAATAAACATTTAGACTACTCAATATTAGCAGATAGCTTTGATTAATTGATTGATATATTAAATTAGTCAATTAGTTGCAGTGATCAGTCAGTTGTTCATTCAGTTAAGTAAATAATAAGTCAATTTCTAAAAGTTTATTATAAATATAATAGTCGACTCAAGGTATGATTAGTTCATCTAGAAGAAAATTAACTTGCTGAAAAAATAGAGTTAATTAAATATAATAACTTAGAAAGTTTTAAAAATGTCAGTTTAGTCGACTAACTTGAACATTTGTCAAAAAGGTTAGAACTATAAATTGATTAAGAATGTAAGTTAGCTAAGAATTTCATAAGAGGAGCTTAGTCCGCTGAAAGAATACTTGGTCAGTTGCGAGACTGAGTTAATCATAGGAATCTTTAATGGAATGGACAATTAACAAAAGTAACTACTAGGTAGTTATGAACTATGAGATACATCAGATTGCTGGGTAGTAATTACAGTCAATTGTTTAGTAATGGAAAATTGATTAAACTGATTTCGATTATTTTATAAAAACACTAAATATACAAAAAAAATAAAAAAAAACATGTTTCTTTTTATTTACCTTCTATGGAGCCTTTGGAATTCATAACATGAAATTTTACTTTGATCCTTCAAAACCTTTGTAATAAATCGATTAATTGTATGTAGTTGTATAAGCTGCGTATATGCAATCCTTACATCTTTCAAGAAGACTCGATGGGGCGACCATCTAGATGAGAGTTTGAGTTCGAGATCTTGGTAGTATCCGGGACGTATTCTATCTCCATGAACCCCACACCAAATGTCATCGTAAGAATTCCACAAGTTGAAGATACAACTCCAAGATCTATCCCCGAATTCGACCTCGATCGTTTCACATAGTATTGTGAAACTTGAATTCACAAGCTTTCAGACTTTAAGCGTAAAATATGCTCGACAATGATGATGATGATGATCGCAGTAGAGTATAGAGAGCAGAAACAACTTCAGTAGCTAGAAGCTTTGGATTGCATAGAGCTCGAGAGCGTAGAAATACTGTAAGAACTCGAATTTTGCACAAAATGGCCACTCTTTAACTTTTTTTCGAGAGTAGAGGATGTTTCTCTTGATTCTATGTCGCATTCTTTGCAGTAATCAATCAGAGGGGGAAGGCTAATAGTAAAGAAGGTACTACTATTTTGATTAGAATGAGAGACGTTGGAGACATGATTCCGTTCTAGACATAGTTGGGGTTGTAGTTCTCAATCTACATGCATCGACATTGCTTGTCAAACTCAATCTCGGTTGTAAGGATGAACAAAATCCCTTTACCATCCTTCGATATAAGACCAACTGACATTGAGGAGCTCTACATGAGGAGAGGATAACGAAGAGATAATTTAAAAGAAGATGGGGGTAAAAAGGGCAAAAAAATTTTATTTCCATCTTAAGGATTGATTTATATATTTTTTTCTATTTTGCTGCTTTGACCATCATCTTTAGCAAGTTGACTTGCATAGGTTAACAATACATGGAAACGTTTTGATAGGGGTGTTTTTGCAAGAGATATTGTAATATTTATAATGACTACATCTTTCTAACGTACATCACATATTTTGCAATAACCATCACTTATTATAAAATAACTATAACTTATCCACTTATTCTAAAATAACTATAGCTTATGCTGCGCTTTCAATAAATAAAAATAAAAATAAAAATGTAACTCTTACTCACCTTAATCACAGCAAAATAAAGTTTCTTAATATTCACAATAAACCCCTACCTGTTCCTCTCCTCACACGTATGACATATCTATCCACCCGTTCTATGATTCGCTGGATCCCCCTCTAGATCCCATCCCGCAATCACGCGCTTTTGATTCTCCCCCCAAACAACCATCACCACCGTTCTTCCTTTCCAATCCCTCTCCCACCAACTCGATCTCAACTGCCCCTTCCTGACCAAAAAGATCCTTTCTTATTACCTTCTGCAATCGGAAGGGGCCAGTGTGGACATCCCACAAATTCTCTGTGAGTTCACATCTTCTCCTTCATCTGTTACCCGTCAAATTCCTATCCTCTTACTCGTTTGAGCTGTGCATGAATGTGTGTGGGATGTTTTGGTGGAGTGCTGACTTGGGGGAGAAGAAAGGTGGGATTTTTACCTTCGGCAGCTTCCATTCTTGTCAGTTCATATATGGGTTTTGCTTCAAACGTCCACAGGGGGATTGTCCTTTTGGAGATTAGGGGAAGACCTACTTTGGCTTTGTGGTTGATGGAATGGAAAGACCTGCCTTTTTCCTGAAATATTGATTGTAGCTTTCAAAGGTTCGAATTTTTACAGTCTGTTTTGGTTTGCAGAGAAGAGGGCTGGAGGGAGGAAGGAGTGGTCTTGGATCTTTTATTTGAGGAGTTGGTTGGTGAAGTCTGATCTCTGAAGAACAGGTGGAGCTTGCGTGGGAGATGAGGGATGATAAAGGCCTTGATGAGCTTCCTGAAGGCATGTTTTGAGGCCGTCGTCTGATCGGTATCTGTCCACCGGTCCAGATGCTGTTGGGCGACAAGATGGCCTCCTGTGGTACAAGGATTATGGGCAGCACATTCACGGGGAGTTCTCGATGGCAGTTGTGCAGGCAAACAGCTTGATAGAGGACCATAGTCAAATAGAATCTGGACCTCTCAGCGCACTTGAGACTGGTCCGTGCGGGACTTTTGTTGGGATTTATGATGGGCATGGCGGTCCGGAGACATCTCGCTTCATCAATGATCATCTCTTTCACCATCTCAGAAGTGAGCCTTTCTTTCTCAATATTGGGATCCTTTCCTGTATGGATATGAAATCCTCTGGCTTAGTAGATGAATGGAATCTTGCATTGGCAATGTCTTCTATTCCGATCACAGTTTCGATGCTACTGCATCTTTTTGTTTTGAATGAAATTTCCACTCTGGTCATGTTGCTCTTTTAAAATCAAGGAGTGTATCCTGATTTACTTCTTATGAGCTTCTTGTAAACTTGTTCCTTTTTTTGGCTACTCTGCACTTCTGACGGGCTTTGATTTAACAGTGTGTGCTTCTGCCAATAATTAGTTTAGGCTCAATGAGTTTTTAAATTGATTTTTTCCTACTTCCAGCTCTCAGCAATTTCACATTTTCATTTTTTGACATATGAAAGAAGATTTGCACGATGTGGTTAATGCTTTCTGTCACCCCGCGCACAATTCCTAAGCTAATTCTTAAATTTGAAGTGCTGTGAAAGTTCCTTATATTTACCTCTCATTTTTCCTTCTTACATAGAACATATTTTCATGATGCAGCTCTAGTTATGGCAGTTTGATCTGCAATTTATATTAAGAGTTATCAACTTACTTACATCGGGGATTCGGTCTCTACATAACTCTCTAAAACTAATACATTCAAAACTTACTATTTGATTTATCTTGCATCTATAAATATTATCTTGCATCCATCTTGAGGGCTAACCTCTCTCTGCACTTCTGCTATTCCCATGAAAGAAACGAGCTTATTGCTTGCTAAGTTTACCACTAAACATTTTATTTCCAGGGTTTACATCAGAGCAAAAGTCTTTTTCAGCAGATGTCATACGAAAAGCGTTTCAATCAACCGAGGAAGGCTTTCAATCTATTGTCACTAAGCAATGGCCTATGAAGCCCCAAATTGCAGCAGTTGGTTCATGTTGTCTGGTTGGCGTTATTTGTGGAGATATTCTATATGTTGCGAACCTCGGAGACTCACGTGTTGTTCTTGCACGGGCTTCCAAGGCGACAGGTCGTGCTGTTGCTATACAATTATCTGAGGAGCATAATGCGAGTATAGAGTCTGTAAGAAAGGAACTACAGTCCTTGCATCCAGATGATCCCCAGATTGTTGTATTAAAGCATAACGTTTGGCGAGTAAAGGGCATCATTCAGGTACATTATCCTTTCTCTACTTTTCAAATATTGTCAACTTGCTTTTGTATAAAATTGTCCGCCAACCTGTGATATACAGCAACAACCATCGAGTCTTTTTCATTTTAAGCGTGGTTGGGTATACCAATTCTTTGCTCCCAAACAGATTGAATTGGTGACTTGCTTAAATCCAACAATGCCATATCCTTCTTAACAGTTGCTTTCCAGCAATTCTTAGGTCTTTCTTAATCCTCTTACAAGTGTCTTTTTCTGAGTACACATACCTTTAAACTGGAGAACTAGATGGTCTTTTTTGCACATGTTCAAACCGCCTTAGCTGTGTCTCTCATATTATCTTCAATTGAAATAACATTAACATTTTGTCTGATACTCTTAATGTGAATCCATGTTTTTGTGTTCCCATACGCCCACTGAAGCATCTTTATCTCAACTATAAACATTCTGTACACATGTCTATAGTTAACTATCCAACTCACTACTGGTGAGGGGTAAAATCCTCGGATCATGGTCCGCCATGGAAACATGCCATAACTAGAGCAGACCGACTAAACGGGCCTCCAGTCCTACTAATCTGGTCAATCGACCTGACTTTAGTGAGAGTGAAGTCTGATCAATGTATCATTAGAAACTGTCAAAAAGATCACTCTCATTGATATCCTTAATGCCTCTGAAGTTTGCAACACTGTCTTTCTAAAAGTGTTGATTGGTATCACATTAGGTTTTGCTTGATTGTAATTAGCCCCCTTAATCCTCTTTATATAGAGAGGATTTAGGGTTAGGGTTTACATAGGGAATACTCCACTACAGGACAAATACCAATATTACCCTTATGCCTTCAACACTCCTCTTCAAGCTGGAGCATATAAGTCATACATGCTCAGCTTGTTACAACATTTCTCGAATTGGGCCCTTGCTAATGGCTTTGTAAGTATATCTGCAGTCTGCTCTGTAGATGTAACACCATGTGTGCGTAATTGTCCTTTTTGTATGAGATCTCTTGTGTAATGACAATCGATCTCCACATGTTTCGTGCGTTCATGAAACATGGGATTATTTGCAATATATACTGCTGCTTGATTATCACATCTTAGTTCCATAATATCATTGGTCCTGACATGAAGGTCAGTTAGTACATACTTGACCCACACAAGTTCAGCTGCTGCTTGTGCCATGGCTCTATATTCGCTCTCAGCACTGGATCGTGACACCACCGCTTGCTTCTTGCTCTTCCATGTGATTAGGTTTTCCCCTAAATATGTACAAAACCCTGTGGTGGATTTTCTGTCTTGCAAGCATCCTCCATAGTCTGCATTAGAGTATGCCACAAGGTTGAGGTTGCCGTCTTTGCGAAATAGTAATCCTTTCCCAGGAGACTGTTTGATGTACCGAAGGACCATCATGCATGCCTCAAAGTGATTACTAGTGGGAGAATCCATAAACTGGCTAAGTCTTCCAACTGCCATGGTGATATCGGACGAGTAATAGTGAGATAGAGCAATTTACCCACTAGGCGTCTGTATCTGCTAGCATCCTCTGGTGCTGCTTCCTCGAAGATCCGCCCTTTGGGATCCATGGGGATATGTGATGGCTTACACCCAAGCATCCCTGTTTCTGTTAATAGATCAGTGGCATATTTTCGTTGAGACATTACCAGCCCATGCCTTGATCAAGCTATCTCAATCCCCAAGAAATATCGTAAATGTCCCAAATCCTTAATCACGAACTGTTCTGCAAGCTGCATCTTTACTCTGGCAATTTCTTCATAGTCGTCTCCTGTAAGAATGATGTCATCAACATATACCAGCATTGCTACTGTGCCTTTCGTAGTCCTCTTCGTGAACAAGGAATGGTCAAAAGACGATCTCTTGAATCCAATCACATGTAATGCTTCTGACAACCTGTGAAACCATGCTCGAGGACTTTGTTTCAATCCGTAAATTGCCTTGCGTAGAAGACATACCTTCTGACACTCCCCTTGTCGCTCGAATCCAGGTGGTTGTTGCATATAAACCATTTCATGAAGATCACCATATAGGAAGGCATTTTTGACATCTAGTTGATGTAAAGACCAATCTAGCTGAACGGCAACAGCAATAAGAATACGTACCGTCGATAGACGAGCGACTGGAGAAAAGGTGTCGAAGAAATCAATGCCATAGGTTTGGGTAAACCCTTTGGCTACCAAACGAGCCTTGTAGCGTGCAACGGAACCATCTGGATTGTACTTGACAGTGAATACCCATTTGGAGCCAACGACATGGCTATTTGCCGGCGAATCCACTAGTGTCCAGGTATTTTTGGACTCCAAAGCTGACATCTCTTCTTGCATTGCTTGAATCCAGTGGGGTTCCTGTAACACATCAGTGTGGTTCTTTGGAATAACAGTATCTGAGACAGCCTGCGCAAAGTTCTTATAGGCCGGAGTAAGTTTGGTGAGAGACACTGCAGCATTGATGGGGTGTTTAGTCCGATAGATCGATGGACATTGTCGAGCTTGGCGACGTTGAGCTATAGGGAGGTCCACCTGATTCTCTGCAACAACATTATTTTCCACATCCTGAGTTGGGGAGCATACCTGAGGAGGTGGCACTGGCTCAGAAGTAGACGTAGGGGTTTGTGGAGTTGGAACTGGTACTGGAAAGATGATGTTTTTAACGGAAGGAGTTGAGGTTTGAGAATTTGTTGAGGGCGAGAAATAAGGTATGGACTCGAAGAAGGTAACATCAGCGCTTACAAAATGTTTACGTGTCCGGGTGTCAAAGCATCGGTATCCTTTCTGACTTGCAGTATACCCTAGAAAGATACATTTGACAGCACGTGCAGCAAGCTTGTCCCTGCCTGGTGCATGAAGATGAACAAACGCAGTGCACCCAAAAATTCGTGGTTGTATAGGGAAGATGGGTTTTCCTGGAAAAAGAATCTCAATCGGTATTTATTCTTTTAGAGTTGTAGATGGCAGCCTATTGATAAGAAAGGTCGCAGTTAAAACTGCATCTCCCCAGTAGAGTGTTGGGACATTATAGGCAAGAAGTAAGGTGCGTGCGGTGTCTAGGATATGACGGTGTTTACGTTTAGCAACACCGTTTTGTTGAGAAGTGTAGGGACAGGTGGTCTGGTGCACAATGCATTGGTTAAGAAGCAGACTTTGCAAGTCATGTGAAAAGAACTCTTGTCCATTATCGGAGCGAAAGGTTTTGATAGTCCGTCCGAATTGAGTTTTGATTTTTGCGATGTATCGAATAATAAAGGTAGTAGCATCCGACTTATTTTTCAAAAGGAATACCCATGCAACACGAGAGAAATCGTCGATGAGGACAAGATAGTAACGATGACCTAGTCGATCAGGATACCGACTGGGTCCTCAAATATCCATGTGAACTAAATCAAAACTCTCAGTAGATTGTTGGTTACCAGATGAGGGAAAAGTAGCTTGGTGATGTTTTCCAACTTGACAGGCTTCACAGGTGATTGTTCTCATGGGGGACATTTGTGGGATAACTCGACACAGTTTGTGGACTGACGGATGTCCTAAACGCTGATGCCAAAGAGTAAACTGGTCTACAGAAGTTTGTGAATAGGCGACCATTGCAGACGGGTTGTCAAGGTGGTAGACGCCTCTTTCTTCACGGCCCGTACCAATCGTCCTCCCAGTCAGTATGTCCTGAAAAACACAAGTAGAAGCGTCAAATATTGCTTGGCATCGAAGTTCTTTACATATCTGGCTGACCGAGAGTAAACTAAGCGGGAAGTCTGGGACTAATAGAACATTATGCAGCTCAATCGTAGGGGTAAGGTGCACATCCCCAACTCCTGTAACTGGTGACGATCGTCCATCAGCAACTTGAACAATCTTCCCTTTTTGGACTGTTCTGAGTTTCCGGAAGAGTCGAAGATTTCCACACAAGTGGGTGGAGGCCCCCGTATCAATAAGCCATTGTGAGTGTTTATGATGGCTAGCTGAAGCAAAGACCGTACCTGTTTGGGCGATTGCGGCGATATCGCCGGAAGTGGTCGCCTCGTTAGGATTCATTTCTGATAGCCGCTGCATAAGATCTTCAAAATCCTTTCTCGGGATTTCGATCGAGCCTCCTTCAACATCTGTCGTCGCGACCCGAGCCGATGGTCCTGGACGTCCATGTTTGCTGTAGCATATATCTTCGGTGTGACCTAATTTACGACAGAAGGTGCACTGTATGTGTGATCGCCCTCGTCCTT
The DNA here is from genome assembly GCA_037367405.1 of Ottelia alismoides. Taxonomy (NCBI): domain Eukaryota; kingdom Viridiplantae; phylum Streptophyta; class Magnoliopsida; order Alismatales; family Hydrocharitaceae; genus Ottelia; species Ottelia alismoides. The sequence goes on along the minus strand of JAZKJV010004901.1, from coordinate 253,139 downwards.
GTAAGTGCCGACCGCATCCTCTGCCTCTGTAGCTGCCTCTGAAATTCCGTCCGGATGTTGTGAGCGTTGTTGTTTGACTGATAGCGTCTGTAAGGGGAGCCGATGCAGTCGGAAGTCGACACAATGTGTTGTATGCTTCCTCCATGGTTGGAAGAGTAGGAGAGGTGATCATCTGATCCCGAGGGGCAGCAAAGTTCTGATCTAATCCACCAAGGAAGATCATAGTTGTCATATGCTGTCGATGTTGCCGTTGAGTGGGGCATGTGCAGAGAGGAGCACATACGTTGTAGCTTGCAACCAGGGATTTGAGTGCGGAAAAATACTCCGATAGAGGGCGACCATTCTGACGCATATGCATCAGATCATGAAATGATTGATACATCTTTGTAGAATTTTTATCTTGCCTCTAGGTGGCCAGCAAGGATTTCCACATATCGTGGGCACTTTCATAGTAGACTAATTCCTGGACGATCCTGTCAATAACACTAACCATGATCCACGAGCTAACCATGGCGTTGTCTTTAACCCATGTAGCATATTTTTCAACCTTATTAGTTGGCTCTTCTTCGAGAAGGATATGTTCTTTGTCGTATCCTCGAACAATCATCAGGAAAAGGCGGGACCACATGGAGTAGTTCGTTGCATCGAATTTTGGTATAGATCCAAAGGATGGCATTTTTGAATGACCACCTCCATCCATTTCTGAAGTAGGTACCCCGGATGCCATGGGAGCGTATGATGTATCCTGTAGGAGGATCGTAATCGACCTATACCGCCACCTGGTCGTATGCGACTCTCTCTCTCTCTCTTTTATATATTCATTTCAATATGTATGCATAGTACAATTTACATATGAGAGAAAAAAAACAACAGAATGCGATGGCGAAAGGGGAACTTGAACTTTTGAGCGATTCACAGGGAACCGGCCTTGGCTGGTAGCACCAAGGGGTGGTAACGCCTTGGCTGATGTCGACGTAGGACTGGCTTGATGTCGTCGCAGTAGCAGTGGCAGGACTGGCTTGATGGTAACGCCTTGGCTGAGCGTCGGCGAGTAGCAGGAGTCAGAGGGGGCCGTCGGGATCCGGTGAGGAGGCCTTGACAGTGTGGGGGTCGGGTCTGTGGCGAAGCGGGGTCGCAGGAGCGAAGCGGGAAGGCTAGGTAGATCGGGTCTGGCGAGGCAAGGGCGAGGGCTACAGTCTGGCGAGGCAAGGGAGAGGGCTAGGGAGATTGTAGGGGATCGGGTCTGGCGAGGCAAGAGGGAGGGCTAGGGGATCGGGTCTGGCGAGGATGGACTGGCGACTGGGGGGGGGGGGGGCGATGGGGGGTTGGCAGTGGGCGGCGAGGGGAGGGTTGCGATGGGAGGCGATGGGGCTTGGCGGTGGGAGGGTTGCGATGGGAGGCGATGGGGGTGGGGGCGATGGGAGGACTGGCGATGGGGGGGTCGGTGGGAGGTCGGGGTTGCGATGGGGAGGTCGGGGTCGGTGGGAGGTCGGGGAGGCGATAGGGAGGTCGGGGTCGGTGGGAGGTTGGGGTTGCGATGGGGAGGTCGGGGTTGCGATAGGGCTTGCGATGGGGGGGGACTGGCGATGTGCGAGGTCGGGGTCGGGGTGATGGGCGGCTGGGGCGAGGCGACGGGGTCAGGGGCTGGCGATGGCGAGGACGAGGCTGGCGATGCCGAGGTCGAGGGCGGCGGTCGGGTCGGCTTGAGGCTGGGCGAGTTGGGGGCGGGGCCTGCGACCGATCGAGAGAGAGGGAGAGGGGGGGGGGGAGGGGCGGCGCAGATCCTAGGAAGAAACCTAGGGCTCTGATACCATGTTGATTGGTATCACATTAGGTTTTGCTTGATTGTCATTAGCCCCCTTAATCCTCTTTATATAGAGAGGATTTAGGATTAGGGTTTACATAGGGAATACTCCACTACAGGACAAATACCAATATTACCCTTATGCCTTCAACAAAAAGAAACATCCACATCACTAATTTCGGAAGATCGTGACATCACCAATCAATAATGAAGGGATGCATCTCTGACATGTCACAAATACTTGAATCTTCTCCACTGATAGATCAAGGTTTGAGGATTGCAGCATTGTCAATCATGATATTAGAGGAATCTTCATCGCGGAGTTTGACGACTCACAAGATTGTGGCATCACTAGACTGACTTATGGAAGTAGGCCACACAAGAACTCGCTCAGTCCAATAAAATGTATGAAAAACTATATATGACGGAGGTCTCCCTCCATGGAAGAGAATACACTATTCTATTGCATCATTTTCCACCAAATACAATGTTCTTGGTTCTTGAAGGATATATATGTCAAGATTTGTCACGAACTACATATATAAATTGGAGAACTCTATCCCCAGGGAACACTGCTGAGATGGAACCTGGTAAATGTCTCATCTTGTGATTGTTTGTGCTTTTTCTTTGGCCTTTTCTTATCTACTAATCGACGACATTGTCTTCAACAAACCGTAGGTTTTCATCGTATCAACAACCATAAAGCATTTATGTCTCACTATAGCTATATAGTATTTTCATATGAGCTTCAAAGGTATCTTCTTATCACGAAGAAACGTTGAAGCCCCTTTGCATTTCATCCATCATGAATTAAAATTTTACGAGTAACATTTCCATCAATATTTTGCCATTTAGTGGTAGTTAATATAAATTATATAATTTCCAGTTGTGTGAGCAACTTCTAAAGGCGACCATCCTCTCTCTTATTTAAAACATCTCCATCAATTTCTCCATCCCTTTGTAAGATTAATTTAAATATTTAAAATCTTTCTTTCTTGGAATAAAACGTGTTCCGACCTTTATATCTATCATATCTCTAACTTCCTTGTCATTAAACTTATTTTTCATATACTGAGTCTTGGTTTTACTTTGTCGGAAATCTTTATACTTCAGAGCCTTTCTGCAAAGCTCATGCTTTATTTTGACTCCATCCCTTCTCTTGCTACTAAAACATCTGCAAACACCGTGCACCAATGATTATTGCATACAACCACTGACCTAAGATAGAAAGTAATATGGATTGAAAACAACGTGATTATTATACACAACAGCTAACCTATTATATAAAATAATAAAAAATTGATAGAACATACTCCTTGGACTCTTGACATCAGCAAATTTATCCTTATTTCCAAAAATGCTACTATAACTAAATGTAATTCAACCCAAAATCCAGAACAGCGAATATGGTGTGCCACTACTACACGAAGGTGAATTTTTTCCTGAAAAAATGAAGGTGAAATTTCCACTAGCTTATCTCCAGTTACTATCTGGCCATTTTTAGATTAGAATTGATATCGCAGAAAGGAAAAGAAATAAGTTGTTTATTGTTTTCTAAGGAAAAGGAGTTATTTATTGGGTGTTCTCTAGGATTCTCATTTTATAGATAGGAAACCTTAGAAATAAAAGAAGGTTGCCCTGTTGGACTACAAATAGAAAAGGAAACAGATGGTTGGCGTATTACAGATTATTATAAACGTTCAACTACTGTAACTCCCCTCTCATGCTGGAGCATGGATGTTTATCATACCCAGCTTGGATGAACACATCTGGAATGGTCCTTTGACTTTGACAAGTGCTTTATTGATCACATCAACAGTCTGTTCAGCTGATCTGGCGTGGGAGGCAGAAATGAAACTATTCTTTATGTTGTTAGTGTAGTGACAATCTACCTCAATGTGCTTGGTTTGCTTAGATAACACATGATTGTTGGCAACGAATAATGCTGCATGATTGTCACATAAAAGTTGCATAGGGAGAGGCACCTTAATTGTTAGGTAATTAGGACTGACTTAACCCACATCATCTCAGTGGTAACTTGAGGCATGACCATGTACTCTGATTCAATGCTCGATATGGACATCACAATCTACTTTTGTTTTTCCATGCAACGAGGGATCTACCAATGAACACATCAAAACATGGTTGATTCTATGCCTTCATGACATCCGACATAGTTTGTATCTGCACAACCTATTATACCAAGGGATGTCCCCTTGTTGAAAATCAATCTGTAACTGGTGAGAACTTGAGGTACATGAGAATCATTGTGACAACATTCATGTGGGCCTGTCGTGGCTGCTATATGAATTGGATGACTTTGCTCACTGCAAAGGCGATATATGATCTGATGATGGTCACATAAAGAAGCTTCCACCAAAAACTCCATGTACCTCCTTTTGTTGACCTCTTATGTGTCATTATCATAGAGTTTCATATTGGGATCAATATAAATAGTGGCATATCTGGAGTATACCATCCCATTCTCTATAAGGAGATCAATCACACACTTTCTTTAACTCATTACAAGTCCTATGTGATTTCTAATAAATTTTAGGCCAAGGAAGTACCTCCTCAAGATCCTTGGTGATAAACTACTGTCCAAGAAATGCTTTGTCTCATTAAGCCTTGCATGCCATCTCATGTAATAATGATGTCATATACATATACAAAAATAAGGACAACACCTTTTGATGTCATGTGTACAAATACTAAATGATCTGCATTCAATTTGGTGAAGACATGTTGCTCTATTGGGTCTAAGAGCTTCTGGAAGCATGCTATTAGATTTTGCTTTAGACCATAGATAGCCTTACGGAGCATGCATATCTTATAACAATCCCCCTTAGTAGCGAACCCCGGTGGCTGTTGCATGTATACTTCTCTTGCAAGTCTCCATATAGAAAAGTGTTTTTCACATCTAGTTGAAACAATGACCAATATCTGACGACTGCAACAAAAAGAGGATAATTCGAAGAGTAAAGTGGCGTGCCACTGGAGAGAAGGTGTCCTGATAGTCCACCCTATATGTCTAGGTGGAATATGTTGCCACTAGGTGGGATTTATAGTGATCTAGGATACCATATGCCCGATGCTTCACCGTGAAGATCCACTTGCATCCAACCATATATGCACTAGTAGGGGTAATGACTAAGGTTTAAGTGCCTCTAAGCTACAATGTTGCCATCTTTTCTTCCATAGCTAACTATCATTGGCTATCTTGTAGCGCTTCCTGATTTGTGCATGGAAGAGTAACAACCGGCAATCTCATCGCAAACTTTTCGTAGTCTTCCGAGAGATGATCAAGAGAGAGACAATAGAGAGGGTATGTGGCACATGTGCACCGGTGCTTCCAAAGTGTAGTGGGTCAAGTAAGATTCTTAGAGGTATTGTAAGATTCATCCTGTTGAATTGTAATATCTTTGGATCTGTTGCATCATCCTGTTGTCTAGTATCACCCTGCTTAATAAAAGCATGAATTGTGCCATTAATAGAAATCATTTGTACAATGTTTATCTGGGACGTGCTTGACGACAGGGAATGCACAAGAGCATGAGGGTTCTATAACTTTGGGTCTTCGTGAGCACATACTGGGTAAGTAGGGAACCTGAGTTCTAACACGATACTATAGTGTAGGCAGTTCTTTTCTTCGTTGCTGTTCAAATGATTTATCTTGATCTCATCAACACTCCATCTTCTCCATTCTCTCCTAACAGGGAACAGTTCTATATCGTCATTCATAATTGTGTTCAGTTGAAAGAACACTCAATTTGCTAATTGTTATTTTGGTGATTAGACGATCCCAAAACCAACGGTCACATTTTAAGGTATTTGAGCTAATCCTATGAAACAAAATGATTGAAACTTATATCCAGTTTGGGGGGGGGGGCTTGGCCTCCCTTGCTCTCGATCAAAACCCATCTACATTTCCAAATAAGGTAACATATATAATATACATATACGTTATTTAATAATCAAAATTTGCACGTTATATATAAAATCTCCTCAAATCTCAAACAATTCTATATATATATATATAATCGAAATGCAATAATTAACTATTAGCATTTACATGTTGTACATAACCGAATCTGATATATCCATATATGTCCACCATCATGTCGGTTTTGAATCTGATATATACATATATGTCCACCATGATGTCGGTTTTGAACCAGACACATATATGTACACATAATAATATTTATTTTTGTTTTCTTTGCATAGACATATATAGATATAGATACATTTTTCTCTTTTAAGGATCTGAAAACGAATATGGTTACATATTTTTATGGTGTATACATATATGGATATCTGTGTTTCCGAATCTATATGTATATATTGTATTGACATATTATCGATTTGTTTAGACCTATATCTAAATATGGTACATTGTTACACAAGGTATATTGCATTTTGCAATCACTTTCAAATGCGGAAAGAAAGATATATATATCTTTTATTCATTCATTTATTTTACAAGCTATATTAAAAGCCTACTCACTAGGGCTCTTTCTCTCACTTCCTCTATTAAATATTGAAGTCCTCGAAACAACATTTTAATAATGCTCCTTGGGTTTATACTTTGTAGGTCGATCCTCTTACTTCTCTTCGCATCTCGAAAGATGCAAAAGATATGTTATTAGCTTCTTCTTAGCATTTAAGATAATAGTTTGACAAATGGGAATATAGAATGCTAGTCAAAACCCTTAACGTTAGTCTTGTCTTTAGGCTACTAGATTATATTATAGTCTCTTGCAGTCTCTACCTGAACCTGACGGGACCTTTTATTTGACCCTACTACTCTAATTCATATGGTCCCCCCTTGCCTGTCTTCCTTTAGGCAGTCATGAATGTACCTTAGATAGACTATCAATAAGATATCATCTACGTGCGTCTGCGGGGGAAGAAGCAAAACGTAGACAAGCGCCAGAAGCAAACTAACTAATAGCACTAGGACAAGTCAACTGTTATTAGCATATTAATTTTATTTGTAGTTTATGCAATTTTTATTTACCAATTATTGGGTAATTTAAACTTTACAAAAAATTCCCCTAAATATAAATGTTAGTAGACATTTATTATAATTAAGATAATTTATATCCTTTGGTTACATAATTGTATCTGAATTATGATTATCGATTTCTATATCTATATCCATATTTTTTTAAAGAGTATTTGTATCCATATTTAAGGGTATGATTTGTGATTTTTAATATTCGCAAGATATTTGCTTATGTAACTTATCTAGATTTTAAAAGAGACAAGAATATGGTAACACCTATATCTATATATTATCAGACTCTTTGCAACTATATTTATATCTTTATCTATTTTGAAATAGATAGAGATACACATGCCAAAATATGTATGACATATATGATAAGGGATTAGTACATATATCTGTATTTGTTTGCATCAGTTTCTAAATCATTGTGTTATATTACTTATATGAAAATACTAAATCTAATGGTATTACTTAATATCACATTAATAAATGTGTGTTTCTTTGATATGCAGAGTTTCGTAAGGATCTTTTTGTCGATATGAAGTTTGATGTTTGTAGAGATTACTTGTTTGTAGACATTATTTATCTTGTTATTTTAGTTGTCAATATTTCTTGCGATTTCAATAATTCCGTAATTGATTGACACTAATACTTGGAAGGATTTTTTTTACAAAAAAAACACCCATGTAGACTTACAATTGAACCAGGGTATCTTAAAGTTAACCTGATGAGAACCGAGTCTTCCAGCTATATCATTGACCCACCTCCTTTCAGAAAAAAAACCCTCAACCTACCGAACTTATAAGAAATCTCAATAGTAAACAAGATATATACCGTACACTATGCTGGTCATATCCTTGTATCCAAGCTTATTTAATGTCTACAAGTGGGAAAGGTAACTTACAGTTGTGATAACTCTGAGTCGTAACATTATCCTTGGCTATCCGAACTCATTTGAGTGCCTAGAGATAACCTGCAAAAGGGGAATTCATACCTACTAAGTTGACTTTGATTAGATCATTTGAACTACAATCAATATTGAATACGTTATTTGTTCCGTGGGTCAGATTTAACAACCTGCGAATTGAAGATTGCATAAATAAACTAAGTTATCTAAATAACGAACTTCGAATTGTGTTCTATGTTGGGTATCTGACGTAGTTGAGATGCTCTCTCCATTCAAAGACACTTCTTTATCCATTTCCTCTATTAATGTTTTCAGAATTTATTGATGTTGGAAGTCTTTTTCCTTGAAAAGCTTGATGTTGATGTTAGAAGTTTGTATGCACTGGAGAATTTTTGTTCTGGATTTTGTTTTGGTTTTGGTTTGTAACAAGTTTAAACATATCCATCAAGTTTTCACGGATAGATGTAGGTAAGCGAAGATCAATACTTGGAGATGTTTTGATTATATTGTCATTTGTCGCACATAATGATTCTTCTCGTTAACATTCCTACATTTGAAATTCACAGACAAGTATACATTTTTTGAAATCAGATCTTGTTTATTATGTTTGCCTCCTTTGATGATATGTAGGTTTCTAGGTCATTGGGAGATTTTTATTTAAAGAAGGCTGAATTTAACAGAGAACCATTATACCCGAGATTTCGCATCCGCGAATCATTTAGAAGACCGATTTTGAGTGCAGAACCATCAATGCTCATCCATAATTTGCTGCCACAAGATGAATTCCTTATATTTGCCTCAGATGGGCTCTGGGAACATCTTAGCAACCAGGAAGCTGTTGATATTGTTCAAAATCATCCACGGAGCGTAAGCTATCTATTTAAACACTTATTTTTCTGTGTTTCGTACTTAATGCCTCATGATAATTTTTGACGATGCTTGGTGAAGGTAATGTGTGAAATATAAAATGTGCCCAGAAGGGAAAATAATATGTCTATTTATTAAAAATGGTCACAAATCATGATGACTTGATGTTGTTTTCTAGCATGCCAAAAAGGCAAAGCTTTCTACTATAGCAACTCCTTGGTGGCTAAAATAGTTCAACTTTTGGTTTTTTGGTGGGTGAGAGTTGGTTATTTAGATTATCTTTTGAGGGGTAGGAGTTGGTCTGAGATGCAGGGCACTTGGGAAAAAAACTGCAGCATATTTTTTCCTGTGATATTGCATCAACTATATCTCGATGCATATGTATCCCAATCAAATTTAGTAGGGATTGTTTCACTAAGAACATTTGAAGTGTCTTTCACAAAGTTTGACCTTATAGAAAGATTTGACGTAGAAAATTTATTCTCATTAGAGACACAATTGTATAATCTAGTACTTTTGGGTTGAACTATGAATATATGGTCATCAATCAAGAGAGGGCACATGGGGCTGGTTTTTGGAACCACATGAGGGACCGAAGAAGGCGAGAGAAAGGGAAAGACCTTGTGGTGGAAGGTAGTCCTGAACATAAGGTGGACAACCCTGATGAGGGACGGTGGCTTTGGCCCATGCATCGACAATGAATATCATCTGGCATGGATCACTATAGGATGATCATCACTTCTGGTGCTTCCGTTGCATATGGAGGGTCATCTCGCACGTCAGTGCGACAAGGAGGCTATATGCTTCAATTGTCACCTGCTTAAACATCAGAGGATGGATTGCTGGTCAAAGGTATTTCGGGAGCTGAAACCCGTCAGTGACCCCTTGAAGCGTGTCCTCTTGGCTTAAGGGTCGAAAGAGGAATTGGAGGCGATTATGTCCGTCCCTAAGGATGGCAAGAGCAAGCGATCGAATTGAGGATAACATCTGGCTAGAGCATTTGTTGCACATCATGGGTATTGTAGAAGAGTAAATTTCTTCATTCATTGATGCGATGAAGGCATCTTTTCCACAATGGTGAGGTGGCAAAAACCTTCCTCTAAGACAGGGCTAGGGTTTTGGGACCTAGATGGCTTATTTTTTATCAGAGGGTTACCACTATGATATTTAGGCTTGGAGGTGGTTGTGGAGGCATTAACATCCATCGACATGAGAAACATTGCGATGTGGGTTGAAGCCGGGGAGGTGTTAGAGGTACGACTGGCAATGAAGGGGAACTATGATTGGTTCCACAGCTTCCCCTATCAGTAATTTATCAAGTGAGACGATCATCTTTCTTGTTAGGACTCGAATCATATGTCGATGATAGAGAAGTTATTCGACCACCAACGACGACGGTGGTGCTGCGGTGTGGAGGCAACAACTCTAGACTCGTGCGATTGATGGGAAAGATCACACGAATCTTGGGGGAGTACAGTTATGATGGAGGAGGATTCTGCTGGGGATGATGAGCGACATCCGCCCTTAAAATTTGGGGCTTTATTAAAAGATATTTGATGAATTACAAAAAAGGGCCCAACTATGCATTGATTCCCAATTAGGAGCCTCATTTTTAAATGTGACAAAAGATGTATTGAACTTTCAACTTTACGGTTTAACGTCGACATAAAGGGGTTGTGGTCCTCGTGGAAGATTACTAAGGCATATAATTGAGAAAACTTAAGATCGGGATCCGCTTTGTTACATTTGAAAAATGAAGTCCCTAATTGAGAATAGACGTTGGGGGGTTTTTTATAATTTATCCAAGATATTTTGACTCGACATTCAAGACCCACAATAGATAAGGGAAGTGTTGGCCTTGTTATGACCTTAGTAATGGAGGACTCGATTACTCCATTGGATTCAAGTGCTTTTCAAATTGTCAAGTCGAACAGAGGCCCTAGTTGGTGGCTCTTCTATGCAAAGATGATATTCGCCTTGTTGTAGTGTCAACAACAAGTCTTCTTTAATGATCTCCAAGCATGATGGCTCATTCATTTTGCGCTCTGGAGCACATCAACTTTCTGGAGGCACTTCTGTTGAAGTGTTAATGACAACAAGAAATGTATAGTCCTTTAGCGACAATGTTGGTAGGATATCTTGGGGTAAACAATGATATGTGAAGGTCACGTCTAAGGCGTTGGTGAAATTATGCTCTAGCATGCTTTTGGGGGGGGGGGGGGTCTCTTGGTTGTAAGCCCCATTCGAAGTTCCTTCTCATCTTCTCATGCAAAAGGAGAGGGTCAGATGATAGAGGATGCCTGGAGCAGGAGTTGGAGGACAAGCTCGGAGCATCACGACCAAGAAATGCTTTGGAGGCAGTAGACAAGAATGTTGGGGCAGATAATATTTAGGTCACGTTTGTTTCAAAGGAATGGGTAGAAAAGGATGGGGAAAACATTCATGAAGGCATTGTTAAGTGTTTGAGGGTTAAAACTTCTCGGTATGAGACCATCAGTTGGTTAATGAAGATAGTTAGTTGGAACTTAAAGGCCTGGGCGATCACAAGAAGAGAAACACGGTTAGGATACTTCTTAGGACGTGGTAGGTAGATATGGCATGCATACATGAGATGGTGATTGATATATGAGAGACAATACATAGGTTGAAATCTAGTCCCCATTTGATAGAGATTTTAGCATTAGGCATGATGGGGAGCATGTGAGGATAGTGCTGGCATGTAACAGTAACAAGTTCTAATTGGTGGAGGAGATTGTGGGATTTAGATCAATGGAAACCATTTTGGACCGTAAAACGGATGAGGATAGGCTGATGTTCCCTTTGGTATACAACCCAACTAGGGGGCCTTGGTGTGAGGAGTTGTGGGTTGATATGTGCAAGGCTCGAGCTACTTTTCCAACCCTATTATGGCTTATATGAGGTGACTTTAATGTCAGGAATTTTGTCTCAGATCGTCCAAGGAGAGACGGTATAAGACCCGATTCAGAAGCTTTCTTCTCTTTGGTGGTGGAGTTATCACTGGAGGCGTTGGATGCCTATGTATATGTGATAGTGCATCTAGATCTACCTGGATTAATTCCTTGTGTCTGTTGGCTTCATCAAACTCTTTCCTTTGACATCATGTTCCATCTGTCTATCGAGGTTCTGTTTGGATCAAACACCTATCTACTAGGGCTATGGAGAGGAGGCACACTCCTATTCTATCTTCGGGTTTTAGAAATCATAACTAATGGAGGACGTTGTTAGGGAGATGGTAGCCAGTTCTTGGTCATCGTTTCAAGTGGATGGTCGACTGTAAGGAGGGCGATGGTAGAGCTTGATGAGCTACCGAAGATTCTTATGGCATATATGGGCGAGATCTCTCAAAAGCGAGAGGAACAACGTACCATGGCACTAGATGAGGTCACTGAGGCTTCTTGTGCTAGATTGGTTTGATGGGCGCACTGATGTAAAAATCAACTGACTAGGCTGACTAATCGGCACGACTAGTCCAATCAGGGGTAGTTGACTTGATTAGGCCTAGTCGGCCAATAGTCACCCCCTCCCCCAACTAATCAGTCCAATTAGTCGGTCGATTTTTACATGAGCTTTTTTTTTCATTTTTCTGCTATTCACGATGACTCATATTTTTCTTGATTTTTTTATCTTAGTTTTTTTATTTTTTTAAGGTTGCAGAAGTCATCCATGCATGACTTAAACCATTTATAATCAGTCATTTAAAAAAAACATCGTTGTCATGTTGTATATTTAGTTTATGTTATAAATGGAACTGCATACCAAAATGGTGGCACACAAGGGACATCGAATGGTTAGGATTCAATGCATATCGGTAGTTTATACTATTCAGTTTTGTATTGTTGTTAATGTTATTGCTTACTATAGACATCTACGTAGGGCTGATTTATTTTTGTATGCTATTCATTCATTGCTAATGCAATTTGTTAGTATATTTATGATGTTCATTTTTATTAATGTTAATTTTTTTAATAGTGTAATATTCTTGTTATGTTTTTATAAATGTGTTATAGTATTGAAAATGTTTAAATCTATGGAAATATATAAAAATGTACGCATAAAAATATTTATATTTAAAAAAATTAAAAAAAGTTAAATTTGATTAAAGGCTGATTAAATCTGAGTAATCATCTGACTGCCGATCAATCCTTAGTTAGTGACCCCACCAACTGAGTGGCGACTATCGACTTTTGCAACCTTAGCTAGGTGTAGCATCATGAAGTAAACAAGTTTCTTATTTTTCATGTTTTTTAAATGGTACCCTCTTGGTATATGGATAGGGTTTGGGGGGGGGGGACATCCCCTGTCCTATCTTTTGGGATGTACCTCTAATTTCTAGCTTGACTTGGCACTCTTCTTTTTAGAACTCCTCAGAGGAGCACTCTGCTTTTATTTTGATGAATGAAATGCTAAAATCATTTCTAAAAAAAGATGAGGTTACTCGTCCCAATGACATTGAGGATAAATGAGATCTTTCTGAAGAGGAGTTGCATTCCGGATGAGCACATCCGAATATCATCCTCGAAGAGGATAAGAAAAGAGAGGTGATATGGATGCATTGATATATAGGAAACCCCTCATCTTCAACAAAATCATTTCATTCCATCCCGTTGATTCTTTTTCACAAATATTATGATAAAATTGATTAGTTGAGAAACATATAAAAAATTAACGAAAATAACATTGATGATGTGTAGACGGTGGGTTGTGGGGGCGGGTTGTGGGGGATGAATGAGTAAGATAAGGTTGGATTATAAGGAGTAGAAGATAGAAAACTATAGTTCTTGGTTGTAGATGTAGGGTAAAATTCTACAGTCGAACTTGTAAACTATCGTGGATGTACTAATATGTCGATGACATGATTGAAATGGAATGCATGCTAAGTTTTGAGCTCTAAAAGTATTCTTCCTATATTTACAATTTGATCGTATTATTCCATGAATTTTTGCACGTAAGACTTTTTAAATGCAAGATATAAATATATACCTAAATATTATATTATAACTTGTACAAATATTATATACACCATGCATTTTACGTATATACATGAACTTTTACCCGGTGGTTGTCATTGGTGGGGTGGAAGAAGTTGGTGCTTAGGGAGGAGGATTGTGAACTATGGATATGAAGTTTGGAGGTGATGAATAATGCCCTTTTGGCTAAGTGGGTAGCCAAAATTTGGGGAGGGTCTGATCTTTTCTGTAGGACGCTGCGATCAATTTATGGTGTTTCTTGGGAGCCTTCTTCATAGGTTATTGCTATTACTAGGCCAACTTTTGGAAGGGAAAGTGCCTGATGCTTCCCTCGGATGATTTCACTCTTGCAATTAGATCGGGGCGATGGTCATGGTTTTTTATTATGGACTGATGATTAGTAGATCAAGGGCCATTGTGCATTTGTTTCCCCCATTTGTTCCCTTAGGCAACTTTTGCAGGAACCTCTGTGAGGGGTTGCTGGGAGGTCGGGAGATGTCTCCCTTTGTCCCGTTATGAACTTTCTGACCAATGATTTGTAGAGTTTTTACATCTTCTGGAGGTATTGCTAGAGTATGAGAGTTTTCATGACATTGTTAACCGCTGGTCCCAGGCTGATGGACATTTTACTGTTAGGATGGCCTACATGGCCTTCTATCTGACTATGGTTTTTGATCCAACGATCGCGTCGGACAAGTTTACAGAAACTTGGAGGTAGAAGGCCCCTTTATGGGGAGGATCTTTATCTGATTGCCAAGAAGGGATCACCTTTTGATTGATGAGCGGAGAGCCAAGTTCTTCTCGGAGATGGCAACATGTGCCATTGATGTCTTGCAACTAATGAGGATGTCGAGCACCTTCTTTGGTTGCTCAGTTGCAAGATGTAAGCGACATCACACGTCGAGCTAGAGTTAACTGCTGATTGAGTTGGTTTTTGGGACTTGATGGACGAGTTGGGGAATGGGAGTTGTCATAACATGGTTTAGGAGGTGCCAATTTTTTGGTCCATGTGGCTGCACAGAATGATATTATTTTCCTGGGAGAGAGAACATATATGGAAAATGTTACAAAGCAAGCAAAAAGTCTAAAGACCTTTTGGTATTTGTCATTATTTTTGATATATAGTGTGAATATATGTAAACTTGGGGGTAGACATCTCCTCAATGTCACACCCTCTTTTTCCTAGGAAAAAATATATACACTATATCTGCATAGTTAGATATTCTAACAAATATCCATAAAAGTTTCAATATCTACATTCATCCACTAAAAATTATAAAACAACATTCATATATGTATCCATATTCATATGTTGAAACTTTCGAAAGAATACTCTTCATTTATATCCATAACCATCAAAATCTAAAATTGCACATCCATATCTAAAAATTACAATTTTTCTTAAAAAAGAAAATAAGAAAGATTTCTGACTAAATGCAATTTTAATGCTTTGAGTTCTTGTATGTTATTGGCCGTGCTATGTACATCTTATTTATAAGGTGGATGAGAGGGTTGCCAACTCTATTCACCATATATTAAAGAGGATTAACATAAGAGTTTGACAACTTCTAACCACCATGTTATTCTTGTGATGGCACGTATATAAGAGAGTAAGCGAAGGTCTCATCAATTGTATATCACCCCAAACATAGTACCACATCTAGTAATCACAATGTATGACAGTAACTTATAAGTAGTGTGGGCTACTACTAAACAAATTGAGCTTAAGCATTTCAGGCTGTGGTCAAGGGCTCCAGTTGGGCCCAAGCCCAACATGTTGTCTAGGCCAATAATTTCTGATAGCGGACTGGGTTCTCGGGTCTGGGACATTACATATGGTATCAGAGCAAATTCCCTCTAATTGTGGAAATGACTGCCCAAGAGGTGGAACCACACCTACCATAAAGTTAGAAAGAAAGGGTTACCTTAGAGGTGAAGCTAGTATTGTTATCGGGAATAGGTCATGTGCCATTACGCAACGAGGACATTGTGAATATAAATAGTGGTGATTGTAGCACCCCAAACATAGTACCATATCTAATAATCACAAAATGTAGTAAAAGCTTATAAGTAGTGGGGGCTACTACTAGTCAACCTGGGCCTGAGCATTTTGGGATGTGGTCAAGTGCTCCAGTTGGGTCCAAGCACAAAACGTTTTCTAGGCTAGTGATCATCGATAGCAGATTGGGTTCTCTAGATCGGGACATTACAAATTGTCTATGAAAATGCAGGAACCTAAACTTGTTTGGGTCAAGAAGAATAAGTGCTTTTAAATCAAGGATGAGTGGTGTTGGTTCAATAATTTGTTTTGTTACAAGAAAAAATCAAAGGAAAGGTTCGGGAATGAGGTGTATATATGCACTTGGACATGTCACCAACTAGTGAATAAGCGATATGGAGAGGTATATACGATTGTATATGATTTTCTAATTTTTAATTTATAAATAAATGATATGAAGAGGTATATACGATTGTATATGATTTTCTAATTTTTAATTTCTGTAAACGAGCTATGCTAACCTGTTCGATCACATCCTGCTAGTGCTAGTTGGATCCAGATGCTCCGGTTCTTGTTGTTGCTTTTGGTTACAAGGAACTTCCTTTTCTAGACTAGGACAGAATTAACTCCCAGACAAATCAGTTTCTTATGGACTCTTCCATATCGATCATTTAATTCTTATATTGCAGGGATGCGCCAGGAGACTTGTCAAGGCTGCACTTCAGTCCGCAGCTAAGAAGAGAGAAATGAGGTACTCAGATCTGAAGAAGATCGACCGTGGGGTTCGTCGCCATTTCCATGATGACATCACTGTCATCGTTGTTTTCCTAGATTGGGACCTTGTCAATGGAGATATTACGAACAAGGGTCCACCCCTCTCACTGAGAGGAGGTGGAATCAATATACCCTCAAACTCTCTAGCCCCTTGCTCTACGCCGCTTGAGCTCAGCCGCTGAAGATTCGATATGAAGACGAATAAAGCCAATTGGCCTCGACTAGTCCATTTCTTCCTCGGTCTGATTCCAAGAAGCGATTAAGATTTTCTGCATCCCACTTGTGACATGCTGAAAAAAAATCGGTAAAAAAGGGTGAGGGTACTAGGTTGCATTTGTTGCTTTCTTGTAGGCGACACTTATTTCTCGATATGCTTATTTATCTTTCATCGTGTGTCGTAGGCTCTGTAAATTTATGAAATGCTGTCTGTATATTTTTCTTCACTTCGCGGTTCCTATCAGGAGGATACCATCATTATGCATTTTTTCCGTAAGGGTAAATATCTGGTAGTTGTTTATGAAACCAACTGTTTACCTTTTCGATGCGACCACTAGGACGAACCTTTGAAACATAGTTTCATTACTGTATCATGCAGAATTAATACTGGAAACTTATGTCCATGATTTTGATATGATGTATGGCCTAGCATGCATATTTGAAGGTTTTCTTTCATTTGTCCCTCCCATACCCAGATAATTAATGTATATCTATATTGTATATAATAATTGTGCAACATGAATTTGATATGTGGGGATGCATACGAGCAAATGCATGCACCACAGGATGGCTTGTTTTGGCAATGATAATTTGACAGCATCCAAGTATTAAATGTGATGGCCATGGATATTTAATAATTTGGAAATATAGGAGACTGGTTTAAATGTTGGAGAAAGGACAGTGCAACCACCTGACCACATATACTTGATACTTTTTTGGAGTGGTCACATACTTGATACTTGTACATATACATGTCTAAGGAAAAGAAGATGGCATGATGGATATTAAAGCAAAAGGGAAGTTGTCTATATACCAAAATGGTACCCAACAACTTATAGTAGGATTTCATACCTACTCTAAATTTTAGGCATGATTTGAAAATTTATAGCAATGTTCGAGATCTTCTAGATTTATGGTTAGATCTTGCAAAAATTATGGCTGATTTTTGGAAATGTTTTAATATTATTGTGAGTTTCAAAAAAAATATTGCTGGTTCAAATCATGTTAACATTTGATATTTTTACACTTTTGCCCTTATGAGTCTCGTAGTTATACTTTTGCCGTGCCTTTTTTGCAATAACACATGCTCGACCTCAACCTCCTCCTTCATGCTTCTCTCTTCATCCTTTGCTTATCGCTAAACGTGTAAACAAATCAAACTTGAGTGAACCTACATTTTTTAGGTTAGGTTCGTTTATTTAATCTAGCATAAACTTGTGTTCAGGTTTGATTCATTTATTTTCAAACAGAGTCTGAATTGGGCCTCTTTTTAATCGAATCGAAGCTAAGCGAATATCGAACTTGAGAATTCTCTAATAAGAGGAAGTGAAAAGAAAAGAAATGAAAATACATACATATATATATATATGTCTATAATTAGAATAAACATTCATTCGGTTATTTCTTTATCTAACTCTTCTTCATCTTTTGAAAAAATTAGACTAATAAGAATTCATCTCTTTGAAAAGTATAAATATTATATATTTTTTATATCGATCTAGATGAGGATAAGGAGTAATGTGGAGATATGTGATAAATAAGGTTTATACTTGTTCTGTTGATTTGAGGATAAAGAAGAGAAAAGTACTAGACACATAGACGATGGATGTTGTAACCACGATGTGACTATTTATTTTGAGATAATTTATACCGAGATAAAACCAACTTATCTCGTAAATATTCAGTTATCTCTAGACAAAATTCATTTATCTTGAGATAAAATCTACTCATCTCAAAATAAGGTCCACTTATGCGGATAAGGATTTATAAATATGTGTGTATACACATATTTGCATGTGTTTATTGAGCTTTTAATGAATCGAACCTGAGCGAACCTATGATTTTTAGGTTCGGTTCGTTTATTTAATCGAGCCTAAACTTATGCTCATGTTCGGTCCGTTTATTTCCGAACCGAATCTGAATCGAACTTTTAACGACTCGAATCTGAACGAACATCTTGAGAATTTTCTAACACTTCTACTTATCGCCCTTTGCCAACCACCTCCATTTTTCCAACTCTGACCTGTCTTCTCCCCACCCCCATATGTGTCCTTAGCCTAATGCCCTCTGCTGGGCCTCCTCTTCTCCCCGACCCCCTCTCCAACACGCTCGCCCTTCCACCTCTCCCCTGACCTCCTTTATCGCCTAGTCGTGACCTCATCCACCCAACACTCTCTGCCCAATGCCCTCCACCTTCTATGCCCCCAATTCTTATCCAGTGGCGAGGAATGAGGAACCAACGAGGGGCAACCAATGGCGAGTTGGCAGTAGCGGAGATCATCTTCGAGCACGTTGATGTTGTCTCTTCACAGGAATGGATTCTTGCTACCTTGCCCCATTGCCAAGTGAAGTTGGCTGAAGTTTCCTCAACCAGACCTTGGTCTGAAGTTACAGACGGTTAAACTGAGGGAAGTGCACAACTGTTGCGATGCAAGAAGGAAGGGCCACAAGTATTATTAAAAAAAATGCAGGGGTCATAATTGTAACTGCAAACTCAGAAGAGCGCAAGTGCAAAAATTCCTGTAAGATTATTTGGTTCTATGAAAATTTTAATAATTAATTATCTTGTCATGAATTTACAGCAGTTTCAAAACCATAACTTTACCAGACCGTGGCTCCCATAATAATTATTATCAATTTTGCAAAAAAAAACAATATATAATGTTTGCGAGGCAAGTGAATGTACATTTAGCCTCATAATATAATTACAAAAAGTTATCAAATAAGAGTACGAGATGTAAGAGTTAGCAAGTTTGCACACGGATAATTTTGTTTCCATTGGTTTCGAAAAGTTGTGATTAGCGAGTATCAGATTTCTTTATCATAGTAAACTTGCAGAAGCCACACTCTACTCTTGTTATCAGACGTCCTTTGCTTGATAAACTAAGATTTGATTTATTTTAGTTATGGAGTCGAAATCAAGTTTGACAAGATGGACATTGACAGCTACATTAAATATCCAGATAATCTAAATTGTCCCTCTTGGTCACGCGTGACTCGAATTATCGTTTTCATTTGGCTGTTGTAGATGATTTGGATAAGTGGTCGGCCTTTGTTTTATTATTTAAATAAAGATTGTCTTGCCACGACATCTCTTTCTAAAAACATATATATTTTTTATATAAATAAAGTGCAAAGCACGAACTATTTGGTAAAGATATTACATAATAAAAATCATGACCACATCCATTTGATTTCTGCGTGCACGTGGTTACTTATAATCGTCATCATAAACGACAAGGGTACACTCGGTGCTTAATTTTTTATTTTTAGGATTTTTACACTGGTACCCTCTGAGATTTTTCAATAACTTTTATCCCTTCAGCTCTTTGCAACTATATCTATGCTCTTGCATTTTTACAAAACTCAAAATATTTTCTTTCTATTATTACTCGTTTACCACTATATTACATAAAAAGCAATACTGTCAATATTATAAGAATAAGGGGATATAAGTGTAATTAAAATTTTTGTCCAAGGCCAAAGTGAGACCGAAATTTAATAGGTGTCAGTGCGGCCTTCCTCTTTAACAGATACTAACCCCTGTAGAAAGAAAAAGCAACGCAAACCAAAGAGGTTGGTGGTCTTATTTGGGTGAAAGGAGTGAATGGTGGCGCGGACATGGCTCTCCAACGACTGGCAGTGGTGGGAGAGCGAGGGCCTTGCTCTTTGCAAAAGTAAGGTGAACGGAGGTGCATCAGGTGATCAGAGAGCGGCGAGGGAGAGGGTGGAGGTGCAAGAAGAGTCGGAGCATGACGCTGGTGGTCGGGAAGAAGCGGCGTAGCCGAGGCTCCGACGACCAAGATGTTTTTGGGATTTTGCACAAGATAGACGAGATTTAATGTTATAAAAGAACTACACTATGCTACCGTTCTCTAAGGAATTCAAACGAGAAAAGAAGGGGATAAGAAGCTCACTGGGGGCCCGTCGGAAGCACGCTCCAGTGAAGCAGCTCCGACGAACTTGGACCGTCCTCGATTCGATGCCACACACCAAGAAAAGGTCCACAATGTCCGACTGCTGTCACCAGGAAGTCGGGGGAAACTTAGATCTAGGGTAAAATGGCGGAAGAGGGATCAAATTTCAAATGGAAGATCAGATGCGTTTTTTATATACATTGACGAGCATGCTCCAAAATCGGCGAAGATTGAGCAAATCGACGATGCAATCCCCGATGTAAACATAGGGTGTGTAAGACCAATGGATGAGGAGCAAAAGTCGTGAAGAGGTCATCGTGAAATGATGTAAGGAGATCCTCGAAAAAATAAAGAAAAAAAGGAGAAAATCAATGTCTGACAAGAGGCAGAGGGCGGGTTAGAGAGTTTCCCGGTGGTCAACTCTGGGATGCTCTTGGTTGGTCCACGTGGACCAACCAGGAAAAAGTCTTGGAAAATAATTATAAATTCATTTAAAAATAATAAACGATTTTATTGATTTTAGGTTATAAAAAATTATTATTTTATAAAATATTTTATTATGATTTTTATTTATTTTTTCGATGTCTGGAATTACAAGCTACTTTTTGAGGGCTATATATAGGTATATTCATATATATATGTATGTATATATATATTAATTTTTATTTTTATTTTGTATTTTAAATTTTTTTTAATTTTTTTAATTTAATTTATTATTTTATAAGTTTATAACTTGTTTTTATATACTTAAAATATTTTTATTTTATTTTTCTGAAGTACTTTTTACACTTAAATAAATAAATGTATAATCCATATCGGTATACTTATTGGTAATTCATATATGTATTTTATACATGTATTTTATTTTAATGTCTTCTTTATGTTTTTCTTCCTATTTTAATATGCACATAAATTATAAATAATATTTACAAAATTATAAAAATATAAAAGTATAAAAATAATGAATAAGAAATAAAATGAATATTTCAATTGGAACAAGTATACAATAGGGATCCAAAACCTAACTTTTAAACTGTAACTCCAAAAAATATGAAACCACATTCATTAAATAGCTTATTAAAAGTTATACATAATTAAAGATGATTTTGATATATTTTGATTTTTATTTGAGAGATATGGGTTTGAGAAGTTGGGATTTTGGAATTTTATTAAGAGTATATCTTTATATTTGTATATTATTTTTGTATGAAATCAATTTTGTATTTTTCTATATTTAATTATCTACAACTTTCATCGACAAATTTTTTATTTGATGTATAAAAAGTAGAACTAAAAATAGGTCCCAAATATGAATAAAACTGAATTACATAAAAGGAATTTTATTGGTTTTTGACCCTTATCTCCCTCTACTTTATTCCTTACCGACCTAGTCATCGAGATGCCTAGGTTTCGGGGTTTTGGATAATAAAATATTTTCAATATTTTATTCTTTTTCTTTTCTTATTTATTCTATAATTTTGACATTAAAAACCGTATTTATACACTATTTACACCATGATACATGAATGATAAAATGCATGAATTAAGCCTCTTTACACATATTTACTAGGGTTTTAAGGTCAAAATGATAGAATAAAGATGATGAAATAGAGATTCATCACTTGACCAACAAGGAATATAGTAAGGGTAGATAGGGCAGAAGAAATGTACAGAAAATACACATAAATCCCTAATTTAGTTTTGCCCAATAATTACATTTTGAGAACCATTTTATTTTATTTTTTTACACCTCAAACTAATAAACACTCATTATGAATATTATATATAAAAATATGAACAAAAATATAAAATTAAACTTCGCTAAAAAATAATGCATGATGTGCACATGACACACAAAATAAAAGTCGCATAAAAAATTTTGCAGACATGTATCTTCTCCATATAGATTCAAAATTTATCAAACTCACCTTTATTTTTCATAAAATTAAATAATATATTTAATTAAAGTAGTTTTAATTCAAGTTGGTGTTAATAATGCAAAAATTAGGTTTTGAACCCCCATTTTGCACTATACCTGTATATAATATTCGACATATTTATTCATTATATTTTCACCTTTTTCTATTTTATAAAATTGTAAATATTATTTAATTACACATACATAAATAAAAGAAAAATAAAACCATTACAAAAAGAAAATAAATAATGTATTCCAATACATAGATAAAGTATGCCTTTGTATTACCTACCAGTGAGTAGCCCGTGCTTTGCATGGAAGTATGACCTTATACGACATGAAAAATGTCTTTTCATCTTAATTCAAAGAAATAGCAGCAACACAAAAGATGCGAAGTTGGGTAATAACGTCCCTATTTATGTAGTTAAAAGGAAAAAATAGCATGATATTGCTCCTTCCAAGACAGTGTCCGCTAAAAAATATCTCGTATGTTCATCTGCTTATTTGTGACAATTCGGTGAAAATATATGTAGGGAAGATGAAAAGCGAGAAAATATTACGAAGAGATGTAGTAGTGAACTAAAACATAGTAATCGTACATGACATAATTACCAATAATTTACGATGGTGAAAACCTAATAATACATTACCATGGAATATTAATCATTTATATGTTGAGTATATAAAAACCAAGGGTACAACAACATTAAATGTCCATTAGCTTTGATTTAATAGCATATCTGTGATTTACCCATGCTTTAAACAGATAAAATTATCAACACAATCAAGTTACCTCAAAAATTTTTTATCTATTATATCGATATTTCTCAAAATATGTATTAGTAATCCCTATAACTTGATAACTTTATCAAAATAGGTATTGTTGTTTAATTTTTTAAAATATTTATTATTAATTTTATAATTATTTTATTTTGATTTTATTACCAATATTTTGAAATGATCGATACATAGTTTGATTTATAACTTTGATATAAAGTATAATTGTATATGTGTATTTTAAATTATTAAATCATAAAAAAAGTATATGACATAACTTATCCCTGTGAATAGAGATGTAAACGGATAAGGATATATCCGTATCTGATACATTACCGTATCCATTTTATACAGATTTTTACATATGTGTCTGTATTCATTTTAAAAAATATATCTGTATGCGATAACGTGTACAACTACCAAAAGAAGGTGAAGAAAATACGCTATACGTGTTGTATTCAATTTAAATTTAGATTATGTGGGACTGGGATACAAAATCTTTACAATACCAATGACGCCTACGAACTCTTATACATCTGCTTCCAATCCGAGCTTCAATTCATGATAATCTGACTCCCATTTGAATTATATGATATATTGTTAGTTGGCGTATATTAACTCTATGATGTAAATAATCAAAGAAAAAGGGTTGGGACCACATCAGGAAGTAATATGCCAAGGCCACTGGCACTGCCACAATCATGCTGATGAAAATCCTCGAATAAAGAGAAATGAGATTATTTACATCTCTACTTTGGTTCAAAGAATAAATACTCTTATGAATATGTTAACAAAAAATCGAAATTTCCATTGAAAACAAATGAATGACATTATAAATAGACATAGATCATTATGTTTTCCATCTTTGGAGTTAAGTGCCCAGGTCGAGGTGAGCCTTATTCAGAGGATGCAATAGCCTGGATGAGAAAGAAGATACTCCAAAGGGATGTGGATGTATGTCCTTCTTCTGCAATCCTTAATGAAGCTTATAGTCCATTCAATCTTAAATTTGGTGGACATCTTGTTCTTTCAGGTCGATGTGGAAATAATGGATAGTACTGGGACATTCCTTGGATCTATATGGGAATCTAAGACTTATGTTGCCATTACTCTATTAGAACTTGGAGTTGCCGGGTTCCAGGCCACCTCTGGTGCAGGCAGAATCTCAGACGTCCACCTTCATTTGCAGGTTGAGGGAAGAGCAAAGAAACAAAGCTGAAAGTAAGTGGCTCATGAATCTTGCAGATGATAATGTCCTCATCTGCCTCAAAACAATGTTCTCTTTTTTCCGCTCTAGTAGATATGGGAGAACTGTTGGAGCAACGGAAAATTGGTGGTGTATAAGAAGTAAATTAGAAGGAAAGGATATGGATCAATGCACAAGATAGATAAGAACTCAAGAACTTCTTTTCTTTAAAAACTTGAACTTGCATACAAGTCTTAGATTTTACAAGAAGAGGACTTACAATGCTTACAATAAAGGAAGAGAGACTTGCAACACTTGGAAGGAGGAGGACACTTGAAAGACTCTTTGTGTTGGTAGAGGATTTCTTCTTTTTGTTGTGTGAAATGATGACCTCTTGGGTGGTATTTATAAGCTAATCAAGAGGATGGAGATATTTTGGAAGAGGGATCTAGACTCCTCTTACATGCTTATCCTTTAAGTAGAAATATCTAGATATTTTGGTGAGGGGTAGAGACATATCTAGATATTTTCTCCACCTCTCTCTTTTCTAGAATCTTCTTCCAAATACATATCTTCATGAAGCTTCTTCATATGTTGATGGAAGATATAAGCCCACCTATCTTCATATGAGTTGAACATTGTAGGCCCATGTGTAAAAGGGCCCATTACAATAATACTTAATGAGTTAATTACAAATTACACTTTCAACAAGAACTTTGTTAAAGAACAGGAGTCAACCAATGGCTATGGAACTGGCAACAAAAAGAAGAAGGTTTTAAAGGTACACAACTACCCCCTTGTGATGTGATATATGAACTTGAATACATCCATGTTATATAGTGTTCCTCACCAGATTAATGACCAATCCGGTGCAATCAAGTGCACTGGTAGGCGAGGTTAAGGAAGTGCTTGAACTGGCAGGAACAAAGGATGAGTGGGGGTTCCTGTCAACCGAGGAGACAGGGGAGTATATAGATGGGGTGCAACGGAGGGGGATGAGGGGAT
The DNA here is from genome assembly GCA_037367405.1 of Ottelia alismoides. Taxonomy (NCBI): domain Eukaryota; kingdom Viridiplantae; phylum Streptophyta; class Magnoliopsida; order Alismatales; family Hydrocharitaceae; genus Ottelia; species Ottelia alismoides. The sequence continues at coordinate 227,770 of JAZKJV010004901.1, read as the reverse complement.
GAAGCGGCGACAAAGGGGGAGACGGTTGGGCCATGACATCGAAGAAATCATTTGATGTTAGAAAGAAGTAATTTGAGGGCAAAATCAGAATTGGCATGTAAAAAATTAATGGAGTCGGTGGCAAGAACCTCTCCTTAGTGCTTATAATATAACTAGTGTAGAGCCCGTGCGTTGCATCGGGAATTTATATACTTTATGGACAATTAAAATATATCGTGATGGGCCAGAAACATCATCAACAGGAAGATGTGCATATCTGTATCTTATATTATCAATTTAAATTTGACAACTCAAAGTGCGAAGATAAATATTACATGCAAGTTCATTGTATTTGTCAAAATTAAAGGGTCTGGTTTAAATTGTATATTTACTTTGTAAGATAATTCTTGTGTTAGTCTTATGTAAAGGATGAGTAATTCAAAAGTAGATCTAAAAAGATGTCATGTATTTTTGTCATATTACTTGCATTTTTAGGAGTCCCTTCCCTTTTAGAAGGCTTGTCTTATACAATCAACTTCCTCCCATCAAAGCACAAAGAATTATAGATATATATATCAAAACATTTCGTAAAAATTTCTCTCTCAAAGAAGAGAACAACAATAAATGCTACTCGGAGAGAAATTCCGATTAAATACATCTTACAACAAAAGATTCCGTTCAAGAAAAATACAATGAGGAGAAAATGCATGTAAAAATAGTTTTTTTAGGACAGTTTCCGATGTGTTAAGGGACCTACAGGACAAATACGTCAGCATTGACAGATACTAAATCGAAGTCATTCTATTTTGCATATGAAGTTGGCGGGTTCACATTAAAATATTTAGGAATGCCATAACTTAGAGCCAATAGGAATAACACTATAGTGACACAAAAAATAATTTATCTGAACAAATAAAAAGATAAAGGTAAGTAGATCCAAAGAAACTGTTACAAACTTATACATTATTAGTGGAAATCAATAGGTATATATATATATGTATTCAATATATCGTATTTATAATTTTGACATGTGAAATGGAATACAACAAAAATGTGTAAAAAGTATACAGATAAAAGGAATCCACTTTAAAAATACCTAATTGTGGAAAGCTTATCATTCTTTTTCAAGGGTGAGAACCTACACTGGAAGAGAGATCGAGTTTTTTTAACAATGGGTAATAGCTTATAGAAAAATTTATATTCTAATAATGTAGACTCACAGTCATATTTTTTACTTGAGTTATGATGAATGTACTAAAGACATGTATCCCAATTTTATGAATAGAGGTATTGGAATACTCACTTGAAGAGGCAACATCCTCAAATTCATCTCTTCCTATTAGATGTAGTTGATTGTGAGAATACATGTTTGTAAGCTGCAAATTAATTATGTTATATGAATTATGCATGAAGCACATGGACATTACCGCAACATAACTACAAAAAAATAGCATTATCGAAATAATAATACACAAAAATAGAGGCAAATGTATAATTGAGTTGAGACTAAGATAAAATAATATGATGCGTGCACGATCATACACCACATGTTACACTGAACATCATATGCAGGAAATTAACTTGACATAAAAACTGTTTAATTTATTGCTTTAGGCTATAACTTGACTTTGAAAGATGTTGAATATCAAAATCAAGAAACAATATGCATTCGTGTTTTCGGGAGGAAAACTGAATATGGACACATATTAATTATTACTTGACACACAATACCAAAATGCAACATTCTGATTGTGTATCATAATAATTGACTATTAACGTTTTACATTGAACTTGATAATAGAATATTTGGTCTTTTACATTGAACTAACGGATAGCAAAGTATATTTCTAGGATCAACTATTGTTAAAAAAGCGAAATAGGCATAATGATAGTAAGTGTATAATTTTACAATTTTTAAGAGAATATCAATTGGTTATGACCATCTAACCTCATCTGAATGAATGTGATGAATTAAATTACAATTTAATCATTACAAACCATATCAATCCATTTGGTTCCATCTAGCAACATCACACCCTCGGCAATAACAACATGGATATAAAAATCCTGCAACTCAATATCAACAAGACAAAGGTATAAATGGTACAACTTGACTTGTTGCAACAATAGATGAAGGATGCCATATCATTAGATCTTATTCAATTACTTTGACAGTTGCACTTTTAATAGTTCAATATGTTAACATCTCATATGTTGCATTCATAAATGAATATGCGATGTATCTTTTTGTTGTTGTTAATTAGTATGTTGCAAATTTTTTAACAAAGTGTTATTCCATATCGATGTGCTATATATCTCAAATGTTGCAACAATTGATGTAGCAACAAAAAAGTTCTAAAACATGCAACAATAAAAAGATATGTGTAATATCAATTTGGAATAATTCCCTGCTAGTGTGGCCCTTACATGGTATGAATGAGCTAATGCAAATGAAAGTATGTGTTGAAAATGAACGCGGTGGTGTTGAGAAAGTCAGCAGATGCGAGTAAGGAAAACATATATGTTTATTCCTGACTCATTTTAGGTTGGAAGTTATTGACGGTTATGTTGGTGTTATCAAGCCTATTTCTTTAAATGGATGCTAGACTGAAGGTATTATGTTCCTTTCATATCATCTGCTATGCTATTTTCAAAGACATACAATATGTAATAATATCTTTCGCAGGAGCTTTAGGGGAAATACGAACTTTTGAATTTAAGGCAATATCCTTCTCATGATGAACTACAAGTCTACAACTGGTAATAGTCTATTCTATATTTTATAGCACACATACGGTGAGGATAACAAGAGCATGGGACTGCATACAATTAACCAGAGGTAACATACTGAGATGGTACACCATTTCTCTCCCATTGTTCCCCATGAATATTGGTTTGGAAAATCCCATATCTAAGTGATACCGATGTGTAACATTAAGGAAAACAATGAAGAATCGAACTATATAAGCTTAAGATACACATTACAGGCTTCACCTCAATCAAGGTCTTAGAAATATATATATTATTAGATTGGAAAAGGACGGTAGCAAATATCGAAGACATCAACTTACCGTCACAACCTCGTTAAATTTTATTCGTCTTTTAAAGATGCCATGCGTATTGAAACCTGAGATTGTAAATTCGATGGAAGCTCTAGAAACAGATGTGTTTCCAAAATGAAAAATGGAGGGAGAAATAATAACCATATCGAGCATGCCATATCTCTACAGTTGCATCAAATCGTATCCTTTGTCTACAAAGGACCTGCTCGCCGAAGATGAACGCCCACCGAAAGGTGGAAGCATACTGAGAAGAAAAATGTTGGGGCCAAAGAGAAGGCGGGTTGTAGAAGAAGAAGGCGAAACACCTTGTATACATCGATATACGTACATCAATATTTGACACATATATCGCATGTGTAAGCGTTGGAATATAAGTGACATTCTTTCGGCCACGGAGGCTAGATAATAAGAAAACCCAAAAATCAGAAACTGCGTTGGAATCTCCATGCAGCATGACGTAGTAGGACGTGTCTGTTGCGGTGTTGCATGTCATATATTACATCAAATCTCAAATCTAGGATACCAAATATGCAAATTCTCATCCAATATATCCGTGATCCACACACCTAAGATAATAAACATAATATATTTATTTTAAATTTGGCTAACAGTGCCTACTCCACGGGCTATAATATATAGTAAAGTATGATTGTAGAAGTCATTTGTATTGTAATTTGTAACGTCTGATCTTTGAACTTCTTTTGAATAGGATTTAATTGAACTTGTTGATAATGTAATATGAATATCACCCAATTGAACTTGTTGATAACTAATTAAAATATTTAAATTTAAATTGTAATATGAATATCATCATTATTTTTGAATAAGAGACAAGAATACAATTTAACATACCATTCATTTGAACTTGTTGATAACTAATTAATATATAAAATTCAATTGTAATATGATCATTATATTTGAATAAGAGACAAAAAATGTAATTTGACATTTTGGAAATTTATCAACATAGACGTCTCTGTAATTAAGGTACTTATAGTTCTTATTGTTCGTATGTTATGGTTCTTATTGGTCATATGTTATGATATGTATTTATGATATGTATTGTAGAAAATTTTAAGCGCAGCGTAAATGAATCAACAAAAAAATGATTCATGAATTATCGCATTTTATCACAAATCAGGAAAAGTTGTAACGTAGATGATGAAGAGAAAAAAGCAATGGTGATCCTTTCTTCCTTCTTTCTCCTTCCCTTGATTGTTAAGACTCTCTTGGATGATGGGGAGTTATGATGATGGCGCTCTCTCTCTCTCTCTGATTCTTGATTCGATGTTTGACATAATGAACCACCATGTCTCTTTTATCAGGGTAGAGTTGGAGCGTTTAACATGATAACAAACCCTAATGAAATCGACTCATAATAACCCACTAACCATCAATGTGGGTCATTTGATTACGTTTTATTCATTGACTCGAAAATACTCATATTTATAAGTATCCCATCAATATTTCATATGGACCACATACTGGATAAATTCCAGCATTCTTCCACTTGGTACATATGATCATTAATGATAAGATAATAACCCTAAGCGCACTTTTTCATGAGTTTTCTGTAATATCAATGAATTGTGTACCTCAATTGAATTAAATTAGTATGATCATCCGGTCACATATCATATAACTTGACACGATCCCTTCCTTGTATCAATACAATTCAATTCAATCACCTGTTATTTAGAAGAATTACATCTTTTGTTCTAATTCCATTTGAAAATTTATGGTATCTATTTACAAACATGCATGTATAATATCGATAAAATGATTCAAAAGTATAAAATAAATGAGATTGTCATAATCATAATGAACATCAAACAAAATGTACTAATTAACTTTTCATAACTAGGACTTCTTTAAAACATCCATTCTAACAACATTCTTAGAAAAAATCGTAGATAATGAACCTTTAGTTAGCATATCCATAATCATTAAATTAGTACTGATGTGCTCTACTGACTCGCTTTATTTTTAAACTTCCTCCTTTACCGATGAATACTTCGATTTCATGTGCTTTGCACCCTTAGAGTACTTATCATTCTTTGAGAAGAAGACTACTGCGGCATTATCACAATAAAGTTTCAACGGTTTGGAAATGCTGTTGACTATTCCAAGTCCTGAAACAAAATTCTAAAGCCACAATCCTTGAACTGTACCCTCAAAGCACGCTACAAATTCAACCTCCATAGTGGAAGCAGCTATGACAGACTGCTTCACACTTTTCCATGACACAACTCCTCCAACGAGTATATATAGCCAAAGGTCGACTTTATAATGTCAATGCATCACAAAATCTCAATATCAGAATATGTCCTCTTTCCAAATAGAAACAATCCTTACAGAGCACTTGCCCATCCTGAATCTGTCCAAGACCTTCTCAATATATACTTTCTGAGACAATCCTAATAATCCGCGTGATCTATTACGTAATATTTCTTTTCCAATCATATAAGATGCATCACCCATATCTTTCATTTCAAAGTTCTTGGAAAGATATTTCTTTGTCTCATGTAACAATCATAAATCATTCACATCCAATAATATGTCATCAACTTATATGACTAAGACAATAAACTTGCTCTCTCTAACCTTCATGTAGATACACCTATCTACAATATTTTCTATAAAACATAAAATATAATGGTATTGTTAAATTTAATATACCATTAGTGGGAAGCTTGTTTTAATCCATATATTGGCTTATTTAATTTACATACTAGATCTTCCTTTCCTATGATTCTAGAACCTTCGGGTTGGTTCATATAGATATATCTTCCTCCAACTCTCCATTCAAAAAGGTAATCTTTACATCCATTTGGTGAAGCTCCATATCGTAATGAGCCACCAAAGTCAAAATGATTCTTAAGGAGACTTTTTTTGAAACTGGAGCAAAGGTCTCTTTATAATCGATGTCATCCTTTTGATTAAAGCTCTTTGCAACGAGTCTAGCTTTTATATCTTTTGATGTTACCTTTAAAGTCACTATTGGTCTTAACAATCCATTTACTCTGACTCTTTTAGAACCTTCAGATAGCTCCAAAAGATCCCAGACATTGTTATTGACCATTGGCTCGAGTTCTTCTTTCATAGCATTCAACCACTTTTAAGAATCATTACATTCCATGGCTTGATGGAATGATCTTAGATATTTATCAATGCTCCAAGTGCATAGACTATATAATCATCAAAATTCGAAGTTCTCCTTTATCTTTCAGAGCATCTTACTACAATTTGTCATTGTGGTATGCTAGATTCATTTACAACTTGTCATTAATAATGACATCATAACTTAATGTGGATTCCATTTCTCGATGTTCCATATCATTATGTGGAGATGAATGCATAAGTGGAACATTTACTCTAGAAGATTCGAGCAAATTTTGAAGCGACACTTAATCCTGATCTTCTTTTATTTTTCACATTTTATGATTCTTGGCTCCTGCTAATGTTGTCATTCTCAATGAAGCGAGCATTACCACTCTCAACAATTCATTTACCATGGTTAGGGAATTAAAATCTATACCCTTTGACTTTTCAGGATAACCAATGAAAAAACCATTGATTGTCCTTGGATCTAATTTCTTTTCATGTGGATTATATACACTAACTTCTGCTTAACATCTCCAAACATGTAGGTATCTCAAGCTAGGCTTCCTCACTGTTCATAATTAAAAAGTATCTTTTGAACCGCTTTACTAGTAACCCCATTGAGTAAATATGCTGAAGCATTTAATGCATATGCCCACAATGAAAGGGACAAAGTACTATTATTTATTATATCCCTAACCATTTTCATTAAGGTACGATTTCACCTTTCTATAATACCGTTTTGTTGTGGTATTCCGGACATTGTGTATTGTGAATAAATTTCCTTACCTTCAAGGAATTTTGGCCCGTCTCATCACGCCTTCCAAAATATTCACTACCTCAATCAGATCTGACAATATTTATTTTTCTATCCAATTGCATTTCCACTTCATTAATAAATATCTCAAGGCATTTACTGCTTGAGTCCTTTTATGCAATAGATAAATATATCAATGTCGTTACAAATCATCTATAAAGATGATACAATATCTTTCTCCTCTCCATGATGAGATATCAAAAGGATCACAAATATAATATCTATCAATTTTAGGAGCTGAGTAGCCTTTGTAGCTGGCTCCTATAATGTGTATTTGGATTGCTTTCCTTTAATGCTATCCACACACAACCCTAAGTCAATAAAATCTAATTGAGGCAAAATTTCATTCTTAATAAGTCTCAACATTCTATCCTTAGATATATGGCATAGTCTTTGATACCATAAAAGAGGAGAGCATTCATCAGATGCATTCTTTTTCACACCCACATTGCATTCAGTATAAAATAAGAAATTCATAAATTTATTATCAAGATTTAATCGATAAAGATAATTCTCCAGTGTTCCATAATCATAAAAGTACTTATTCTTAAACTTCGAGAATGATCCATAAGAAATCTTGAAAGAAAATCCTAAACTATCCAGTCTGCAAATGGAAATAAGATCTCTAACGCATTCATGCATATAGAGACATCTTTCGAGATCAACTTGACATCTAGTGTCCATGATCAATATGTGAAAATCCCAATTCTCTCTATTCACGCCTTCATTCTGTTTCCCATGAGAAAATACTGCTTACTTTCATTTATGTTCTGGATTGTAAGGAATCAATGTAGTATGTGAGATACATGAGTAGTTGCACTAGAAATCTGACCCTCAAGTATTATTAGGAACATATATAATATTTTCTTCGAAGCAAACATAAATATAATGCATACCTTTCTTTTCGAACAATGCTTTCCATTTAAGGCTATCTTTCTTCATATACAAGGTCTTCTTGTATAAGTAGCATTTGATTTCTTTGAAATTGCTCCTTTTAGCTTTCATGGGAGTTTTTCCTTTGTTTCTTTTATTTGTGTGGCTTTTATTGCTGCTAGCCTCTACCATATTTTTTTCAATAGCCATGAGGTTCACCACCAATTATTCTTTTATCTTCTTTAGTCTTCCTTCTTCTTGAACGAGCATTGCCTTCAATTCCATGAAACTCATTGTCCAAGTTCAATAGGAAGGGAGTTTATGATAAACTGTAGTAAGAATGCCTCGTTGATATCCATCCTCATGATTTTCACTTTTACTGCGAGATTGGATATTTTCATTATCATGGAGTTGGACCAGTAAAATTTTTTTGTGTTCAACTCACTCATTAATGTCCCAACAATGGACTTATCAGCTATATTGTATTGCGAGTACTCATTAAAATTTTTCATGAATTTCTTAGCATTGTTTGTCCTAGATATTGGCGCTTGACATTCTCCGCCATTGTAATTTTCATTAGGCTCAAGCAAAGCCTATTTGATCTTCCCAAGCCTCATAATACAACTTTTCATCCTCAACGTTTGTTTTCTGTAATGGCTTGTATTTTTGGTCTTCAGCTAATGCATGGTCTAAATTCATCATTCCTATATAGAATTGAATATATTCTTACCAATCTATATAGTTGAGTCCGTTGAACCTGACTATAGAGTTTTCCAATGCAAACAAGTTCATATATGTTGAACCTGTAAACAATAATACATATGCTCACAATAATACTCTGAGAAATAAAGAAATAACTTATATGCAGGAAATGCATACTAAAAAGTTTTCCTTCATAATATGTTAAGAATACTAACATATAGATAGACACATAAGTGATGCATTTAGATTTACGTTAATAGGTAACTAATTTTTTTTCGATAAACGTTTCATAGTCATTCATCGTAATGCAACGTTAAAAGTTATAGTTTAATACATGCCTAAATAAAAAGGGGATTACACAGTGTCCCCAATCGCAACAAATTACATCCATAAGATAAAGTTCTAGGATTCATAAAATTTGACAAAAGAGAACATTAAGTATAATGCGATCATTAACAAAAAAAGCCATCCCTAGGCTGTCATCCTTAGCAGAACGTCTTCTTCATGACAATTGGCCTCAAGACGATATCCGTCAGGTGCGCTTGGAGGATCGGGTTCCAGATGTCATTGCTGAGCTATCCTTAGCTAGACGATATCAAAGTTATGAAAAAGTTATACAGTGTTAGTTCATAATACTAGCAGGAGATGATATAAGCATCTAGTAGTAGTTCTATAGTAAATGTAATTGCTATTCTTGTCCAGACGATGTTTGCCTGGACCAAATATCTCCTTCTTGCGTGCCCATCCTTGTCTCGCAAATGATGAATGCTTCCAAGATTAATTTATGCTTGTCTAAAGGTATCTCTTCAAAGATGAGTCTGCATCGACTCTTCCAAAGTTGCCACCAAACCGTAATCTTAAAACATAGAATTCTTCCCTTTTTATCCGTGAAGTCTAAGGTCTGGTTCATATACAGCATGTTGAGTAGTTCGTTGAAGTTTGGTTCCAGATCACATAGGAGAAATATATCTCTAATTGTTTGACATTCATCGAAAAGGTGTGTATAGTTTTCTAGCCCATTGTTGCATAGATAGCATCTGTTTACCCACGGTATTTTCCATCTTTCGAAAGAGTCTTGTGTTGTAATCTTATTGTGCGCCAGCATCCATATAAAATAGTAGGCTCTCGGTTCCAGCGGCCATTTTCTAAATAACGAATAAACTAATGATCTGCTACCCCCATCTGTAAGGAGGTAGTATAATTGTTTTGTTGTTGAATTTCTTTTGTTCGGTGAGATGGTGGGAAATATTGTTGTGTCTGTTTCGTCCCTGTGTAGATGGTGGAATATATTGGTCAGGGCCTGTTTCAATCTTACTCCCTCATTTGAGAGTGCTGATGGTAGTTTATTTTGTAAAGCTTTAAACCAGTTGAATCTTGCTAGCCACGATTTTAGTCCTTTCTTTACAGACATAAAGCGATTTTTAATGTATGGCATGAGTAGTGCATAAGACTGTTCTAGTGTAGGTGAGCCTCCTAACTGGTCTTTCCACAATGAGGAGTGAGTACCATCTCCCAGTTTTTTATAGAGCACAGGTAGAAGCGGTTTGACATGTCTAATTCATGTTTTTCCATCTTTGAATGTAAAATCCATGATTTACTATTTAGCCTCTTAATATGCATAATCAAGGACAATGATCCACATTTGGATGATCTTCTAATATATGATCACAATACTCTGATTATTGGAATGAACTGTTATGTCATTAAATTTAATTTGCATCAAAATCAATGTAATCAAAATATGAGTACAAATCCATACATGGGTAGATCACTTCGGTGACTAACCACTAATTGGACGCTATAATTTTATTTAACACTTCCGTAAATGTAGATTGATATATTATCCGAAATGGAAACAATGCGCGGATTAAGCTTTTAAGGAGAAGTCTCTAATTCTTCTGCTATTTTACTATGAAATTGTGATCAGTAATACCTGATTAATTTTAATCTCAAAATTTCATTTGACTCATAAAATTTCTTAAGACTTAAAATTATTTTTTATTTGAAAAAAAATCAAGTATTCATCATGGTAGCTTTTATAATTAATTTTTAACGTAAAACCCCGTATTTTTCAATGGTAATATGTGAGGTAGTTAATTAGTCAAAACCAAACCGTCATTCTTCGATTTGGGAGAGGATAAAGCAACCCTTTGATTTTGAGATTAAGAGGTTAGAACTAAAAGGAGAATATGAAAGTCGATGATTTCCGTAAGCTTGTTTCCATCTTAAACGCAAAGGGATGGAATCTCTATAATTTAAAATACAAAATCGAAAGACAATGATCTTTGGAGAATATTGATGCAATGAATCTTTTTTAAATCAAATATCATCCAAAACTATCTTTGTATACAGCAGACCTAATGTTGTATATTCCAAGAACAATCACGAAGTTGTTCCACTCAACTTTATAAATACCAAAGTAATGATAAAAAAATAACTTTCACGGAATTAATCCACAAGATTATCAAGAAAAATAAGATACCTTAAACGTGGCTTTGATATCATATTGTAGGAAATTTTAAGCCAACATAACAGAATTAACAAAAATAATGATTCACAAATTATCTTCTTCTATTCCAAATCAGGAAAAATTGCAACCTAGATGATGAGAAAAAACAATGATCCTTTCATCCTATTTTTCTTCTTCCTTTGACCCCATTCGTTAAGACTCTCTCGGATGGTGGAGAGTTCTGATGATGACTCTATTCGATTCTTGAATCAGTGTTTGGCATAATGAGCCACTATATCCCTTTTATGGAGGTAGAGTTGGAGGGTTTAATAGGATAACAAACTCTAGCATAACCGGCTCATGATAACCCATTAACCATTAACACAAGTCAAGATAATTCAGTTCATGTTATCTATTGACTCAATAAAACTCATAATTATAATTATCTCATCAAGTATTTCATATGAACCACATACAGGATAAATTCCAACATACATACCAATTTGTTATGTATGGATAATGAGGTCCCATTGATACAGAACAAATTCCGATAAACTTATTAAACGTTCTCATTGGTATGCATCCGACAAGAATTGAACTTACAAATTTGTCAACTATGAGTTGGACGCTTTAACCATTCAACTCTCGACGCTTAACAAGGATCATCGTAAATGGTGAATAACCAAATTTCAAATGAAATGATATCTTTAAGACGAAAGATAGAATAAACACGGGATATCACATCCAATCAATATATTAATATGCAAGAAAAATCAATGTAAATTATAAATTAAATGTTAACTTGTTGAGACATCCTTGTCAAAAGCTAATATAAAAAGCCAACAATGGGATATGAGATGTATTAAATATATGTTTGAATGACGGATTTGCTTAAGAAAGAAAGACGTAGATGTCATCAACATTAGTTAACATTTTGAAAGTCGCAAGCAAATATGCAGTGCCTTAGATAAGAGATTACGAAAAGAATCATAATAACAACATCATAAAACACAAAAAAAAAACTATGAGAACTAAATATATTCACAAATGCCACTCCTTCAAATCAACAAGTGCCACGAGCTTCCTGCTAAGACAATAGACAGATTTGATTAGAGCAACTTAAAGTATGATTAATTAAATATGTTCTTCTCTATGATCATAATGCTGATGGAGTAAGTAAAGGTTGAACTTACAACAACAACATATGTCTATAATAACGAATAGTTTGAAATTCATTGCTATATCGTATGTTATTAAAACAGGAACGAATGTTATTCCTTACAAAATTATAATTTTATATTTTAAATTCATAATGAATGACATTATCATTATTATATCACTTGCAATGATTCAACTGATTATTTGTTACAATTATCATCAAAATTTATAATAATTTATGTTATATTTATGCCAAAGGAAATATATAATCGTTGTTATATCAATCATATCTAGCAACATAACAATTAATACAATATTCATCAATAACAAATAATAATCATTGTTACATATTTAAAACGTACGATATAGGAAGGGATTCTGAAACACATATTATTGTAAGCTCATTTTGTTGTAGATCAAAGAAGCGAGAGATTTAGAAAATAAAAATTTACATGATTATAAGATGCTTACAATAAAAAAAGTTAACTAATTTAAATGACGTAGTGATGGGAAAAAAAGGAGTTTTTCATAAAAAAATCAAGTGCAAAACTGTATTCTACGTAAAAGATAAGCTTAGGTTATGTTAATAGACGATAAGCTTTGATGAAAGAGCAAAAAGATATGATTCGAATTTATATATTAATTATAGACGAGCTTTCATGTTTGATTTTAATCACATCGAGATGGTGCTCACAAAGACAACTTGTAATTGTCAAAGTGGTACGATAAACAGGTGTTAATCAAGATATTCAAAGAAATTAGCATCAATATTAAATTCAAACTTATAAAAAGATCTTTGAAGTCCGTGGGATTTCAAAAAGGGTGTTTGTGGGGTTGGTAGCACCAAATCTCGTTTCAGAATTTTCGGTAGTATCCACATATCCACGATTTTAATTTCTAGAAGCGACTAATAATCAAGAAGACTAGATATCTATGATGCTGTTGCTTTAGGATGACAACCACACGTCAAGAGCTTGGGATCAATCTCTTAATCACTCATAAGGGGGATTTTACACTTGTACCCTCATGAGATTCCACGATTATAGTTATGCCCCTATTTTTTTTGTGTAATATCAATATGTTTCTACATTCTTGCATAGTCGATAGTTGTATCCTTCTGTTACTTTAACCATCTATTAAATAAATCAAATCACGGTTTACACAAACTAAGGTCAGGGCAAGAAAAATCTTATTACAATTGTACTCCCACAATTTTGACTACATGCCCTCTCCTTCTCAATACCGTCCCTCATTGTAACAACCATCATCTGCTCTATCTTCATCGTTGGGTTGTCGGCGTGCGGTTCACCTATCAATGGATCTCACACAAGGGTGGGGGGTTCATATAGGGCGATCGAGGGGAGTGGGAGTGTTCATTGCCTCGTTCAGGGCATTTCACCACCATGTGCGAGGGTAGGAGTTCAATGAGGATTTGGGAGGGGATTGGTCTTCATTGTTAGATACCACGATGGGAGTGTAAAACTCCATCAATGAATTAATGATGTGAGAAACCAACTATGCAATCAGATTAGGTCACCATCTTGCGGATAAGAGAGAACCCTACACTGAAGCACCATGTTCTCCATCTTCTAGCCATATATTTGCAAGAAAAGATGGAAGCTTCTACCTACTCGCTGCTTATGAGGCTTTAGTGTGGGGGTGGGGGTCTTCTAGAGAATGGGGTGGAGAGGGTGATTGGCCTTTCGAATATCGGTTTTCATTTTTCTAGTGTGATATAATAACGGGTTCTACATCTCCTTTTGGTTTTATATCTCTTGAAAGAGATTTTGATCTATATCTCTTCATATCTATCGTGCGTGATGGAACATGTGGGAATTCGATGAGCTGGGGAAGGAGCACAGTCACATCGATTTCAGGCAAGTCAACAACCAGATTTCTAACGGAAAAGCTGAGGAGAGTAAGGCGTAATGGTAGTAGCTAGATCTCTTTGACCTTAGGTTTCAAAAAATACTGAAGAATAGGCAAGACATTTACTAGTGATAAGCAACTCCATCCTCTGATCATGTTCTTGCTCTTTCTTCTCTATCCCTCGAAACAATGAGACTCATTTCACAGTGGAATCCACTTCCTTCATCTTCCTACCTCTCAATCCAGAGTTGGATCCCTCATGCACTGTTGAATTTCCCACCATAAGTCGACAAATCCGACCCAAAATTCCTTGATAATTCTGTATATTATAGTAGGCCTCAATGATATTTTCAACATGGGGGCTTTAAAATGCAGATCCATTCTCGAAGCAGGTGTAGATGCTTAGCAGGTATATTATTAATTAATTAATTTTTTCATTTATTTTTATTGAATGATTACAAAAGAAATATGTTATGTGGAGTCTAAACCCACTCTATAGAAAATCATGAAGTTTTTTATTTATTCATGTAATATCCTTGAACATAGTCTCACGTCAATACTCACAAAACGTGAGAATGTGTTATAAGCGGAAGGGATTACTACTCGACAACTTGTTGTTAAGAATTTTGGCTAGTTATTGTCAACGAGTCTAATCAATATTGAATCCAATAAGTTATAAGAGTCGGTTTTATTGGATAACGACACAAAGACCAAGGTCGAAGCTAGAGTTTACTTAGAGGGAGCTTGATTAATTTAATATCAAAATTGTGCATTTTTTAAAAAAAAATATTTAAAAAATATTTATAAAATTAAGAAAATGTATCGAAAAATGCATTAGAAATGCATAAAACAATGAAAGAAAATTTATAAAATTAAAACTATCATACACTGAACAAAATATAGACATGATTATGCATGTCTTCTTAACAACAATTTCACATATTGATTTGAATGAACCTTGCCAAAAAATAGTGTTTATTATTAATATAATATTTTAAATTTAAAAAATAGAAGAGGAGAACTTATCTAAATATAGAGTTAGTAAAATCATGCATATCATGGATTTAGAACAAATTCATCAATACTGAAGTCTATCGAGAATTTATCTGCAACTTCTTTCTCGGGATACGTTAAAAGACAACTCCTAAGAAAATCATCTTCAATCTTCAAGAAACCTAGATTTTATGATCTTCATGGTTAAAAATGTCCTTTTCTTCTTACTAACAAAATAAGCTGGGTTAACACGGCGCATCAATCGACTAACTAAATAATAAATCTCAATTTTTCGTGTTTTTTTCGAACTTTTGATAAAGTTTCACAAGATTCAAAATACATTTTAAGATAAGGTGTTTATTAAAACACAAAATAAAACTCGAAGCAATCCTGCAGATTTAATTGTAATAGAATCATTCATATCCAATAAGCATAAACTTAACGAAAATGCGTGGGTACTTGAAGAAAGTACAAGAATATTGTAATTAATATGATCATGTGTAGGTATTCGGTGTTTTTAATATATTTAAAATCCTAACCGAATTAGACTCTAAGTAGTGATTAAAAAGAAAAGTATTTCGTATTTATCTTTAAAGATTGTAAAGAAGCAAATCCAAAGGGGTCATTCCCCATTTGTCCCAACCAAATATGCCTGACTTAAAGTGGTTCTGATAACATAATATACCAATCCTATAAGTTGGTACCATTATTTGTAAAGAGGATGGGGGAGCTTGCACTAAGGTGATATAACTCTATATGCACCTGTGTCAAAAATATCTATTAAATATTATTTATTTAAAATAAAATCTTGGGGGATTTACTCAATATTATTAGTGGAATATGTGTTTCAAATTTCACGTAAAACAAACATTCTTTACATGTTCATCTAAACAACTCAATTTCAGCAATTCTGAGACCATTAAAATTTGTGGTCTTGATGGAGGGGTTAGAAGCCTCGAATTTAGTTGAATTTTTAATGACATTATAGTGATATATGGTGATCTAAAATCCACATGAATTGATTTCAAAAAAATAATATTTAATGGGTATTTTTGACACCTATGCATACCGAGTTACATGCAGCTTGGTACAAGCTCCCCATCCTCATTTGCAAATATGATACAAATTCCCGCATCTACCCTATTATAATACCATCTCTCTCCCTCTACCACAGTGTATGCAAGACTTCAAGGTCTGAATGAGATGTTTAGGATGCCACATTCGATACCCAACTGTCTACCCTAGATTCCCTAGTACAATGCTAAAAGCTAATTATCGTATTTCATCTGTTCATGTCATCGATAATGGATTTCTTAAACTCTGCGTATATATTCCAAAGAGAATTACGAGATTTGTTCATATACATTCATTCATAATGGAAGTGGTTCGAACAATACGAAAATCTAAAGAATCGGCATATACCTTAGCTCGAATCACCCGATGTGTTTCACCAAGTCGAAGCCATTGTCCGCATCTCCTTTACTAATCTCTCTCTCTCTCTCTCTCACGTAGAAGGAAAAAATGAATGAGAATGAGGTTGGGTTTTGATTCTTTGCTGACCTTTTAAAGTAGTCAATAGTTTATACGCAAGATTGATGGGCTCATAAAGTAATAAACAAAATTTCAATT
This sequence comes from Ottelia alismoides, assembly GCA_037367405.1. Taxonomy (NCBI): domain Eukaryota; kingdom Viridiplantae; phylum Streptophyta; class Magnoliopsida; order Alismatales; family Hydrocharitaceae; genus Ottelia; species Ottelia alismoides. The sequence goes on along the minus strand of JAZKJV010004901.1, from coordinate 211,137 downwards.
ATTAGTGGTGATTGGAGCATAGCGGTTACATGGTAGGAACTTTTTGGAACGTATGGGGGGTTGCTTACTAGTAACGGTCACTCTGCATTTGCATGGTTTCCACAAATCACATGTGGCAAAGACATGTTTTGGGTAATTATAGACTACTTAACAAATGTGGCTGATGTCATTATAATAAAGTTAAACTTCTCTCTAGAAGCTTGCAGTCCTATACACAGTACCTGTGGGTTATCATTACAAAGAAAACAAGTTGTGGCTACAGAATTATACTCAGATGTGGGACTTGTGACCACAGAATCGAGCTCTAGCCACAACACGTCGTGGCCAGTAGCCATAGATACAAGTATCATCGCGAGAGTTCTCTAACAACGAATATGTCGTGGTCACTACAAGTAACCACAGAATTTGTCATGAACACAACTCTTGCATGAATATTCTCCTTACATATTTGAAGGCTTTTGCCACGGAGTTGTAGCTACGACAAACTAGTGGCCACACAATTATTATGATCATAAGTTTCCGTAACCACATTTCGTGATCATAGCTTATTTTTCTTGTAATGTATCTCCATGGTATTCCAAATTAGGCAATTTCAGACTAAGATTTTGATTTTACCCAATATTTTTAGTCTGGATTCATCAAAATAGTAGGCATATATCTTTGTTTAAGCATCAGTACAAGAAAAATAAGTTGTGGCCACAAATCTATTCCCCACGGTTGTGGGGCTTGTGGCCACAGAATTGGGCTCTGACCACATCAATTCGTGACATGTAGTTGTAACTACAAGTCTCGTCGCGAGAGTTCTTTGACCACGAATATGTCGTGGCCACTATAAGTAATCATAGAAGTTGTCGTGGTCACAGTTATGATATTTACATTTTTGAAGACTTTGACTACGGAATTGTAGATACGAAAAACTAGTGGCCACAAGTTTCTGTAGCTACATTTTGTGGCCACAAGTCATTTTTCTTGTAATGCATGATATAACGTTCTTAGATTGATGATAAGAGGAATACACTATTTAGACTTTTGTGAATGTGTAACTAGAATGGAAATAATCATAGATGAAACGGTGACCTTTTACAAAATTCACTTAAATCATGCAACTTTCAAAGCATTATGTAATGGTAGATGAACTTCTCTCATTTAGGCTTACAAGGAGTTGCAATAAATGATCTCTACAACTCTAATCAAATAAAGGAACATAGAAGTCACTGATTTTTTTTAAAACATTGTTCATCGCCTATGAATTGTTAGAATAAGTACTTTGACATCACATGTAGAGACTTCGAGGACACTTTGAATCATTAAAGTGTTGATATGCCTCAATCATAACCATAGGTTGAAGAACCTTGTATGTATCCGTTTATTTTCCAGGGATCTGTCTGTATGATAGTACTATATGAACTTCCTAGGGCTTGCGTAGCTACAAGTTTCTATAGTCACATTACGTGGCCACAACTCTCGTTGCGAAAGTTCTCTAACCCCGAATATGTCGTGGCCACTACAAGTAACCACATAACTTGTCGTGACCACATCTTTTGCATGAATATCCTCCTTACATATTGAAGACTTTGGCCACTGAATTTTAGCTACGAGAAACTAGTAGTCAAGCAATTATCGTGGCCACAAGTTTCCGTAGCCACATTCCGTGGTAAGAACTTGTTTTTCTTGTAGTGAGGTATTTCTGGTCAAGGTACTAAAGATCACTTTTGATCTGAATAATTGATGACATGAATGTGTTGTGTGCATCCTAATTATGAATAAAAAGTGACCCTCGTGTTCTTTAGGAATTTTACGATTTCAATCCTCTTTGGCATTGTTGCATCCCTATCACTATAAGAAAACGAGTTGTGATCACGGAATGTGGCTATGGAAATTTGTGACCACGATAATTGTGTGGCCACTAGTTTTTGTAGCTACAATTCTCTGGACAAAGTCTTTAAATATCTAAGGAAGATATTCATGCAAGAGTTGTGGCTGCGACAATATGTGGTTACTTGTAGTAGACACGACATATTCGTGGCTAGAGAGCTCTCACGATGAGATTTGCAGCTACAACTACTGGCTATGACGTGTTGTGGCCAGAGCTCGATTCTGTGGCCACAAACCCCACATCTGTGGGCATAATTCTGTAACCACAACTTGTTTTCTTTGTAGTGACAACAAGTGATGTACAATGAGACGAGGAAAAAGCACAAGCAAAGCAATATCAGGAACAATATGTGAAGAAGAACGGAAATATTGGGTAGATAGAAGCAAGGAAGTCTAACTTGAACTCTCTATTTCGTTGAATGTTTAACTCTTTGTGACAATAATATCATCATGTGATGAAGAAACCTAAGTAGACTTTAACATATGCTTTGATTATTCATCATATTAGGATCATCATTTGATGGGGGAAAAAAGTGGTCCTAACCTGAATTTGTATTGAGACATGTAGATCATGGCCTATTATCCTTATAGAGCTACCGAAGAATGCTCTTCACGTGATTTTATCCATCCAAAATGCGAGCCATATCAGCGCTTCACCATATACTAATACAAAGTGTCTATTACTATAAGAGAATTATTCCATTTCATAAAGCGTGGTAGCCTGGTTATCGGAGAACTTATGTTAAAATGTATACGAGTGAACCTTGTAAATCACTGTTACAAATGGACTGAAAACCACAAGGAGGAAATCACACAAATATATGGATTTCCAAGGTCCACTCAAAACTAGGCTACATATTTGGATAACACCAATCATTATTCACTATGTAGCAAATTAAAGAATAATTCAATGTAAAATTACCCACCCAATCGAGTAACAAAGTTCTCCCATCTATTTCAGGCGAACCTCATGCAATTGAAACATATGCGGTGTTTAGACTGAGGGTCACATTATGATCGGACGAGCTTAGGGTCCGACCACATTACGATCGGACGAGCTTAGGGTCGAGCCCAAGTGTAAATTAAGATAAGGAGATCTTCCTATCCCAGCTTCATCTGGATGTTGTTATACAATGGAACTTGAACTTGGAGGTTCAACTGATAAAGAAGTCCAGACCCGAAGATGTTCCCAGAAATCCATGCAGAGTAATAAAATCCAAAAATGCGTACACCCACTACAAGAAAAATGAGTTGTGGTCACGGAATGTGGCTACGGAAACTTGTGGCCACGATAATTCCATGGCCACTAGTTTCTCGTAGCCATAATCCGTGTTCAAAGTCTTCATATAAGAGTTGTGGCCACGATAAGTTCCGTGGTCACTTGTAGTGGTCACGGCATATTCGTGGCTAGAGAAGACTCGGGATGAGACTTGTAGCTACGGCTACTGGCCACGGCGTGTTGTGGCCAGAGTCCAATTCTGTGGCCATAAACTCCATATCACGACCATAATTTTGTAGCCACAACTTATTTTCCTTGCAGTGACCGTGCAATTATATGAGTAGATCTCTGGTACGGTGATAGATCCATCTCATTAGGCGTCCAACGAGGCCACGTAGAAGATGCAAACACCCGAGCGAAAAGTGCGCGAGGGCATATAAATATCTCCGACAGACTGTGGTCTCAGATTAAAGTTGTGCGCATTTACAGATATTCATCTCGTTTCTTCAACATCTGCACCTCGTGATGAACTGTGGGCACGTCTATTCCACAGTGTCCACCAGTCCCATGCACACTATTTAATATGGGAGACGATGGAATGGAAGTTCCATGGAATGGAAGCCTTCTTCACGGAGTAAGTAGGCTTATCTATTTCATGTTTATTTTTTGGGATTTTTATCCGACAGACCTTATAATCTTTGTCAATTACCTCTACGACCTTTGAAACTACGTAATTCCTCCCTCACCCCTGTAAATTTGTTAACCTTTACCCTGTAAATCATGTGGTTAACCCTCATCCATTTAACCGTTAAAGTTAACCATATTATGTTATCTTGTTTCAAATTATACCTATTTCATTCATCAAATTTACTAAAAGTGCCACCCGGCCCCTCCTCACCCCACGGGTCCCCTGCTCGAGCCCTCCCGCCACCCGCGCCGCCTCCCCAGTCCACCCCCCCCCCCCACCCGCGGGTCCCCTGCTCGAGCCCTCTAACATCCGTGCCTCGCAAGGCCCCTGCCCCTGCGGTGCCTCCCCAGGCCCCCGCCACCCGCGCCGACCCCCCTCCCCCCCTCCTCCAACACCCTGCAGGTCCCCTGCTCAAGCTCCCCTGCCACCTGCGCCTCCCCAAGCCCCCGCCACCCGCGCCACCTCCCCAGCCCCCCTGTGGGGTCCCCTACTCGAGCCCCCTCGCCACCCATGCCTTCCCAGGCCCCCGCCACACGTGTCGCCTTCCCAGGCCCCCCCCACCCTGTGGGTCCCCTGCTCGAGCCCGCCCGCCACCCGCGCCTCCCCAGGCCCGCCCACTACCCGCACCTCCCCAGGCCCCCCGCCACCCGCACCTCCCCAGGCCCCGCCACCCGCGCCTCCCCAGCTCCACCGCCACCTGCGCCTCCCCAGGGTCCCCCACCCCACCCCTTGCCCTAGGTCGGAGCCCCTTGGCCCCGCCGCATACCCTGCTCGAGCCCTCCCCCCTCCCCTGTCTCCCTACTCGAGCCCTCCACCCTTTTTTTCTCTGGGTTAATTACCCGTCAGATCGTGGTTGGTTACATTAACTCACTCTTAACCCAAAGAAGTTAACTCTAGATGTGTCAATTTAATGGTAGGGTTCATGGGATAGGACGAAGCAAGTTTACATGGGCGAGGGAGGAATTACGTAGTTTCAAAGGTCGTAGAGGTAATTGACAAAGATTATAGGGTCTGTCGGGTAAAAATCCCTTATTTTTTGTTATTTTGTATTTTTTGAAAAATACCACATGTATATTCATCACTATATCCCATTAATATGGCATTCTAATTTCGTCAGAAATAGATATTTCTATGTCTTCCATCTAGAAAATTAATTTTAACTGTCTTAAGATTTGAACTTATCAAAACTTCATTACAGAAGAAACATATTACAAAGAAACTGTTGGGAGACGGGCAACAAGCTGCGCCGCCAATCCCTTTTGGATGGCAAATCTAATTCTTCGGAACACAACATCCATCTATTCTGGATAGAGGGTATACGAGTCTCTGTTTCTGACGAAAATGGAATGACATATTAAAGGAATATAGTTATAAAAATACATGGTGATATTTTCCAAAAAATTAAAAAAGTCATGAAAATAGGCATGAGGTAGGTAAAGTTACATACTTCATGAAGTATGCTTTTTTTCCTCTTTTCAGAATATAAAATTTAATTATTACCTTGTTAAAGTTATCCTTAAAAAATTTCGTATTTTGAAATCGTTGAATAATTTCTCAATTGCTAACACTCGTAAACACATCTTTTTCAAAATAATTGGTATCCAAGTTATCATTCCACCATTGATCCCTTATATTATTTTTGATGAAGATTTTTGTTATGATTCATTTGTAGAGAATGGTTGGTTTCAATCCACGTTCTACCACAAGATCTTTGATAACTTTCGAACGTATATGTTTGTTACTTCTGGTTATATAAAAAGTACAATTATTAGTACTTTGACTTCTATGTAAAAAATAAAATGGTTGTTGTTTTAAATGCGAGAAATAGCCAAATTACAGAATAAAATGATGATTTGATATTTACATGTTGCATCGTTGTTTTCATGTAAGATCATAATGTTGACCAACGGAATCGTATATTTTAATAAAAACTTAATAAAATATAAATTTTGATTGTTATTTCTTACATTTTCAAAGATATATAGATTAGTAAGATAATTGATAGTAAAAAGCGTCAGCTAAAATTTGCATGGACTATGGATAATAGACTACAGGTATTCCATTATTTCAAAAATGCAAGTATATCTAAGTTAGTAGACATTTATTCCTTGTTTGTTCATTCCACATTTAATTCATTGTAATTCAAGCATTGCTCTAAAAATCACATAAAAATCACATGATTAATTACTCTATGCATTATAACCAAAAACACATAGTTTTCATGCATATTTTTCCATAAATAAATAAATTGATGGATTAATTAATTAGATTTTGATTCCCTATAATCTTAATATTTTTAAGATTTAAGATTTTTTTGTATACATATTAATTAGATGCAAATATGTTAATTTTATCTTTATAAATATTTGAGTTTCCTAATTATACAATTCATTTACTGAAAATCACACTGTTTGCATATTTAGTTCACAGAAATTTATTTTGCATTCGAAAATTACCAAAAAAAATTAAATATGTTAATTTTGCATGCTTAACATTCTGGACAAAATTTCGGAATTTGTGAACATCATTTGAGTGAAAATTGTAAAATCACCATTAAGCTTAGCCACAAATTGTGTTTGTATTTTAATTGCATTAAATTTACAAAAAATACTTCACTGAAAACGTAGTCTCTAAATTATCTGAAAATCAACTGTAGGAGACAGTTTCTTTCCTGAGTTCGACCTTGGGATTGCCGAAGTAAAAATAAATTTGACCTCTTTTTCATTGAACTAATTAATCATTTAAGTGATTTTTTTATTAATCCTTAATTTTCTGACTATAACACAATTCGACACTCTTAGCAAGGGCAATTGTGCGGTTTGTCAGAGACTTCTACTTAACTCTAATTACTATCCATAATGATCACTATTCACTCACCCCTTTATATCCTCTACAGATGAATCCTTCAAATCTAATGAGACGTTTATCTCATTCATCAAGTCTATCAAATTTTAATGGTCTTATAATTGCTGAAATTGACACCTTCTAAATAGACATGCTGGAATTGTCTATTATAATTAAATTTTGAATGATAATATAATGTTATTAAGTAATCTAAATCCATCCTAGTGTCAGTAGATAAATACCGCAAAAAATAAAAAAAAAGGATGGAGTGAGCAAACTTGGCTACCCCTAGAAGATAGGATAAAATGGGGTTGCACCCATGCAGAGCCAAGTTTGCTTCCTCGACATCTTTTTTTATTTTTTGTGGTATTTTTTAAAAATACTTAAGGAAATTTATTTAGATTAATAAGAGAAACATATGATTCAAATTTTGTGTAAAATAAACACAACTAATATTAATCTATCTATCTAGAGGTGTAAGTTTCACCTATTTCGAGTCTGTTAAAATTTGATATGCTTGATGGATATGTTAAAAGTCTCCATATAATGGAATTTTAAATGAGAACATGCTAATATTAAGTGATCTAAATCCCTTTAATGGTTATTAAAAAATACAAAATATCAAGAGAAATATTGTGGGCAGTGAAAAGCGGAAAATCAAAGTCGCTAAAATGAGTAGACAAATCAGCTTCACTTGTCGCTGATGCGATTATGCAAATTTCCCCGCTATTTCACCAATTAACCACACAATATAAATCAAGCAAAATAGTTTGAATCAAAATTTATCATACCCAACTAAAAATGTATAGTGACAAGCAAGTAGGGGTCGAACACATGAAATAAAGGTGTAGAGTGAAATAGAATGTAACAATCAATCTCAAAAATTCGTCTTTTCAAACACTAAGCCAAACTATGGTTTTTATGGGTTTTTAAATTTTAATTTTTTAAATTTTATTTTTGTTTTATATTTTTAAAATTTTTCTACTTTTATATTTTTATATTTTCTTTTTATATTTTTAGATTTTGTATTTCCTTTTTCTTTTCAAATATCTAATATAGGATATATAAGGGTATATATACAATGTAAACTACTATAATTATAAATACAAATAAAAATCGTAAAAATATAGAAAACAAATTTTTTGGTTTTTTGAATATTTTTCTACTATTTTTGTAATTTTTATAGACTTTTTCTATTTTTTATATTTTTGAAGTCGACATTATCCCAAAACAAATATAAAATAAATATCTGAATTTGAAATGAAGATGAAATATCAAAATAAGTTCAAAATTTTTCAAATAAATATTAATAAATAGATAATAGTATAAATAAAATTATCAAATAGAAAACACTATTTTTGGGAATTTTTTAAGAATTTTTACTCTTTTTATACTGGATTTTGGAGCTTTTTGATTTTTTGTATTTTCTTTTTCTATTTTTAGTATTTTCAAGTCTTAGAGTTAGAAGATGAATAAGTAAACACAAAATATATTTTTTTGGAATTTTTCAAAAATATTTTATATTTTTAGGGGTTTTGTACTATAGATAAGACAAAATTGTGCTTGAAATTATTTTTTGAAAAATAATAAAAGTGTATAAAATTAAAAAAGAAAAATTATAGCGTGAAACTACACTACAACATGCACTTGAGTGTTTTTTTTGGATTTTTATGAGTACAAAGGCTGTTTTTAATAAATAGAACAAATCAACAAAAATGCATGGTCTAGCAATGACATAAACATAATTAAAATAAAAGGCAAGGGCCTCTCTACAATTTTCACAAAAAGTTACAACTAGAATAAATAGTTTAATTAGAAATACACAAAGATATGTGGTCCCCACCTCACGTGAGCAGCCATGTGAGATGAGATGGCATGGACTAGTATGCAAATATGACAAGTTGATAGGTATTTTTGTAAATTATACAAAACTTAATAAACGGTAGAGGAAAAATTAAGTCTTAATTGTTAAATACAAAAAAACATTGGGTGGAGTTGCTAAATAACCAGTGCTATGGCACGAGCGGGCGACTGATCATCGATTACTAGCCACATGTTACATCACCAACGGTCGATGATGGTTCATCGTCCATGGCTAGGATTAGATCATCAGGAGATGATCTACGATTCTGGCTCGGTGTGACCAGACGGTCTCTTGTGTCACCAAGAACAAGGCTAAGATCAACGGTTCCGGATGGCCTTCAAAGAACACATGAAGAACACAAATTGGATGAGCTTCGATCAGCAAAAACTCATGATCTCCGGGTTCTCCTTCGCTGCGGATGGGTTTCCCGCACACTTGACTTGATTACGCATAGAGTGATGGTCTCCAGATGGCGTGAGGACGACTGGTGAAGCTCAAAAGAGCAGCTCTCCTGGGGGAACTCCCACAGCACGATGAGGCTCGGCGAGCCCATTCTGGGCCTTCTCCTGCAAGGGTTAGTCGTGACAAAAAGGGAGATGCTCTAGAGAGCTTGAGTGTCGTGATGAGTGGCGGGGGGAGCAAGGCGAGGTTCATCGACGAGGCGGCGGAATGGGTGACCTGGATCCCAAGATCTGTGTAAGATCTGGGTGAACAACGATGTGTAGGATGTAGAGTAGTGAAGGGTAAAGAATATGGAGGTGGTCATGGGTCAGAACGATGTCGAGATATGGCGGAAACAAGTGGCAGAGCGGGAGCTCCATCATACGACACTATTAGGATTCACGAAAAATAGGGCTAAATTAAAAGGGATAAAAAGAACAACTATACTATCGATTCTCTAAGATACAGAAAAAGCAAGAAGACTAGGGCTGACCGGACATGAACTAGCTGGTGGCAGAGCTGGCGATGGAGGAGGTGGTGTAGCTCCAGACCACTTCGATTCTATGCCAATTGAACCGCTAGACCCTCCCAGAGGTCCCTGTTCTCACTAGGAGTCTTGTGGGTGCGTTAGAGGTAGGTTTTCGTGGCGGAAGAAGGATCAAGATAGAACTTTAGATGGAGGCGAGTTTAAGTAGGGGTGATGAATGGGCTCCAAAGATTAAATGAGATCAGGTGCACCGGTGATCCAATCCTCAAGGTGACTCTTGGGCGTGAATCACCAGAGATCGAGGAGAAAAAGATCCAAAAGAATCAAGGCGAAGGGATGAAAGGGGCGGGCCGCAAAAATCGATGAAGATCGGGTCAAAATGAGGGATGTCAAAGCTTGGGGCAGTAGGTCAGGTAGCTGACATGCAATCAACATGCCAGGAGCTCTGGTTGGTTCACATTGACCAACTAGAAAAAACCTAGTCCGTAAAGAATTGGAAATTCATTATTAAATATAAAATGATTTTATTAATTTTAAGTTATAAAATAAAAACTATTTATTATTTTCTATATTATTTTATTATGTTTTTTATTTATTTTTTGAGTTTATTGATTACAAGTTTATTTTTACGATTCCATTTATAGGTATATTCATTTAAGTTTTAGAAATTTTATTTTATTTTGTATATTTGATTTTATTATTTTATTTTATTATTTTATAAAATTATAACTTATTTTTATGTACATAAATATATTTTTATTATATTTTTATGAAGTATTATGTATACTTAAATAAATAGGCATATTGAATATATATGAATTAGTATAAGTATTTAATCTATATGTTTTTGTATTTTATTTATGGTTTTATTTTAGTTTTTATATGTACATATATTATAAATATTATTTACAAATATAAAAATATAAATTATAAGAATAATAAAGAATAAATAAAATGAATATTTTATTCGGTATATTATACAATAAGCGTCCAAAATCTAACTTTCACATATTAACTCCAAAAAATATGAAGTCACATTCATTAAATAACTTATTAAAAGTTATATACAATTAAAGTTATTTTGATACATTTTGAGTTTTTATTTTAGAGATATGAGTCTGGGAAGTTAGGATTTTGGATTCTTATTCAGTGTATAACTTTTACAGTATAATATTTTATTTTATATAAACTCAATTTTGTATTTTTCTATATATTATTATCTACAACTTTCATCTACAATATTTCTTTATTTGAGGTATAAATAATGAAGAATAAAATAGGTCCCAAAAATGAATGAATAATGAATTAATAAATGAGAGTTTTATTGAATTTATGGCCCTTATCTCGCCCTACCTTATCCATTGTCGACCTAGTCATCAAGATGCTTAGGTCTCAGGTTTTAGGATCATAAAATACCCTAGGTATTTTATTGTTTTTTATTCTTTTCTTTATTTTATAATTTTGGTATTGAAACATTATTTTATACAAATATTTATACGACAAAGAATGAACGTTAATTTGTGTAAATTAAGGGTAATTACATATATGAACTAGGGTTTTTAAGGCCAAAATGATAGAATAAAGGCGATGAAATGGAGATTCATCAGTAAGCTAACTTGGTTACCATCAAGGAGCAGTTCCATTTTACCTATATGTAGTCCCCAGGGCAACATGTATAGGTAAATTGGGGTTTTCTCTTGGAGGAGCCATGTTAGCTTCCACGACCATTTTGTTGTTAATTTTTAGTAAAACTTAAGGAGATTAACTTATATTAGTAAGATGAGTATGTTTTTCAAATGTAGCTGTAAAACATATGTTTCTAAACTATCCATCTATAAGAGGTAAATTTCAACAATTCTTATACGATTAAATTTTGACATGTATCATAGATAGGATGAGTTTCAAATCGACATGAACTTTTAATGCAAACATGTTGAATTTTGTGGCAAAAGCTAACTTGGCTACCGCAAAAGGGTAGCCTCATTTTACTATGTACATACATACATATATACATATATATATATACACATATACATACATACATACATGCATACATACATACATATATATAGGGGCTGGGGAAGCTGCACCCGGGGGTGTAGCTAACTAGCTGCACTCGACCATTTTTTTCATTGATTGTTTGTATTTTTGAAATTAAACTTAGGGGGATTTAAATCACTATATATCATCATGATATCATACCAATTTCAACTAAATTCGACATGTATATTATCTCCATCAAAGCTATCACATTTTAACGGTTTCAGGATTATTAAAATTGACCATATCTAGATGGGCATGCCAGGAGTGTTTGTCTTGCATGAATTTTGAAACACATATTCCACATAATAAACTAAGTAAATCTCCCATAAGTTTCCTTCAAAAAAATCAAAAATCAGTGAGAAAAATACCCGGGTGTAGCTAGTTGGCTGCACCCCCCGGTGTAGCTTCCCTTTTCCCATATATATATATATATATATATGAGGAAAATGGGGCTGCCCCCTAGGGGGAGCTAACTTAGCTCCCCCCGCCCTATTTTCTTCAAATTTTTTTATTTTTTTTGAAATTTTTTTCCGTGAGTATTCATCACTATATCCCTATATTATGTCATAAAAATTTCGTGTGAAACAGAGACTCCTACGGCCTCCATCCAGACAGTCATTTTTTTAACGGTAACAGGATTTTTTAAATCGACCCCGTTTGGATGGAGGTCGTAGGAGTCTCTGTTTCGCATGAAATTTGAATGACATAATGTAGGGATTTAATAATGAATTTACACGGTTTTAGATTTCAAAAAAAATAAAAAAAATTTGTGAAAAAAGGGGCGGGGGGAGCTAAGTTAGCTCCCCCTAGGAGGCATACACATTTTACCCTATATATATATATATATATATAATATATATATATATAGAGGGGCGATCCTATGAGATGGGATTTTGGTGAGATGGTGAGATGGGGCATTCTGGACCACTAATTCCAATCAGGAGAGAGAAAGGCAGGAGAGAGAATACAGCAACTTGTGGTCCAGAATGTCCCATCTCACCATCTCACTAAATCTCATCTCATAGGATCGCCCCTCTATATATATATATATATATATATATATATATATATGGGTAAAATGTGTATGCCCCCTAGGGGGAGCTAACTTAGCTCCCCCCGCCCCTTTTTTCCCAAAATTTTTTTATTTTTTTTGAAATCTAAAACCGTGTAAATTCATTATTAAATCTCTATATTATGTTATTCAAATTTCATACGAAACCGAGACTCCTACGACCTCCATCCAAACGGGGTCGATTTAAGAAATCATGTTACCGTTAAAAAAATGACTGTCTGGATGGAGGCCGTAGGAGTCTCTGTTTCACACGAAATTTTTATGACATAATATAGGGATATAGTGATGAATATTCACGGAAAAAAATTTCAAAAAAAAATAAAAAAATTGAAGAAAATGGGGCGGGGGGAGCTAACTTAGCTCCCCCTAGGGGGCAGCCCCATTTTCCTCTCTCTCTCTCTCTCTCTATATATATATATATATATATATATATATATATATATGCGCATCCATGTATACACACATATATCCATTACACATATATATGCGCATCCATGTATACACACATATATCCATGAAGAAAATGTGTGTCTGTATGTGTCTATGTTTGTTTATATGTGTATATCTTTGTGCGTGCATGATATATATATATATATATATATATATATATATATTTATATTTATATTTGTGTGTGTTTATACCTAATACAAACACATACACATACACATACATAACATATATATATATATATGTTATGTATGTGTATGTGTTTGTATTAGTATAAACATACGTAGAAAAATGTGTGTAGCCATATATACATATACATTTACATGTAAACACATATGTCTAACACACTCAAAAAGAGAAAAATAGAGAGTTCAAGTGATATGATGGCTCTACTATGCCATGTGAATCAAAGCACTAAACCTAACAACATTGGTTGGATGGAAGTTAAGCATTGGTTTGATAGTAGTTGAGCAAAGGGTACGCAAAAGTGCCTAACCCCACATTATCTTTTTTTTTGCATGGAAGCAACATATCCATCATTTGGCCAAAAGGGATGTGTTCATTTGGAAGAATGAAGTAGGAATAAATAGAAGAGAAAATAAGAGTGAGGGTAAGGGCTTGGATGGAAACACTGGAAGGAAGTTAGAGCCATTAATTGCTATTATCAAGATATTTGTTGTCCTCTTAAAATGGACGGATTGGGAGGAAAAGGAAACATGTCCTTCATCTACATTTTGTATAGATTTCTTTTTCCAAGGAAATAGGATTGCGCTATAAAGGTAAAAATAAATTTACATAAGTCATTTTTTTCTTTTCTATTCACTCAAGCATCCAAATAATTTAACACCACGTCTCTTTTCTTTTTCCTTTATTATTCATGGATATCATACATCTTTTTTTCTTTTCCATTCACTCAAGCATCCAAATAATTTAACGACTCTTTTCTTTTCCTTCCCTTTTATTGATGGGATATTTAAATTGTGATCACTAAAATCATGTCCAACTATAATTACACCACAGTCCTTATATTTTTTAAACTATTTAACGTGCATCCTCTTGTTTAAATATTGCATTGTGAGGTATGTTCGATTCAAGAATAAAGCAGGAATAATAGTGAGGAATAAGCTGAAATAAGACACTGTTCCTGTTCGACTATAAGGATAGGAATAATGTGAAATAAGGATAGGTAAGGTGGAATAAGGATATGAATAAGGGTGTAATAAGGTAGAATAAGGGTAGAGAGAGATGCATAAAGGGAAATAGCCATATGAAGGAGAGGGAATGCGAGGGGAATAACACCTTTATTCTTGGGGCTATCCGCCAAACGAAGAGTTAGTGAGACTACAAGGTTCCATGGTGTAATTTACAAGGGTTAAATGTTGGTTCAAATATTACAGGGAGCATGGTGTAGTTTGACAAGAATTTAAGGGCCATAGAGTAAAAGTCCCTTTATTCTATCATGTTTGTCTTTTTTGTCTGGTTACCCACCCAACCCTTTTATTCATGACAGTAAAATTACAATCAATTACTTCTTTTCCTTAATTTTTATCCAACATCACCCCTTTTTCTCTCCCATACCAATCTAATGGAATACTCCAAAACAACGACTCATTTTTCATTCAAAATTCAATTCTAAAAGATGTAAAGAATTGCTTTTGTTCTATGAACATATCAAAATTTGCATTAATTCGAAGTTCAAATTCGAAGATCAAAGTAAGAGCATTCAATGTTTTAAGGATTTTGATAGTAAAAAATAAAGAAAAATCTGCCTATGTTGTATTCTGGCAATCATATTCGCTCCATACTATGAACGTTATTTTTTTGGTTAAGTACCATGAGGAAGCCTCATTTTGAAGTCGTCCCCAAAGCTACCTTTACAAAGGCAGCTCTTGTTTAACACATTTATAATGTGCCACCCCCTCCCCCATCCCTACCAGCACTTTCTATTTTGCCTCACCAATTTCCGTAGCCAGCCCTCGTCCGCAAATCCTTCCTCTTCACCGCCCATGGACGTTGTCGTCGACGCCTCCTCCACCGGGCTCATCCTCCTTCATCAACGTCTCCTCCACCTGGACCATTCTCCTCCTTCGACGCATCCTTCAACAATGACCTAAGGTGCGGTTTTGCATCTATTCACCCATGACATTTGCTTAGTTCGTGGTTGTCTTATATGATTTCGCAGCCCTTGACCCATAGAATTTACCCTGATTTTGTGGTTGTTGTACATGATGTGATTGTCTCTCGATACATATAGGATGTTTGTGGGAATATTGTGCTTTTGTCACTTTAGAGGGACGATCCTAAATTTTGGAAATAACACATCTTATCAAGGTGGTCATATGAAACCGTTGAAATTAGTTCCGATCATGAAGTTTATTATCTTGGTTGAGAAGATCATATCGTTATTCCGACTCGATATTGTATAGTGCAGTGATTTAAAATTATTTCACAAACTGGAGGGGAACGAAAATAGTTATCTAGAAAATGTAGAGTACGATAATGACATACCTGATGTCGTTGAATATGCAGAAATGATGGGTTCATCATACCGTCCAATTTTGTAAGTAACCCACCAAGAGGAGACATCATCGAATGTTACCCAAGCCTCTTCACTTGTAACTTGAGCTTCTATTGTTGCTAGTTTTGATATGAATGATGCAATTACTCGTGAAGTTGATCGGGTTAGCACTAATGAAGACTTGGGGTTGAATGATACGGAAGATGAGATGGAGAATGATAAATAATATGAGATACACATTGTGTCTGATATAATATTTTACAATGCTCGCAGCGGTGAAGACTACATAGAAAATGAGGAGGATGCCTTCATTGCTAGAGTGGGACTTAGTATTGCATATGAGCTGAGGAACGAGATGCCATTTAAGTCGAAGGCTGACTTAGTCTACTATGTGAAGATGTTTGACATCAAGCGACATTACAATTTTCATGTGCACGAGTCAGATAGATCGGTTTAGGGTTGTCTATTGCAACGAGAAAGAAAGAGATTGTAAGTGGCGTTTGTGAGGTCATAGGCAACCACTAGATGGGCACTTTGTGATTTCTAAGGTGGATGCACCCCATACTTACTTGCATCGAGTAACTAATCAAGATCATTCACAGCCTGATTGCAATTTCATGGCCCAAAAGTTTCTCAACTAGCGATAATTCAGGGATAGACCATGAAGATGAGGATGATGAGGAGGGAAGTCCGACCGATGGTACATCTTCACAGATACATGGATGTGGTAGATGACATGGGCGCATATAGAGACCACAAAGAGGATGATCACAGAGCCAAGCCAACGACATACATGCTTCGAAGGTTGAATATCAAACTCCTACTGCTGAATGTGAGCATGAGAGAATACAATGAACTCTACTTGCATCAATGAAAGAAATTCCAGAGCGAGCCTGGACCATCGTATCGTAATTCATCATTACCTCCTTTCAACTTTGAGGGAAGGATTGGCAAAGAAAATCTCACAAATTGAGCACATTGATCATGGCAATCTATTATCTTCCTTCCCAATGGAGCCAGCTATGACACTGTCTCAAAAAGCACTTGCAGAGTGCCAATATATTTGAAAGAGAGGACGTGTATGATGTGATAGGAACCGTTATATGGATGAATAATGATTGTTTTTTATAGTACATATGACTAGGGATTGGTGCATGCAACTTTTTGTACTACGGATATTGGACCTTATTCATATAAACCTTATAACTTTTAAACTTGGTTGTGGTTAATGAATGATAAGTTTTTACGTGTGGGTTTTTTCCTTGATCATTTCATATATATATATATATGCATTAATTTTTGTGTGATCCAAAAGTTGTATACACACAAGATGCAGCTGTCCAGCAGGCCACAGTTTTCTGGTTGTCTGATTAGGAAGCCGCCTCTTCAAAATGCGGCTTCACTGAAGCCACCTCTTGAAAGGACGGCTTTGTCTAAAACAAAGTCGCATTTTGAGAAGGTGGTTTCCTCACGGTACTTAACCAAAAAATAAAGCTTACCATATGTGGTGAATAAGAATGCCATAATACTGCTTGTACGAATTTTTCTCATATAAAATGATTGAGTTGCATGTACCAAATCTATACAAAGGGTGATAAATAAAGATCAAGAAATCATACTTTTAGATTTTGAGATTGGATTTGACAAAGAAGAGGAAAAAGAAAAGGAATAGGGAACTATAAAGTCGCGGATTTATTTGAAGATTGTGGGAAACATTTCCACAGGAGACCTTTTTGTTACTGTTTCAAATTCCAATTATTTTACCAGGAATCAATTTCGGCAAAAAGCTAGTATAAATTCGCCCATAGAACCACGCTACTCTCTCCCCCACTCCATACCTCCTCGTTCCTCTCTTCCTCCCCCTTGATATGGATTTCTTTCCCCTCCAAACATCGCCTTCCCCGACATCCTCACCACCTTCCTCTTCCTTCAGCACCACCGGTCCCAGTGGTTGGGAAAGAGGGAGGGCCGTGGCCTCTGACTTGGTTGGCAAGCTCTGCTCGGGGATTGTTGCATGCATCTTCGCCCTTGGTTTGTGCCCTTCTTTCCCTCACCCTTTTTTTTCCATGCTTCCTGAGAGCCTGTAGCCTGCAAAATTGCCATCTTTTTGGTAAATGGCGATGTGGGTCGGTGCCTTTTGGAGCTGATTTTGGTTCAAACAGGAGGATGGGGTAGTTCGATTGTTGAGTTCTTGGTTGGTATGAGGGAAATGGAAGGAGTTGTTTGTGTGCACCATATGTTCGTTGTTTTGTCTCTCTGGTTAGCTATGACCATGCTGATGCTTAACTTTGGCATCTTTCTTAACTAAAGCAACGGGGGATTTGTGCTGCAGTTGGATCGCTGGTGGGAGCTGTGACCGGGGGCTTAATTGGTCTAGCTACCGAGAGTGGCTTCTTCCGTGGTGCCGGGATCGGTGCGATCTCCGGCGCTGTTTTCTCGATCGAGGTTGTAGAATCTTCCCTCGCGATGTGGCGATCCGATGGGCCTGGAATTTGGAGTGTGCTAATCGTGGTATTTCTCTTCCTTTGGCTTAATATTATTCTGGAACAATTAAGTCTACAAAAGTTCCGGTATTGAGTTTTTTTAATTGTGAATGCAGATTGATATTTTCTTGAGCCTCTTTAGTGGAAGACTTGTGCGAGAAAAGGTTGGCCCTGCGATGCAGAGTGCAGTGCAGAGTCAGGTTAAAATCTTCCCTGGTCTTTGGAGATCCAGTTGTTTGTGCAGTGTCAATTAGTTGGCTTGCGATTATTTCTTCAATTGGTTTATAATGTTTGGGCAGATGAATGCCATCGATCGGCCGTTTCAAGAGGTTCTAGACATTTTTGAAACCGGTGGTACCAGTGGCATGTCGAAGGATTCTATCGATATGCTCCCGAAGATTGCAATCAGCACGGAGAACTATATCGATGGCTCTGGAAGTAGAACATGTTGTTCAGTTTGCTTGCAGGTTGATCACCGTCCTCCGTCCTGATTCTTGTTATCTAACTCATGTTCGGATTGAATGTTGAGGATATTCTTCTTACACCAATGGTATGAATGTTTTTTAATGATTCAGGACTTTCAGCTGGGAGAGATGGTGCGATGCTTGCCTCACTGCCGGCATATCTTCCATCTCCAGTGCATAGACTGCTGGCTTCTGAGACATGGTTCTTGCCCTCTTTGTCGGCGAGACTTTTAGAACTCCTACCATGGTGTCATGTAAATCGCAACGTGTATACATTGTAGACTGAGGATTCTTACTCCTTGTAGCATAACCTAAAATTTTCCAGAGTTAATATTACTCTATGGTTCTGCAATTTCCATAGTTTGCAGCTTATCTGTGCAATACATGCTACCTACCATGCATGGATCCCATTGTCATCTGGTGTTTTCGCTTCTGTATCAACATGGCTCCTTTGGCGGTTATTACAAATGATCTGGACTCTTCCTGAAATAATATTTTCAGATGAATTGGTCTTGAGATGTTTTCTGTTGATGTGCATGTTTTAAGTTGGTTGGATCAAACCATTAAAAAAAACTCTTATTTGCAGTAGCAGGCGCAGCTTCAAGCCTTCAAATGTCTTGCTTCTACCTCATTATCTAAGTTAAGTAAGAGCATGGCGTGTTCTGTCCCATCACTTAACAACCAAAACTCAAAAACATGGCCTTTTCCACTTAAAGTAGGTAGGATATTTATTGTTGGAATAGTAGACCGAAGTTGGTCTGGGTCTCCTTTTTTGTTGGCAAGTTACAATTAGACATTTGTAACAGGTTGCTGAAAAAGGGCGAAATGTTTGGTTTCTATCTCCTCTGGAAACTTGCACCAATTCATGAAAGAACAACAAGAGTGTAAAGTGTATATCTCACAACTATCTGGAGTTGCAATTGACCGATATATCAACCAAGTTCCGCAACAGAAATCTGCCCTGCTTGTTGCTGAATGTATACTTAGTTTTCTTCAGATAAGTTTTAGTCCCTTGTCAAATGAAGGTTGAGAGTGACTGTCAAATATTCGCAGTGAATGGAAACCCATCACGGACATCGATATATTGGTTCACTAGGAGAGGTGTTTTTTTTTTCTGATGCATGGTCTAGAATCGAACAAAGTTAAAGACGATGTTTTTCGTTGAGCAGTTGATGTTTAAACGTCGTGGACAGCGTCATCGATTCAGTGGGTTTGGAATTTATGTCTCTTGGATCCTGGAAATGGTGAGGTTCACATGCAACTGCAGCAATCCTGTGGGCATGATAATTTCCCAACGGCCGAAATATGTTGGGCAGGCGTGTTTAACATGTGCATGCGTCTCGCAGTTTCTTCGGAGGGATGCTTGCCATTATTCCTGTCGATGACGCCCTCCCCCAGCAACTGATGCCTAAGATGTTATTGCTGTTTAATTCCTTTTCAAACAGACGTAATGGGCGAGGTTTGGATCCCATCCTTAGGCAAAGATATAATAATGCTGAAGCACCCACCACCACATCACCAACCTTTCTCAGCAAAACCTCGGTATGATACTTTCTACCGAAATATACATGAAGCCGAACGTGCAATGTAATTGGATTTTAGAATTCAATGTTATTCAAGTTTTGTTCTCTGAGTTACACATGATGAATATTTTTTTGGAATTTTTACATGTATGACCCTTCGACTTTCTCCTATTTTTTGGATCATTAGCAATTACACTTCTCGGGTTAGTTGCTATCCATTTCCTTTCCAAAAGAATACTAACTTATGTGCACAAGTGTAATTGGAAAGAAAAGATAGGGGGTATGTCTGTAACTAAGTATTCTTCTTCCTCCTTCACGTGACACTAAATAGGGCTGCTAATTGAACTGAATCATTCGAATTTGATTAGGATTCGTTTGATAAACATTTGAAAAAAAAATCGATTCGAAATCAAATGAATTGAATCTAAATTTATCTTGTGGATTTGATTCCCAAATGAATCGAATCTAAATTAACCTGAATTCGTTCGATAATAATTCGATCTGATATTTATATAGTTACATACACACATATTCGTATAAATAGTACACACATATATACATACATATAATACACACATACATATTTACATACTTACGTATAACAATCCCACTCTGGATCGATTATGATTCTTTCCGAACATTCTTGTGTAAGGAGTTATAGCATAATTAAATCAAAAGGCTGACACGCATTTTTTGAATTCATTTGTAAGTAAATGGATGCAGAATACACATTAATTTATATTTAAAGATTTAGCATTTGCATTATATCACTAAACATAACATATACAAGCATCTAAAGATACTCTCAAACCAATTTACTATAATGACTAAGTGGTTACTTTTAAACTTATAATCATATCTAGGCTCTACTTATATGATTTATCATGACGACTTTACCACTATGATTTTCATACTCTCATGCTACATCGATGTGATTTGTCAATATGTGACGTGTATGTGCAACATTAGGCCTCCCTAGTGAGATCAAATCTCTTTCCTTTCTCATTTAGGAGTATTATGAGTCATAGATGTGGGTCCTTCATGCGTCGGTTATACAAGACATCTAAGTTCCTGCCTTTACTTCTTATTTTATCCTAGTGATAATAGCTTACATATGGGTTGCTTTGTACAAGTACAATAATCAACCTTAGCGTGTTATTCATAAATTTTGAGGCATTACGAGGATCACAAATCACTCTAGATTGTAACCAATTTAATATGCACATATATGCATGTAAAATCATATTAGTTAAAAATAAATAGTGAATAAAAAAAAGAGGAAAACGTATTAGTCATAAAATATACAAGGAAAAATCAAATATATAAGATTGTTATTCTAATTCCTCACCTACACAATTATTTATGTGTTACCACATTCGTTACATTGTCTTTTCCATTCCTCTTTTCATTATCTAACAAAGATCCCAAAACCCCATAGTAGATTATGGTAGCATTTCTCCTAGTACGTGAAAATTATGATTTTGCTATTCCGAGTTCCTCTTTAACATTTGTCATGATTCAAAATTTATCTAGATATCCCTCCTCTACTTTTTCGTTTTTTTTATTTTCCATGCATGGCAATCCATGATTATTATCATTGTCACGATGATATTTAACATCATATGAGTAATATACAAGTTCTTCTCACCATAATGTAAGTTGTTCATTTGTGTATAAAAAATCTGTATAATTCATTTTCATGGCTTGGTTTTTTTATATTGAAGATTCTCACGATTATTTTTTACTATTTTTATCGATTCAAATAATAATATTAAGTTGTATCAGATTTCTATATAAGTTGGTCTTGTCTTGTTTTAACATGCAATGACAATATAGCTTTTTCGTCAATAATATTCTATCTTTTTTATGGCTCATATAATTTTATTACATTTATATATTTCTTCATCGTAAAAAAAGCATAGAGTTATAATAATTGTAAAAATTAGGTACTTTTATCCACTCTATTGTATTGGTTTGATATTTTCCTTCATTATATAGTTTTTTCCAACTTATCTTAATAATATATATTTAAAATTAGACTTATAAAATAAAATCTTTATATTATATTATTTCTCATATAATATTATTTACATAAGCTCTAAAACATCAATGAACTTTTCAAATTCGAAATAAAATGGATCGAATTTGAATATCTGAAACTCAAAATGAAGTGAATCTGAATTTAAATTTGCACATCCGTTTAAAATTCGATATTCGTATTTGAAACTTTTATAATGAATTGAATCAGAATCATGATGGATTCGAAGATATTCGATTCGATTAGCACCCCTAGCACTGAACATTTTTGTCAACTTTGTTGGTCCACCCTGATCAAACTACCATGTTGCATTAAACCATTGGGCCACTGATCCCTTCCCTCATTCTTTTCTCCTTCCCAATGAGACTTCAACAAAGTTCACAGTCCACAACGTGAAATATCTCACCCTCCACTCCCTCTCCATCTCTGGCCACCTATCCTCCACCTCTCCCGCCCAATGATGGCTCAAGTCCATCCAAATGATCATTGTTTGTGGAGTTCCCGATAGTGGAGCCAATGGCGGAGGAGCCGAATGATCCGACCTGAGGCACGAAAAGAACAGCAAATGCTACCGAGTCTGTGTATTGTGCTCCAAAGGAGCATGAGGAAGAAGGCCTACAATAGAAGGTGGCATGGGTGTGCAAGAATTGCGGGTGTCTTGGGGTAGTGGAGGGTCATGTGCACATCTCGCAGGCAGCGGTCCCCTGTTGTACCGAGGGTTGCATTAGACTCTATTGACCTTTTGGGACCGCTCGATCACGATCGACCGGTTCACACGAAATCCCTCAACCCAGGCCCACAAAAAGAGGGATTTCGTTGGAACCGCTCGATCGTGATCGAGTGGCCTCAAAGGGTGCAGCATAGTCTGCTACAACCCTCGGTGCAGTAGAGGATCCGCACGCCACATCCCGCATGGAGTGGGACATTGTCCGGAAGATTGCCTAAGGGTGGGAGTAGGTAAGGGTATTAATGGGGTAGGTACTCGGCTCATTTAATCATGATCTAACATGACCTATTATTATCGGGTTAACGGGTCGACCTGATCCATTTCAACAGTTACTGGATTTAAACGGATACCCGAATAATTTTAACTATAACGGGTACCCTCAGATACCCGCAAATCACTACAACAAACATGACAAATTACACATCAAATGAACCATAATAGAGCACAATAAAAATATGATCATATATAAAAAATACCTTTATATCTGTTGATATTTCTTCCAAGATAATAACTATCTCAAGAAAGTCAGGTAGATAATCTTATTTATTAGACCTTTTAATCCGAATATATATATTTGTCCATTTGTATCTATATGCATTGTATACCTTTTTGATAATATATATTAACTAGCAAATAATACGCATGCAATCACGTTATCTAATCTTGAAGGTCTCGAGACTCGAACAACAAAGACAAAGCTGCCGCAGATCAAGTCTACCATAGGCATCCTCAAAGACTACGGGTGTGATTTCGTCGAGTTCAGCCATTCTTCAAGGGGGCGAGGGGTTGTGGAGCGATCTCTTTCTCTGCTTTACCCTGACAGTCCATCTCATCATCATCACGGCCCTCAGCCTCCACTTCCTCCAGGACCTCACCAGCATTGAGGTTGTTGTCCTCTATAGCTATTCGATCTTCAAGAATATGGGTATCCATTCCAAGGACAAGCTCTTCCTTGCTATGGTCATCGTCGACTTCACCAAGACCATTTTCATCCTCATCGTCATCTCCCTTGTCGATTGCTTCGATCTGAAGCCCCTCCTCCCAACCTCTACCCCTGATGTCGTCGTCTCAATCGCCCTCTTCAACATACCCGCCAAGCCGGCACCGGACCACTGCGCTACGCATAGGCATGGTGTTGTGCTACATGACCTTCTCTATAGGGTTGGGGGACATAATGGGGTGTACACATCGCAGGTATTTTCGTGGGTTTTCCCAACCGGGTACCTGGGAAATGATTGGGTTTTTCAATGATTCAAGCAGGTTAACTTCTCATGGGTACCTGTCAGAACATCTTTCGCAGGTACCCATGAACTTAGGATCGAAATACTTAGGTCGGATCGGATACTCGTTTGACCCGGTTTGTTTGAACACAACAGGTACGTGATCTGACCTGACTATTTCGACCCTAAGTTCACGGGTACTCGTAAAAGATGTTCGGCCTAGTACCCATGAGAAGTTAACCCGCTTGACCCGTTGGAAAAAGCCAGTCATTTCCCGAATATCCAGTTGGAAAAACCTAGCGGGAATACCTATGACGTGTACACCCAAATTATGTGCCCCAGCCCTATGGGAAGGTCATGCAGCACAACACCATACCTATGCATATACCTATGCATAGCGCAGTGGCCCGTTCCACCTCGTGATCAGTGCCAGCTTGTGGATCACCCTAACGGCTATGCTGAGGAGGGCGAGGGAAATGACAACATCGGAGGTGGAGGTTAGGAGGAGGGGATTCAGGCTGAAGTAGTCGATGAGGGAGATGACCATGAGGATGAAGATGGTCTTGGTGAAGCCAACGGTGACCATAGCGAGGAGGAGCTTGTCCTTGGAATGGATACCCACGTTCTTGAAGATCGATTGGTTGTAGAAATTACAAGAAAAGTGACCTACGTCAACAAATAATTTAATATTCGTTGGCATATCTTCCGTATTTAAATATATAACATCGAATATTATTTGTTCCGTGCTTCTTTAATTTCGCAATGAATAATGATATTCGTTGCTATATTACTTGTAATAAATCATATAACAATGATTATTCGTTGTCATTTTCTTCTAACCATTGCTAAATTTGGCAACAATTAGTGTGAGTTTTAACGAATAATTCAAGGAAAAATCATCGTTATATGGACCTTTAACAACGAATATGATTCGTTTCTAATTGCAGTACAAAAGATGATTTGGCAACGAATAATATTCGTTGTTATATCTTTAACATCGTAAGATTGACAATGAATATTCAAATTATTCGTTGCCTTAGGTCCAATTTCTTGTAGTGAGTGGACAACAACCATGATGTTGGTGAGGTCCTGGAGGAACTGGAGGCTGAGGGCCACGATGATGATGCAACGGACTATCAGTGTGGGGCGGAGAAAGAGCTCGCTCCACAACCCCTCGCCCCCTTGAAGAGTGGCAGAACTCGACGAAATCATGCTCTCAATCTTTGAGGATGCCTATGACAGACTTGATCTGCGACAGCTTCGTCTTTGTTGTTCGAGTCTCAAGACCTTCAAGATTAGATAACATGATTGCATGCGGATTATTTGCTAATTAATATATACTATTAAAAGGGTATACAATGCATATAGATATAAATAGACAAATATATATTCGGATTAAAAGTTCTAATACATAAGATTATCTACCTAGCTTCCTTGAGAAAGGTTATGATCTTGGAACTAAAAGAGTGAAAGTTTTTCTTCGGTTGTTTGGGAGACAGCGGGTGATGACTGGTGCTCGGAGGGCTCAACTCTTTGGGGCTAATAGATTTTATCAAAGTATTTTACAACTTTTTTTATGTAAAGGTTTTAAACAGTTTTTTTATAAGACATTTTTACGGTTTTCTTACGGTTTTTAGAAACCCAAAATATACACCCATACTTTTAGGAAGCCTTATTATTAAAAATACGAGAAAGTACGAGTTATGGCTTCTAAAGTATATATATAGCATATATATACGACACCCCCTATACTTAGCGTGAACTATGTCCTCATAGTGACCAAAGAAGCGGTAAAGGAAGACATAACTCGGGCTAAGTATAGATCGGTGAAAAGAATTCTATACTACAACGACTCAAAGAATAACGAATAAAGAATAGAAGTCGATCATCTCCTCTATACTTAGGATCAAGAAATCCTAAGGATAGCCGACTCAAAAACCAAAAATGATCGAGGTCAAGAGAATGTACATACTCAACGGCTCAGCTTGTCCCCCCTATACTTAAGGTAAAATATCCCTAAGTATAGAGACGAATATCAAAAGATGAAGGACAAGCGAGGGAGCAGACGATACAAAAACTGACGACAATTAAAAGGAGAAATGAGCGAGATTACCCCCCCCCCATACTTAGGGTAAAGCACACCCCAGGTATAAGCAACGACAGGGGTAATCGAACCGGACAATACACACAACACACGGTGTCTACACCACCCTATACTTAGGATAAAGCACATCCTACGTATAGCAAAGCTAGATAAACCTAAGGGTGTAAGACAATCGGAAGGGAAAGAATAAAATTGAGAATATCTACAAGATGAACGAACTGTACAAGCTCAAGAAAGCTGAAGAGTGGCCTTCTTACGCGACCGAGGAATAATAGAATGTACAAGATGTAGGTCGACTTCAGGGTCATCCTCAGAGATATCCATATCCGAATCAGAGAATCCCTGATCTCTGTCGACCAATGAGGAGCAGCCCAGATGGCCGAAAAGATGAACAGAACCAACCTCTGAAATTTGCTCCATAGTCTCTGAAGTAGACTCAAGAAAGAGGTCGAACTCTGCTGCGATCTGATCAATCTCGTCATCATTTAAGCCCTTATCTGAATTTTCATGAAAAGAGGGCTCAATAATCTCACAACAGGAAGGCTCGAGTGAATGATCAACAATTGAAATAGGATCGGCCTTCGAAGTTTGTGCCACCAACTGTTTCGTCTCAATGATGTAGATACTCTGAATCTCGTCAACACATCTCCAGACATGTGTACTCGGATCACCAAAAGATGTGATCTCCGAGTTTTCCTCTCGAGAAAGGAAATCTTGAGTCTCTATAGAATGAGAAGGAATATGATCTTCTTTAATCTTAGTTGTGATCTCACATGTCTTTGTCTCTGATGGTCCGGAAGCACTTTCATCTACTGGCAGAGTCTCTATAGGCTCGGAACTCGACTCTGTGCTGCTGGGAGGAAAGGTAACATGATCCGTCCCATAATCAATTACGGCCTTAGCTGCATGTAGAAAAGGCCGACCAAGAATGATGGCAGCATCATGTAATGGTACCGATGAGTCAGAGTCCAAGACAACAAAATCCACAGTGAATTTTGTGCCTTGTACCATCACGACAACGTCCTTAAGTATACCCTTCGGCCTCTTGACCGATCGGTCCGGAAACTGAAGAATCATTCTGGCTCGTTTCAGAGGCCCTAAATGAAGAGTCTCGAGAAGATGGAAGGGTAATATGTTCACTGACGAACCGTTGTCTAACAAGGTATGCTCAAACTCATGATCTGAAATCTGGCAGCTGATGAATGGTGCTCCCATATCTTTCTTTTTCTTCTTGGGAGATGTGTGCTAGATGGCGCAACAAGTGGCAATGGTCAACACTTGTTTCTCAGAGCAATGATTACGTCTCTTCTTCCTTTTCAGTGTGGTATGCTGCTTCAAACATTTCTGAAGAAGAGGAATGTGGACCAATGCCTCCGAAAGAGTGAGCTTGATCTGAATGCGGTCCAACATCTCTTTCGTGAATTTTGTATCTTGATTTTTTTTTAAAATTTTCCGATTTTCCTCCCTTCCCTAGATTCAGAGCATCGGGGAAGGGTATCTGTACATCCTCCATGTCAGTATGTATACTCGGAGGATAAGAGGGAGAAGAAAATCTTTTTCTTAAACGGGGACTCGCTCCATGAAGCGCAGAAACTTGAGATCCATCAGAAGAATCCAGAGTCTTGTCTTTATTTTTGTTTTTGGATTTTCTTCTTTTTCTATTTTTTTGTGATTTTTCACCTTCGCTACGTGGAGAATCAGAATCTGAATGTGCTCCCGCGCCATTACCTGCTACACACTCCGCGCTCCTAAATGTCTCAGCAACTGCAGGCTGCTTCCGATCATCATGGGAACTGGAGGAAATAGAATTCAACAATTCGGGTGAGATAGAAAAATCTGAAACTGAACTCTGACCTGTGACGATGCTGGCAATATAATCTCTGGAAGCGTCCATTTGCTCTCTACGATAGGCAGTCTGCTCATGAATCAAATGGATGAAATGATCGAATGTGGGACCGTCTATATCAAGGATATCAAACTGGTGTCCCACATCCATCTCAGGGTGCTGAAGACTCTCAGAATAGGCGAATGAGTCTGAGGTGAATTGCTCCTGAGGTTGCTGATCGTAGCACTAGTCCTGATATGAAAACTGCATCGGTTGATACGTTGGCTGAAACAGCAAGGGCTCTCGCTCGGTCTCTTGGATTACCTGAAGAGTAGGTATCCAAGGTTCCTCAATAGGGAAGCACGGGACCGACTCATACTCCGGCTGAAAACTCAACGGAAGAAGTTTCAATCTCTGAGGATAAGAGCTCTCCACTACTGGCTCAACGTCCATCCTCGAGACTGTATCAGTGTCTACATCAACCACCTGATGTGCGATCCCCAATTCAGTGGAAGGTTGATCGCATCGAGGTGGTCTGGCATCGCCCTCGTGTGTTGTCTTGACATCAGAAATCTCTCTGAAGAGATTCCAAAGTGAGTCCTCGTCCAGACTGCGGCATGAACTACCACACGAGGCATCGACCAATGCCTGTTGTTCTGCGGCCATCCCCAGATAAAATATCTGAGCTAACTCAGCTCTGGAGATCCCGTGGTCTGAGAATCTCCTCAAAAGAATCTGAAATCGGAGCCACATATCCTGAAGTGGCTCGTGGGGATCATGTGATTTAGGCAGGTGCCAACTTACCTATTGTTGTATCTTCAGGGATTAGAGAATTCTGAGAGTCCACTGGACTACTGGAAACCTGCACAATAGCTGAGAAACAACATGCAACATCTATTTTATGGGCAATTTGGTTAGCAAGGAATGGAACTATTTTTCATGGGGAAAGATTTTGTATCGAAAATGTAATAGAGCATGCCAGACTCCTATATGGGTCTTGGTCTTTGTAACCTTTGTACTTGTGAATATAGATTTTTTGGGTGTATACCTTCACGGCTTGACACCCTTTTTCTTTCAACAAAAATTTGAATGACATATAGGAGGGATATATATGAATATACATGATTTTATTTTCGAAAAAAATAAAAAAAGAGGGGGAGGGGGAGGAAACTACCTTGTGTAACAACCAACTTGGTTGTTACTCAAAACAACCTATATATATATATATATTGTTGGTATTTTATTATATTTCAAATACTTTTATTACTTTATTAAAAAATAAAGGTGTATTTATTTTATATTTAGTGATGCATGAACTTTATTTGGTTAGCATCAATGAGCGTGTGATTTATAACATGCGTTTTTTGCATGATAATTTATTAGTGATATTATATCACTATCATGTTTTCTAACGTCTTTACATGGATATGATTTATTATCAATATATTCATAATAATATCATTAATATATTACTTAAAACTTTTGTGTAATGCATGCATATTGCATGTTACATGTTACACATATTACCTTATAATACTAATGATGGATGTTGTGCACATTATGAGAATATTAAATCTTCTTTACTGTATTTTCAATACGTTATTTTATGAATGATTAATATTCAAATTGAATGGAGGATTTAATAGATTTTGAATGTGTAACGTTCTCTTATTGTGTATCTATATAAAGGGGCCTATAGCATTGCTTTGAGAACACACAATACACAACACACAATCATTCTATCCTTCTTCTCCTCTTCTCTCATTTGAGTGAGTTTATTCCGAAGAAATGATCTATTGTTGCTCAATAGATCTCGATGTTGGTACGTGCATACCCATTGAGATCTCGCCATTGTATTCTGGAGAATAGTCATACCAATACCGATTGCACCATTGGAATCTCCGTGGGGGTACAAATCTATTCTTAAGGACAGTGCATTTTGCACGCCTCTGCAAGTTGGTTTGTCTCATCAAATCCGGTATTATCTAACCCTCCTTATATTTTTATACATTCATATTTATTATCCTTTTTATTATTACCTACAATCTTAAGAATAGATTCTGGAGGGTTCTTTATTTATTTTATCCAAATACCCTCTCTTATATCTAGTCTGATTCAGCAACTTTTATGATTCAACATAATGTTGGTGAAAAAAATATTGTTGGATTTTTTTTGAAGAGTTGAATGATGTGGTTATATTCTTAAATATCTAGTCTAAAATATTCAAAATGTGGGGGTGTAAACTAATATCATACTTATTGAGCCTTAGAAAAGAAAACAATCACTGCAAAGTTTTTGTATGTTTGATTATTAGACATGCTCTTAATAATCACGTTTGTCACTATAATATTATGTGTTGATCTATTGTGATTAAAAAGAAAAAAGGGATTGCTGATATTTTATTATATTTCAAACACTTATTACAGTTTCGTAATAATTTCACCATGAATTTAATTGGTTTTATCGGCTTCATGCACGATTATTAATAGGTGATAAATTCCATATCTTGGGAATTAGTATGCACGTTACATGCAAGATTGATTCATGTTTCAATATTTAATTTCCTTGCATTGGTAATCTAATATGGAAATTTGTGGAATTCATTTTTTCAACGGGCATGAAGTTGTTTGTATTTGATTAGGAGAATATATTAAATTAAATTTGTGACTCTCAAATGTGGTATTTATCTTTCCCATTAAATATATTTTATATATACGTTCATATGCTCTTCCAACGGGTGTGAATACTATTGATTTAATCATCCTTATTTCTTTTCTCCATGGCCTTTTAGTCTTAACCGTAATTGAGTAGTTTTTGGACTCCTTGTGATGTTTAAAAATAATCACGGAATATTTTTTATCATTAGAATTGAATGATGCCATTATAAAAGGCCTGAAATATCCGAAAATGTGGGGGTGTTTAATCAATGTCTTACTTATTGATCACAAACAAAAGGTAGCATGCATTAAAAAAATATGTCTGTGTTTGATCTTCGAACATGTTAAAATACTCTTGTTGATATCAATGACATGGGAGAAATAAATACCATCTTGAGAATAAATATATCATAAAGAATAATTATATTTCTCCATCGCAAGAATATTGCAAAAACTTTTCTTCTTTTGAATGCAAGCAAGTTAGCATTCATTTTACTGCATAAGTTTTTAAGGAAAAAAGAGTAAAAGTGATCGTATGCTTCAAACTAGATATGCACAAATTATTGATTGTCTTATACATTAGACAAGATATTGCATATGTTGCTGAAAGTTATGCAGGTATACTCCAAATCTGGAAGAGAGCAATGAGATGCTCTGTTTTGAATGCTTTAATATCTCAAATAAGAGATATGTTATTATTTAATATGTTATGGAGATCCTACCGTTCTTGAAGGATATTATGCTGCAAATTCACTCCATTATTTAGATGAGTCGAAAATTACTACTGGGCATATTCTTATCCTGGAAGAGGAGATATTTTTTTGAAATTAATCTAGAAAGAATTCTTTGCTCGATATACATGAGCTTATTGCATTAGAGAATGCATGCACTCGTGATGTGCTTGAGAAACTTCTGGGCAGATCTTTCCATTTGGATGAAGCCAATGTCATCAATATTTCTACTGTGAAAGCCATACTGCTAAAAATATTTTATAATGTCAAAAAGCAGGCATATTTGTCCGAGAGACAATATTATGAGATATCTCATGGCATAATATCAATGTATTATGTGAAGTTAGAGTTAAATTTGATTGATCCTTTAACTAAACCACTAAGCAAAAAGCTTGTGGAGAGTACATAGAGGGGAACAGGATTGTGCCCAAATCAATAGTCGAAGTGATGGGAACCCAACCTTCATGAGCGGAGATCCCGGGAAGGAGGTTCATATGGGATAAACAATTCACTGGACGATTAAGAGGATACTATCAGTTATTCTCTATTCCTATGGTGTACAATATGATAGTATCATAAGTGGCGAGGTTGAACATACTTGTTCTTAATAGACGTCATAGCCCAAATTGGGTGGTGTATAAAAGAAGTATACACTTGATGATGATCCACCTATATGGGTGTGGAGGTGAGGCCGCTTCCTATGAGATTTTTGGGCAAAATCTCTAGAGCACTCATGAAAATCCAGGTAGACGCATGGCCGAAACGTGTCAACCCGCATGAGCAACAAAGATAAAAAATGTAATGTGAGATATGAATCAATGGTTTCAAAAATAAAGGATCGGTTCATAGGAATTATTATTGTTCCACCAACCTTTAGAAACTACATTCATATTCTCTACGTCTTGGTTCATAGTCGATAAAACATCAAGTCTTATGCATTACATTTTGAGTTCCTTCAAGTGTCATCTTCGAATTTCTTGTTCCTATTTTATTATTTATTATCCTTAATTTCTTTTTTGAAATTGTGGGGGATGAAAAATATTAGTTCAAAAAAAATAATATGTATTTGAAATAGTGGGGGATTGTTGGCATCTTTAGACCTTATTTCAAATACATATTATATTCTCATATTACTCATGCCTGTGTATTTAAGTTTGACTTAAATATAATTTATTTGTAGTTATATGGCTGTTAGAGATTTCCTAATCTCACCAACTTAATGCCATAATGTATACATTATGATTGCTTCATGCAATATCTTTATCAATGGTTTTAATTCTCTTTACACGCCTTTAATCCATTAAATGGAATACCTTATGGATTTATTCTCACATAATTATAATATGCATGTTACGATTTGAGACGTTGTGTATCATCTTTTTATTTCGAAGGTCATTTTCTTCATCTTTTTATTTCGAAGGTCATTTTCTTTAAGTTGCGTACATTCATTGTCTGGAGTAATCGTTATGGATTTCGCTCTATATAAGATTGCTCCTTGTTGACAATTCAACATGACAACAATTCTATCCTTCTCCCCCCCCCCTCTTTTTTTAAGCGAGTCTATTCCGAATGAAGGATCTTTGTTGATCAACCGATCTCGATGTTGGTACGTGCATACCCATTGAGATCTCGCCATTGTATCCTGGAGAGTAGTCATACCAATACCGATTGCACCATCGGAATTTCCATGGGGGTACGAATCTATTCTTAAGATTGTAGGTGAAATTTAAGATTCTAATGATAAAAAAAGCTTGTGGGCAAAATCTCTAGAGCACTCATGAAAATATAGGTAGATGCATGGCCGAAACATGTCAACCCGCATTAGCAACATAAATAAAAAATGTAATGTGAGTCAATGGTTTCACAAATAAAGGATTGGTTCATAGGAATTTTAATTCCACCAACCTTTAGAAAACCACATTCATATTCTCTAAGTCTTGCTTCATAGCCGATAAGACACCAAGTTTAATGCGTCGCATTTTTGAGTTCCTTCAAGTGTCGTCTTTGAGTTTCTCATCTATCTTTTAATATTTATTATCCTTAATTTTTTTTTGAAATTGTGGGGGATGAAAAGAGATAGTTCAAAAAAAAGTATTTGAAATAGTGGGGGATTGTTGGTATTTTATTATATTTCAAATACTTTTATTACTTTATTAAAAACATAAAGGTGTGTTTATTTTATATTTAGTGACGCATGAACTTTATTTGGTTAGCATCAATGAGCGTGTGATTTATAACATACGTTTTTTGCATGACAATTTATTAGTGATATTATATCGCTATCATGTTTTCTAACGTCTTTACATGGATATGATTTATTATCAATATATTCATAATAATATCATTAATATATTACTTAAATCTTTTGTGTAACGCATGCATGTTGCATGTTATATGTTACACATATTACCTTATAATACTAATGATGGATGTTGTGCACATTATGAGAATATTGAATCTTCTTTATTGTATTATCAATACGTTATTTTATGAATGATTAATATTCAAATTGAATGGAGGATTTAATTGATTTTGAATGTGTAACGTTCTCTTATTGTGTGTCTATATAAAGGAGCCTATAGCATTGCTTTGAGAACACACAATACACAACACACAATCATTCTATCCTTCTTCTCCTCTTCTCTCATTTGAGTGAGTTTATTCCGAAGAAACGATCTATTGTTGCTCAATAGATCTCGGTGTTGGTACGTGCATACCCATTGAGATTTCGCCGTTGTATCTTGGAGAATAGTCGTACCAATACCGATTGCACCATTGGAATCTCCGTGGGGGTACGAATCTATTCTTAAGGTCAGTGCATTTTGCACGTCTCGGCAAGTTGGTTCGTCTCATCAAATCCGGTATTATCTAACCCTCCTTATATTTTTATACATTCATATTTATATCTTAAATTTCACCTACATATATATATATATGAAAAAACTTGAATTAAGGTACTGATGACCGGGATTCTGCCGAGATCGTATCTTTCCACAAGGCGGAGAGACAGTCGCTGAGTTGACCTCAGACAGAATCCCGAATCGATCAACAATTAACCCACAATAAATATATGCAATAAATATCAAAAATGTGGAGTTAAAATTTATTATAACTCTACATGTAAAATGTGTATAGGTGTAAGCACAAGTAGAGGTCGAACACTGGGAGGCGAAGGGAATGTATGTGATGTATCCATTATTCAATCCATTGCTCATGTCCAATTATTGTTTTAGTGGGTTTTAGGTTTTTATAATTTTTTTTTAATTTTCCTTTTTCATATTTTTAGGGTTTTTTCATTTTCTGGACTCAATATATAAATAAATATACCGTATACAATTTTTTTTTGGAATTTTTCAAAAACATTTTCTAATTTTTTGTATTTTATCCATTAGACAGTACAAAAATGGCTCCTATTTCATTTTTAATAATCAGGAAAAATGCAAAAAATGCAAAATAAAATGTGTGCGTGGAAGAGCATTGCATGGAGCACCTATCCTAATTTTTGTGGATTTTTAGAAGCCATCTAGGTATTTTTAATAAATAGATAAAGCGACAAAAATGAAACAGCCTGGCAGGGGTATTTTTGCAAATAAAATAAGTTACAGGGGCATCAGTGCAAAAATACAACAGAAATAAACATTTATTTTAATTTTTAGAACTATTCTACAATATACAAAAACCGCCAGGGCATACATGCAAAATTCACGCGCCTCACGTGGGACTGCACGTGAGGCGCGGAAGGACCTAAATGTAATTCTTGTAAACTCAGGGTCCTTTCTGCAAAATTTACATTTCATTTACAACGTGTTATATATTTTACAAGATTAAAAATTAAATACAAAAATGACAGGGGCTAGATGTGCAAATTACCCCTAAAATGCGCGCTGGCGAACGGTTGGGATTTCTTCACTTGCCACGTGTCGCTCATCCAACGGCTGGTACCGCTTCGCCGATGAACGCTTGAGATTAGATCACGTGGAAGATCTGACGGTTTGAGCACTGCTCCATCGGACGGCTGAGGTTGAAACTGGGCCTTCGTCTTCATCCAACGACGGAGGAGCTGCGAGGAAGAACAGGGAAGAAGCCTCGCCGAGGCGAGCTTCCTCAGATGAGATCTCGCTCTTCCGCCGATCATCTTCGCGCCTGAAGGTCCAAGAAGCTTCCTGGAAGGTTCCTCTAGTTGCTGGAGGTCTCAGATCGACCAGAGGTTCACTGGAGCGCCCCCGCGAGGTCGGAGAAGGCAAGGGGCTCCAGGTACCTCCGGCGTTCGTGTAACGCGTCTCCTGGTGCTTCTCAACGCACCAAACCTGCATAGGAACGAAGCTCGGCTCGAGGCGGTGCTCCTCGGCCCAAAACTGAAGCTGTTAGCATAGGAGATGGGTGAGGGCGGCGATGCTCCGGCGATGCGGAGGAGGTGAGCATCGATTCGCGGATCCAGATGCGAATCCGGGTGGGCAAGGTGGCTGGAAGGTGGAGAAGGCGTAGGGGAACGAAATGAGGGTGGAAGCGAGTCGGGGAAATGGGTAAAGCACGGTGAAAAGCTCGCCGGAGCGGAGCTCCGGCGAACTACGAATCGCCTAATCTAAGCTAACCTATTGAACTAAATGCAAAATAAAAGACGGGAATAAAATGCTGGAACCAAAACCTATCTAAAAATCATAAAATGCGCAGCT
This sequence comes from Ottelia alismoides, assembly GCA_037367405.1. Classification (NCBI taxonomy): domain Eukaryota; kingdom Viridiplantae; phylum Streptophyta; class Magnoliopsida; order Alismatales; family Hydrocharitaceae; genus Ottelia; species Ottelia alismoides. Next base: position 175,193 of record JAZKJV010004901.1, on the reverse strand, counting down.
CTTATACCTGGGGGCCGCCAGGGAGCAGGGTGGCCGCCGGAGCGCCACCGCGACAAAATTGTCCACCATCTCCGGCCGATCGAGGTGCTGGGACGCGCCTCCTGTCACGAGGGCTTCGCCAGGAGATGAATCGAGCACAGAAAGGGGATAGAAATTGGCCAAATTCGGCCAAGGAAGTGGGAGGAGTTATTTATTTACAGTCCAAGGGACCCCCATTGACCGGCGATTATTAAGGAATCAGGGATATGTACAAGGGATCTATGTGGACGACGAGAATCTTGGATGATCAGAGAACAAATCTCGTGAAGGGACTGAGGGCGATGGATCACTGAGCCATGCGGGAAAAATGGAGGAAAAAGGGGGAAAAGATGGTTCGCGTCAACTCAGGCGCCTGGGGGTGCAGTTGACCGACCGGTCAATAAACGCAGGCGCCTGATTGGTCCACGTCAACAAGAAGTTGACCGATTTATTTAACGTATTAAATGAATTAATTAGGATTTACTTATAAAATAAAAAATGTTTATAATTTAATGTAGTATTTATTTATGATTTTTATTTAATTTTTTGAAGCATTTTATTACGATTTTATTAAGATAATGTGTATATGTATGTATTTACATGTATTTTTGTGTATTTTATTTTTAATTTGTTTATTTTCTTTTATTATTTTATTGGCTTATTTTATAAATTTATAATTTATTTTTGTGAGTATAAAGGTATTTTTGTTTAATTTTTATGAGTTTATTTACATTTTAAATAAATGTGTTTGTGTATATGTAAGTATACTTATAGGTATTTTACCTATATATTATATATTTTATTTATTTAATGGATTTTATGTGTATTTATTATGGATTTGTATTTTTAATAAGATATATATAATATATACATTATAAAAAAATATAAAGGAATAAAGAATTAAAGAATGTTTTCCTCTTTTATTTATGTACATACTCCTCATAGGTATTTTGCCTATATATTACATAGACTTATTTTATTTACAAATTCTTTTGGGTTTTATTCTAAGGCTAATATGTATATGAATTATATACATTATTTACAAGATTCTAAAAATATGAGTTTATAAAAATAATGAATATTGAATAAAATGAATATTTTAATCAGGTAGTATGTACAAGATAGGCCAAAAACCTAACTTCCACAGGTGGACTCCAAAAATTATGAAACCAATTTTATAAAATAGTTCATGGAATGCTATATACAATTAAAGGTGAGTTTGGGTGATTTGGAGTTTTTATTTGCAAGATATGGGTCTGTGAAGTTGAGATTTTTGCTTTTTATTTTGTGTATTCAATGTACACTGTGTATTATTTTTACACAAACTCAATTTTGTATTTTTATTTATATTATTATCTACAACTTTTATGAACAAAGTTTCTTTATTTGATGAATAAATAATTATGTACAAAATAGGTGCCAAAAATGCATAAATGAATGAATTAATAAATGAGATATTTATTGTATAATTGGCCCTTATCTCCCCCTACTTTATTCCTTGTCGACCAATTCCATGCTGGCCTTGGTCTCGGGGTTAGGGTCATAAAATATTTGCAATGTTTTATTCCTTTTTCTTTTCTTCTCTTTATTCTATAATTTTGGCATTAAAAACCTTATTCTATGTACAGTAAATACAATAAATAATGAATGCTATTTTATACAAATTAATGCTATTTACATGCATTTGCTGGGTTTTTTAAGGCCAAAATGATAGAATAAAGGTGATGAAATGGAGATTCATCAGGTACCATCTTTCCATGCACTTGGTGGGACACCTCCTATCATCCATCCGATATGAATCAACAACACCCGATAAAACCACTAATTCACACAAAAATCACTATACTATTTTTAGAAAAAAAACTATCTTCCCTTTTAATCCCAATTATCATGCTAAATATTGATTACGTATATTTGATTATTAAATATAGCATATTTTTTAAACCCGTTCTCCCTTACTCGAGATTCTTATCTATGTTCTTCGTGATTTTCGAGTTATTCTCCTTCGATTTCATCAAAATCATTGGTGCCATGTTCAATATCTCCATTAAAAGAATTTCCATGTAAGTTTTTTTGCGCATGGAGGATGCATGTTCTTAGTATTTTTTTTCCATTTTTCTTAGTTCAATCATTCGTGTCCCTATTGAAAATCTCATTATTTTTTTCATTGCAATTTTTATATATTTTTATACCTTTTCATATCACATTTCAAACGATGAGGATGATTTCTCAGTTACATTCTAATATCAGATCGTTTGTGTCTTCATTATATTTTCATTTTAATTTTGTTTATTTTCCATTTTTAAAATTCTAATTTATTTTATTTTCGTACATTCCTGTTCTATTACATTTCCATGTACTTTTTTATGCCAGGTTCAGTGGTTTTGATTGTATGATCCGTATATGTCCATCATGTTTTAAGTTCAGTGATGTTGATTGCATTGTTTTACAATGAATTACACCAAATTACAATACATTTTATCATTTTACATTTTTCAGTCTCATTTTCACAACATCATAATGTATTTACATTCAAACGACTGTTACATTACTTGTACAAAAATATTCCAGTTATTTTTATATTATATATAGTTATTTTACGCTTTTATATTCTGTTTATGATATCTCATTCTATTTTTACATTATGTAGGCCACTTGGATAACTTCCAATGAGAGGAAGAATGATAAAGATCGAGACAACCATATCTTACGGATGTCATCAATTTGAAATTGACTGCAGAAAAATAGGAGACGAATGTAAAAAGAATGAGAGAAATGTAAAATATGAATTATAATTGTAACATATGTTAATGAAATGGTGGATTCATTTATTACTAGTCTTCATTTTGTAAAATGTTTGACATAGTATTGGATGGACGTAAATTTTGTACATAGAATCTAAAATAAATTCGATGAATGTGAAATATGGACTATTTGTTTAATATGCATTCATCTATTACACCACTAGTTTAATAACTCCTAAAATTAATATGCATATGACATCTAACATATTTAACGTATTCACAATTTACCCCATCTAATATATTAGGAAATATAGTTGTAACAAAAATCCATTAATTTTAGGAATGTTTTCCACGTGTACATCAATTAGTTAACACATAATCAAAGCACTCTATATTTTAGGAAACACGTCTACAAAAAAAATTCAAATTTTCGTCGGATGTAAGCTTTTTTACGGATATCAGGGGTTGCACTTTTGTAATTTATAACACGGAATTGTCAAATATATCAAGCGTTTGTAAATTGATAACTGCTATTTCAAAACGCGAACATGTATTACATAAGATATTTCTGAAAAATTCCGTACATCACTCGATTTATTCCTAAATATAGAATGATCAATGACATGTATTTTACTAAATTAGCACTAATTTAATCCACTCACATATTAGGAATGTCAGTTGGCACGAAAACCACCTAGTGATTTTAATCTCACTCGTACACTCGTCATCCGATAGCTTAAGATCAAACCTTTCCATAATCAAGGAAAGGTGACACCTCAATTCAAGTGCTCCCTGATATGTGGGGCACTTGAATTGAGGTGGCACTATTCCTTGATTATGGAAAGGTGTCATCTTAGACCATCGGATGGCGAGTGTACGGGTGAGATTGAAACCACTAGGTGGTTTTCGTGTCAACTAACATTCCTAATATGTGGGTAGATTAAATTAGTGCAAATTTAGTAAAATATATGTCATTGATTATTCTATATTTAGGTATATGCCGAACGATTTATAGAATTTTCCAGAAATACCCAATGGAATAAAGGTTCGTATTTTGAAATAATTGTTATCAATTTACAAACAATTGAGATATTGTACAATTCAGTGTTATAAGTTACGAAAACATAGCCACTGTTGTTCACAAAAAAGTCTAAATCCGACGAAAATTTGTATTTTTTGTGTACATATGTTTCCTAAAATATAGGGTGCTTTTATCATATGTTAATTAATCGATGTACACGTGGAAAATATTCTTAAAATGACATGATTTTTGTAACAACTATATTTCATATTATATTAGACATGATAAATTGGAAATACATTAAATATGTTACATGTCATAAGCATATTAATTTTAGAGATATTAAACTGTAATATTTTTTGGTGAATTTGTAATAGTTGTAAATTGCATCATGTTTTTTAAATTTCAGAGTCTTTTTGTAAATCGCAATTGATTTATTTTGAAAAATTTTGTAGTCTCTTTTGAGAACATTATGTGGGAGTAACATTTATAAACTGTGAGATCGTTTTGTAAACTTTGTGGTCTCTTTTGTAAAATAAATGAGCTTTTTGTAAAATGCATTGCTTATTATTAATGCACAAATTATTTTATATGTCCATCCAACATGTTTCCCATATCGTGGGTACATAGAAATTTGTCATCCATTGTAAAACATGTGTAGATTTTGTAAAATCCATGCTCTTAACATAATAGTTATATGATAGCCTGCAAAATAAAAAGTCAATCATTAGTTTATCATTTATTACAAAAAAAGATAACATGTAAAAAATATGTAGAAGTGTAATTCAATTAATCAAAATGTAAATTATATAATCAATTATGTAAATTAGTGGATCAAAAGGTAAAATATAACCATCCTATTTTGACATTTACATCCAATTGAACCTGTAAACTTAATCCTTAATTCACAATTAATGTGATTTTATCTAATTTGAGTTTTACAAAATACATCATCTTTTTGATGACAATATAACAAGATACACAACTTTCTATAATAAAAATTCATCTATTGATATTGACAACCTGAGATAAATTCAATATGCAAACAAATATTTACATTTTTAATCAAAAACTACTTTCTTTTAGGTGACATTTTCATTCTCATTTTACAGAATTCAATCCGTAAACAGAACTCCAAAGAAAAAAAAATAAAAAGTGTGTTGAACTCAAAAGAACGGAGGAACTCAAACTTACAAAAGATTGAATATTCTAGAAAATATGATTGAACTGAAAAAAAGCGAAAAGTATGTTGAATATTGAAGAAAATATAATTTAATAAAGACTCGTATTTTGAAATACTTGTTATCAATTTACAAGAGATTGGTATATTTTACAATATTATATTATAAATTATAATATCGTACATCACCAGTATTCGAAAAAAAACACTTAATCATAACCATCGGTAAATTAAGAACATTGATTCAAAAATAAAACCAAGTTAAAAACTATGAAGATTGGATTGAGATGCAAAATGATTGGCTTTTATTAGACAAAATGTCAAACTATGAAGATTAGATTGGTAGTATTGTTAGACAAAATACTGTATTTGTTTTCAGGTGTGATCATTTGGAATGTATTTCGTTATTAGACAAATACAGTAGATTAGACAAAATCAATCTATCATATTTCGTTCAAACTAATAATCATTATTAGATAAAATGGAAAAACAAATAATCAAACTAACCACACACACACCACCTTGTACAACTCAACGCACTGTCGTTGTCGCCATGTGTCATCGTCGTCTTTGTCACATACCATTATCTCCAAATACATCCACTGCCTCTACGTCGACGGGTTGACGAAGAAGAGAGGAGGGAGAAACACTTGTTGACTTTTTTTTTGGAAATTCGAATAATTGAGAGGCAAGATCGTAATGGATGCTATATTTAAAAAATTGATTTCGAGTAATTAATTAGCAATTGGATATTGACGCAACCAAATTAAATATTCAAAAATTTTCTAAAAAAGGTGATTTGGATGTTGTTTCGATAGTGAGTTTGGGTTTAATTTAGTAGTTTTGTTAACCACCGTTAATCCTAACCATATGGCTATTAAGAGGTGTTGCACCATACTCAAGGAAAGGTGACACCTCAATTCAAGTTTTTCATATATATATATAGGGATTTTATCACTTGTGCCCCTCCGAGATATCGCAATTTCAGTTATGCCCCTATCCTTTTGGTAATATCAGTTGTGCCCCTCAATTCTTGCTAATTTATCACTTGTGCCCCTCGGGTTAGTGACCGTCCATCCACAGTGCAAACAGCCGTTAACTTTGAGGGCAAAAGCGGAATTAGTTTTAACTTTTTAGGTTATATCGTCATTTTACATCATCTTCTTCCTCCTCTTTCCCCATCTTCTTTCTCCTCCTCCAACCTCCTCATCCCCAGCCCGCACCTCCTCCCAGCTCCGCCCCGAGCTCCCCGCAACTCCTCCCCAGCTCCGCAACTCCTCCCCAGCCCGGCACCGCCCCCTCCCGCACGGCACCGCCCCCTGCGCCCCCTTCCCCTTCCCCGCCTGCTCCCCCTCCTCCTTCCCTGCACGACTCCACCCCCTCCCCCGCACCGTCCCCTCCCGCACGGCACCTACCCCTACGTCCCCTCTCTAATACCCGAGATCCCTTATTCAGATTTTTTTATATAATAATAACAATAATAATAAAACAATATAATGTTATGATAAAAATAAAAGAGTAAGAGAGAGAGAGTAATTATCATTTTGAACAAATGTGTATAGACTTCATGGGTTTTTTATCTAATCATACGAAGGAATAAGCCTCAAGATATCAAAGAATAAGTTATCATACTTGAATTTTTAGCAGGGAGTACAGAGTAATATTTGAGCATAGAAATATTAATAAATAGAAGGGAAATTTCCATAAAATTTCATGGATATGCACTCACGTAGATAACAGGTGGGGGTGCACGTGGGGGTATGCATGGGGGAATGACCGACTAGGAAGTATCATGTGGGTATTTATTTGAAATTAAGAAGGCTCGGATATACCCTCTTTGCTTCATATGACAAAAGAGGAGGACAGCTCGCAGGGATAGAAGAGGTCAGGATTGTCAGGTAACTCTACTTCCTGATTTTCATCCTTTCACTCCGAATCCGAACATGGAAAGGGGGAAAGATGGGCGTTGGATTATATCCAACCGAGAAGGGTCACAAAAGTTTCATAACAATCAAAACCCCTTTATATTTTTCCCAAGAACATAACCTAATTAAATTGTTTTCTCATAATAGATATGATCTTAGTTATAAATTATATGGGCTGGTGGGTGATAGGTAATTTAATTTTTTTAGCATAAGAAAAGCAATCATATTAATTGTTGCAGTATTCACGTCTGGTCTAAGAGATATGGGGTTTTCGTGTTTTTAATGGAAAATATACTTTTATTTGCTAGTTGGTTAGGATTTTTAATGGAAGAGATAAAGATAATGGTCATATTTTGGATATGACTACGGTTAACTTTTTATATTGATGGATAATTACATTAAAGAAATGAGATTGGCCAAGAAGTTTGAATATTCCCAAAGGAGAATATGTCGGATGATGGTTTTTCTTCTGAGTACATGTTTAAGATTTTATTAACAAATTCCATGGTAAATATAAATCATCCCTCGATTTAATTAAGACAGAATAATATGAGAATAACACCATTACGTGTAGGCATAAGTCTATTATAACTTGCATTAGAATAGGTGTTTACAGATCTGTTGGTTTTCTAGGGGACAACGTGTTGTTAAGTAGATTATGACTAAAAGAGTGTCTAAGAGATAGCTGACTATAGTCAAAATCAACGACAGGTGAGTGGTTACAAACTTCTATTTACATTGTCAAGTTTCAAATATGCTTTATGTTATGTCCTGTTTCATGATTTATGGTGCTACTATTAGTATTGCAAAGTTAGCATTGTCATATTCTGCAAATTTTTATGTCTAATTGCAAGATTATGAGATTTGTGATTTTTTTTGTGGCATATATGAAAAGTATGATTTGTATGTTTAAAAAGTATGCACACTAGATCCACCTAAAAGAACAGTCATGGATAAGAGGGCTTTGGGCCCGCATTCCGTATACACATAGGCTTTGGGCCGTATACAGGGTGTCTTTGACCTTTGGGGTCGTCTACGCCTATGACAGTAAGATAAGGTCCTAGGTGGAGTTCGCTCTCCTAGGCAATATGTAAGGCTAAGGGATGGATAAAACCTCCCTAGCAGTATGATTCATAGACCAAGTAAGATTAGATGGAAATAGTGGTGCATATTTATGTTCATATGAAATGAAATCAGTTGTTTTTTTCTTGTTTATTTATTTCTGTTAAGCAAGCATGTCATCATCCGCTAAGTTTTACAAAAGTTACAGTTATGTTATTTTACATTCAACCCCATGACATTTCTGGTTAAGATGATAATGGTCCTTTTTATGTATGTTGAATAAACTATATTCATTTTAAAGTTTGGACCATTCACTGAGTTAAACTCTTTATTCGGGTTTAGACTCACCACTCTATTGTTTATATATTTACAGATCCAACGGAACAGGAAGCTTAAGATACCTGGGTTTGTCACTAACTTAGCTAGAAGTTGCAGTCAACTTAGCATTTTGACTTTTGAAGTCGCATTTTGGAATCATCCAGGTAAAAGTTATGGACGATAAGACAGAAATGAGATTTTTTTTGTAGACGTGAAAGATGAATCTTTTGATACATGTAACTATCGACTTTATATATGGGAACAAGTGACGTTGTGAAGCACTGAGTATTTTTCTGTTGAAATTTCGGGGTTTGGAAAGGATTGGTGTGGATGTGATTTGAATTTCTGTGGAAATATTATTGGATTTATGTAATATATTATTTCAGTACAGGTTAGCGTTTTTGGGAGAACTCCAAGTTATAGAGGAATTGCCGTCGAATTTTTTTTGGATATTTTAATTAAGATAAGGAATAATATTACGAGGATACTTGCCACGCTCGTCTCGGCTAGCGGGACGGGTCGTGACAACTAATGGTATCAGAGCCATTGATTTTGGATTTTGATTTACTTTTGAATTTGAAATTTTGATCTGCCGATATGTTGAAGAATGATTGACTTAGGTATTAGATTTTCATGAGAGTCAAAGGAAAAGAGTTGGAGTTATGATTTATGTTATTGAGGCTATAATATTTTAGCGCTCAAGACTTTTTTCGGAGTAATTATTGGATTTCTAAATGATATGTTCTTCGTTTAGGAAGCGATGGCTGCAGAACCTCCTAGGAACGCACCAGGTCCCTACAGTAGGAACGAGTCAACTAATAATGGCTTACAAGATACATTAGAATTGATCGCTCAGACTTTGGGTTCAATGGCTGCACAATCTATCCGACCGCAAGCATACGAACATTAATTACCATATGAACATCTCCTTAAACTTGGAGCGCAATATTTCAAAGGGACAGTTAATCCAAAAGAAGCTAGAAATTGGTTTGAGCAGAAGAAAGGGTGTTCACTTTGATGGAGTACACAGATGATCAAAAGCTAAAGTATGCGGTATTTCTTCTTAAAGAAAGTGCTTATGATTGGTGGAAATCTGTAATGAATAAATATCCAGACCCTGCTACCCGTACTTGGCAATTATTCCAGACTGAATTTAATGATCATTTTTATCCAAGGGTTTATCAAGAAGAACGCCGACGTGAGTTTTTATTTTTGACTGAAGGGGGACTATCTGTGGCAGAATATGAAAAGAGATTTTTAGAGTTATCCCAATTTTGTCTTGAATTGGTGGCTAAAGAAGAAGACAGGTGCCGACGTTTTGAAGATGGGTTGCATCTTGATATTAGATCAATGATGTCTACTAAGGGGTATATTGTCTACGCGAAGTTGGTGGAAGCAGCCACGAGAGCAGAACGATTGGTGCAAGAAAGGAAAAGAAGTAATGATAATTCACGAAAAAGAGGAGGAGAAGGGTCGAACTGGAGAGGTTATGGAAATAAAATGTTTAGAGAAGCTGAGAACACGAACAAATTTCAAAGACCTGCACAAGGTTGGAGGGGAAACCAACAAAACCAAGCCGAAGGAAAATCCATTGGTCCTTATCAAGAGTATCCCACGTGCAATACATGTGGAAAGCGTCATTCTGGAGAATGTCTGAAGGGTTCAAAGATATGTTATAATTGTGGAAAGACTGGTCATTTGAGATATAATTGTCCTGAACTAGTTCAGAATACCAGCAAAATCAAGGAACCATTCCAACAAGGAAAACAACAAGCAGCCATAAAATATCCAGTTGAAAATAAAAGAGGTAATATGAAGGGCGGCAAAGCTAACAAGACCTATGCTCAGGGAAAAGCTTTTAACATGACACTTCAAGAGGCTATTTCTGGGGAGGATGTAGTTTCAGGTATTACTAGAATTTTTAATAAAGATGCGCATACTCTTATTGATTCTGGAGCCAGCCATTCTTTTATTTCTCACACATTTTCAAAACATGCTGATAAACAAGTGGGTTCATTAGAACATACTTTGTTAATATCCATGCCCAAGGGAGATTCTGAAATTGTACAATATGTCTTCTGAGATTGCTCATTATGGATCAATGAACATGAGATTCATGTGAATCTAATTCCTATGGAATTGAGAGAATTCGACCTTATTATACGAATGGACTGTTTAAGTTCATATCATGCAGTGCTAGATTGTCACAAGAAAGAAGTCACTTTCCGAAAGCCAGGAGAAAAGGAATTCACTTTTTATGGTGAGAGAATGTTATATACTCCTTGTGTGATTTCTGCTATATTGGTTAGGAAGTTAATCAGAAAAGGCTGCTTAGCCTTTGTTGCTGTTATTTATAATATGGAAGTTCAAGTTATATCACTAGAAAATATTCCCGTAGTGAGAGATTTTCCAGAAGTTTTCCCAGATGAACTTCCGGGACTACCCCCTGATAGGGAAATTGAGTTTACAATAGATCTGGTTCCTAATACAACACCCCTTTCACCATACCGTATGGATCCAGCTGAATTGAAAGAGCTTAAAGTTCAATTACAAGAACTATTAGATAAGAGATTTATTCGAGCTAGTATATCTCCATGAGGGGCACCTGTTCTTTTCGTTAAGAAGAAAGATGGAACTCTCAGGCTTTGCATTGATTACCGAAGGCTAAACAAGGTGACAGTACGAAATAATTATCCTTTACCTCGTATAGATGATTTATTTGATCAGCTACAAGGGTCTTCTATATTCTCAAAGATTGATTTGAGATCAGGATATCACCAATTGAAAATCAAGGAGACAGATATTCCTAAAACTGCATTTTGCACACGTTGTGGACACTATGAATTCCTAGTAATGCCATTTGGATTGACCAATGCGCCAGCTTCTTTTATGGACTTAATGAATCGTGTCCTCCATCCTTATTTAGACAAATTTGTTATTGTGTTCATTGATGATATCCTAGTATATTCCAAAACTGAAGAGGATCACAAGGAGCACTTAAGGATTGTGTTGAATACCTTGAAGGAAAACAAACTGTATGCCAAATTAAGTAAATGTGAGTTTTGGTTGCATGATGAATCCACATTTCATCATCTTTATTCTATCATTTTGGCACCAAAAACCCTAGCAAATGCCTGTAAATAGCATTAAAATCATCATCTTAGCATTCATGCATGTGCATCTAAACAGTGTATAAATTACTGTAATTAAGGCCAAAATTATAGAATAAATAAAGAAAAGAAAAAGAATAAAATATTGTAAATATTTTATGACCCTAAACCCCGAGACCTAGGCATCTTGATGAATAGGTCGACAAGGAATAAAGTAGGGGGAGATAAGGTCAGAAATACAGATAATACACCTATACATTTTATTCATTCTTTATTCATTTTGGGACCTATTTTTGGTTCCACTTTTTATACATCAAATAAAGAAACTTTGTACGTGAAAGTTGTAGATAATAAAATAAAGAACAATACAAAATTTATTTCACTGAAAAATAATGTACAGATAAAAAGTTATGGTCTGAATAAAAATCCAAAATCCCAACTTCCCAGACCCGTATCTCACAACTGACAACTCCAAATGCAGTATACTCACCTTTAATTGTATATAGAATAAAATAATCTACCCAATGGCGGTGGTTTCGCATTTGGCGGAGCTACGGTTTGAAAGTTGAGTTTTGGACCCTCATTGTACATTGTACAGATTAAAATATTCAATTTATTATTTATTTATTATTTTTATAATTTTATATTTTTATCATGTTGTAAATATTACTTATAATGATTGTGAATATTAAAATCAGAATAAAAACATCATTAAAACTCAAAATAAAATACTTGTATACACAGGTAAAATACCTACACATATACCTATACAATATATTACTTTATTTTATTAATTATACAAGGAACATCAATAAAATAAAATAAAAATATAATTATGTGTATAAAAGTGTGTTATAATTATATAAATTAATAAACATAATTAATCAAATTAAAATACACAAAATAAAAATAAAATACTTAAATATATAGATATGTATACTATAAAGGGCATAAATGCAAACTTGTAAAAATACGTCTCATAAAAAAAATAAAAATCACAGAAAAATTCTTCATAAAATAATAAACATTTTTTATTTTTTAACCTAACATCAATAAATTCATTTACTATTTTATTTTGATTTTTCAAATAATTTCTACTCTGAGTTTCTTGGTTGGTCCACGTGGACCAACCAGGCGCGGTCTAGAGTTGACCCCGGTCAACTCCTCGACCAAAGTCTGCCACCTCTGACGCCCGCGATTTTGCCCCATTTTCAAGAAATTCTCGCGCTCGATCCGCTTGTCCTCACGCCTTGATTCCTTCTCGGAAGTTCATCCCTGATATCCACTCTCCCACGCCATATCTTCGGATCCAGCCATATCTTCATGATGCGCGCGTGGAGCTCGCTTGAAGAAGACGCCATCGCCTCCTACTAAAACCACCCGCCGCCTTCGAGCCCAAGTTTGAACCCTCCTTAGCCTTTAATCCTCCTCCCTGTAGCGCTTTTTGTGTAGCCGGAGGTGACAGCTCCGCATCCACACCTTCAGGCGAGTCGAGGAGGCTCTGTAGCGGCTCCGCCACCTCCGCCGACCACCGGCGTCGAGGTTCCACCACCTCAGGTCCTCAGCCTTCGAGGTTTGCCCTTTTCCCTTTTCTTTTCGTTTCATTTCATTTCCCTTAGCTTCCGTATCGAAAACCCCAAAAAAATCCGAGTTTCGTCGTTTGATTCGCTCCCCATCGTTCATCGCCGGAGTGCACCTCCGGCTGTCGTTCCTTCGCCTTCCACCGATCACCTCCGACCGTCCCTACGCCTCCGCGAGACCCAGGCAATTTGCCCTGGGCCTTCTCACAACTTTTTGCAGGTCAAAGACCCTTAAAAGCACCTGGAGGGCCATTTTGATTCCTCGCCGGAGATATCTGGAGCGCAAAGCTCCGCCGCCTTCGCGCCAGTACCTCGACGCTCCTCCGGCGAATCCGAGCCATCCAGTCCATAGAAGGACCTTCCAGGAGCCTGCAGCTCCATTTTGGAGCCCATCCACCGTCTGAGGAGCGAGATCGGAGTCGGGGAAGTTCGCCTCCGCCGGCCTTCTTCCCCGTTCTTCCTCCTCGCTTCTCCACCGTCCGATTGAGCCGCAGCTCCAGTTCGCGTGACGACCGTCCGATCTTCCAAGCCCGTCCACCGTCAGATCTCTGTCTGAGATCTAATCTCAGACGTCAACGCCAACCGTCATCGGCCGCTCTCGTGCTGCCACGTGGATAAGTGGCCCGCTTCCCGCCGTTGGATCGTCCATCGCCGCCAGCCGTTGGATGCGCGCCACGCGTCACCTGCAGAGCGCCTGAGCGAGGGTATTTTGCATCCCCACCCTCGCAACTTTTGTATTGACTTTTTAGTCTTTAAACTTTTGTTTGTAGTTTAAATATTTTGTAATATTTGCAAAAAGGCCCCCAGACTTTCGATATTTGCTTCCAGGTCCTCGCCACGTCACCTCACACGACCAGTTCACGTGAGGGGGTGGGCATTTTGCAAGGACCCCCTCGGGCTTTTGTGTATTTCGTTTCAGTACAAAAACTTTCGTATGAAGTGTAATATTTTTGGATATTTTGCACGTCGACCCCTCAAGTTTTGAGATCTTACATTCCAGTCCTTCCCAGGCGCGTGCAAGTCACGCGCCCTGGTGGGAAAATTTCTATTAGGCCCAGGCGGGTTTTGTAATTGTCTTTTGGTGCTAAAAATTAAATATTCCGTGTATATTTTTGTGAAAAATTGCATGTATGCCCCTGGAAGTTTTAAATATTGCACATATACCCCTGCCAGTACTGTTTGATGTTTGGATGTTTGCTCTAATTATTTGACCTATCATTTTAAGTCCAAAAATTTCACAAAAATAAACTTAAGCTCCTGGACATGTGTGTTTTGACGCCAACCTTTTAGTTTTTGATTTTACTTGAGTTTCATATTTATTAAAAATCAAAAACTTGCTATTTGTGCACTGTCTAGTTTTGAAAATACCAAAAAAATAGTAAAACACCCCCAAAAATTCCCAAAAATTCACCTAGTGTCTATTTTATTCTATTTTAGTGTCAGTCCAAAAATCATTAAAAATTTCAAAAGAAAAACACTAAAAATTTAAAAACACTCAAAAACTTCAAAAAAATATATAAAATCAAGGAAAACTCCAAAAAATACAAACTCAGCCCCTGTTTGTTGTACATTGCAGTAGCTTTATTTAAAAATTAGTGTGAAAAATTTTGATTGCTGTTGGTATTTTTAACTCCTACTTTACTCACAGCCAGCAACTTTGTCACTGTTTTCTCTTATTTCAGTATTTGAAAATATCAAAAACACCTTGAAAAATCCCCAAAAATCACAAAAATAGTAAAAAATCATAAAAATATCAAAAACAATTTCTTTCTGAATTTTTGGTAATTTTTACTTAGTTTTATAAATATTTTACCTTGTCTTTTACTCCATTGTCTTTAAATTCCAATATTGAAAAAGAAAAAGAAAAATATAAAATATAAAATTATAAAAATCAGAAAATTAAAAATCAAAATACAAAACAAAAAAAATTAAAATAAAAAAAAATTTTAAAATTAAAAACCCACAAAAATTGTAGTTGCTTGCTTGCTTAGTGTAGACACTTTACACACACACATACTTGTGCTTACACTTTTGTGAATTACCCTGTTTGCTCCATGTGTTCGAACTCTCTGCATACTTGTCACTATACACCATTTGTGCAGAGTTAAAAATAAATTTAACTCCACATTATTTCTAATTTATTGATCTTTAGTGTGGGTTAATTGTTGATTAAATACACTTTATTGTGGGTCGCCGCATCGACATCGGTTGTCTCCACCTTGTGTGAGACATACTCTTTAGACCTACGATAATCTGTGTTTATCAAATGGCGCCGTTGCCGGGGAGCAACAGCGCGTAGTTCGGGTTTTTACTTGTGTTTGTGATTATTTGCCTATTCTTGCCTTATTCATTTGCTCATTTATTTGATATAATTGTCTTACTTGTCTAATCACCCTCTCTTGTTGACTTTGTGTGAGGAACCGCGGATCGAGGGAGGCGCTCTACCCTAGGCGCCTACGCACCCACGTGAAGCCGGCGTCAGCTTGCCGACCTAGCATCAAAGGAGGCTTGGAGGATTTGAGAAGACAAACACATTTTTGAGCATTTTTTTGTGCATTATTTGTGTAATTTCAGTGAGAGAGAGAGAGACCTTCTATTATTGTAATAATACAGGTACTCAAGACTGGACTTTCGGGCCCAATTTCCAAGTGTTTGTACACTTGGGGGCTCACCGCGGCTTTTCATCGGTTTTCATCGCCTTTTTCTTATTTTGTTTTCCGATTGTGTTTTCCTTATTTTGTGTGATTGAGCCCCTAGTTTTAGGATTGCTTGCGATAGACTAAGGCCAAACACTTAATATCTTGCATGTACCTATAGACTCGTTTGGACTTAGTCAAATTTAAACAGTCTGTTCATTTATCTCTTAACCCGTGTGCCGTGAGCGAGCCCCATCAAGCGCTACTCCTGAACTCGAGTGTGTCGAGAAGAGGAGGGGTAAGCCAAGACCGGACTCTTAGGTTGAAGATAAGTGGCCGACTTGTGGTTCTTCACGATAATAGCAATTTCTGAACTTAGGGCGATTTCATCGGCTTTGCATTTGCATATAGATAGGTTTCAATTCTGCTGAGCATCCTTGCATGTAGAGTGCTGGAGGCAAGGTGAGCATTTACGCTTTAGCATCCATCATTATTTGCCGCTTGCATTGCTTTTTCGACTCTCCCTCTGATTTTGCCAACCTAGGTGCTCAAAGGAATTGACTCCCCGTTAGGATCGTGCATTTTTTATTAAAAATCCAAAAAAAAGTGATAATCAATAAAATTGGGACTGCTAATTTTACTTGACCCTAAAACCGACCAAAAGAAAAAAAAATCTTGTATTGGGGCGAGGAATCCCCTCATTGTCTTCGTTTTACATTGCTCGCGCACACACTAAGGTTAGTGCCCAAATCCCATTGAGCCCCTAAGTGTTTGTGCAACTTCTTGACTTTTTCACCTAACTCTAAAACAGACAAGATAAAAAGACCGCGTTTGCGGTCTTCACCGAGTTGAGTAGGTGAATTGAGGGTTTGGTTGTTTCATTTTTGTTTGTGATTGTTTTGTGTGTGTCCTAGATCATCTCTGCGCACTTGCGCCTTTCTTCTTCACTCTCTTGACTTGACCACCGTGCTCCCCCGAATCACTTCCTCTTGTTTTCGAGATGGACCCCTGGAGTGCATTTTATCCGGATTTTGCGGACCCCTCGCTCGCTCCAGCCGATCCACCTCCCTTTTATCAGGAGGATCATCCTCCTATTTTTTCTGATTTTTGTACATACCCGCCTCATCCACAGTATCAGACTTCGGATTTCTTCCCACCTCCATCCCCACCTGTGTATTATCCACCTCCACCTTCACATCCACCCGAGTTTGACCTGATGGAGTCACCTCCCTCGATCTCTATGAGTGATATCTTGAATCGGATGACAAAGCGCATTGATTTGATGAATGATGATATTGCTTTCTTGAGGAAGAATCAGATTAATGCTCCTTTTGTTGGGAATACGGCTTCACTTGTAGGTGATCATGGGAGCTTGCAATCGCCAAAAATACAAAAAAATGAGAAAAATCTAAAAATCCAAAAAGATTTCGGGAGACACTTGGTTGATCAAGATTTTGAGGAGAGAGTCCACTTGCCAGAACCCTGGACCACACACCCAGTCACATCCAGTCCCACCTTTGACCCCGAGGATGCCGCTGTACAGACTGCTCTTGGCATGCCTCGTGTATATGCTGATTCCGACTTCCTCCCTTGTATGGAGGAAGTCCAAAAATTCAAAAAAATGTTATCTGAACCTGAAGTGGTGGCTGCCATTCATGAGATCATCCGTGCACCACTTCAGCAGGCCATGACCCAATTATCTGCTCCTCTTCCCAAGAAGAGAAAGCGGAGGAGCAGATCTGAGCGTCACATTTTGACCATGGCCACTGCCCTCGCCATCACACACCGTCCCATTCCCAAGAAGAAGAACACAGCTACACCTTTCATCACTTGCACCATCTCTGACCATACATGTGATCGCACTCTCCTGGACGGCGGTGCTTCGATTAGCATACTACCCTTCTCGCTGGTACAGTCTCTTCACTTAGGGCCTCTCAAGAAAACCAGGATGATCGTTCAGTTTGCTGATGGATCCATCAAGAGGCCAAAGGGTATCCTTGAAAACGTCGTCATTTCTATTCAGGGCACGAGCCACCATGTTGATTTTATCGTGTTGCCCATGGAGAACTCCACAGGGGAGCCATCTCCAATCATCCTGGGACGACCATTTCTCGCCTCTGCGAGGGTCGTTATTGACTATGGATCAGGAGAGATTCGCTTCCGTCCTGTTGACGAGAGCGAAGTGTTGATCACCACACCCACAGTTGACCAGAGACCTGCATCTGATACACCTTCATCGACTATAGCTGACTCTGAGGCCTGTGACCTACCTGATGCTACTAGAGATACTTCCTTAGCGATCCCTGATGAGACCCGACGGATCCCCCGAAAGGGGAGGAAGTCAGAAAGCATGGACCTCACTGATCCTCCTCCTGGTGTGTGGCGATGTGTTGATGAAATCCAGAGTATTTATGTGATTGAACCATTTGATCAGGGGGCAGATACCAAGATAATTGAGGATGTTTATGATGTTGCCCATTACTTTGAGAGACCTCATAAGGCAACAAATGACTTGAGTAAAACTAGACAGGACGGACCCGTTTTGACTACTTCCACTGATAAATCCGTTCCTGGCCCTTCACAGGTCAAGATGATTGAGGTCGGTTTTGATGCTGCTATTTATTTTGATAAATTCAGACCTCTTGTTGAAGACAAGGATTCAGGTGAGAGTCTTGAGGACGATCTGAGTTCGTATACTTCCACTGATGATTTCGTTCCTTTTGATTTTGACCTGGACGAGGACTCGTAGGACGACTCCGATTACACTTCTTCCGAGGATGATGAGTTTGTCCCATTTCACTTCGATATCGGCGAGACTTCCAAGGCCGGACCTAGTCGTACTTCTTCCACTCACCCGTCTGTGCCTTCACACCATAGGATCACCAAGGGAGAACCCAGCCATACCGCTTCCATTGATCAGTTCGTCCCTTTCCGTTTTGATTCCACTGAGGGCCTTCACCGTGTCGACCCTGATCGGCCTCCGTCCACTATGGACCCCGATGTCGACATACACCATATCAGATCTATCCCTCAGCGGTCTCGCAAGAAGGTCAGCTTTCCACCTTCTTGATCATGTGTATATCCATCTCTATTGTATATTCCCTTGTGTACCTCGGTTCTTTCTTCCGTATTGCTCGACCACCCATTCTCGTGTTTGCCTTGCTTAGGACGTACTTTGTCCTAAGTATAGGGGGGTGGACGAGCCGAGTGTTCCTTCTTCGTTCTGTGTCATCGCTCCTGTTGTTGTCTATACTTAGGGCTTCTTTTACCCTAAGTATAGGGGGAGCGGTGTGTACATTCTCATGATCTCATCTCTTTTTCTTTTCTTCTTTTCTTCTTTTCCTATTCTATCTTCTTCATCTATCAAAAAGGTGCCGCCCTTGTAGACAGTTTTCCATACTTAGGACATACTTTGTCCTAAGTATAGGGGAGTGTGCACCCCGAGTATTTCCATTCTTTGATCCTCTCCATTGTCTCCTCTTCTTGTCTATACTTAGGGATATCTTACCCTAAGTATAGGGGGAGACAACCTGAGTACGATCTGTTCATTCCCACCCTTGACCCTCCCTGCTTTGTGTACAGTCTGCTATACTTAGGATTATTTGATCCTAAGTATAGGGGGGACGGTCAACTTCTCATTCATTCATTCATTCCGTTAGTTATTCCTTCATTCTTTAGACTTGCCTATACTTAGTACGAGTTATGTCTTCTCTTTTCTCTCTGATCTATGAGGACATAGCTCAAGCTAAGTATAGGGGGGTCGTATATACTACGTATATACTTTAGCCATAACTCGTACTTTCGTATTTTCTTAATAATATGGCTAATAATTCTTTAAATTTCATTAAAAATATCTAATAAAAAGGTGTTATCATTCCTCAAATTCTTTTTGTATATACTGATTAATAAATCAGGTGAAAATGTTTTTTTTGCAAAATGTTTGAAAAATAGTTTGAAAACCTTTGTGAACATCTATTGAAAACTATTTTGAAAATATTTTGTTACATGTTTTCAACCTTTGTAAAAATGTGTGATTTGTAAAATTTATTTTCTTTATGTGAAATAAAATGTTTGAAAAATGATTTGCAAATGGTTTGAAAAATGGTTGCAAAAATATGTTGAAAAATCTATCTATACTGTTTTGAAAACCTTTGCAAAATGATTTTCAAATGTGTGTACATGTTTGTAAAATGTTTGTGAAAATTATTTTGGACTATAGTTTTCAAAAATTGTGTGAAAAAGCTTGTGTCAAATAAGTTTGAGGAATATTTACATCAAACTAAAATTCCACTATGTATATATATGTATAAAACTGACCACTTACCCTTGTAAATTCTTGGAACCCACTTCTTGTATATATAAGAAGCACTCCCGTGTACATATTTTAACCTAGTTTGCAGCCAAAATCTTTTGTTTTCAAAAATCCCAAAAAACATTTGCAAAATGAAAATCCAAAAACATTTGAAAAATCTTTGTGAAAAATACAAAAAATGCATCTGCATACGCATGCATCATCTTTTCAAAAATCCATAAAAAGTTCAAAATCTTGAAAATTGCATCACAAAAATATTTTCTGCATTGCATTTGCATAACATGAGCATTTTTCGGATTGAGTTTGATAGTTGAACAAGTCTAAGTAAAATCTGGAGATTGGAGCTTGATTGGACCTTAAAATCTACCTAATAACAGGAACCTTATAGGAACTGGGTTTGAGGTACTTCAGGTCTAGTTGACTTAATTCTTTGAGGATCACGGGACTTGGTTCAATGGATTCTTGACTGCCTAAGTAGAGTATTTCGGAGCACACGCACGACTCTTGTTGATAATGACCTAACTTGGACACCTGCACCTTTCACATAGCTCTCCACGGATGAGGTGGTGAGGAGGCAGTTTCCTTTGGCTTGGGGTAGCATATGAGGGTAGTACTTCTAGGCGGAACCTCTCTTCTTCTTCTAGTGAAGGAAGTGCACCTCAACTTGGTCTAGTGGTGATGAAGGCTAAAGACAGAAGCCGTGGGTTGTAATAAAGCTTCAAAAGAGGGATAGTCTACTGGCTCAAGAGGAAAATTTCTTGTATATATGCTGCACCATGTAGATATGTTGTACAGATGCAATTGAAAAAAAAAGAAAAAAGAAAAAAAAGAAAAAAAAAGAACTCCAAAAAAGTGGTGGGTCGGATTGAAAATTTAATAACCCCATCGGAGTGTATATAGTCCAATAAAGCAAAAGCTTATGGTATCCACGTTACATCTCATGAAGCTTGCAGCGGGAGACTTGGCTACACTGGCTGAGCTTCCAAAAGTCTATACTTCTTCCCCCTCTTCTTGAGCCGGTTGCACTTGAACTTAGAAGGGAATACCCCGCTTCTCGAGGAAAGAGTTGCTAGACCAAGGCATTAGAGTTACCAGGTTGGGGGAGGTTGTTTCTTTGTCACTTCTGAGGTGGGGAGCTACATATCACTTACACTGTACGAGTCAGATTCATAGTCATAAGAGTTTGCGTATGAGTTGAAGTATTTCTGACCTGGCTATTGAGGAGACTTGGAGAGAGTTTTGGGATTCTCAAGGACTGTTGGATTTCAAACTTGGTTCTCATTAAGGTTCCGACCGCACTAAAATTCCAAAGGTCCGACTTAAGCTCCAAACTTTGATTTTGTGAAGACAAGTTTGATAATTAAACTTTATCCAATTTTCTTCTTTTTCTTTTCTTTCTTTTCTTTTTGCACTTATTGCATAAGTGTTTGCTAGGGACTAGCAAAGGTAAAGTATAGGGGGATGATGAATCCACATTTCATCATCTTTATTCTATCATTTTGGCACCAAAAACCCTAGCAAATGCCTGTAAATAACATTAAAATCATCATCTTAGCATTCATGCATGTGCATCTAAACAGTGTATAAATTACTGTAATTAAGGCCAAAATTATAGAATAAATAAAGAAAAAAAAGAATAAAATACTGTAAATATTTTATGACCCGAAACCCCGAGACCTAGGCATCTTGATGAATAGGTCGACAAGGAATAAAGTAGGGGGAGATAAGGTCAGAAATACAGATAATACACCTATACATTTTATTCATTCTTTATTCATTTTGGGACCTATTTTTGGTTCCACTTTTTATACATCAAATAAAGAAACTTTGTACATGAAAGTTGTAGATAATAAAATAAAGAACAATACAAAATTTATTTCACTGAAAAATAATGTACAGATAAAAAGTTATGGTCTGAATAAAAATCCAAAATCCCAACTTCCCAGACCCGTATCTCACAACTGACAACTCCAAATGCAGTATACTCACCTTTAATTGTATATAGAATAAAATAATCTACCCAATGGCGGTGGTTTCGCATTTGGCGGAGCTACGGTTTGAAAGTTGAGTTTTGGACCCTCATTGTACATTGTACAGATTAAAATATTCAATTTATTATTTATTTATTATTTTTATAATTTTATATTTTTATCATGTTGTAAATATTACTTATAATGATTGTGAATATTAAAATCAGAATAAAAACATCATTAAAACTCAAAATAAAATACTTGTATACACAGGTAAAATACCTACACATATACCTATACAATATATTACTTTATTTTATTAATTACACAAGGAACATCAATAAAATAAAATAAAAATATAATTATGTGTATAAAAGTGTGTTATAATTATATAAATTAATAAACATAATTAATCAAATTAAAATACACAAAATAAAAATAAAATACTTAAATATATAGATATATATACTATAAGGGGCATAAATGCAAACTTGTAAAAATACGTCTCATAAAAATAAATAAAAATCACAGAAAAATTCTTCATAAAATAATAAACATTTTTTATTTTTTAACCTAACATCAATAAATTCATTTACTATTTTATTTTGATTTTTCAAATAATTTCTACTCTGAGTTTCCTGGTTGGTCCACGTGGACCAACCAGGCGCGGTCTAGAGTTGACCCCGGTCAACTCCTCGACCAAAGTCTGCCACCTCTGACGCCCGCGATTTTGCCCCATTTTCAAGAAATTCTCGCGCTCGATCCGCTTGTCCTCACGCCTTGATTCCTTCTCGGAAGTTCATCCCTGATATCCACTCTCCCACGCCATATCTTCGGATCCAGCCATATCTTCATGATGCGCGCGTGGAGCTCGCTTGAAGAAGACGCCATCGCCTCCTACTAAAACCACCCGCCGCCTTCGAGCCCAAGTTTGAACCCTCCTTAGACTTTAATCCTCCTCCCTGTAGCGCTTTTTGTGTAGCCGGAGGTGACAGCTCCGCATCCACACCTTCAGGCGAGTCGAGGAGGCTCTGTAGCGGCTCCGCCACCTCCGCCGACCACCGGCGTCGAGGTTCCACCACCTCAGGTCCTCAGCCTTCGAGGTTTGCCCTTTTCCCTTTTCTTTTCGTTTCATTTCATTTCCCTTAGCTTCCGTATCGAAAACCCCAAAAAAAATCCGAGTTTCGTCGTTTGATTCGCTCCCCATCGTTCATCGCCGGAGTGCACCTCCGGCTGTCGTTCCTTCGCCTTCCACCGATCACCTCCGACCGTCCCTACGCCTCCGCGAGACCCAGGCAATTTGCCCTGGGCCTTCTCACAACTTTTTGCAGGTCAAAGACCCTTGAAAGCACCTGGAGGGCCATTTTGATTCCTCGCCGGAGATATCTGGAGCGCAAAGCTCCGCCGCCTTCGCGCCAGTACCTCGACGCTCCTCTGGCGAATCCGAGCCATCCAGTCCATAGAAGGACCTTCCAGGAGCCTGCAGCTCCATTTTGGAGCCCATCCACCGTCTGAGGAGCGAGATCGGAGTCGGGGAAGTTCGCCTCCGCCGGCCTTCTTCCCCGTTCTTCCTCCTCGCTTCTCCACCGTCCGATTGAGCCGCAGCTCCAGTTCGCGTGACGACCGTCCGATCTTCCAAGCCCGTCCACCGTCAGATCTCTGTCTGAGATCTAATCTCAGACGTCAACGCCAACCGTCATCGGCCGCTCTCGTGCTGCCACGTGGATAAGTGGCCCGCTTCCCGCCGTTGGATCGTCCATCGCCGCCAGCCATTGGATGCGCGCCACGCGTCACCTGCAGAGCGCCTGAGCGAGGGTATTTTGCATCCCCACCCTCGCAACTTTTGTATTGACTTTTTAGTCTTTAAACTTTTGTTTGTAGTTTAAATATTTTGTAATATTTGCAAAAAGGCCCCCAGACTTTCGATATTTGCTTCCAGGTCCTCGCCACGTCACCTCACGCGACCAGTTCACGTGAGGGGGTGGGCATTTTGCAAGGACCCCCTCGGGCTTTTGTGTATTTCGTTTCAGTACAAAAACTTTCGTATGAAGTGTAATATTTTTGGATATTTTGCACGTCGACCCCTCAAGTTTTGAGATCTTACATTCCAGTCCTTCCCAGGCGCGTGCAAGTCACGCGCCCTGGTGGGAAAATTTCTATTAGGCCCAGGCGGGTTTTGTAATTGTCTTTTGGTGCTAAAAATTAAATATTCCGTGTATATTTTTGTGAAAAATTGCATGTATGCCCCTGGAAGTTTTAAATATTGCACATATACCCCTGCCAGTACTGTTTGATGTTTGGATGTTTGCTCTAATTATTTGACCTATCATTTTAAGTCCAAAAATTTCACAAAAATAAACTTAAGCTCCTGGACATGTGTGTTTTGACGCCAACCTTTTAGTTTTTGATTTTACTTGAGTTTCATATTTATTGAAAATCAAAAACTTGCTATTTGTGCACTGTCTAGTTTTGAAAATACCAAAAAAATAGTAAAACACCCCCAAAAATTCCCAAAAATTCACCTAGTGTCTATTTTATTCTATTTTAGTGTCAGTCCAAAAATCATTAAAAATTTCAAAAGAAAAACACTAAAAATTTAAAAACACTCAAAAACTTCAAAAAAAATATATAAAATCAAGGAAAACTCCAAAAAATACAAACTCAGCCCCTGTTTGTTGTACATTGCAGTAGCTTTATTTAAAAATTAGTGTGAAAAATTTTGATTGTTGTTGGTATTTTTAACTCCTACTTTACTCACAGCCAGCAACTTTGTCACCGTTTTCTCTTATTTCAGTATTTGAAAATATCAAAAACACCTTAAAAATCCCCAAAAATCACAAAAACAGTAAAAAATCATAAAAATATCAAAAACAATTTCTTTCTGAATTTTTGGTAATTTTTACTTAGTTTTATAAATATTTTACCTTGTCTTTTACTCCATTGTCTTTAAATTCCAATATTGAAAAAGAAAAAGAAAAATATAAAATATAAAATTATAAAAATCAGAAAATTAAAAATCAAAATACAAAAAAAAATTTAAAATAAAAAAAATTTTAAAATTAAAAACCCACAAAAATTGTAGTTGCTTGCTTGCTTAGTGTAAACACTTTACACACACACATACTTGTGCTTACACTTTTGTGAATTACCCTGTTTGCTCCCTGTGTTCGAACTCTCTGCATACTTGTCACTATACACCATTTGTGCAGAGTTAAAAATAAATTTAACTCCACATTATTTCTAATTTATTGATCTTTAGTGTGGGTTAATTGTTGATTAAATACACTTTATTGTGGGTCGCCGCATCGACATCGGTTGTCTCCGCCTTGTGTGAGACATACTCTTTAGACCTACGATAATCTGTGTTTATCATTGCATAAGGTGAATTTTCTAGGACATGTCATTTCAGGGGATGGTATCTCTGTAGACCCTGCTAAAGTTGAAGCTGTATAAAATTGGGAGCGTCCAACAAGTGTTACAGAAATTCGGAGTTTCTTGGACTTGCAGGATATTATCGAAGGTTCGTCGAGAATTTTTCAATTATTGCAGCTCCGTTAACAAAATTAACCCACAAAGACGTGAAGTTTACATGGAATGATGACTGCGAAAAGAGTTTTCAAGAACTCAAAAGTCGTTTAACTTCAGCCCCAATTCTTAGCCTACCCTCTGGAAATTGAGGATATGTGGTATATAGTGATGCCTCGCATCAAGGGTTAGGATGTGTTCTTATGCAGCATGGTAAAGTCATTGCCTATGCTTCTAGGCAACTTAAAAGGCATGAACTGAACTATCCCACTCATGATCTCGAACTAGCGGCCATTGTGTTTGCTCTTAAGATTTGGAGACATTATTTATATGGTGAGACCTGTCAGATTTTCACGGATCACAAGAGTTTAAAGTATATTTTTACACAGAAGGAATTAAACCTCAGGCAAAAAAGGTGGTTAGAGCTAATTAAAGATTATGATTGTATGATTGATTACCACTCAGGAAAAGCAAATGTAGTTGCAGATGCATTAAGCCGAAAGTCCAGCGGAAGGTTAAACTATATGAAGAATGAAAATACTTTGACACAATTGATGTCATTAAGGACAAAGTTGGCAATCGATGATTGTGGAGCACTTTTAGCAAACTTGCAAATAATGCTAACACTTCATAATGAAATTCAAGCAGCCCAGCTACACGACACTAAAATTTTGGAGATGATAGAAAAAGTCAAGATCGAAGATAACCCAGAATATAGTTTGGATGAGCAAGGGATCTTGCGTTTTAAACAAAGGATATGTGTTCCAGATTCTTTGGAAATAAAAAGAAAAATCTTTGAAGAGGCACATAATTCTTTGTATGCCATGCATCCAGGAAGCACTAAAATGTACAGAACTCTGAAGAGTGTTTATTGGTGGCCCGGAATGAGAAGGCAAATAGCTGACTATGTTGCTAAATGTATAGTATGTCAGCAGGTTAAACCGGAACGACTAAGACCACCAGGTCTGTTGCAACCTCTCCCGATTCCCGAATGGAAATGGGAGCACATTACAATGGATTTCGTCACGGGACTTCCTCGCAGTTCAAGAAATCATGATGCAATATGGGTTATTATTGATAGATTAACCAAGTCCCCACATTTTATAGCAGTTAATGTAAAGTATACTCTTGAAAAATTAGGCAAACTATTTGTGGATGAGATAGTCCGTTTGCATGGAGCACCTATTACTATTACCTCTGACAGAGATCCCAGATTCACCTCTAAATTTTGGCCAAGTTTGCAGAAAGCTCTGTGTACGAAGTTAAACTTTAGCATTGCATTTCACCCGCAAACAGATGGTCAATCAGAGCGGACTATTCAAACATTGGAAGACATGCTTCGTGCCTGTGCTTTGAGTTTCAAAGGCAGTTGGGATGATCACTTATCACTTATGGAATTTGCTTATAATAATAGCTACCATTCTAGTATCAACATGGCCCCATATGAAGCTTTGTATGGTAGAATGTGTAGAACGCCTGCGTGTTGGACTGAAGTTGGAATGCGAAAGCTACTCGGTCCTACTTGATCCAAACTACCAGTGAGAAAATAGAAGAGATCAAAAGATATTTAAAAGAAGCACAAAGTCGACAGAAAAGCTACGCGGATAAACGAAGGAGAGATCTAGAATTTGAAGTTGGTGATCTGGTATTTTTGCGTGTTTCGCCTTGGAAGGGTCTTCTGAGATTTGGTAAGAAAGGGAAACTTGCTCCAAGATACATTGGACTTTATCAGATCATTGAAAGAATAGGTCAAGTGGCATATCGCTTATTGCTCCCACAAGAGTTGACACAGATTCATAATGTTTTTCATGTCTCTACACTTAGAAAATATATTCCAGATCCCTCACATGTTATAAAGCCCCAACAAGTAGAATTGAAAGAAGACCTATCATATGAAGAAACGCCTGTACAAATATTAGACCATAAGGTTCAAGAACTGCGAAACAAAGAGATTCGATTGGTCAAAGTATTATGGAGGAGTCACGCTATAGAGGAGGCAACTTGGGAAAGAGAGGACGAAATGAGATCTCAATATCCATATCTCTTTATAAATATAGGTACGTAAATTTCGAGGACGAAATTTATTTTAAGTAGGGAAGTATTGTAATACCCGAGATCCTTTATTAGATTTTTTATATAATAATAACAATAATAATAAAACAATATAATGTTATGATAAAAATAAAAGAGTAAGAGAGAGAGTAATTGTCATTTTGAACAAATGTGTATAGATTTCATGGGTTTTTTATCTAATCACACGAAGGAATAAGCCTCAAGATATCAAAGAATAAGTTATCATACTTGAATTTTTAGCAGGGAGTATAGAGTAATATTTGAGCATAGCAATATTAATAAATAGAAGGGAAATTTCCATAAAATTTCATGGATATGCACTCACGTAGATAACAAGTGGGGGTGCACGTGGGGGTATGCATGGGGGAATGACCGACTAGGAAGTATCATGTGGGTATTTATTTGAAATTAAGAAGGCTCGGCTATACCCTCTTTGCTTCATATGACAAAAGAGGAGGACAGCTCGCAGGGATAGAAGAGGTCAGGATTGTCAGGTAACTCTACTTCTTGATTTTCATCCTTTCACTCCGAATCCGAACATGGAAAGGGGGAAAGATGGGCGTAGGATTATATCCAACCGAGAAAGGTCACAAAAGTTTCATAACAATCAAAACCCCTTTATATTTTTCCCAAGAACATAACCTAATTAAATTGTTTTCTTATAATAGATATGATCTTAGTTATAAATTATATGGGCTGGAGGGTGATAGGTAATTTAATTTTTTAGCATAAGAAAAGCAATCATATTAATTGTTGCAGTATTCACGTCTGGTCTAAGAGATATGGGGTTTTCGTGTTTTTAATGGAAAATATACTTTTATTTGCTAGTTGGTTAGGATTTTTAATGGAAGAGATAAAGATAATGGTCATATTTTGGATATGACTACGGTTAACTTTTTATATTGATGGATAATTACATTAAAGAAATGAGATTGGCCAAGAAGTTTGAATATTCCCAAAGGAGAATATGTCGGATGATGGTTTTTCTTCTGAGTACATGTTTAAGATTTTATTAACAAATTCCATGGTAAATATAAATCATCCCTCGATTTAATTAAGACATAATAATATGAGAACGACACCATTACGTGTAGGCATAAGTCTATTATAACTTGCATTAGAATAGGTGTTTACAGATCTGTTGGTTTTCTAGGGGATAACGTGTTGTTAAGTAGATTATGACTAAAAGAGTGTCTAAGAGATAGCTGACTATAGTCAAAATCAACGACAGGTGAGTGGTTACAAACTTCTATTTACATTGTCAAGTTTCAAATATGCTTTATGTTATGTCCTGTTTCATGATTTATGGTGCTACTATTAGTATTGCAAAGTTAGCATTGTCATATTCTGCAGATTTTTATGTCTAATTGCAAGATTATGAGATTTGTGGTTTTTTTGTGGCATATATGAAAAGTATGATTTGTATGTTTAAAAAGTATGCACACTAGATCCACCTAAAAGAACAGTCATGGATAAGAGGGATTTGGGCCCGCATTCCGTATACACATAGGCTTTGGGCCGTATACGGGGTGTCTTTGACCTTTGGGGTCGTCTACGCGTATGACAGTAAGATAAGGTCCTAAGTGGAGTTCGCTCTCCTAGGCAATATGTAAGGCTAAGGGATGGATAAAACCTCCCTAGCAGTATGATTCATAGACCAAGTAAGATTAGATGGAAATAGTGGTGCATATTTATGTTCATATGAAATGAAATCAGTTGTTTTTTTCTTGTTTATTTATTTCTGTTAAGCAAGCATGTCATCATCCGCTAAGTTTTACAAAAGTTACAGTTATGTTATTTTACATTCAACCCCATGACATTTCTGGTTAAGATGATAATGGTCCTTTTTATGTATGTTGAATAAACTATATTCATTTTAAAGTTTGGACCATTCACTGAGTTAAACTCTTTATTCGGGTTTAGACTCACCACTCTATTGTTTATATATTTACAGATCCAACGGAACAGGAAGCTTAAGATACCTGGGTTTGTCACTAACTTAGCTAGAAGTTGCAGTCAACTTAGCATTTTGACTTTTGAAGTCGCATTTTGGAATCATTCAGGTAAAAGTTATGGACGATAAGACAGAAATGAGATTTTTTTGTAGACGTGAAAGATGAATCTTTTGATACATGTAACTATCGACTTTATATATGGGAACAAGTGACGTTGTGAAGCACTGAGTATTTTTCTTTTGAAATTTCGAGGTTTGGAAAGGATTGGTGTGGATGTGATTTGAATTTCTGTGGAAATATTATTGGATTTATGTAATATATTATTTCAGTACAGGTTAGCGTTTTTGGGAGAACTTCAAGTTATAGAGGAATTGCCGCCGAATTTTTTTTGGATATTTTAATTAAGATAAGGAATAATATTACGAGGATACTTGCCACGCTCGTCTCGGCTAGCAGGACGGGTCGTGACACCCTCCCCCTACCCCTTCCCTCCCCGCGCCGCCCAGCCAGCCCCTCTGCCGCGCCACCCCGCCCCGCACCGTGTCGCCCCTGCGCCGCCCAGCCCTCCCCTCCCCGCGTCGCCTAACCCCACATCGTGTCACCCCCGTGCCGCCCAACCCTCCCCTCCCCCGCGCCGCCCAGTCGCATCGCCCAGACAACAACTGCTCACCTCCAGGCTTGGATGGGAGCTTGGGGGTGCAAGCAACGTGGCAGCTCACAGACCATTGGATCAAGGCTCCACCCTTGATCTAACGGTGGTTGGATGCCGAGATGGAGGCGGCAGGAGGATGGCAGAGCTAGGACTTCGTCGAGCAGAGGTGCGTGCGGTGGTCGAGGGTCCATTGCTTATCGATACACGATGGAGCGATGGAGGTGAGCAGTTGTTGTCGGCGTGGACTCAGCAGTTGAAGTTGAGGCGGAGGTGGACGGCGACGGCGTGGGGCGCACGGAAGAGGGAGCGGAGGGCGACATAGTGGGGTGGCGGTAGTTCTGAGCAGAGCTCCTCCTCCTGGCGTATATAGATGAAGCGCGGAAGAAGCTCCTAGCGAGCTTGACCTGCAGGTCAGCAGAGAATGCAAACAAAAAAAGGGAGGGGTAATGGGTAGCTCCTCGCGACAGGTGATGGGGAATAGAAGCCTCAATCTCTGACCTTAGAGAGGCCAGAGGTGGGAAGGTTTTGGAGAGATAGAAAGGATGCAGAGAGGTTGAGAGATGCAGCGGACGCTGATGAGGGTTGCGGGGGTGGAGTCGATGGGTGATGGTTCCTCTGTTGGAGGAAGATGATCTGTGAAGAAAAGATAGGAGGCAAGGAGGTTACCTTGAGATGAGTATGCGAAGGTGATGGATGGCTAGGAGTTACCTGAACAATAATACCCCTCTTAAATGCACCAAGGTTTAAAAAAACCATGGTTAAGTCAATTCATTGACGGTCAACCTGACGGAAGGGCACAACTGATGACGGAGAAAGAATTGAGGGGCATAACTGATATTACCAAAAAGATAGGGGCATAACTGAAATTGCGATATCTCGAAGGGGCACAAGTGATAAAATCTCATATATATATATATATATAATACGATTGATCCTGTGAGAGCCAAAAACTATGAGACATGAGAGTAATAATTCTGAACCATTAGATTTTATCTTCTCTCTCATGATTGATTGGAGGAGGAGGAGAGAGATGAGCAGAATGTAGTGGTCTAGATTCATGGCTCTCATGATTTCATAGTTTTTAGCTCTCGCATAATCAACCTGTATATACTGATATAATATATAGGTATCATATTGTTTATTTTTGCATACCTATATTCAAACATCAACTTGGGTAAATTCGAGATGGTATTTGCGTGCAAAAAAATACTATAGAGTTAAGTTCTACTGTGATATTCAATCAATAGTAAATGGTCGGAATTTGTTGTGATAATGGAGATGAAAACACTCTTTTTACGTGTTGTTGTATTCGATTGTTAATTTGAACTTTCGATGCTGCGTGTTGAAATCATGTTGCCGGCATATATAACGGTCCTTTGCTTTTAAATGAATGAAGTGGTTCTTTTCTTTGAAAAATGATAGGAATGGAAAAACGTTCCCAATATAAGCACTTGAAAAGTGGGTATGTGTAGTGGGATGTAATCGGATGCACACTTAAATACCACAATGGAAGCACGTGAATAACAATACAAAACGATATAACATTACAATTACCTCTCGTGACCGCCTAAGAAAAAAAATCTCAATGAAGATGAACAAATATAACTTTCCTTATTCTCTCTCCCTCACGTATATATACACACTCTTGTGTTCTCTCATGTTGTGATGATGTTGAATGACTATGCATATCCTCTGTAATAGAATCAGATATAACGTTAAATTGATCGAAATAATTTATCTCAATTTATCAAGATCACAATCAATCTTGATTAATCATGATTTCAATCAGCTCAATTAATTAAGATCCCGATGAAAAATTTTCAAATATAACCAAATTTCCTCAAAATCAAATAAAATTCAACCCTACCATATTAAAATTTCTATTTTAAAAATTATGATCTCAATAATATGGAGATACGATGTCCCCCTAACCTTATAACAACTCCTCCCTCGCATATCATGCAAAGGAAACATGAAATTCTTAGAAAAAGGGAATGATCGCACACTATACAATTTTGTTTGATCAGAAGATACGTAGGAGGCATGGGACACGAGCAAAATAATACACTTTTGTTACGAGGAATACGGGTAGGTACGTATCCCAAGCGATTGCATGCAAGGGTCCTTGGTACCGTCATGCCAAGTATGTGACACACTAAATGCGAAAATACAAACCAATCACATGATTAATTTGCTCGACGCCGTTATTACGTACTATTGTCATTTTCTTCATTTTTTTCTTGAAAACCTCGAAAGTACTTTATGTATTATTAGCATCATGTACTCGAAATAGTGAGAGATTAAAGAACTACAATCTCTACCAGAAATGTCACGTAAGCTTACTTAGTGTAGTTGTCGACAATATATGTTTTAGTTTGTCCTATTTTTCTTGTCCTTAACTGCCACCTACTCACATTAAACCCATTCATATATTAAAAGGAGATGGAACTATAAGTTCAAGTAAGACTTTTTTTCAGTAGTGGTTAATGGTGGTTGCCTAATTAGATCCCATATTCCATATTTGAGTACTGTTTAGCAGTTTTTATTTTTTTGTCCTCTCTAATATACTGTACCCAACAATTAATCAAAGTTAAGAGGAGAGATAATGCAATGAATACAGTAAACATGGTTGTGTTTGTGTTCATACCAGTCACTTCATCTTCATAGTGGATCATCTATTGCTACAACATCTATTGTAATGCAATGGACCTGCCCCGCTAACCGGGACGAGTGCGACATTAAATTGCTTGATAATCTTAATCATAATTAATGTCTCCATAAAAATTCGACAGCAATTCCTCTATTTTATGGACTCCCAAACGCTACCCTGTACCTGAAACAATTCAAATAAAACTTTTTCCATAAAATTCTACTTTCAATTCACCATCACATCCAACCAAATCATATTCCACATTCACAGCACCAAACACATTTACATTGTTCCTTATGTACAACCATCATCTACTGTCCAAGTTCATATACAATCCCTTCCACTTTACCAAAAATAACTAGTCTTCATGTTACTGATCATTTTACCTGAAGAACCAAAAATTTGCTGCAATGTCACAAGGATGGAGTGAAAGTTCCACTGTCTGCAAAAGGCTTAGTTCGTTCCCTCCCGTCTTCTATGGCTCCTTCCCGGACGTGTCTGTAAATAATATTTAATAATGGAGGGTTGAGTCTAAACTCAAGATGAGCTTAGACCCAGCGAGTGGATCTCAAGCATTTTGCTAAGAAAATATATTGGCTATTTTGAAACTAACTTTGCGGCTAGTTGAAATAAAATGTAATGCTATAATAGGGCAATTTCATAAAAAATGAAGCTTTGCAAAATAATGATGTTGTACAGAAATTTAAATATCAACTGACAACTGAAATTAATATACTATCTGGCTGTCTAAAATCTTGCAGTAAAGAAATTTTCTACTTTTCAGCTGTTATAACAACACCACTGTGGCTAACATACTACGTCCATGAACACTGAAACAAACTGAGTCATACGCGTAGACAGCCCCAAAGGCGAAAGAACACCCTGCATACGGCCCAAAGTCTATGTGTATACAGAATGCGGACCCAAAGTCCTCTGAATCATAACTGATGGTTGCCATATCTGATGGCAAGTTTCAGGGTCATATCTGATGACGTCACCATATCTGATGGCTAGTTCATGATCATGTCTGAGAGCTACTGTGGTGGCCACTGTTTCTAAAATATTTTGTTTTTGTAACATGACTGTGAGCTAAGTAATCTATGATATCTGAATCATATCCTCATACTAAACTTAGCTGCATGTAATATGAAAACTTTTGTGATACTAAAGCAATATAATTGAATACTAAAAAAACTTACTTGGTATCTGAAACTGTAATATTACAAGGTATCTGTGAAAATAGGGTTATATATTAAAATAGGCTCAAGACCACTCACCTTTATATTTTCATGGACTTTTCTCTCTTTCTCTAAACGTTAGATTAACATCTCCAGACGTACCTGAGTTTAAGCATTTAGAACAGGTCAAAGACAAGTTGGACTAGAACCTTTATTAACACAATTCATATGTTTTTAAGATTTGCTATCTTTATAGTTTACCTCGTCTTCCTCATATGACCGTGGCTTACTATAGGTTCTATAACCTTTGCTTTGAAATATAATTGCAGACTTAACTCATTTCTAATATTTTTAACCAATAAGTTTCTTCCCAAGAACAACACTAACATACATTCTCATATACTTCTTCCTTCGAAAATATGTATCTGTGGCACTTGGTAGGAAAATAATCTATGTTTCTAGTTTCTTTTTTTTCCTCTCATGCCATCATTTCTTTTCACATTAATAGGAGCTATAATTTTCCTAATAATTCTACATTCTAATTCCTATTCTCTGGTCACGGAGCCTGTTGCCAGTTCTTAAGAGATCAAAACAAGCACTTACATTACTAAAGCTAAAATCCAGTGTCCACTAGCGATACACTGTTTGCTAACTGCTTGTTATATTTCACATTAAAATTTAACTATTCTCTAACCCCTTAGCTGATCGGAATTATCTTATAACAGATTACATGCAACTGGACTGAGGATTTATTATGAACGTGATAAATATTAGCTATTATGTCACTGGAATCAGAATCCTATATCTCAATTCATTCTTTTGTCATTTTGGGGCTCTTACCGTAGAGTTTAAGTGCATGTCACATCTGGTTTAGAAATAACTGTACCTCAATTCTATTCAGAGCTCATAATATTTGATAATACCTTTGCTAAAAAGAGATATTGGATGAAGGGATCTCACCTGCACTCCCAACGGATGTTCTGGTGCGCAGTGAACAGAGCATCTGCTTGAGTCCAACTATGAGCTCTCTTTCTCTCTCGAAACGTTGCAAATGAGAAATGTTATCGTGTTAATGGTTTCCTTTCAATGATTTCTATTAATGTGATATAGTTATCCGTAGTTGCCCTTCCAACTCCACGTGTTTCATTAGAAGCCAGATGTCTCCGTCGTTTGCATCCTTGGATATTCGTTCATTCCCACATATAATCTCCACTACCTTATTTCTTTACCCCCGACGTCCCTCTAGATCTTTCCCGTTTTAGGACTTTAGCCTACACGTGTATAAACCCACCAATGTATCTTTATTCTGCATTTAATCAACATACATGGTTCACTCGGATTAACAGGGATACTCTTATTTATCTATAATATACACCATATATACATCAATTTTTTTTTCCAAAACGTGTGGCTACAACCCACTCTCTTACATTTTTAATATCTTGTTACTTAGGTCATTTCCTTTATAAGATAATGACATTAGATTACTAATATTTACATACCCATACATTAGTATCTATTATATTTCTTGACCACTTTATTATACTTAATTTTTTTAAGAGTGTTATAATCCATCACTGTAATGTGTGTATTTCATCCATCACTGTAATGTGTGTATATCATCCATCATTGTATCACCTTTATATAAATTATAGCATCTTTCTCCGTATACATTTTAAGAATAAGTCTCGTGACACATTGCTCATGTCCGTCAATAACTATCTATATCCATATCCAATCATTTGAGTGTATCTCCGTTAGAGTAACCATTCACTGTTATAATCTAGACAAGTCCCAAATTAGTATTCAATCCGTTCCCTTCTGTATTTACATGCATATTCTAGAATAAATATATGGTATGCATGTGCTTGTATCCAACCATTGACATCCTTGAACCTTAAGTTTAGCAAAATTGACATATTTTTATCATACCTGAATGTTACAAAGGTCATGTAGCACGACACCATACCTATGCATAGCGCAGTGGCCCGTTCCACCTCATCGTCGGTGCCAGCTTGGTGGATCATCCTGAGGGCTATGCCGAGGAGGGCGAGGGAAACGACAGCATCGGAGGTGGAGGTTAGGAGGAAGGGCTTCAGGTTGAAGCAGTCGACGAGGGAGATGACCATAAGGATGAAGATGGTCTTGGTGAAGCCAACGGTGACCATAGCGAGGAGGAGCTTGTACTTGGAATGGATACCCACATTCTTGAAGATAGAATGGTTGTAGACACTATAAGAAAAGTGACCTAAGGTAACAAATAATTTAATATTCATTGTCATATCTTCCGTAGTTAAATATATAACATCGAATATTATTTGTTTCTTACTTCTTTAAATTCACAACGAATAATGGTATTCGTTGCTATATTCCTCGTAATGAATCATATAACAACGATTATTCATTGTCGTTTTCTTCTAATCATTGCTAAATTTGACAACATTTAGCGTGAATTTTAACGAATAATTCAACGAAAAAATCATCGTTATATGGACCTTTAATAACGAATATGATTCGTTGCTAATTACAAGTACAAAAGATGATTTGGCAACGAATAATATTCGTTGTTATATTTTTAACATCATAAGATATGACAACGAATATTCAATTTATTTGTTGCCTTAGGTCCAATTTTTTGTAGTGAGAGGACAACAACCTTGATGCTGGTGAGGTCCTGGAAGAAGTGGATGCTGAGTGCCACGATGACGATGCAACAGACTGTCCGAATCGAATGAAACCCAAGTATGTCAAGAAAATGGAATGCGAACATACAATCCCGTTGACTTTTGTAGAAGACACTGGTCCATCAAAATAAATTTTTTGTATGGTAAAATCACATGAATTGCGTAATTGCAAATGTCCTATGAATATTTAGAATGGATACATTATTCTTATTTTTTTATTTAATAATAAGTTATAACACAAAGTTTCTTTTATAAGAAGCATGAGTCGTGTAACTTAATAGTAGAAACAAGAACTATTTAAAAGAAAATGATTGAAATTTTCCATGTAATGAGGTAACATGTGAGCATTGGCAAATGATGGTTAGAAATTATTGTTCGTAGGTAATTTTTGTTTCTTTTGAGTAAGCAACTCAACATAACTATTTAAACATGAATTTAAATATTACACTCTAGTAATCAACGGTGAGAAAATCCCTTGTCGGTAAAATGTTACCACCAAACCAAACATATTGACATCCTAAGCAAACTATAAAATAACTATGCGTTATGTATGAAATATTGGATTGAAATATTGAATAAGAAGGATATTTTTTAGTTTTTTATGTAAAGAAAATATCTGTCACAATGAGTAATTATTGATTTTTTGTGCATTCTAAGGAATCTACCATAGTAGAGATGTTTAACGATTTTATGTAAATTTCATAACTTATTGGTTGTGGAAAGTAGTGAGCTTTTTATTTGGAAGAATAGTGTGGTGGGGTATATTGATCAGCGACCTTGTGTGACGCACTTAGCATAGCAAGTATTACATAGATTCATAGTATGAATGCAGTAAGCATTTTAGTCAACAAGGATTATTATAAAGGTCCAATCGATCTTAATAGTACGTGGAGCATAGTTTTAATCAGTAGAAATGTCGAACCCTGCTAAAAGATCCTCAAGTCTACAACTCTTGAGTTCAAATCCTCCTTTTTGTTCACTTATTCCGCGTGATAATTACAAAACTTAAGCTTAAGAGTCATCATGTTTTCTTAAAACCTTCACCTATATATGTAGTTTTTTTAAAAAAAATTGCGGATTGTGGTATCTCATTGCATGCCCTTACTCAGAGAAGGCTTGGGGTTCCATAATGATAATTATGCCTCTCTCATCATCGCAATTTAAAAATGAATGAGAGAATTAGCACATGATGCATTATCTCTCATATTTTCAACAAACATTCTCAAACGTTATCAGATAGGCAGAAGATACTTAAAAGTTAGCCTAGATTCTAAACTCGAGCATCCTTTTTTGGAAGAAGTTATTTCATATTTTTATCAGATATATATATGTTATGTTCGACTATAAATTTTTTATTAATTTTTCAAGGTGGAGAAGAATGAAAATCTTGTATAAGTGTAATCCGATAATCTATCCCTCTAAATATAGAAAGTATTAATTGACATCATTTTTATTTTCACCGAAAAATTAGTTACATGATATTTCGTCGCAGTAATGATAGACACGGTCATACTCACGAAAGATATATACTCAAGTTGGCTTTCTCTGCATATGCATCTCTATAATATGGATGGTTATTTGGGTGAGGGAATTCATTTTATTTAGAATGCTAATCACACGTATAACATAAATGACATGTTCTCTCGCAAAATCGATATGATTTCATGGCTTTTGAAGAGGAGCTACGTTCACTTTTTTCAAGGACATCGGCAACTTCAGTAAAAAGAAGTAATATATCAATCAATTCTAGAAGTTCTTCAAAAGAAAAACATGAAACTTGGCCATCACACACCAGAGATGTCATCAAGGCAATTGTCAGTCATGGGATTAAAGGTGACGAAAGAGAAGCATTTTTATGTTTATTCACTAAGTGTTATATATATTTATTGTGGTAGTGTTGAGCCAGAATTTTAGAGATTGGAAATTTGATTGATGAAAATAGGTCGTTGTTTTTCCCCAAAACCCGCGTCAACAAAAGATTTTTTTTAAATTTTTGCTAGTTATTAACCTGTATAGCGGACATGGTCGAACTCAGGGAGGCTACAATTCTCGAGGGTTATTCAATTAATCGAAAATCAATCAAGAGAAAACAGGAATCTCAAAGGACAACTATCCTTGGTTTTTGTGATTTTTTGAATCTTTTATTTTTAATTTTTTTTATTTCTAATTTTTTTTCAAATTTTTAGTGATTTTGATTTTGCAATTTTTTTTATTTTCAAAAATAACACGATGCAATATTCACAAGATTAAAAACACGCATACCAACTCTTTTTATAATTTTTCAATTAGTAAAAAATGCTCAGAAAAATTCAAAGAAAATACTTTTGGGTTTTAAAAAAAAGTTTTTAAGAATTTTTGTGGAATTTTCAGATGTTTTTGTATTTTTCTAAAATTCAAACAGTGCGAAAATAAGAAAATGTGCACAGCCTGGAGTAATTTGCAATTTAAAAATCTTTTAAATGCCCAAAACTTCTGGCAATTATTTTTAAGAGAAACTAGAAACCATTATCGACAAACAGGAACTGAAATCACAATTTTTCGATTTTTGTAGAATTTTTTATGATTTTTATAAGATTTTTGATGTTTTTCATTTTTTTGGAGTTTTATAAATAATTAATGCGTGAAAATTGGTCTGAAATTAAAAGACAATGAAATCAAACTACTATAATTTTTTTGGATTTTTTGGAGCTATTTTCGAATTTTTACGAATTTTCGAATTTCAAGAAGACAAAAAAGTACTGTTTTTGATTTTTTAATAAAACCAAATGAAGACAAAATGCAATGAAAAATTTATGCTAGATGG
Source organism: Ottelia alismoides (assembly GCA_037367405.1). Classification (NCBI taxonomy): domain Eukaryota; kingdom Viridiplantae; phylum Streptophyta; class Magnoliopsida; order Alismatales; family Hydrocharitaceae; genus Ottelia; species Ottelia alismoides. The sequence continues at coordinate 135,797 of JAZKJV010004901.1, read as the reverse complement.
ATATGAACATCAGGAGCATAGCACAATTTTTGCAAAATTTTTGGATCACAAATAACATTTATTTCAATGATAAGATCAAGCAATTTAATGTTCTGCAGTTCAGGGACCAAAATGTAAAGATTCAATAGTTTTGGACTGAAATATAAATAGTCAATGTTTATGCCTCAAATGAATAATAAAAATGAATAAAAAGGCTAAAATGCAATTTTACCCATATATCACGAGCTTGGCATGTGCTTCAGACTCTGGCAGGGGCGCTTTCGTAAATTCAAAAACCTTGAAGGTGTAACTGTAATTTCCCCAAATAAAGTTGAACTGGCGGAGACTCGTTTGTAATATCAGAAACATCGAAGGCGCAAGATGCAATTGTCCAATTTTTTTATTCAAAAATCTCAAGGAAGCCCTAGGGCTCTTCTTCTTCGTTTATTCTTCTCAAAGGGGGCAACAAGGGCACGGTCGCGGGGCTGCCTGAGGATGGCGGCGGTGAGTGCGGGCGGCTGGGGTGGCGGCGGCCGTCCGCCTGCTGCAGTTTATGTTTTTTTATTTATTTATTTATTTTTTTGTTTTCTTATGTAAACAGTGAATGATAAAAAAAAATTTTTGTATTTTTTTAAATCCGAAACACAGAAAATAAAAAGGATAGAGAAATTTTTTTAATTTTCTTTTATATTAGTGATCCTGCAAAACAAACGTTAGAGAACAAATAGAGAAAAAAATTATTTATCTACAAATTGGAAAAAATGAATGAGGATCCGGCGGACATGAGGGGTTCGAATCCGACTCTCCGACCACCGTGCGTGGTCGGAGTTGATAGATCGTGTGAGATAGAAATCGAAGGCGAAGAGATCAAGAAGATGAGATGGAAATTCGAGTCGGTGGCGGATCAAAAATCGTGATGAATTTTTTTATGATCTAGAAGAACAAAATGACGATAAAAAATGCGATGAAATAAAAAGCGATTAAACTACGATAAAAATGCAAAGAAAATTTGGTTCTCACCTTAGGAGCGGAAAATAGACCGTGATCGCCTCGACAAGGCCGACTCGCTGTCACAGACGGCTCGGAGGCTCTAGGCAACTTTCTCGACGAAATTTTCTCTCGGAGATCGGGCTCCTCTCTCTAAAGATTGATCAGCTTGGAATGAGGGAGATGGAGCCATATAAATAGAAAAGAGAGAGACATTTGAATTTTTGAATTTTTGGATAAGAAGATAAGAGAGATTTTTTTGGTGGAAGAGATAACATGAGAAATAAAATTATTTACAAAATTATCTATTTTTTTGAATTTTCGTCACTTTATTTATTTGAATTAAAAAATGTTATTTTTTTTATTTTTTATGATGGTTAGTTAAAAATAGCAACTATATCCATGTACTATATACATATATGACATTATATACAAGGATAAATGGGGAAATTAGCCTCTTTTTTTGTTTTAAGAATTTTATTAATTTTTTTATTTTTATTTTTGTTTTAAGTAATTAGTAAAAATATTTACAAATATATATACAAATACAGTATACACAAAATACAAGGGAAAATTGCACAAACCACCCCAGAAAACCGACTTTTCAACCGTAACTCCAAAAATTATAAAATCATAGTCATTTTGAAGATAATTTAATTTAGAATTCAATGGAAGTGATGTTTGTTCAATTTGAGATCATATGGAGCCGGAATTGATCTTTCACTTAGTGCTTAGTGGCTTTTTCCAAGTGTGTCTACTTTTATTCTGTACATGGTTTAATTGTGCAATCAGTTTTATTAATTAGGACCCATTTTTATTTACAACTTTGATTTTGAATGTTATTTGATTTGGAGTCAATTAAGGTACAAATAAATTAGTGTTAGTTTTATACAGATATACACAAAATAAGTGAGAAACACATATTTTTTTTGGATTTTCTGGTTGAGGACCCTATCTCCCCCTACTTTATTCCTGGTCGATCAGGTCAAGTCTTGACCTTCTCTCGGGGTTCAGGTCATCCTGTATACAGCCTTCCCTTTTTTTATTTTCTTTTCTTTATTTTTCCTTTCTTTCTTTATTTATTTATTTTAGGTTAAAATTAGTAAGAAATGTACAATATTTACACACAAATGCAAGTTAGTAAGAATATGGAGTTAGCGTTATATGCAGGTGTTTTATAAGGGATTTTAAGCTAAAATAAATGAATAAAGATGACGAATCGCAGATTCATCAAGTAGGTCACTGGTAAATCATTCGTCGCAATCCAACCCGTCAATGCATTCTCCTCCGCCTTCTCCCAAACCACCACGACCGCCCCACTTTCAATCACGGTGATATTCAGAGTCGATGAAAGATTCTCGTTAGAAGTAGCACCAGAAGTAGCTAGAGCTTCCTCGTCACCACAGAAGAGAACGCAGAGATCGGGAGGGACGATATGGGTGGAACAATTAGGTGAGCAACAGAGGGGGCAGGTAGAGTGGGGGACGACCTACATGTCGATGCATTCTTTGTAGAAGATGTGGGAGAAGCCACGAAGGATGCGATCGTTGTCTTCGAAGTCGCATAAGTAGCCATCGCACTCGTCGAAGTCGGAGAAGAAGAGGACATGGAGCGGAAGAGGTTGGCGGGGTCAAGACCTCTATCGACCATGTAGGTTGGAGGAGGATGGAAGTAGCGAGGGTGGTTGTGTAACGTCCCAGGCTTAGGTCTCCGGTCCGTTATTGAGGAAAACTGACCTTGACAACTTGTTGGGTTCGGAGCCAAATGGACCCGTTAACAACCACCCTAAATTCTTAAGCCCAAGTTGTCAAGTAGTAATCTCCGCCACTTATTAACCACACCCACACTTCATGAGTTTTAGGTATGGCACTATGTTTGGGTTGGGGTATTACCAGTAACGGAAGTGACGGAGGATGGTGCGACAACAACGAAGCTAGAGCCGTAGTAGACCATGAGACAACATCATCCTCTTTTATTTATTTGGGGATGGAAATGATGGACAGATACAGAAATAACACGTGTTAAGTAACTTCAGCAATGACAAAATTGGAAGGAAAATTAAATGGCGGGGTAAAAACGGAATGTATCGAGCAAAAATTAATAGGTGGGGGCTGGAAGCCCCTGCTTAATATATAGCAATGAAGTGGTTTTTCCTTTGAAAAATGATAGGAATGCAAAAAAGTTCCCAAGATAAGCACTTGAAAAGTGGGTATGTGTAGTGGGATGTAATCGGATGCCCACTTAAATACCACAATGGAAGCACGTGAATAACAACACAAAATTTCAATCAATCTCGATTAGTCATGATTTCAATCAACTCAATTAATTAAGATCCTAAAATTTTTTTATCAAATTTAAACAAATTTCCTTCAAAAATCAAATAAAATTCAACTCTATCATATAAAATTTTAAATTTTAACAATCATGATCTTAATAATATGGAGGTACGATGTCCCTTAACCCTTATAACAGCTCCTCGTTCTCGTATCATGCAAAGGAAACATGGAAATCTTGGAGAAAGGGAATGATCACACACTATACAATTTTGTTTGATCAAAAGATACGTAGGAGGCGTGTTACACGAGCAAAATAATACACTTTTGTTATGAGGAATATGGGTAGGTACGTATCCCAAGCGATTGCATGCAAGGGTCCTTGGTACCGTCATGCCAAGTATGTGACCCACGAAGTAAGAAAATACAAACCAATCACATGATTAATTTGCTCGAAACCGTTATTACGTACTATTGTCATTTTCTTCATTTTTTCTTGAAAACCTCGAAAGTACTTTATGTATTATTAGCATCATGTACTCGAAATAGTGAGAGATTATAGAGCTGCAATCTCTACCAGAAATGTCACATAAGCTTACTTAGTGTAGTTGTCGACAATATATGTTTTAGTTTGTCCTATTTTTCTTGTCCTTAACTACCAACTTCTCACATTAAACCCATTCATAGATTGAAAGGAGATGGGACTATAAGATCAAGTAAGACTTTTTTTTCTGTAGTGATTAATGGTGGTTGCCTGATTTGATCCCAATTCCATGTTTGAGTATTGTTTAGCACTTATCATTTTTTTGTCCTCTCTAATCTACGGGTCCTCAACAATTAATCAAAGTTAAGAAGAGAAATAACGTGATGAATACGGTAAACATGGCTGTGTTTGTGTTCATACCAGTCACTTCATCTTCAAAGTGGATCATCTAATTTTACAACACCTGTTGTAACGTAAGAAACCCGTTGGATGAGGATTGTGATGTGCGCCAACCATCCCAGCCCCCTCTTAGCGCTGCCTGATTTCATCCAACGGGTCCAGTGCGTTACAGCATGTGTTGTAACAGCAGAGGATCCGCTCCCACTTCATCTTATGTGCCTACTTCTTAAATCCATACCTTAATTCTCCTGTGCATGCTGATGTTGAAGCACCCGCACATGACACGTCCTTTTCGCGAAAAGATGTTTCCCATGCTTACAGATGCGCCAACCGTAATGCAGGCGCATATACATGCACATCTTCTCTTGTTTCTCTCCTCTGTCGATTCACTAATATTGAATGGATAAATCTAAAAATACCAGTCCGTATGACCTAATTTGATTTGAGTAGATGATTATGTCATTATCTTGTGAATTTAAGAGCGAGAGGATATAATTTCCGGATCTTTTGCATGTTGTAGTTGAGATTTTGGATAACATCTGCTTCCGTAAAATCATAATGTGGTGATGGGAGACAAAGGAATTTGGGGTCACATGGAGGAGCCCATGCGTCCGTCTTCATTCATGCACGGTGCGCACCTTGTTTAAGGATCCACTGGTAGGGCATTTATATACATATGTCCCCCACCTGTACGTGTTATCATGGAGAGATCATATGTGCCCATGTTGTTAATTATTTGCCAATTGGGATAGGGAGCTCTGCTTTGTTTCGCCCAGGATCACAAGTAGGTAGAGGAGGGGGAGTGTTGATCGATTCCATTATCGACCTTCCCTTTGCTGCCATCTATTTCATGACTGGTTAGGTTTAGCTTTAAGAGCCTGTCGCATGCAACTGTCTTGCTGCGATCCATAAGCCTGCCACATGAGAATGTTTTGTTAGTCCTAAATCATATTAATGATCTAAAGTTACAGAAATCATAGTCCTCGCATAGAATGCGAGACGCATTGATAGATATTTCTTTCCTAATCGAAGCAGTTCGACCGTCTGCATGCATTACTTACCTCCTTTCCCCGTCTCTTATGGATATCTTTCTTTCAAAATTCTAACCCATTTCTTGCAGCTCACCCTTCCTTTTTAACCGGCATGTAGAGAGGAGATAGCAGTGTACATCGTGATTGTATCAACAAACATATAATAGTATTTATAGATCGAGGATTCACAATGTCAAACATATAAATATATTTATGGTCTGAAACAGAGTCCGAGAGCGTGGTACCAGACAATTATATAATTAATTGTCTTCTTTCTAAAAAAATCAAAATTTTAATTAATTATCGTTAATACTTATGTTCAAAATTTGAGGAGGATTTTAGTTTAACCAAACACCGTCACTACACATGCGGCTAGTAGTGCCAAATGCCCTGATCAACTAGTTCAACAACATTCTGTCCAAAAATAGACATCTGTTTTAATTATTTATTTAGATTTAAATTTTCAGTTTTTGGAAAACTACAGCGACTTAGAACCGGTCTGCTGTTGGTTTGGTCTAACAAGGTTTAATCATTGGTGATGACATCAACATTGATAACGACTCGTAAAAAAAGTATTGGGCTTAATTTACAGGTCAGATCGATTGAACCTATTTTCTGAATCGAGAAAATTATATATACATGTGTGTTTGTGCACGCATGCACGCGTCTGTGTGGGTGCGTGTAAAATTACCTTTATGAATCTTTTAGTAGAGAGTAAGTTATATACAACTTGACTAAAATAAAGTTGAGCCCACTTCAATTATCTGGTGGTAGAGCGGTGTGCCTCATTCAAAGGACCAGAGTTCAAACTCCTATTTCTCCATATCTATTTGTTAAAAAAAACTTGAGAAATTTATATTAAAATACTATTATAATGAATTCTCATAATTTTTCAAACAACATTGTGTTTGCAATTTGCAAATATAGTAGTTATTAAGATGGGCATATTGCAACTGTATGTAAGAAATGATTGTTGGTTATTAAAACTTGAAAGCTACTTTTTATTCATCCCACATATTATATCTAGCAGTTTAAGATTTGGATAACTCTTCATTAAAAATTATAACTATCTTCATGCCACATGCAATTGTACGCACATAAAGGAGAGGGTGATGATGGGAAGGGATGGATTGTGATGGGGGTGGTGGCATCGCTAGATGGGGAGGATGACATGGAGACGATTTTTGTTAGATAGTCAAGTCAGTCCCCTACTCCCATCCTTCAGTTCAGTATCTTTTTTCTAGTAAAAGGTGGGGGTTGAGGGATTCGAACCTTGGTCTATTGTTGAGGAAGCCACTGCTCAACCACCAGATCAATTGTTTACTCAGGAAGGAGAATGATGTGTGGTGGTAGCGGCTTCCCTTGCAAGATGAGGCGATGAGTGTAGGGGGTTCAGTCTAATTTTAAATTTTTTTATCAAGGGCTCTTTTGGTAACCCAATTTACCCTTTTCTTTTCATGGAATTGAATTCTATCACAAATCATAGTGACATCACATTCTTTATTTCAACCCTCTCCAACCCTCATAACCATCCCAAACAGCTACTATTCCAATAAGGTTACCCCAACTCATCCCAACCCAGCAAACATACCCCAAGAGTTCATTTTGGGTTCGACCGGTGTATTAATTTGGACTGGAGCAACTAGTCGAACTTGGTTTTATTGTAATTTTAATTTTACTATTTTATATAATTGGTTGAATTGATCTGTTTAAGGTTAGTTAAGTTTTTGGTGCAACCAGTCCGGCCAGCCTGTCTAATCCAACTTAATTTTTACTAAACAACTAGGCGATGCCATGATATTGACTAAATTTAGGAATATTTTGTTATTTTTAAATAAATTGTACTTTCTTTGGATAAATTAGCTCTATCCAAATATGAAATGCACCAAATTAATTTCTTTCCTAGTTGCAACTTGCAACTTTCAAGAGTAAGAGGAGTTAGTAGCATTTATTCGAACTCCAAAGAATCAAAAAAGTATATGATTTCATTACATTATTTATCCTATAATGGTTCCTTCTTCTTATCCTTTCAATCATTTCTATGCTCCTATTTCATCTTCGGGCTCATGGCATGGAAATATGTAAAAACAACATGAGAAAATGTTTCTACTTCTTCACTCATTATTTTAGGAATATTTGTTGAGCGATTTCAATCTTAGTGAGATGGTAAAGACTTTTCGGGCATCCAGACAATAGTACAAAGTTACATGAATTAAATCCAAATGTAGGTCAGAAGCTTTTATAGAAAGATTGATGGGAGACGGGCAACAAGCTGCGCCGTCAATTTCTTTTGGATGACAAATTCAATTCTTCGAAATACAATATCTATATGGAATCATATGTAACCTTCAGACACGACAAAATATTTTTTTTATACTAAACACAAGGGTCAATGAAGTCGATGGATGGATACATATATTGTTACCATATTTACTCTAGAATGTGCATATACATATGAAATGACATAGATATAGATTTGTATGGATAAAACTTTAGAGGCCAAAGCATACTTGATGGATCAGAGAATGAATTGGTGGGAGGTCTAGATTATGATGGTGAATTGTTATATTCTAAATGACGATACCCTTAATTTATTGGATATGATAATACATATATTCGTAATCCGCATCTGACATTTTCCATCCTTAGTAGTACTCAACTAATAAGAGAATGAATTGGGTAATTGTTTACGAGAGGTCTAGATTTGTGTTTACGATTGGTCATTTTTTTACCGGCCCTCAGCTGTGTCGCAGTTAATATAGAAAATATAGCAGTGTAAGAAATATATATATAAATACACAATTTTTCATTTTTGGTGGTAACACTACTATAAACTAAGTTTAATGAGTGGGTTAATTTCATTTTATTAATCTAAAGTTAAAATCATAAAAAGAAAGTGGCTTGAAATAAACGTGAGTGAGATTTGAATAAAAGAGGAGGGTGTTATGTGAAAAGTTCAGAATTAAGGATACGTTCACAGAGATTTTGCGTGTTTTTTTAAAATCCGAAGATGGTATGTTGAGATCCTTTACACGTGCAAGATAATGGAGAGTAAAGGAATAATTCTAGATTGTACCACGATAAGGTTAAATAGGGTTGTAGAGAATTGCAGGGCGGTTACTATCTTTAGTCGATCTACCAATTTTGGTAAACAGAGAAAGAGGGGGAAACGTTCAGGGAGGTCTACGCGATCCAAATCTCAATAGCCTGAAGGTGAGTTTCTCGCCATATCCTGCTGATTTTTCTTTCTCTCTCTGCATTCAATACCAACGGGCATCTGTAGTATATAGGAATACAAGTAGGAGATGAAATCAGTAAGAGAAATATATGATCTGTACAGCATACACGCTCTTAACATAGTGGGAAGAATAACTATCTCATCTATACTTAAATCTCAAACGAGTATATATAGTTATGAGGGAAAAATAATCCAATTACAGTATCGATTCTGTGTTGAGATTGGGTAGATTATATTGAAATATTCTTCTAATATCTGGAAGTCAAACATATTTATATTTCTGTTATTTGTTTTAAACTGGATATACATGACATACTATACTGGGTGTTGTTTTGGCTTTCTCACTGAGATGCTAAGGAAGTACTAGAATTAGGTAAAGGCCTGCTACATGTATTTATTAGTTCAGGAATGCTTTACTATAAAACTTAAGTAGCAGATTAATATGCACAAACCGATTCAAACCGTTAGTGGTTCATTCATAATTACATTTGGGTATGTACTAAGGTCGGTTTAGAGGCTTATGCACAACCAGAAACTGTGAAGTTAGAATGGAACATATGTAAAATTCTTTAGGATATATATAAGGTTAGGACATCCATATGAGTAGTTATCATAAACTTCTCAGCCATGTCATAATTGTTATAGTCATCTCGTTTGTTAATATACGATGCTTGAATCACATAACAATAGTTTTTTTCATATGATTTAATTAATGAAAGAGAGAGAGAAAGAGAGAGAGAGAGAGAGAGAGAAGTTTCATCACTACATGAATTATGGGCTAAAAACCACCAAATTTTTAGTAATACCATCAATACATGTGCATAAGATGAGATTACATATATCATAAGTGATTGTTTGTTAAATATGATGGTTAAACATGATGTTTTAAATTGGTGTAGTTATCAAATATTGACAAGGGTGCCTTGAAGCTGCGGTAGATATTAGTTGAAATCAAATCTCGAGTGATCTCAAGCTTATTTTCAGTTTTAACCAATATTTTCTCAGGTACATTGCAATGTTAGTATTTGGTTTACACATTGAGAATGTTGTATACTGATTAAGATTTTCGGTATTCATTAATGTTTCTTTAGTATCATAAAAGTTTTCAAACATTACAGATAAGTTCAGTATGATGATATGATTCAGATATCATAATTTTCTCCATTTACAGTTATATTGCTATGAATCATAAAATATGTTAGAAATAATGACCACCACAGTAGCTCTCAGATATGGTCATGAACTAGCCATCAGATATGGTGATGTCATCAGATATGACCCTGGAACATGCCATCAGATATGGAAACCATCAGATACGATTCAGAGGACTTTGGGTCCGCATTCTGTATACATGTAGGCTTTGGGCTGTATGCAGGGTGTTCTTTGGCCTTTGGGGATGTCTACGCGTATGACTCAATTGTTTCAGTGTTCATGGGTGTAGTATGCTAGCCACAGTGGTGTGGATAAAACAGTTAGAAAATAGAAAGTTCATTTTTTTTGTACTGCCATTTACTGAATTAGCTTTCATTTTGTTGTTCAATATTTAAATCTCTTTGCAGAGCTGCAATTTATATTCTTTCAGTATACTCTATAGTGTAGCAATACATTTTTCTTTTACATAGCAAGCAAAGTTATTTTCAAATTAGCCGATATATATTTTCTTTCTAAAATGCTTGAGACCCACTCACTGGGTCTAGGCTCATTTTGAGTTTAGACTCAACCCTCTATTATTAAATACTATTTACAGATACACCGGAGAAGGAGCTGTAGAATGCACGGATGAATTAAGTCATTTGCTGACTGTGGGGACCTTTACTCCATTTTGTGATATTGCAGCAACGTTTTTGGGTTCTTCAGGTAAAATGGTTGGTACTTGGTGTTTTGTGAAATAGAAAGACTTGTATCGAAATTTTAGTAGTAGATAATGGTTGTACATAAGGAGCAAAGGAAATATGTTTGATACTATGAATATGGATTATGACTTGGGTGGTGATGTAAGATGTTAAAGGAGAATTTTATGCAAAGTTCTATGAAGGTTGTTTCAGGTACAGGTTAGCGTTTGGGAGTCCATAATATAGAGGAGTTGCTGTCGGATTTTTTTGACATCCTAATTAAGACGATAAGATAATTTTTATGTTGCGCTCGTCTCGGTTAGCGGGGCGGGTCGTGACATCATAACATTGCTATGCATAATCCTTTGGACCCTCTTAAGGAGCCCAACTGCTTCAGTAGACAAGAATCCGAAGGTGTCAAAACCAAAAGGAATGAATACTCAATACAAGCTTCTCATGCTTAGCAACTTTAACTGAGGCAGCATTCTGTGCAGCGTATCCCACAATAAAATCACTCTTTATCGGACTTACCAATGGAGAAACTATAACGATCAAGTAATTAATGCAAGTGAACTGTAGGATTCAGGTGAAAAAAGTGATGAACTTGATGGAGTGCGAGATATATGAGAATAAATTGTATTTGGAGAACAATTCTGCATGTCATGAGGAGCATGTTATGACATGTTAAAATGGTGGCAAAATTGAAATAAGTACCTTATTCTATTAAATATTTATCGAATTATTGTAGGCAGACCATTCTCTATAGTAGATTGGGAAAGTAAATTTGATATTGACAATAAAGCTTCCACCCAAACAATTTACAAATTGATGGATTTTTTTATCAAAATTTCTGTGATTTTTTTAAGATTTTAGGGCCTAAGGAAAACAAATACTTAAATTTATTATGAGTATATTGTGAAATTAATATATTCTATCTAACGAATACTGTACTTATGTTATACATAATTTTCTTATGGATCACATTTTCTGATGAAATAACTATCACTCGTTGTAAAAATAAACACAAGTATACTCTATTTATGTTATACACATTCCTATTTAGGAAACCGATTCAACATTGTGATGTCAATTCATTCCACTCTAGCAGCATGCCCATGGGTACACATTAGCTTATGTTATACCCATTCGTGATTTTGTTTTGCATGCAAGAACAATACATGATCATCAAGCTTACAAAGCATAAGCTATGTTGTATCCAAAAGAATAATTGCAGGTCAATAAGGAAAAGATCTAAAATTAAATCTCTGAGTGTATCTAGATTCATGTAAAATAACATTATTTGGTCAGCCCGATCGAGAATCCGGCTCAACGATTTTTGGATAGTTCAAACTTGGTTTTTATTGTGAAAAATATATGGATCCAGACCCGACCCGTCAGCCTGTATATAGCAAATGGGTTCAATGTGAATGCAACTCTATTTACAAATCAAAGGCTTGTGTTGCACCTACAAAATTTATAAGGAGTATGATGTAATTGGAAATGATTTTAGGGCTTTAGTGCAAACATTCCAAATCCTCTCTGTTGTAAAGTCCACCACAACCGTTTATTATTTCCAAATCCGACTCACAAAATCGGACGGTTGTGATCCTTCGGGAAGCATCACCCTTCTCCTCAAAAACCCTAGAGTCGCCACTACAAAAGCCCTCACGGCCCCGTTAAAACCTCCACCGTTCTCTGCCTCTTCCTCCGCAGCCGTCGTAGATATCTTCGTAAGTTTTCGATTATTAAAAACTACTACGTTTAATCATATCTTCCTTTCGATGTTATTTGCAATGGGGGATCGATCTTTCAGGGTGAAGATCTCCCCAACTTTACGGCGGAGCAAACCCTAATTCCGTGTTTGCATATTCCCAAGTAAACATTGCATATAGAGCTTTCAGATGTTGCAGGAACCCTTCTCTTATCTATTTGAGTTGGATTGGTTTCTCCATCTCCGAGCGGTCCCATATTCCATCGCCTTGAGTAGTGGGTTGCCGCTATTACCTCTTGGGATTGGCCATGGGACATACATATCTTCCAGAGTAAGATTTTTTCCGAGTTCTTGGTTCCGGGTATTAGAATTCCTCGTAAAAGTTTTCGTCTTTGCTGCAATGGAGGTGGGTATAAATCCCCTTATCCTGTGTGGAGCAAACTTGACCATGTTTGCATATTCCTTGGTAAACATTGCACATTGAATCATCCGGGTGTTGTAGGAACGACACTGTTTCTCCATCCGGAGATGGTCCCATATTCCATCGCCTTGAGTAGCGGGTTGCTGCCATTATCTTTTGGGATTGGCCATGGGGCATACATATCTACTGTCATGATTCACGTTCATGTTGAATTGGGTTTCTTCATCTTCCTACGTTTTGAAATTGCATATCCTCGTATATGTTTTTTCTAAGAGTCGATATTTACTTTTGAAATTTTGTGTCTACGATGTCTTTGACATAACCAGGTTGTTCATTTTAATTTTTGTGGGTTGAGTTGCCTTTTGTTCATTTGAAATTTCTTACCATAAAAACCAATACTTGCAGAAGCCCCATATAATTAATTCGCTTGTTCCGATGTCTCATATATCTGAGAATTCCGTCTTCCTTCTTAAATTAACTTTATCTCTGCTTTTACTCTGTTGTTAAATTGTTGGGTGTTCTGTTTGAATCTTGGTTTTATAATTAAATTCTCGATTGCTAGGTCCCTTTTAAGGATTATTGCCAAGTGAAGTTATATATGTAGTCATTTTTCTTGTCATATGATTGGTTTTTCTGATGACAACCTGTCTTTGGCAATTTTCTTCAGCCTTTAAGTCACTGCAGAGACTATGCCGAAAATAAGAAAGTATCTTGAGCAAATAATTATAACTTTCTCATGACCAAGGGAGAAGCAAGATAAAAAAGAGCTCCTAACTAGATGAGATTAAAGTGATCTTTAACACCGGTATGAGCCCCAAAATTTTTGGGGACAGGAAATAGTAATGAACAACAATGATAAAATAATGAAAAGAAAAATGTTTGCATGGTTATATTTTAATAAATAATAAAGGTTATAATTGATTTTTGCATATCCCAATGCACAATTCATTCAAACCCACATACATGTATAAAGTATCCTCAGATATACATTACATTGTTATTTTAGTGATCCTTACAGGCCCGATTCTTGCGTCCTTCCAACATTAAAAATGTATAAACGTAAATTTTTTAAAGATGACAACAAGTTTTGTTGGGTAAAAGGAGCAAGTTTGAGGTTGGAGGATGAATTATGATGTTTCAAAGATCGTAGAGGTAATTTGAAAAGAGTATAGGGTCTGTCAGGTAAAAATTTATAAATAAAATAAGTGAAATATTTATAAGGTGAAAAATATATAAATGTATTTTTGTATTCTTGATTTTTTGTTATTTTTATAAATTATATTATTTATCATTCACAACTTATTTATTTTATCGACTAAGTCAATATTAACTTGTCTCGGACTAGGATCGGTCTGTTATATATTTTATATATATTCTTCTTTTTCTTTTTTTCCTTTTTCTCTTTATTATTATATTTTAGATAAAATAAATATTAAATATATAATATTAATAAATATTGTTAGAATGTTAATTAATGAGAATTAGTAAGTATCTATATGTATTTACTAAAGATTTTTGTCAAAGTGAGAATTAAAGATGATGAATTATAGATTCATCAGTCACCACATACTTAGTTGATTAAAAATCATTACATTGTAATTTAGTGAATTCATTATATTATAAGTTATTCCTATGCTATATTTCTAATATGAAGTAAACTGTCTAATTTTTTACAATGTGGATGTATTTCAATTTTCTTTTTTGCAGTAAGATTGTTTTAGCTTATTTTTGGAATAAAGACATGTATTAGAACATAATCTATTACTATTAACTAATGTTAGGATTTTATTATGGTTGTTTGTTAATGTTCAACTAGAGTTGGCTCCTCAACTTGAGGCAATTTTAAAGGAATTAAATTGATTTTTCATTGTGTTTATTTGTTTTTTTTCATTATGATTATGTGTGAGAATCTAAAATGATGTTCCGCAAGGAGTAGAAAGTGCTCCCAATTTTTAAAAATGATCTCCGTCATTCTACGTTAATGTGTTGATATATTTAAATAAATGCTTACTACCTCTGGATTGATTACGTCATTCTATGTTAATGTATGCTTGATATCTTAAAACAAAATTTCCATTATAAGGAACAACAACTATATTATCAAGAACTAACCCATATTTAATGAATATTTTGATGTTATTTTTTCTTTAAGGAAGTTTTTATCAAAATTACAAGGCAGATGCCTTCTTAATTTTTTCATATTATTTTGAACATTAAATCATTGTCAATTTTATTTGCATTAAAGATATATCAATATTTTAAATCTTTTTATATTTTAAGCATTTCATTTTAACTTCTGCCGCGACACGCAGGTATGCAAATAGTAAATGGAAAAATTGGGTAGATGGGGATTGTGAACAGTCGTTTAATTGAGCCGTTCAAATTGTTGGTAGTGGGATTTTTTCGAATTCAAACCTCTGACGTTATGTATTAACTGTCGGAAGGGGTTTTCATTAAAAAAATGGACGTGATGTTGTAATTTGTTAACTTTACATTTATAAGTTTTGTTCCGTGAGTTATGTTGTGGATCCTATGTAATAAAGTAGTAAATTAGATTAGATATTATCAGTTATCGTCCTACATGGGTTTTTATTTCATTGCGAGCTGGGCCGTACTACATGGAGTTTGACCATGGACCACCCACTTCTATACTAGGCCGATTTGTGGTCCAGGACCGTGCCATATACCTACTTTGTAGTCGAAAGCCCAACTCATGTGCGGACTGGACCGTTTGACGGATGGGCATCTGGTCCATTGGACATGAAACAAATAGTAATACACACAGAAACAAATATTAATGCACCTAGGGCTGCTAATAGAATTGAATCATTCGAATTCGATTAGGATTCGTTCGATAAAAATTTGAAAAAAGTTCGATTCGAAATCAAATTAACTGAATTTGAATTTAACTTGTGGATTCGATTCTCAAATAAATCGAATCTTAATTCAATTGGATTCGTTTGATAACAATTCAATTCGATTTGATATACACACATATATAATATGGTATGAAGTATTATATGTATGTAAATATATGTAGTATATATTTTGTAAAATCCTCACAAATGATACACAACTTAATATAATAAATAAAAATTTTTATCATCTTATTCTAAACATCCCAATTTTGGGATGCCTATTACATAACCATACCCCCTCTTTACTCCCCCAAATTCTCTCTCTCCCCTCGTCAATCATGAAAAAAAACCCTAACATTTGCTTTTGCTCTCCATCGCTGCCAGCTCCAACCTCCTGCTCCTGCTCGCTCTCTCCAACGTTGCTAGCTCCAGTCTCTCGCTACTGCTCGCTTTCTCCAACGTCGTCGGCTCTGGCCTCCCTCTTCTTCTCGCTCTCTCCAATGTCGTTGGCTCTAGTCTCCCGCTCCTGCTCCCTCCCACCACTAACAACGCCACCCTCCCAACCGCCAGCCTCACCACCAGCTCCCACTCTTCCTCGTCGTCGACAACGACACCTGTTCTAGACTCAGCAATGTCGCCATCATCTCTCCATCACCCCCGCAATTACTAATATTAGCACACGCACTCTTTTACCCTAAAAACCTAAGATTTATATTCTATCCAAATAATTTATGTTATTAAATACATTATCTGCAAATAAACATGTACTAAAATTTTAAAAACCATCTCGATGTCATAGGTTTGAAATTTCTCATAATATTTTCCTTAATCACACTCTCAATCCTGCCATCTATCATAATATCCAGATCCTATGATAAGGACAACCAAGCATTTGAATACAAATAATATCTTAAAGACAATTAATGTATGAACAGATTTCATGGATTTCGAGCTTTACCTAAATGACTAAATGTGCAAAAGATCATAACTGCAACTAAATTTCATTTCTCATTAAGATTACAAGCAGACTAAATTATCAAGAAAGAAATATCATTATAATCTTTAATAAGCCTAACTATGCCCCCATAAGAATGCATTGAAATGAGGTAAGCATGAACTGCCCATGATTGATGTAGAAAAAATGTTACATAATAGAAAATTGAAGATTAGAGCCATACCAACTGAGTTCTTTGTCAGATCTGCAGGTTTTTATACACCTCAGATGCGAGATTCAATTCCATAAGTCATTTCACGTCGATCTTTTATGATTCCGATGGAATTTAGTGATTCTTTTTTCTTAGATATCATGGAAATTGGTCACGATGGGCGGCAATATACGGAAGATTCTCAAAGAAACGTGGAACACAATTTTCTGATTATTGTTTTGGACATGTATATCTATTAATCTATATTTTGTATTTCCATATTGGTATGGACTTTAAAATATAGTTGAGTATGTATTTTCATTTTATTTTTAGAAGTCTTATTCAAAAATACCATCTTCTCAAGATAGTATCTATGAGAGAGTTATTGGGCATGATGATGATATTAATGAAAAAGTGGAAGAAGATGGTGAAGAAATAGAAAAATTGAATCCTAAAATAATTAACAAGATTGATAGAAAGAAAAGATCAATGGTTTGTGAATAGTTTACCAAAGAGAATGAGAAAGTTGGTGGAGTGTTTGTTAAAAGGTGGAGATGTATTAATTGAATTTCCATCATAGGTACAAAAAGAAAAGATCAAGGGTTTATCAAGATGTCGATAATTATTTTTTCTTTATATATTCTATTCACCATAGGTACAAAAAAAGTAAATGAGGATTACAGGAGACATATACCAACGACAAAAGTTAAGTACTTTAATGCAATCTATATCATCTATTGAATTTCACCATTTATGTTAAAACTTTTTTACTTATCTTAATTATTTTTTCACAAATTAGTATCACAAAGTCCATTCAATTCTTTGAAACTTAGAATATTATTCATATAAATTTTTATTATTATTGGTTACATTATTAAATAAAATTCTAATTCGATATAAAATGAATCGAATTTGAATATATGAAACTCCAAATGAATTGAATTTGAATCTAGATTAGAAATAGGTTTAATATTCGATTCGGATTTGAAAATTTTATAATGAATTGAATCTGAATATAGGTGGATTCGAATGTATTCGATTCGATTAGCATCCCTATTATACACTATATATATATATATATATAGAGAGAGAGAGAGAGAGAGAGAGAGAGAGAGAAGGGGGGAGGGATGGGGAGCTTGCACCAAGGAATAGGTAATTTTAACGGTCTTAGAATTGATGTAATCGACCTGTTCTAGATGGAGGTCACAGGAGTCACTGTTTCTGACGAAATTCGAATGGCATATTGGAGGGATATATAGATGAATATACATGGTGATATTTTTCAAAAAAATAAAAAATGTGGAAGATATAAGCCTCGGTGCATGAAAAATTACATGCACCTTGGTGCAAGCTCCCCATCCTCACACACATACACACACACACACACACACACACACACACACACATATATATATATATATATTATATAATATTGGAGACTGTAAAACACTTAAGTGCGCACACCACAACGTTTAACAGATGGATAGACATTGGTCACACTGAGTGCCCACCCCCACAAGGCTTAATAGATAGATAGTTGTCGTGTCATTTGACCATTACAAGTACGTAGGATGATATTTTTTACAAAACATATAATTGATGCAACCATCCAATGATCGAATAAGAAATTTAACGATAAAATCTTAAACAAGATAGTTTAAACGAGTTCCGAACTTTGGATTTAGGCACGATCTTTTATTACGTAGGATGTACATGTATTATGAATATACGTGGATGATGTGATATTAAGCAATTGTATACCATGCTGCTTTCTTTCCCAAGGAGCAGATAAACATGGTTAGATTTTAGTGATTCCACTAAGTAGTCTTGTTATCCAATCTTGGTCAAAATTTTGGATAATTATGTGAATATAATCATATGCAATGTGAAGATTGGGTATCGTGTTTGACATGATCAGAGATCTTTGAGAGGTCCTCTAGATATGAAAAAGAGATTAGATTTTTACATTCCAATTCATTGTACATGACATACATAATCGCATGTCCTTATCTTCAATTATCCATGGAGAAGGGGTACTAATCTGAATTCAAGGATTGTTCCATTAAAGAAGATACGAGTATTGAAAAAAAAAGAGAAATGATGATAATTAAATTAGAGTTAACGATCAAGGAAAAGTGAATCTCATTCACATTATCTAGGCATGCGTTGAGAGCCATTTAACACAATTAAATTGGATTTAATCATCTTCAATGAAATTAATATATAGATTATACTATCCACAATAATCATGAGTAATATGGATGTGATCCACAATATCATGTTGATACTTAATTGTGAATAAGAATCACATTGTACATTCAAATGTAAATGTGATTTACATTTAATTTTGGATATGTGAATTTGATTCATAATTGTCAATGATCTATTTGCAATTTTCACAAATAATTTGGATTTTTTAACAATAATTAGTTAAGAAAATAATTCAAGCGATTAAGAATTGATATAATACAGATTTCATCAATTGAAAATAGGAAAAAGGAGAATATTCTCTCTTAATTAAGGGAGGATGACGGTGGTGGGAGTTTGTGGTCGTCTCCCCCTTAAAGAGAGAAGCTCTCTCTCTCTCTTCGTTTTGTCTTAGTGAATTGACTTTATTTTGAGATTAATTATTGGATTATGAATTGATGATTTATTTATCAACTCATAATTTTAATTGCGATTGTAATCACATGTAATCTTAATCATTCATTTTTATTATGAGTGCATTCTAACCATCCAATATGTTATAAAGAGAAGGCAATTCTATCTTCTCTAGAGACAACTCATAACATAAGACGAGAATTTTAAGAGTTCAAAATTTATCTACTCTACACTACATGTCTCCTCTCTCTCCATCACATTAGTGTTCGTCCCATATCTAGGGTTTATGGAGTCCATGGCAGTCGCCGTCCTATCATCGTGTAGCTGGATTTATTCAATCGATCTCACGAGGAGGTTATGCTTCTTTGATGCCTTGTGCACTTGAAGGAGAGGGATTTCATTGGACGGAATTACGAGCTTCATGTCTCATAATATCTCTTTGGATTGAGGGAGTTGTGTGGTTCATCCCTACGCATGCAAGTGTTGTCTTCACTTGGATTTGACTTGAAACAAGAGGTCAATTCGCTTAGAGACTTGGAGATCCCGATCATGCTTCAAGAGATATTCCTTATACTCATCTAATCATGATGGAATCGATTAGGAATAGCTCCCAATCAATGTGGTTCCATCGAAAATTTTTGAATTCTGCAGCTATTATTTACTTGTATGATAAGTCTTATTTTTTTTATCATATACGATCCAACATTCACGCTTCTACGACACTTGATGCAATATTGCCTTCCTTCAAATGTTGTTGTCATTTAATTGTAATTTAATATTGCTAATGTCTTGTACCATTTGAACCAGATTTTTTTGCATTAAAATAAACGTACCAAATAATACAATATACGTTTAAGCTTGGTGCAACACCTTGGAAAAATTACGACTCACCCTAATATGCATATATTAATTCAATTTTTAAGACTAAATAATTGAAAGAATGATTAAAATATTATGATTGGAATACTATGAAAGGTAGAGTCATCCCAGCTCTAACATTGCATTCTTGTAATTAGCTATATGAATCTTTTATTTTCTTTATCATACTAATTTTTAACTACTTTTAAATGAAAATTTTAAAATTAACATCAAGATCACATATTATAATAATTAATATAATCAATATATCTCATTTAATTTAAAATTCAAACCCTTCTAATCTTTCAAACATCTAATGTTCTCATAAGGATTGTTTATATGAATAACCCTTTGATAGAGGTTACTCATACCCACCAAACCTCCTTACCAAACATATCTTAAGGACATTGCGTCTCATACAAAAATTACTTTCCATACTTAGATGCAAGGTGAGAGGGAGCTTATACGAGTCAGATCGGGGTTCTAAAACCCCTGGTCCAGGGTCCAAAAAGGGCTGGCTCCTGGGCCATACTTCAAGGCCCATGCTTGGCCCATGGGTCGAATGTAAATTATTTTTTCTCATTTTAATATAATTTATAGAGATAAATAAGATTTTTTGAGCATCATCTAATCATTTTAAATCCAAGTTACCATAATATATGTGTTACTTGACATGTAAACTATAAAATATGATTTAATATTGATAATGTAAAACAAAAACTTGAAGTATATTATATTTTATATATGTAAATTGTAATTTTTAAATACATATTTTTTATATTTGCATGTCAGGATGGTCGGAACGGGTTTGTGGCACATGTCCAGGCATGCCAATTTGACAGGCGGATCAAAGAGCGGATCAGACCGGCCCAGCCCATTAATGAAATCTCTTCATGCAATCTCGGCCCATAAGTGGGCTGGACGGGCGATCCCTGATCCATTGACCATGTCTAGATATAGTGGCGGAGGTTGGCTAGCTAATCAACTAATTAAGATAAAGGATTAGTTGCTTTCAAAAAGCAAAATCTTCAACACCTCATCGGTAATATACTAGTATTACATAACCTGATCTTAGGTGGAATCACGAAGCGGTTTCAACGTTTGCTGGCCAAGACGGTATCCTAATATAAGGGTTACGTGATAGAAAAAAATGTGTTATACGTAAGCAGTAGATAATATCTGTGTGGCACCTTAATTAATAATTATCCTTTTAGTGAGCAGGTAGGTGACGTCCAAGAAAGTTGTAGTTAGCAGGATAATTGCAAGTAATTAAAAGGTTAAATAGGAGGTGGACATATTGTTGTTATCGTCGGTCCTTGCTTCGGCACGTGTATGATGGGCAATATCTATATCTACTACTACTATTAGTGGGTTTCTTCCCACCCTTGTGCCACGCGTCCTTCCCATTCCCTTCTCCCCATCCCACTCCCACCGTCTCTCTCTCCAATTGCATCGGACCCGCCCCCATCTCTCTTCCTTATTTAATGCCATAAAAGACGTGAGGGTGGCTCCAGTTGTCTTCACATCCTGCGCTGTGAACGAGTGCACCGTTTTTGTTTTCACATCCAACGGTGTGAATTCTCCATCTTTCTTATTCAGGACATGTGTTTGAGCCCATAACGCCAACTGTAGAGACGTCCTTCCATTTCGAGCACGTGCCTTGCCCATAACGCCAGCTGTAGGGACATCCTTTCATTCCAAACACCTGCCGCTGTCAAAGGCTGTAGAAATTGTTGAGACCTATGCCTCTTGCATTTCTATTTCACTCTTTCCTCTCCTGTCTACGCCGACATTCACCGCATGTTGAGGCCTCGCTTCCGGTGACAATTCTGGAGGTTATGTTTCCACCAAAATCCACGGTCGACTACGTGTTTGGGGTATTCGATTTGCATCTTTTAGTATTCTTCCATTCCCTTTTTTACATCCTCTTATTCTTTTCTAGGGTTTCATCGGTGTTCACATTGTAGTTGATTGTCTCCCTATCAGTGTTGATTCGGGAGGTTAGAGTTTTTCTGATATCCCCAGTCCATTGCTTGGCTTGCATTAGTAAGTAATTTGCTCCTTCATATCCATGTTATAGTCCTGTTTAATGTGTTTTCAGCATTGATTCCATTTTTAAAAATTGAACCATATGAATTCGATATATATTCTTTCTTTGATCTAATATTGTAATGTAGATATGTTATTTTTCGTGTTTGTATTTAGCTAAAAAAATAAGGAAATTACTGTTGATTTGTTTTTAAAAATTACTTATATACTTTTTTAGGACCTAGAATGTTCGAAGACTAAAGAGAACGTTTGTAACTTTGAGCTTTTAAAATAAAATTTTATTTTTTTCCTCCTCTGTGGGATATTGGGGAGTGGTTGGGTCCATATGGTTGGCGAGTCTGAGCTTTGCTGCTTGATCTGGTTGTGATGGATATGCTCTGTGTGTCCTCTGGGATATGGCTACTACAAAGGGATAAAAGGTGGTTGTTTAGTACTGGACTGGAACATGAAATTAGTAGTTGAGTTGTGTCAAGTCTTAATTCCTGCGTTTTCTTATGCACTTAGATGAATTCGGCAGGACAAACCCTCTCATGTGCATGCTCCAAAATATTGCCATGACCCATTAAACTATATGGCAACATGTTGTAGGATTTAAAATGTTGTCACGGCATGTGATTTAAAATATTGCCATGACCCATTAAACTATATGGCAAATGTGTTCTTGGAGCATGTGATTTTTTTAAATCGTGTATTCTTATTGATCCATGCTTTTGTTTTGATTTAGTTGGTTTTGATTTAGATTGATTGGATCCGATCAAATTAGACTAAAGATTTTTTGGATTACCAATTTAAATTGCTTAAACTGGGTGAAAAACAAAATACGTGGCTGAAAAATGAGATTTATTCAAGATCGGGTGTAGTTGGGGGTGAATAAATGATGTGTTGAAGCATATAATAGATAAAGTGAGTTGTAATGATTTTTATGAAGTCTAATATTTGTTTTTCTATTGAGTTGTTTTTATAGTGTTGTGTTAATGTTGATTGATGTATTTCATATATTGAATAAATAACTTTCCTGTAAATTAAAATTCTAGGAGTTGTGTGTGTGTGTATATATATATATATATATCTTTTTTCGTTCCAACATTTTAATAAAGATCTGTTCATTCTTCTGATTAAATTTAGCCAGAAAAAATCATTTCAGTGGTAATTTCCTTTTGAAAATAGCTCCACTTCTCCCAGGTTAGAAACTAAATTTCTTCTAGGTGTTATACAATGTTAGTAAGTTTTATTGTGATCTTTTGCTATCTCTGTTTTTCTATATGAATGGTTTTCTATTATTTTTATTATTCTATAAAAATCATATATGAGTATAAGACTATTAATAAAAAATATTTCTATTAATCCCGACTGATGTACTTTTTGCATTTAAAAAATACTTTTTAGTGAATTGAAATTCAGAGAATCGGATATAGATTTTTTTATTGTAATATTTATATGTAGTTCTGCTCATTTCTTAAGATTATATTCAACAAAGATATTTCAGCGCCATTTTTCATTGGAGATGTGCGACTTCTCTCAGGTTAGAAATTACCTCTTCAATTTTCTTCAGATGTCATTTTACGTTATTAATTTTATAATGTGATTATCATTTTTCCTTTCCTTTTTCAGAGGAATAATTTACTTCTTTTACTATTATTGTGTGGGCATTCGTTGCCAGAGTATTGTTTTTATTTGAAAATATAATGAATTCAATTCATGTTATGTAAATTATTAGTTGCTTTGTTTAACTTTATTTCCATTGCAATATTTATTGACAAGATGTCATTTGAATCTACTTTTATATTTTATTCTTATGCATGTCTATATATATATTGATCCATGGAGCTTTGGTTAGATAATTTTATCTTAGTTGATTTTTTATGCTCAGCATGTAAACATAGAACATTATTGTTGACGTGTTGACTCAGATTGCATGTTATTTGAATTTTTTTTTTGGAAATTGGTCTTTGGTTTTTGACGAGGAGTTTGTAATGAAGCATTCTTTTTCGTATTCAATATGGAAGCTTGGGGTGCATGAAAATAGCTACTTCTTATCAAAAGTTCTATTTACATGTAATGTTCGTAACTAAATTCAATACCATTTCATACTTCTTATATCATAGTATTAACCCACGTGGATAATCTACTCTATGCACTCACATATTTATTCTAAAAATGATCGATCTGATCTTTCATAAGTCAAAATATTTATATAATATACACATCCCACGTGCGTATGCACTCTATTCATGAGAAAGACAGGGTAAGGATGATATATGCCACATTATTGCAAAAGTGACCGGAGGTTAGTAAGTTGAGGAGAAGATTTTTCCTTCTTTGATTCCTTAATGGTAATTTGGTTCCATTTAATTGTGGAGATGGCGTGATTTAACCACCCATCATGTTTATACATTTGTTATATGTTCATTTTTATATTTACATATGTATGAGATGATAATAGAAGTGAATCATGTTGCATGTTATGATATGATTGAAAAGCTATGTGATAACATCACGACCCAACTCCCCACTTTGTAGAAGCAATGGTAAAAACCTTTCTAATGGAGGTTTCTCATTTAAAGATGCATCAATTTTAAGCAATTCTCTTTGAAGTTAGAACTCATTTTTTTCTCCCATTCCAAATTTAAGATTGAAAGCATTTCCTTAGAAAGAGCAATTTCCAAATTTAAGATTGAAAGCATTTCCTTAGAAAGAGCAATGGGAGTAAAAAACAACACCTTGAACCATCCGTACAAAGTGTAATAACTTCATATATGTGCATTGCTTGATAAATTATCATTAACGTTTCTGTACACTTGTGCTTCAGTTACCGAATTAATGCATTACTGCATTTTTTTAATAATAGGTCCGGTAATTTCGAGGGTCTGGAATGCTCTCCTTGGGATCCACTAGACAACTCTTGATTCACATTACTACAATTTACTATAACAAGTTCTGCAATTTCTTAATGGTGAATTATTCTGTATACCTTTACGAATACTTATGAAAAAGTAACAGAAGTTGTGGCCACACAAGTACATGTTCCAGCTAGATCTTTTGACCTGTCAGAATTGTACGATTTCATATGTTCTTTCCAAAAATGATAGGGCAGCACGATGGAGTTGTCCATGAATCAGGAGATGATTTAGTCCCTCAAGCATCTGGCTTACATAGATAAAGAATATTTGTCCTACTCGCATGTTGTTCCTTAGTTCATCAGGAAAAAGTTCAAGAAGTTCTTTTTGAAGGAGAGGAAGTCGAAGACGATACAGGAGATCGCCAATGAATTCTGGGTAAAGTATGACTCCAAGGACTTTGAACAGAAGAAATCGGCTCATGCGATACCAGTATGAGAAATGCTAATTTTCATGGCATGATGTGAATCTTGGAGAAAGAAAAAACAAACACTTATCTTCTAAAATCACAATCATACCTTTTTTATTCTGTCAATTGTTGACCATTCTGATATATCCTCCAGATTTCTTGATTATATCATTGCTAATGTTTGCTTTCTCATGTGTAGATATGATGTTTTTTTTGTCGTTGAGGAAAATTAGTCATCGTGTCACCGTTTGGTGGAGTCGAGATGTGTCGCTCAGGATGATGACGAGTATGCAGAGGAGGAAGACGATTAGGGTGCATCATAAATTCTGGTGAAACTTTGAGTTCGAGAATGGAGACTAAAGACTGAAGGAAAATGGTCGAGAATCAATTTCTTTGGCATTGAGGATATTGATTACGATGTATATTACCGATGCCCTATATTATTTGATTACCTCAATAGTTTTTTCACACGTCTCTCTGTAATATATTTCATGCATGCTATTTTGTTTAGAGTTACAATAGCATGTTTCTAATTTATATGTCTATAAATAGGAAGTTTTTAGTGAATATTGTTCTTACACACTTAAAAACCGATTATATTACAAATGTGTTCATAAGATTCGTATATGGCATTTTTTCTTATTATAAATTTAGATCCAGCTACTTTTCTCTTAACTTTTTAGCTTCACACATATCTCTATAATTTTCGTAACCATTTCTTAAGGGTTGCAAGCAATTAAGATATTTCTGAAGGTATAAACATCACACTCTTTCTCCATTCCAAAAAATATGGAAGTGTAAAGTTCTTTTCATAAATCATGTAATGCTAAAGATTCTTTTAGGTTTTATTTACTCTCTAATTAAAGTCATCATACTTATACATAATATTTACTTGAAACAACGAATCCATGATTCTACATGTACATGTTTTCAAATAGGGAAACAAACCGGAGTTCTCCTCTAAAAGCAGTACACAGAATCGTAAAATAATGTCGTGCCTATAAATGATTCGTATTTAAAATGTACTGTAACTATAGATATATGTATTCCTTGATGCTTGCCTCTTACTCTCTATCTAATAAAGGAGCCTTCCTTTAATAGATCAATAAGCCGCTCAATCCGAGGATGGAGTCAAATTAATGAAATAAATAACCCAAGCCCCTCGATCTTGCTTAGGATTCTCCCTTGACTTCGTCTATCTACACTTCCCCTATCTATTTTTTTAATATTATATAAAGAAGTTATTTATTAATAATATTACAAGGGATAGCTCCAATATAGTTTGAAAATATTCTCAATCTTTTTAGACTCATCACCAATATAGTATATTTAGAATCAATGTTGTTCGAAATATAGTATATTCACTTATTTATTCTATTTAAAAAATATACTTTTAAATCTTGATTAGTTTTTATAATTTAAAAAATATTTCAAAAAAAAATTCTGCCAACCCGCCGCGGAGCGCAGGGAAATACACTAGTACCTACTATAAGTGGGTTTTTCCCCTGTAAGGTGACACGTGGCCTGCTTTTACCCTCCTTTCTCCGTGTTTCATTCCTTTCCTTTCCCCGATATTTCCTTTCCCTCTACTCGCATATTTCCAACGCTTCTTCCCACCAGCTGTCCTACTTTTGGGCAGATGTATCTCATGTGTCTCTTCGTTTCGCGTATTTCCAACGCTTCCTTCTCCTCGGCAGCTGCCCTACTTTTGGACAGATGTATCTCACGTGTCTCTTCCTTTTCTTTATCAAAAACCATAAAAAGGAAGTGTAATTTCACCGTCTTCTCCTTTGATATGTTCTTCTCGAGGCTTTGCGATCTCTACTGTGTTTCTTGCCTCTCTCTGCTACTGTTTCTGTGAGAGGTGAACTCCGGGTTTGTGATCTCTATTGTGCTTCTTGCTTCTCTCTTTGATTTTTCTGCAGGATGTACGACGAGCTGGTATGGTTTTCTTATCTTAAGCATTTTTATGGTAATTTCCTGATCATTATGCCATATTGTTTGAGGAATTTCAGACCCACCATATGTCCTACTTTTTGACCGATGTGTTTCTTGCGTCTCTTCCTTTTCTTTCTCAAAAACCATAAAAAGGAATCTGATTTCACCGTTCCCCCTTTGGTATGTTCTTCTCGAACTCTGACTTTGCGATCTCTGTTGTGCTTCCTGCATATCTTCACGGTGTTTCTGCGAGGGGTGAACTCCGGGTTTGTGATCTCTTTTGTGCTACTTGCTTCTCTCTTTGGTGTTTCTGCGGGATGTATGGCGGGCCTGGTATGGTTTTCTTATCTTAAGCATTTTTTATTGTAATGTTGTTTGGGAAATTTCAACTTTTTTGACATTGTTACTACATCATTTGTGTAGACAAGAATATGAATGGAAGAAGAGGAATTGTCATGTTGTTTTATGCTTAGCTTTCGTTCCTCTTATGTCATTTATTTCGTTGTAGTTGTTATTCATTATTTATCTTTGATAAACAACGCCAATGATGTTTGATATGTTGTGGGTTGGATAAGGATGATTTGCACAAACGCTAAAAAGTTTTCGAGTTTCACCACTGTCCCCTTGGTGAGTTCTTTAAATCTGATTTTCCGATCTCTATTGTGCTTCTTCCCTTTATCGCTATTGGTCTTGCGGGAGGAACTCCAATAATCCTATAATGATTTTTTAAGATTAAATATTTGTCTAATCACCTTGTGATGCTATTTAATGTAATTTTCATGGGAGAATGATGAGTAGAAATTTTAATTGTATGCTTGCAATGTTTTATCTCTGTTGTATTTTGTTGTTTGTTTAATATTCAAAAGATCGAAATCTCCTTTTCCTTTCCTATGGTGTTATACAATGTAGTATATTTGTGGTACTTCTATAATTTGTTATAAATAAATTATTAAGATTTGCTGGAATGATGTTTGTATAGATGTAATGAGGATGATGATGATAGTTCTTATTTTATTTGATTTTATTTATTTAAATTTTAGAGTTTTCGTTCTAATTCTTATGGCTATTGTGTTTTCTCATTGATTGTTTTAACTATATGTTTGTCTTCAGTATGCATACGTAATTTGTTGTTGGTATAATCTTGCGTAACTATTTAACTTATTAATGTTGTGAATTGGTGAATTTTGATAACGGATTGTTTCTTTGTTATTGTTGATTCTTTGCGGCATTCTGATTCTTATGGTACAATGATTTTCCTTTATGCATTGCTATTATATTGTTATCTTATCTTTGGTGACTATATGGTCGTAATTTCTAGGTAATGTGATTTTAAGAAAAGGTAAATTCCTTTTTTTTCTCCCTATAATGGTATAACGTGGAGTATTTTTTTGGTGGTTTATGATTGTTTTTGAATTGAAGTCTATTATTATTTTAATGTTATATTATAGAGTATGTTTGATGTGACTTATGATTGTTTTTAGAATTGGATTCTGTTGTGATTTTAATGTGTGATGAAGTTGTTTTTATTTGTTAGGTATATTTAATTTTTTAATATTTAAATTTCTCATATTTCGAAGGCTGTGATGATAACTCTTTGTGAATTTAGTATGTATGATTATCAACTGTTTGTATAAAATTAAGGACACAACACTTTTATATGTAAAGAAATTAAATTACACTTTCGAGGGATATTGTGTTAAACAGTGGAATATATTTGTATGATTTCAAATTATTTATTTGATTATGATCTATTTAAACTTATCTCATAAATGTTGAGGTCATTTGTAGTCTTATATGAAAAGTGTTGTGCATTAGTGTTCTCTATGATAGATCCCATATGTTTAAGAGTAGACATTTTGACTCAATAGATTTCGATATTTTATCGATATAAGTTATGAGCCTTCATTCTTTAATTTTTGTATCAAATTTCATAGTTTTAACTAATTATCGATTTGCGGTATTTTTATTCTTATGTTTCATATTTCAGAGGCTAAGATTTTAAATTTTATGAATTTAGCATGTATAGTTATCAACCAGTTGTATAGAATTAACGAGACAGAACTTTCAAATGTAAAGAAACCAAAGTGCATTTTTTGTGGGGTATTGTGTTAAATAATGGAACATATTTGGTGATTTTTTACAATTTATTTGATTGTATTCTATTTAAATTTATCTCTTAAATGGCGAGGAGATTTATCGTGTCTTATATGAATTGTGTTGTGCATTGTTGTTGTCTAGAATGTAGCCTCTATGTTTATATGTACGTTTTTTGGCTGAAAAGATTACGACAATTACTTGGCACAATGTCTGAGCCTTCATCTTTTTAGAACAGATGCAACAAATTTCTTACTTTATGTTAATTATCAATTTGTGGTATTTTGATTTTTATGGTTGTAGTTATTCTCCTTTTTGTGTTGATACTGTATTTCTATCTTCCGTATGCAAAAGGTCGAGATTTGTTGCTCTTACAATCTTAACAAAACCTAAATCCCTTCATTTTCTCAGTACTAATTTCATACTGTAGTTATTTTTTAATTATGGTTTTTTTGAATTCCCCTTTGATGTTAGTGTTATGCTATTGAGCATGTTTTTCTTTAAATTATGATTATTTTTAAAATTAGATATTGCTGTAATTTTAATGTGTGATGAAATCATTTTTATTTATTCAATTTTTAATCTTTGAAGATTTCATCTTTTGAAATTTATGATGATAAATCTCTCTGCATTTAGCATTTT
The DNA here is from genome assembly GCA_037367405.1 of Ottelia alismoides. Lineage (NCBI taxonomy): Eukaryota > Viridiplantae > Streptophyta > Magnoliopsida > Alismatales > Hydrocharitaceae > Ottelia > Ottelia alismoides. The sequence goes on along the minus strand of JAZKJV010004901.1, from coordinate 105,951 downwards.
TTATTAATAACCGTATCTATGGAATTAATGAGGGAACAATTTTGTTTGTAAAGAAATCAATTTGCAACTTTTGTGGGATATAATGTTAGACAATGAAACTTATTTGTGTGATTTGTGATTATTTATTAGATTATATTCTAATTAAATTTATGTCATGAATGGCGAGGTTATTTGTGATGTCCTTTATGGCAGTTTGTAATGCATTGATGTTTGTTGGAAAAGAACATGTTTAAGAATAGATATTTTGATAAAATATAAAATATTATTTACTTGATAAGATGTTTGAGCCATCAATTTTTTAAACTAATATATCAAAATTTGGAATTCAAAAGGTTTTTTTCCATTTCTGTTGTGTTCTTGGAGGAATTTAAGATGGCATGCCTTTTTTTGAAAAAAAAATACTTTTATACGCTTATTTATGAACATGTTATTTTCCGCATAACTTTCTATAACAATAATGTTAATATGTTTGATGTCACTTATGATTATTTATTATGTGGTATTCTGTTGTGAATTGGTGAATGACGATAATTGTTTTCTCGTTGTTGTATATATGAATTTCAGAGTTTCTCTATAGTGATTTTGCTTTCTATTTTGAGATTGTATTATTATTTTCTGTTTATATATTTTCCTAATTTGTTGGTATTATAATTGTAAGAAAATCCAAATTCCTTCGTTTGCTCCCTACCATTTAAATTGTGGAGTATTTTTTATTTAAAATTGTGTTGTGTTATGATTTTATTGTTATACCTTATAACAAATTTATTGTTATTTATTATAGTTTTTAAAATTATATTTAGTTGTGATTTTAATATGCTTGGAAGTCAATTTTTTCCCTATATGTATCTTGAAATTTTTATGCTAGCATATTTCGTACTTGAAGGGTATGCTTATAATTTTTAATTAATTTAGCCTGCATGATTATCATCCGGTTGTACAGAATTTATGTGCCAACACTTTTATCTGTAAAGAAACCAAATTGCATCTTTTTGTGAGATATGTCGTTACATATTTGTACGATTTGTGATTGTTTATTTGATTCTGTTCTATTTAATTTTATCCCAGAAATGGTGACATAATTTGTGATATTTTCTGTGCAAGTGTATTGTGCATTGATGTTAGCCTCTCTTTAAGAATTCACATTTTTCATTTCATATTTTATTCTCACGTAATATGTATTTTAACGTTATATGTGTACTAAGAAATATGAGCAATTTTCTTTTAGCCCGCCGCGAAGCGCGGGTATGCTCCCTAGTATACTGTTATTATCGAGATAAGGAGAGGAAGAGTTTGCCTATACGTCTTCCCATCGTCTACGCGAAGACCTGTTCCTATCGCCAGATCACGCAGAGATAAGATGCTCGCAGCGAAAAGTATTGCTTAGGTCCTTCCAAAAAAAAAGAAGATGTATTGATTAGGTCACAGCCGTCTTCTTTTACCTGTCCACAATGCAGAGCACGTGAATTAAGATGGATAGAAATATGCATTCCATGCACATTGCAGAACGCGTGTTTGACGGAATACGTACGTCAGTGCGTCATCTCATCTCTACTAAATGCTGCAAACTCCACAGTGCATGGTTAGATGTAACCTTCATTTGGAGTTGTCATGTAGTGGAATCGAATGCTTTCCAATGATCTTATCCGCCAAGAATCAGAGTCAATTTATTTATAAATTTTGAATCTGGATTAGAAACGGATTTTATAAATGTATTGCTAACTTGAACTCGATTTGGATTTAGTTTTTTTAAATATTTGAATTTGATTCAACATTTGAAACAAATATGATAAGTAAAAACAATAATATCAATGATTATATGTAATGCATAAAAGACATTTTTTATAGTTATATATATATATGTTTGAAATCTTGATTTGCTCTTTTTATATAGTGAAAAAATATGTAATATTTAATTACATAACACCTATTAAAGAGACAGAATATCATTGATAAAAAGTTGAATAAATTACAACTATCATTGCACGTTGAAACATGCTAATTTTAAAATCATACTGGAAAACGATACAAACTAATAAAATATAATTTTAAAATCATACAGAAAAACGATACAAACTAATATTATTTTGAGTTACACGTCATGGTTCCTTTAATTTACTTTGTTCTGGACGGCTTTCGTCCATTTCCCACACATATTTTTCTTTTTGTTTTTGCTTGTCACCGATTTGTTAGAAAATTTCATTTCTTGAAACACCTTAAATAGAGACAAACAATTTAGCATGATAATATCAATTCATGCATCACAAGAATCATAGATATTCAAAAATTAAATTTATGAATTACATAGAAATTTTGATATACAAAGGAACAACTAGCATGATTGTGAGAATCGCTTTAATGGTATGGTGGTAGAAGCACTGGCTCCCACTTCAAAAGGACCAAAGTTCTAATCTCCATTCACGATGAATCTCCATAAAGGAAAGAAAAGAACAAAAATAAAATACCAATGGTATTTTATGACCTCAAACTCACAGACCATTCAAGAATTGATTTGGTCGGTAACGAATAAATTAATGGAAGATAAGGGCCAAAATACACAATAAAATTCCATTCTTTGATTCATCAACAATTCATTTTTGGAATCTATTTTATTTTCTATTATTTATACCTCTATAAATAAACTTTGTACATAAAAGTTGTAGATAAAAATGTATAGAGAAATACAAAATTGATTTCATACAAAAATAACATAGAGTGCTCATTTTATACTTTAATAAAACACCAAAATCCAAACTTCCCAAACTTGTATCTCCTAAATAAAAATCAAAATGTATCAAAATCTTTTTTAATTGTATATAATTTTTAATAAGCTATTTAATGAAAGTGATTTCATTGAATTTGGTGTTAAGGCGTGAAAGTTAGGTTTTGGACCCATATTGTGCCATATACCTGAATAAAATATTTATTTTATTTATTCTTCATTATTTTTATAATTTTATAATTTTATAAATATTATTTATAGTATATGTACATATTTATAATTGAAAAAAATTTTAAATAAAATATATAATTAAATACTATACATAAACACATAGATGAAATACCTATAATTACACACACACACACACACACACACACACACATATATATATATATAATACCCCTATTTATTTAAGCAGATAAATAAGAATAGAAAAATACGATAAAAATATATTTGTTTATCTAAAAATAAGTTGTAAATATATAAAAAATAAAAATAATATAATATAAATGAAAACTACAAAATAAAAATAAAGTGAGCAAAACATAGGTCAATATACCTATAAATACACTTGTAAAAAGTAACTTGCAATAAATTAACTCATAAAAATAAATCAAAACCATATTAAGATAGCACATAAAATAATAAATATTTTTATTTTATAATAAAAATTTAATAAAATCATTTATTATTTTTTATTCATTTATTTCTGAATAAATACCCTATTTGGTCCTATGTGGACCAATCATGTTCCAAGGAATGTTGACCCAAGTCAACTGGTTCCCTCGGTCTGTTGACTTGATAGAAGCATTGTTTGCACATTTTCCTTCCCTTTTCTTGATCTATCCATCGATCATCTTCATCGATTCTTCATGCCATGATCATTAACCATCATCTATCTCACTCGCCCAAATCATGGATCCATTTTACATAGCTTGCATTCTTCCCAAATCATCAGTCAATAAGGGTACCCACTGATTACCACACTTTATCGAGGGTCTAAATACGTCGCTGTGGCGACCCACAATAAAATGTAATTAATCAACAATGAACCCACAATCAAGTATCAAACAATGAAAAATAAGTGTGGAGTCAAATTTATTTTTAACTCTGCACAAATGGTGTATAGGGCAAGTATGCAGAGAGTTCGAACACAGGGAGCAAACATGGTAATTCAAACAAATGTGCGTGAGTGAATGTGTGTGATGTCTACACTAAGCAAGCAAGCAAAGATGTTTTAGTGGGTTTTTAATTTTTAATTTTTTTATTTAATTTTTAATTTTGTATTTTGATTTTTAATTTTCTGATTTTTATATTTTATATTTTATACCTTTTTTTTCAATATTGGAATTTAAAAGCAATGTAATAAAAGACAAGATGAAATATTTATAAAAATGTGCAAAAATATCCAAAAATTCAGAAATAAAGTATTTTTGTATTTTTAGGATTTTTTTACTGTTTTTGTGATTTTTGGGGATTTTTTAAATGTTTTTGGTATTTTTAAATATTGAAATGAAGGAAAACAGTGGAAAATGTGCTGGCTGTAAGTAAAATGAGAATTGAAATTATCAAGCAGCAACCAAAATTTTTCACACTATTTTTCAAATAAAGAGAACAAAATAAAGAACAAACAGAAATTGAGTTTGTGATTTTTGGGTTTTTCTGTGATTTTATATATTTTTTTGAAGTTTTTAAAGGTTTTTAAATTTTTAGTGTTTTTATTTTGAGATTTTTAATAATTTTTGGAATGACACTAAATTAGGTTAAAATAGACACTAGGTAATTTTTTTGGAATTTTTAGAGGTATTTTAACAATTTTTATGGGTTTTCTAATGCAAACAGTGAAATAAATGCATATTTTTTATTTTTAATAAATATGAAAATGCAATAAAAATGCAATGCAAAAATATGCCGTGCAAGTACAAGTTGACAGGAGCTTAAGCCTATTTTTGTGGAAATTTTGGACTTAAAATGATAATTTAAATAATTGCAACAAGCATCCAAGAGTTAAACAAGCCTGGCAGGGGTATAAGTGCAATTATCAGAACTTCCAGGGGCACATATGCAATTTCCACAAAAAATTATAACGTTAAATACAAGTTTCTGGACTGAAAACAAATACCCAAACCCGGAGGGGGTTCGTTGCAAAATGTCCAACTCACGCGCACTTGACACGTGACCTGGCAGGGGTATTCTTGCAATATTACAAAGTTCCAGGGGCTCAGATGCAATTTCTCCAAAACATTACAACTTAATTAAAAAGTTCATGGACCTAAGCGAAATAAACAAACCCCAGGGGGGTCCTTGCAAAATACCCAGCCCCCTCACGCGCACTGGGCACGTGAGGTGACGTGGAATGGACCTAAGTGCAAATAAGAAAACTACGGGGTTCTAGTTGCAAATATTACAGAAATATTTAAACTACAGCTTAAAGTTTATGGATTGAAATGAAATACAAAATTTGGCGAGGGGAAAAATGCAAAATACCCACGCCTTATCTCCTCGTGCGCGATCGAACGGCCAAGGGCCGCTCACTTATCCACGTGGCGCGCGCACAACGCACGATGACGGTTCGACGCTCAGCGGTGGAGATCAGATCGGGCGAAGAGATCAACGGCAGAAGGTGGCCAAGATCTAACGGCTGAGGTGCGATCTGGGGCGGACCTGGGATCGGACGGTGGAGGCAACCGGATGAAGAACAGGGAAGAACTTCGCCGAGATGAAGTTCCTCCGGCTATCTGACGCGCCTCCGGTGGTCTGGGCCGCAACAAGAAGGTCCGGGAGACTCCTGCGATGATGCTCTGGCGTCTGGGGCTCTCAAAATCGCCGGAGAAGCTCTGAGGCGCTGCTGCAAAGGCGGCGGAGCTCGAAGCTCCAGGTATCTCCGGCGGAGGTCGAATCCGAGCCCCCAGACGATGTACTGCTCCAGGTACCTACAAAAAGTGGTGAGAGGGTCCAGGGCAAACTGCCTGGACCCCGTGGAGGTGCAATGGAAGTCGGAAATGGACGGTGGACGGCAAAGGGACGACAGCCGGAGGTGCGCTCCGGCGATGAGCTATGGGAGATGGATCAATCGACGGGAAGCGGATTTTTTTAGGGATTTTTGATACTGAAGCTACAGGGAATAAAATGAAGCGAAAAGGAAGGGTAAAAAGGGATACCTCGAAGGTGGAAGACCTGAGGTGGAAGGACCTCGACGCCGGTGGTCGGCGGAGGTGGCGGAGCCGCTACAGAGCCTCCTCGACTCGCCTGAGGGTGTAGATGCGGAGCTGTCACCTCCAGCAACACGAATAGCTCAACAGGGAGGAGGATTAATGGCTAAGGAGGGTTCAAACTTGGGCTCGAAGGTGGCGGGTTGTTTAAGTAGAAGATGGTGGCGTCTCCTTCAAGCGAGATCCACGCGCGCATCATGAGGATTTTGCGTGATCTGAAGGCGCGTCGTGGGAGAGGGATGATCAGGGAAGAAGTTTCAAGAAGGATTCGAGGCGAGAAAATGGAAGGATCGGGCGCCAAAATTTCTTGAAAACGGGGGAAAAATCAGGGCGTCAGAAGTGGCAGGCCTCGGTCAGGGAGTTGACCGAGGTCAACTCTAGACCGCACCTGGTTGGTCCACGTGGACCAACCAGGGAAAAGATTGAAAAATTATTTTATTAATTCGTTTAAAAATAGAAAAAGGACGAATTAATTTTTGGTTAAAGAATAAAAAATGTTTAAAATTTTATGTAGTATTTTATTATGATTTTTAATTTATTTTATGAAGTATATTTTTACAAGTTGCTTTTATACCCCTATATAGGTATATTATCTACATATTTGAGTATTTATTTTTATTTTTGTATTTTTAATTTATTTATTTTTGTTTATTATTTTCTAAAATTATAAAATACTTTTATATACACAAATATATTTTTATTTTATTTTTCTGATTTATTTTGTATATTTAATAAATTAGAAGAGGATGTTATATAGGTATGTACATAGGTATTGTATCTTTGTTCTGTGTATATAAGTATTTTTATTTTGATTTTTATTTACATTTTTATTCTGATTTTAATATTCACAATTATTATAAGTAATATTTACAACATTATAAAAGTATAAAATTATAAAAATAGTAAACAAAGAATAAATTGAATATTTTAATCTGTACAAGTATATAATGAGGGTCCAAAACTCAACTTTCAAACCGTAGCTACGCCAAATGCGAAACCACCGCCATTAAATAGATTATTTTATTCTATATACAATTAAAGGTGAGTATGCTGTATTTGGAGTTTTTATTTGCAAGATACGGGTCTGAGAAGTTGGAGTTCTGGATTTTTATTTAGACCATAACTTTTTATCTGTACATTATTTTTCAGTGAAATCAATTTTGTATTTTTCTATATGAAATTATCTCCAATTTTTGTGTACAAAGTTTCTTTATTTGATGTATAAAAAGTGGAACCAAAAATACGTCTCAAACTGAATAAAGAATGAATAGAATGTATAGGTATTTTATCTGTATTTCTGACCTTATCTCCCCCTACTTCATTCCTTGTCGACCTATTCATCAAGATGCCTAGGTCTTGGGGGTTTTGGGTCATAAAAATATTTACAATATTTTATTCTTTTTCTTTTCTTTATTTATTCTATAATTTTGGCTTTAATTACAGTATTTTATACACTAACTAGATGCTCATGCATGAATGCTAAGATGATGATTTTAATGCTATTTACAGGCATTTGCTAGGGTTTTTGGTGCCAAAATGATAGAATAAAGATGATGGAATGTGGATTCATCACCCACCTCTGTTTATAAATAAAACCTCCCTTCTTCTTCATCAAATTTGGTCATTTCCCGAGTCCTAAAGCCCCCATCTCCGGTCATGTATGTCACCAGGTGACAGCTGGCGAACCCCTAGAGCATCAGGAGTGGCTGAAGGAGGAGGGAGGTGCACCTACAATGGACCTCCGACTGCCCTGCTCACTGGTCCTCCAACCATGTATAAGAGTTGCACCTTTATGATTTTTAGGTAGATTTAGTTCGTGTATTTTGTTTTCTGCATTTTATCGTGTGTTTTAATTAATGATTTAGTTCAGGCTAAGTTAGTTACCTCATCGGAGCTCTAGAGCTCCGGCCAACGTTCCACCATGTTCTCCACTATCTCTGACCACACACACCAACCCACTTCATTTTCCTTTTATTTCTAAATCATTCTATATTCACCATCCACCCATATCACTCCTTGATCTGGAGATCCATGCTCCCTCCACCGCCACTTCACCAAAGCACTCCACTTGCTTCATCTTCCACCCATTCCACGCCTAATAGGGTCATGACAGTTTGCCATCGACCCACGGTCTTCTTTGTGCAAGTCTCAGGCTAAACGTGCCCCAATTAAGGACAAATCGACTCTAGGTTGGTTCCTCCAGGTGCCTTGGGCTTCAACGACTTGCTAGGACTCGTCATTGGGTTCTGGACCCTTTGAGTAACACCATTAGACGCAGATCGTCAACGGGAACATGGTGAGCACCTGAGCATCACGGGAGCAGCTTCTAAGTTCGAGGAATTGATGGAACAAGGAAGAACACGCTCGTGTTCGCCCCTATACTTAGAGACATGCCCAATGCCGTGGAGCCCACGCTCTAGATTGCACCAGTATCATCGGATGCGAGAGACAACGACCATTAGATCTTCTCGAAAGATCTAATCCCGGGTGTTTATTGTCAAACTGACGTTGGGCAGGGAGAGGACACATGGCAAGTGACGACATATGAACTGTCCATCTCCACGCATAATGCGGGTAAATTGCAAATCTAAATCCCACATTATTTATTTGTTAGTACTATAATTAAATTTTGTAACCTAAATAAATTGGAAATTTTGTAAAAGGAACCCTTGTATTTATTTCATATTACATTATGGTCCATTCTAGCTCAGTTGTGTCGTCCCATGTGATCTGGACAAACTGCATGTATACCCTTACATGTTTTTGTATTTATATTTAGTCTAATAAATATGAATATTAGTTTTATATTTTTGTGTAATTTGCACATGTGCCCCTGACTTTAATTTTATTCACAAATATGCTCTTCTTAATACATGTATTTTTGTGCTTTTCTTCTATTTATTAAATGTAGCATCCGTGTTCCAAAAATTATGCAAAAATAAGTATAGATGCCTGCTAGCACGTATTTCATGCCACATTTTGGGATTGCATTTTAGGCATTTTATCTATTAAAAATCAAAATCAGAAAATTTGTCCCTATTTGATTTGAAAAACACCAAAAAAATATTACAATATTTTAAAAGATTCCCCAAAAAACATATGTTGCTTATTATTATATTTTATAATTACAGACCAAAAATTCTTAAAAATAGAAAAATAAAGGTATAAAAATTAAAAATCTCCAAAATATAAAAAAAGATATAAAATTCCCAAAAATATTTTTTAATTTTTAATTTTTCTTTACAACCCACTTAATGGTCTGGTGGTAGTACAACGTGTCTATCACACAAAAGATCAGAGTTCAATTTCCACTCTTGTAGGGGTTGCGTTAGTTAGTCGACGACTAGCGTAAAAAATAGTCGAATCTTTAAACATGGAATTGAGTAAGAATCCATGTAGACGACCCTACTTATAGTGGGAGAAAGCTTAGTATATTTTAAGTTTTTTTTACAATAATATCTATCTATTGAAATTGATTTGAAGAATTTTGGACTTTATTTGCTATTTTTAATCTTCTAATCATTATGTTATTTATTTATTCCTTGATTTAGGATATTTTTATTTAAAAATACATAAAAATATGGAAAAATTCTAGAAAAAACCATAAAAATATTAGAAAAACATATAAAACCCAAAACAATTTGTTTCCTGGATTTGGTTTATTTTTATTAGCATTTATAGTTGTATTAGCCTATATTTCATATATATATCCTTATATAAGCTTATATGTTATATTTAAAAAGAAAAGGAAATTAAAAATCATAAAAATATAAAAGAAAATAAAAAAGGTATAAATTTTAAAAAAAAAAAATTAAAATCCATAAAAAATACAAAATTAAAATCTGGCACAAAATAGAATAAATGGAAAAGAGAAAAAAATAAGTTTTGCATTTATTTGCATAATCTACTGTTTGCTCCCTGAGTTCGACCTTTACACATACTTGCACACTATACATATTTGTTGTAGAGTTATAATAAATTTTAACTCCGCATTTTTGCTATTCATTCCTATATTTTATTTATGTATTTATTGTTGATTGACTTGAGGTTTCATGAGTGGTCCCCTTAGCGACACGGTATACCTTCACTTCCGTGAGGATATTAATTCAAACCCTCGCCAAATCCCAGTTATCAAATGGTGTTTTTGCCGGGAGCAACACCGCATAGATCGGATTCATTTATTTGTTTCTTTACTCTTGTCTGTATATGCTCCTTTGTTTATTTATTTTCATGATTATTTGGTATTATTTGTGACTTATCTAATCACTCCTCCTTGTTTGATTTTGTTGCAAGGGACCGTTACGTGAGGGAGGACTTCTTAGGAGGACATGGGCACCCAAGCAAGGCGGAGCAAACTTTCTGACTTAGCTGGCACGAGAGAGCAACATATGAGGACTTGGAGGAATTTTGGAAAACAATCTCTTCATTTGTATTTTATTTCATTTCATTTCATTTCATTTTTATTTTGTAATTTAAAGTAAGAGACAGAAAACATATAATTGTACTAATTTGGATTCTCCTGATACTTCACACTTCACGAGGTCCATTGCCATGAGGGATTGTTCCCTGGAGGGCCTCGATCGATTTTTTGTCATGTTTTCATCGCTTTATCTTTCTTTGTTTTTCAACTTTATTTTTATTTGTTTTGTGTGATTGAACCCTAGCTTAGGACGTGCGTGTTCGATAAATTAAGGTCCAAAGTCCTAATATATTTGCATGTACCTATAGATTCACTTTTGGACTTAGTCAAATCTAATTGTTGATCATTTATACTTGAGACCATGCGTTGAGAGAAGCTCTACACAACGCTTGCAGGACCTGTTGTGGCGGGCACCGATGAGATTTCAAGACTGGACTCTAGGTCTCATATATAGGTAGTTAGCATCTGGTGCTTCACAATAATAGCATATTCTATTTTAGGGCGATTTCATTGGCTGGCTTCTCATGTAGTGTAGCTTTCAATTCTGTTATGCATCCCACATGGAGAGAGCAGGGAAGCACTGTAAGTTTTCTGACTATACATACATCGATGATTTCCGACTTTCATTGTTTTTCGACGTTCTCCCTCTGATTTTCACCACATAGGATGGTAATAGAATTGGAAACTCGTTAGGCAATTGCTTTGAAAAATTCTAAAAAAGTGATAACAAAAAATAAAATCGAAACTGCTAACTCTACCTGATTTTTGAAATAAATGTAATGGATTCATTGCTTTGAGGAGAGCAACCCACTCATTGTATGTGCATTTTATTCTCATGTACACATTACGTATTAGTGTCTAAATCTCAAGCCTACCTACGTGCTTGTACAACTATTTTGAATCCACCTAACTCTAAAATAGAAAAGATAAAAGACCACCATCTTGATCTCCACTGTGTTGAGTAGGTCAACGTGGGGTTTGCTTTTGTACATTGATTGTGACTTTAAGTCCATTTACATTCATCATTCTTTGAGTTGGTAGGTCCATGAGTTTTTAAGTTTTTTTATTGAGTCCTCCCTTTCTTTGTCCATATTATTTATCTTCTTCATTGAGTCGTGATATCGGGTCTTGACGTTCACTTCAGTAGCCAGCTTTTGCAGTTTTCTCCTTGCCATTATCACTATATCTCTGGTCTGGTTCAAGAAGACTCTCTTGTTGGACCGCAATTTTATCTTTGTTTCGCCATACACCCTCCTCGTTCCCTTCTGTATCATCCCTTCTTTTACCAGGGAGTGTTGTGCTATTAGATGAGGCCCACATGGAGGTTTTGATTTTAGGAATTATTTGAGTAAGCCAGATAGATTTGAGGATTCTGAGATTGGTGTGCTATTCTTGGTGGATTTGACGTTGATATGTGCATAGATTCTTTATTGAGGATTCTACTTTTAGCACGATCACGTGTGCGATTCTTTATTGAGGATTTTTTATCTTGCATATGGTATTAAGGATGTGATTGATTCCTAATGATTTGATGATGATTCCATTACCTATGAATGTATGCTCTCTTATTCGGTTCCCCCTGTCGTAATTCAAATGCTTGATGTAAGATCTCTTTCTGTGCTTTAAAGTGACAGTACTTAGAACCCACATGATTTCACTCATCTTCTTGTTTGATCCATCCTCCATCTCCTGACTCTCCGACCCCCATTTAGTAATTAGAGGCCTACTGTCTGAAATCATGATCCATCTCAGTTGATTTGGTTGATTTGAGGGACTGCAATATGGTTGCCCTGATGATCTTTTACCCCTCCCATAATCTTATGCCTTCCTATTGATGATCGATTGAGTATTTTTGAGGACCTGATACTTGATGCCAACATTTCCCTAATTTCATTGAGTTAATTTACATTACTCCCTGAGGACTATCGGTGCGAGAATGCAACATTTTCTTGACGATCAGTTTCACTCACTGCTTGTGTGTCCATCTTGTGGAGCACGAAACTAAGTCGTCTGATATGAGATATCAGCCTCATTGTCTGATTGTGTGTCCAATCTGTTAGAGCACGAGACTGATTATCCTAGTTGTTTGACTCCTTTGTGTCGTCTCTCCTTAACAATCCTAGCAAGGATGAGTTGCATTCTTCTGATTATTCCTCATCTAGTTCACAGTACTCCCCGATGGTTATCTGTAGGAGACTGCGACATATTCGAGGTCTTTCGATATCTTCTATTGGTAGCTGATCTGTCGTCTACTGAGACCGCTTCTGCTGATCCGTTTGATGGATCTAACTCCTTGGAGTCTTCTCTCCTTAACGACCCTCGCAAGGATGAGTTCCATTCTGAATATTCATTGCTTTGCATGTATCAATCCTCGAGGGTTATCTGTGGGAGGATACATCATTTTGTGTGCACTCGACTTTACTTCTGGTGTCTTCGATCTAGTGGAGCACAAAGCTGAGTCTTCTGATTTTTGTACTCGGTTTTATCTCTGGTTGTGTATCCTATGTGGTGTATCACGAGACAGAGTCTTCTAATTATTATGAGATTTATGAATCATCAGAGTCTACTCACATTGACAACCCTCGTGATGTTGAGCCGTACATTGTGATATTTGGTGTGCTCCTAAGCTTTCAAACCTTTTCCACCGGATATTGAGATGCATATAGAGTCTCATGTTCTTCACTTTTCGTATCTTCCTGAGACTATGAGTGACATGGGGGAATATGTACTGATCCTTCCTCCTCTATATCTTACGGTGTCAGCTTTGATTATTCACTCTTTCCTTACGAGACGATGTTCTACTTTCTACTATCAAATCCTGGCTTAGTTTTCGATTTGTTATCCTCGGTAGCTGACACCTACTTGAGTGCATATTAGGTTGTCTTTCTATTTCTGACTGCGTCATCGTTCTCACAGGGAGAGGATGACGAAAGTACGGTATCCGATTGCCAGATACCGTCCTGCATTTCACCATTCTTTCCTGTTTGTGTATATGTTTTGTCGTTTCACTCCTTCTTTCTCCTGTATGTCATGTGTACCCCATATCATTCACCATATCTGTGTTTCTATACTTAGTATGTACCTTGTCTTCAGTATAAGGGGTGCACCAATTATGTGGTTCTTTCTCTATTCTGTTCCATCGCTTATGTTGCCTATAATTAGGGTTCTTTTACTCTAAGTATAGGGAGCAATGTGTACATTCTCCCAGTGATTTTATCTTTTTATCAATTTTTTATTGATCCCCTCTACCATCTCATCTATTATTGATATTTTTGTCTATACTTAGGGATATCTTACCCTAAGTATAGGGGGAGACAAACCAAGCTCTGATTTATTCATTCCCACCCTCACCCCTCCTTGCATGCAGGGACAACCTGCTATACTTAGGACTATTTCATCCTAAGTATAGGGGGACAATCGACATCTCGTTCTTTATCTCTTCATTCTTTCATTTCTTATTCCATCATCATAGTATAAGCTTTTCTATACTCAGTACAAGTTATGTATTCTCTTTTTCTTTCCAATCTATGAGGAAATAACTCAAGCTAAGTATATGGGGGTCGCATATACTATGTATATACTTTGGCAATAACTCGTACTTTATATTTTTAAAATAAATATGACTAAAATACATATACAATTCATTAACTCAATTAATAAAAAGATGCGTATTATTCCTCAGATTCTTTTTATATATACTGATTAACAAATCAAGTAAAAATATTTTGCAAAATGTGTGAAAAATAGTTGAGAATCTATTTTAAAATTTTTTTGTAAACTATTTGAAAAATATCTTGTAAAATATTTTCAACCTTTGTAAAAATATTTTGTTTGTAAAATTTCTTTTTTTTTGTGCAAAATAAATGTTTTGAAAACCTATTTTCAAATATTTTTAAAAATGGTTGCAAAAATATTTTGAAAAATCTATATATACTGTTTGAAAAACCTTTGCAAAATGATTTTCAAATGTTTATAAATATTCGTAAAAATTATGTGCAAAAATTATTTTGAGCTATAGTTTTCAAAATTATTTGTAAAATTATTTTCAAGTAACTTTGAGGAATATATACATCATACAAATAAATCAACATTTTTCATCAACTGTATATATCTATCAAAATAAGAACGTATCCCTTGTGTAAATCCTTAAAAATCCTAATTCTTGTAAATAATTGATGCACTCTTGTGTAAATATCTGTACATATCTTTTATTCTAAAAGTTTTTCTTTTAAAAAATCCCAAAAACATTTGAAAAACCTTTTTTAAATGTCTTATAAAAATTTGCAAAACCTTTTTCAAAAACCATAAAAAGTTCAAAATTTGAAAAATTGCATCACAAAAAAAATTCTTTGCACTGTACATAGCATTTGTATTTTTTGGATTGAGTTTGATAATTGAACCATTCTGAGTAAAGTTGAAGATTGGAGCTCGATTGGTCCTTAATGCACCTAACTTCACTAGAACCTTCTAGGAACTAGATTTGAGGTACTTTAGGTCTATTCGGACTTAATTCTTTGACTCAAGGATGGTTTCAAGACACCTCAACTGTCTAACTAGAACTTTTCGAGACGCACACATGACTCTTGTCGATAGTGACCTAACTTAAACATTTGCACCTTTCACTTGTCTCATCTTAGTTGAAGTGGCGAGGAGATTGGATTTTCCGTATGAACATATATGAGTGGAAACATTCATCCTCATCTCGGGAGGGAAGTGCACCCCAACCCGTCCAGTGGCATCGATGTCTAAAGATAGGAGAGTATGGGTTGCAATAATGCTTCAAAAGAGGGACAATCTTCTGGCTCAAGAGGGAAAAAGCCTTATGTAAATGCTACTATATATAGTATTTTCTTTTTTAAAAAATTTGTTGAAATAAAGACTCCAAAAAAGTGGACATACCTGATTGAAAATAAAATTCCAACCAGAGTATGTACATATATTATATATAAGGTACGTATTTTGAAAAAAATCAAAAGTTTTTAAAGGGAAAAAAGTTACCAGCCCGGCTTGGCCCAAACCCATCCTGTATAACTTCGGGCCGAGTTCGGATTCGGCCTGACCCATCCGGACTTTATCAGACCGTGGTTCGGTTTGAAACCCGAAAAAATAAATGGGCCCTGGTTTAGGAAGAGGACGTTCCCCACCCGATAAACAACACCATTTACACCTATACACACCTTTGTTGTAGAGTTATAATAAATCTTAACTCCACAATTTATTTTGCATTGCCATATATTTATTTGTAGGTTAATTGTTGATCTATTGGGCTTTCTTGAGCGATCGCCACAACGACTTTGTCTTCATCTTGTGAGGACATATTTGACCCTCATGAAACCCCGTTTATCAAGGGGGTGATGAATCTCCATTTCATCACCTTTATTCTATCATTTTATCCTTAAAAATCCTAGCTAAATGCATGCATATAATATTATTTCATATAAATCAACATTCATTATCTATTCCATTTATTGTCTATAAAATATAGTTTTTAGTGCCAAAATTATAGAATAAAGGAAAGATAAGAAAAAGAATAAAATATCAAATGTATTTTACGATCGTAAACCCCGATACCAAGTAAAGAATTGATTTGGTCGACAAGGAATAAAGTAGGGGGAGATAGAGGCCAAAATACATATTAAAATTCCATTCTTTTATTCATCAACAATTCCTTTTTGATGCCTATTTTATTTTTTATTATTTATACCTCTAATTAATAAACTTTTTACATGAAAGTTGTAGATTAAAATGTATAGAAAATACAAAATTTATTTCATACAAAAATATTATACAATGTTCATTTTACACTCTAAAAAGATCAAATACCAACTTCCCAGACCCATATATCCTAAACAAAAACTCACAATTATCAAAATCACCTTTACGTTTATATAACTTTTAATAAGCTACTTAATAAATGTGGTTTCATTTAATTCAGTGTTAAGTGTGAAAGTTGGGTTTTGGACCCAATTGTATCATATACCTGAATAAAATATTCATTTTATCTATTCTTTATTATTTTTATAATTTTGTAAATATTTTTTATAGTATATATACATATTTAGAATATAATAAAATCATAAATAAAGCATAAAAATAAAATACTACACATAAGCACATAGATGAAATGCATATATATTTAATACGCCTATTTATTTAAGTATATAAATAAGATCAAAAATACAATAAAAATATATTTATGTATATTAAAAAATATTGTAAATATATAAAGTATAAAATACTATAAAAAATTTAAAAATACCAAATAAAAATAAAATAAGCAAAGTGTAGGTCAATATACCTATAAATATACTTGTAAAAAGTAACTTGCAATAAATTGACTCATAAAAATAAATGAAAATCATATTAAAATACTAAATAAAATATAAAATTTTCTATTTTATAAGAAAAAGTTAATATAATCATTTAATATTTTTTATTCATTTATTTCTGAATAAATACCCTATTTTATCGTGACTTGATACGTAGGACAATCACGTTGCAAGGAACGTTGACCCATGTCTACTGACTCTCTAGGTGACCTGACTTGACAGAAGCGTCGTTCCCCCATTTTCCTCCATTTTTCCCGCTCGATCCATCGATCATTTTCGTCGATTCTTCATGCTACGATCAACATCCATCATCAATCTCACTTGCTCAAATCATGGATCCGTTGTACATAGCTTGCCTTCTTCCTAATTCATCGGTCAATAAGGGTGCTCAACTTTGTTTATAAACAAAAACTCCATTCTTCTTCCTCAAATTTGGTCATTTTTCTAGGCCTTAAAGCCCCCATCTCCGATCAAGAGTGTCACCAAGTGATACCTGATAAACCCCTGGAGCATCTGAAGCGGCTGAAGGCGAGGAGGGAGGTGCACCCACGATAGACATTCGACCTCCCTGCTTCCTGTCCCTCCAGCCAGGTATAGGAGTTGCACCTTTATGATTTTTAGTAGATTTAGTTCATGTATTTCATTTTCTGCATTTTATTATGTGTTTTAATCAATGATTTATCGTAGGATAAGTTAGTTACTTGCATGAGCTCTAGAGCTACGATAATTGTTCCACCATGTTCTTCACTGTCTCCGACCGTGCACACCACCCTACTTCCTTTCCCTCTTGTTTATCCATCATTTTCCCTTCATCAACCACCCAAATCACTCCATGATCTGGAGATCCGTACTCGCTCCGTCGCTATTTTGCCAGAGCAATCCACCCGCTCCATCTTCCACCCATTCCATGCCTAATCAGGTCAACGTAGTTTACCCTCGACCCGTGGTCTTCTTTGTCCAGGTAAGCTGAAAGGGTCCCTATTAGGGACACATAGGCTCCAGGTTGGTTCCTCCAGGTTCCCAAGGATTCAACGACTTGCCAAGACTTCTCGTTGTGTTCTGGACCCTTTAAATGGTAGAATTAGACGCGATCATCACCGGAAACATGGAGAGCACCTGAGCATCGCGGGAGCGACTTCGGAGTCTGAGGAATTTATGGAACAAGGAAGAACATACTCACATTCTTCCCTGTTCTTAGCGACATGCCCAACACCGTTCGATGGACCCCATGCTCCAATTGCACCAACGTCATCGGATGCGAGAGCCAACAACTAGCAGATCTTCTCCGAAGGTATAATTCCAGGCTTCTGCGGTCGAACCATCAACGAACATGGAGTGGAGGACACGTGGCAAGTGATGACATCTGGACCGTCCATCTCCATGCATAATGGGGGTAAATTGCAAATCTAACTCCCCACATTATTTATTTATTTATTAGTACTGTAACTAAATTGTGTAGCGTAAATAAATTGGAAATTTTGTAAAAGAGATCCTTCTATTTATTTATATTGCATTATGGTCCATTCCAGCTCAACTCACGTGTCGTCCCATGTGAGTTGGGAAAATTGCGTGTATACCCTCATAGGTTTTTATTATTATATTTAGTAAAATAAATGTGAATATTAGTTGTATATTTATAGGTAATTTAAAAATGTACTCCTGAATTTAATTTTATATACAAATATGACAATCCCAGTACATGTATTTTTTGTACTTTTCTTCTATTTATTAAATGTATCTCCGCGCTTTAAAAATTATGCAAAAATAGGGGTAGATGCTTGCTAGCATGTATTTTCACACCACATTTTTGAATATGCATTTTAGTCATTTTACCTATTTATTAAAAATGTAAATGAGCACATTTTGTCCTTGTTTGACTTGAAAAATACCAAAAAAAATATAAAAACATTTTGAAAAATTCCCCAAAAATAACTCCAGGCCAAAAATCCCTAAAATAGAAAAATAAAAAGCATAAAAATTAAAAAGATCGAAAAAATAAAAAAGATATAAAATTCCCAAAAATCCTAAAAACATTTATTTTTATTTTCAAAATTTATTTACAATTATATCTATCTATTAAAATGATTTGAAGAATTTTGGACTTTATTTGCTATTTTTAATCTTCTAATAAATTCTGTATATTTATTTATTCCCTTATTTAGGATATTTTGGATTTTAAAGATACATAAAAATACAAAAATTCTAGAAAAAATCACAAAAAACATTAGAGAAACATATAAAATCTAAAAACATTTTATTTCCTGAATTTTGTTTATTTTTATTAGCATTGATAGTTGTATTAGCATGTATTGTATATATATATATATCCTTATATGAGATTATATTATATTTTTAAAAAAGAAAAAGAAATTAAAAATTAGAAAATATAAAAATATAATAAAAATGTGTAAAAGTTAAAAAATATATAAAAAAAGTTAAAATCCAAAAATATACAAAATATAAAACCCACATAAAAATAGAATAAATGGACAAGAGAAAAAGAACAAGTTTTATATTTATTTGCACAATCTTCTATTTGCTCCTTGAATTCGACCTCTACACATAGTTGCACACTATACACATCAGAGTTATAATAAATTTTAACTCCACATTTTTGCAATTCCTTGCTATATTTTATATGTGGCTTACTTGTTGATGGATTTAAGGTTGCATGAGCGGTCCCCTCAGCGACATTGTATATCTTCACTTCCGTGAAGATATTAATTTAGACCCTCGTCAAATCTCATTTATCACTCCGTCCCCAACGTCCTTCTACAAATAAAAAAACTTGGAGATAGAAAAAACTAGCATGATTGTGATAAGAGTTTGTATATTACATAGGTGATGATCTATGTCACTGTGCCAATGATAGATCACTCTTGAGAAGAGTTTGTACATGACTTGGCTAAGCTCCATCCTTTGGATTGTGTTTCCAAGCTTTGGTTCATATAACAAACTTGTTCTAAAAAATGATTATGCAAACGTGAACACATTTTTTGTGAGCTATGTTTTCTAGATTTTGTATTTTTTAGCAAAGGAATACTTTTTGTTATAAAAGATTACTAGAGTTTTAATTTATTTTCTTGGCTTTCTTCATAGAAATTTATAGAGAGTACTTTTATATAATTTATAACAAGTTTTAAAAAAAGGTTTTTTTAAAAAAATTCTATTGATATTATAAACAATATAAAACAAGTTATATCTTTCCAAAAGAATGTATTAATACATGACCCTTTTACTTAGCCTGAACTATGTCCTCATAATAACGAAGAAAGAAACAAGTAAGATGTAACATGTGCTAAACTATCTAGATGAAAAAGTGAAAGAATTAATAAATAGAAGTCAATCGCCCGCATATACTTAAGACAAAGTAATCATAAGTAGAGAAGAAATATGGATATTGAATGCATGAACATATATATAAACGTCGGTTAGTGAATCGGGATGATGGAAGATCTTGAACATTTATTCTTTCCTACTAGATTTATTGGCTAATATTTTTTATTTTTATTTTTCAATATAGGATATTTAATCTTTAACTAATAGGATATACATGAGAAACTTCAAATAAGCTGGGGTCTTTTTGAGTTAATGAAAGCCAATGTCCATAGGAAGTAATAAAAATTTTGCTCAAAATAAAAGTAAATAGTTGTAAAATTTGGTGCTCGTTATAATGCTATACAACTAAAGTAAATAGTTGTAAAATTTGGTGCTCGTTGGAAAAGCCCTCTATACATAAAATCTTGCAACACCAAGCCACTTATTTGTCATGTTTTTCACAGTTTAGTATATAATAGTGAATGCTATTTGTTACAGACATATCGTAAGTCTTTAAATTTACAAAGGATACCATATTTCCTAAATACATTGATGCAACAAACTATATCACGATAATCAGATGTTGACTTTTCTTCACATCATTTAGCAACACATATAATACTCGTTGTAGAATTATAACAACAAAATATAGTTTTGTAATGAATAATATCCATTGATATAAATTTCACAACAAAAGATATGATAATGAATATCAAATTATTTGGTTCCATTGGCAAATTATGTTTTTTGTGCGTTTCTTTTCCCATTTATGAAACTCTTAGGAATCTTAAAATGGATAGGACATTTCGATATGTGCAAATATCCATATTCTTATATTCGTTGCCATATATAAATATTGTTATATATTTAATTTTAACCATCTAGAATGTTGATTTTATTTTTTTTTCACATTATTCAATTTAAATGTTATGAAATAAATTCATTCAGTATATTTATATAATACTTTTCAATATCAATTAACATTTGCAACTGCCTTCATTTTAATATATCAGAACCGATAGTGGCATGGTTATACCAGTATCTGACCATTTGGTACCCTGCTATAGCCTCCAAATATTCAATGTTAATGTCATGTAACGAAGATAATGAAAATAAATACATAATATTTTTATGTTGCATAGTCAAATAAGTTTCATCAAGCTAAGAAATTATCGCTCAAAAGAACGCATCACAACTTTGATCTGTTACCCATTGATGGAAGTTTTCGCTTTTTTCAAAAAGCCTGTGTTTCATAGCTTTAAGATTGTCCGATACCTAACTTATTCGTTCATTTGATCCTAAAATTAAGGTTGCTCATTTGAAAATGATGGATCAGATACCCACTATACCATGACCTGTACCCCATTTGAAAAATCCGTTTGGATTAATCAGTATCATGGGTACCTACTTAGAAACCACTACTATATTTAAAAAGATGCAAATGATTAGATACAAATACCTATTTTAAACAATGTTCATATCTTTTTTGATAAATATGGAAATTGTATTACCGAATCTTTAAAAAGGATATGGAGATGAAAGGAAAACAAATCAGATACAGAAAATATATAGAAATTAGTATGATATAGATTAGATTGATTTACATGATTTGATGGCTCGCATGTGACGTGTCCATATATGTATCCATTTCAACGATGTAAGATCAATTGGCCAAACAAAATCACAACTCAAATTTTTGCTCAATTTCAACAGTGTTGAAATATCGATTTCGTTGATGTGGCGAAATGCCACCGAAATATTGAATTTCACCCTATGCATTTTTCGATGTTCATTGTTAATTTGGAGTATGATTCTGTGAAAAGTTGATGATATTTCACCAACATATCATTGATATGTCATTTCACCAACTGATATGTTCATATGTCGACATTTTAGGCACTACAAGAAAAATGAATTGTGGCCACAATATGTGACTACGGAAACTTGTGGCCACGATAATTTCGTCGCCACTAGTTTCTCGTAGCTGTAATCTGTGGCCAAAGTCTTTATACAAGAGTTGTGGCCTGATGAATTTCTGATCATCACTCTTTATTCTTTTATTTTAGCTAATTATCTTGACAAAGCATCATGTAAATAGATGTAAATGCAATAAGTTAAGATCATGCATGCAAGTGTCAAATGTACATAATTAGCATGTATTTGTGCAAAGAATAAAAGAATAAAGGAAAAGAAAAAGGAATGAGGTATTTAAAATAAATACAGAGTGACCCGAACCCCAAGAGAAGGTCAAGCATTGAGCTGATCGCCAAATAAAATATGTAGAGAGAAATAGGGTCACTCTATATTGTACATGTCATGGGTTTAAAGAAATAATTATTTTTGAAAAAATAAAAATATTCTTTTATCTCCTTGAATATATTCCTAAAAAAATAAAAAATAAAAAAATAAAATTAAAAAAATAAAATAAACTTCCCTCTCCCTTGTATATAATACATGTATATATATATGCCTTCTTCTCTATTTATTATATACATGTAAATAAAAAATAAAAATAAACTAAAAATTATTTTGTACTCCAAAATTATGTTGTAAATAAATAAAATGTTAAAATTGGGGTATTTATCTGAAAATAACAAAATAAAAAGAATTGTACAAATTACATAGGTATATTATACCAGTATATTTTTTAAAAAAATAAATAAATATCAAAGAAAAATAGTTTGAAAAATAATAAATATTTTTTATTTTATACACTTTTTCATTTAAAGTCAATTACTATTTTTTATTTAATTTCTAAGCATTTTGTATATTCTATTTTTCCGATTGGTCCACGTCAGGTTGTTGACCCTGGTCAACCCCCTCTTACCGAGCTTGACCCGACCCGACCTCTTCATCGAACCGTTTTCATCAATATTTCCGGGACGGATCACGCAATCCCTCGCCCCGATTCTCCTCTCGTGAACTCTCCTAGGATCCAAGACTCTCGCGGATCCCTATGAAGGCACGGATCTTTCTCGATTCGCATGCCCTTGTCTGATTCCTCCAGTCTCCAGGGAATGTTATAAAGCTTCTCATCCGCCTCCCAGGAGAAGCATCTCGTTCCTTGCTCCCTTCTTGAACCCTAGCCACCTCCAGCTGAGTGACAATTGCTTGGAGCTTCGCTCGGTGCTCGATTTGGTGTAGCAGAGGCGACGCTCAACCTTTGTAGCCGGACCTTTGTCGCGAGGAGCCACCCCCGATTTCCGCATCGAGGTCTAGGACATTACCCCGACGTTCATCCTCGCCTGGAGCTCAGGAGCACATCATTACCTTTAGGTATCCCTAATATCATTTCCATTTTCCCATTTGATCGGATCTTTCCATTTAGCATCGTCGGGTGCTCACCTGCTCCGACCCGCCGGTCGGAGCCCCGCTATTCACTTCTAGCTTCTTCGATCGACCCACACGCTCTCCCCCCATCTTGCTCCACAACCGGTTCACCCTTGGCCTCAACCATCCGGCCGAGATTAGGGCCTAGATCTCCCCTACCACATTCGTCGGAGATCGAGCATCACCCCCCTTTGCTTCTTTGGTTTTGAGCTCCAATAACCCGGACCGGAGTGATGAATACCCATTCATCACTCTTTATTCTTCTATTTTAGCTACAAAAACCTTTGCAAATACATGTAGATATGTGTAAATACAAATAATTACCAAAAGCATGCATTGTGTAAAAACCTGTAATTAGCATGTTTTTGTGCAAAAATAAAAGAATAAAGAGTAAAAAGAAAAAGAGGGAAATATTTAGAATAAATATTGAGCAACCTAACCCAAGGGAGGGCTCAGCATGGGCCTGACCGCATAAAAGCCAAAGTAGAGGGAGATAGGAGCTCATGTGTATAGACTTTTGTAAATAAATAAAATTATATTTTCCTCACCCAAAAATATGCTTGTACATATTTTGTATATATTTAGAAACTCCTAAAAACAAAATAAAAATTTAAAAATCAAAAATGCAAAAATATCCCTCCACCATGTGCATAGACCATCATCCTTTAACCCTATAAATAAATGTATTTATTTTCAAAACTTTTTGTGAATATTCTATGGCATATTTTGTAAATAACAGAAATAAAAAGAAACAAAACAAAAATCAAATAAAAATTACAAAATTAAAATTACAAAAATACATTGTATATATATCATGTGTATAAATGTATATATCTATTTATTTCACCTATGTGTATAAATAATAAAAATAAAATAAAAATAGCCTTTTATTCCTCATTTTATTCTATAAATAAATAAAACATAAAATAGGAATAAAATTGTATAAAAATAATAATAAAAAAATCAAAAATAAAAAGCCTACATATTGTATATATCCCTATATAATGTACATACCTTATTCTTATTTCCAAAAATTAATTAAAAATCACCAAAAAATAGAAAAAAATAAAAGAAAAATATTTCATGTTGAAAGTTTTTGCAAAATCGGCCATTTGCTGCCTCATTTTTAAGTGTCAAATCTTGTCCACGTGGCAGCATCCCACTGGTCCACGGGGAATGTTGACCCCGGTCAACTCCCCCGCGGACTCTTTCCTTTTTGAGAAGACGCGCGCCGCCCCGCCTTCGCCATTTTCTCCACGCGCCTCCAGCCTGTCGCCCACGCAAACCCCGCGCCCGGATCCTTCGCCGATCATCCGACATCCTCGCCAGATCCTTCGCCGTGAGATCCACGCATTCCATAGCCGTCGCCTCCCAACCCTAATCGAGCCTGCAGCTATATATAGAACCACCTCCGCCGCCTCCGCGCCCCATCTTTGGCTCTTCCCCTTCTTCCCAGTGAACTCCAGAGGCACCGCGAGAGTGACAGCAAGCGATCGCCCCTGTTGCATCGAGGCGAGGAGGTGAAACCACTGATCCGGCGTTCTTCGCCGCCGTTGCTCCGCCACCAGCGTGAGCACCGAGCCTCGGGCCAAGACGACCCTTGAGGCTACGACCAGGAGCACCCCCTTCTCTTCCCCAGTCTCTCCGACCGCCCAGGTAACCCTTTAGCCTTTCCATTTAGCGTAATTTTTAGTTTCCCCCAATTCGTACCTCCGACGTAATCCGTTGATTCCGGCCATATCGTGTATCTTCTCGATCATCGGAACGCACCGTCACCTTCGCCATTCCCTCACGCACATTCTTCACCCCTTCGCCCAACCCAGATCGCACAGGATCTGGGAATCGAGCTCCACCGTCCTCCGCTCGCCGGAGCTCGCTCACCCCGACGCACCGTTCACCTTCACCCCTCCTAACCGGGTCGAGGCACTTTGCCCTCGACCCGCGAAGCTCTTGAGCTATTTTGCAGGTCAAGAGGAGGCCATCTGAGGCCCCCTCATATCCAGGCCAGGAGCTTATCGCCGTCGACCTCGCCGGAGCCCCTCCCGGGCTCGGTTGGGTCATCGGAGACCACCACCAGCTGCGGGACTCCCTCGCGGACCTTCTCCGATCTTCAGGCGCAGCAGGGGAGGTCAGGAGCGCACGTACTGGGCCGGCGAACTTCGCCGGCCACCTGTTCTTCCTCGACCTTCAGGCACCGTTCGATCGCCCTCCAGCTCCAGTTTCAATCCTAGCCATCCGTTCCAGGAGCGTCAGGCATCGCACGATCAAAGGAGGAGTGATCCGGACCATTTGATCTCGAGATGAGGCGCAGCTGAGCCGACACCGTCAGATCCTCCACGTGTCTTCGTCTGAGCCATCCGATCACGCCAAGGGTTGCAGGAGTGAGGCGCCTCCGCCTCTCCACCGTCGGATCTACACGTGGCGCACGCTCCGCCCTTGGATCGTAATAAAGGGGTAATTTACCTTAGGCCCCCTCGTAGTTTATGTTTTCACTTTCAGTCCTGTAAATATTTTATGCATTTTATTTACGTAGGGTAAATTGCACATTGGACCTCGTACTTCTTCGTATTTGCATTTATGCCCTTGTTTGTGTGAGACACGTGCATCGACACGTGATATTTTGGTGTATTTGCAATATTAATCCTGTAGTTCTGGACGTTCCTTAATGAATGAAACATTTTCAGTAATTGCATTTATGCCCCTGTGAGCATTTTATTTGCACATGTGCGTCTTTTAGTGGGATTTTTGCATAACAGTCCCTGGACTTTTAGGTACGAGTTACCAAAAGGTCCTAGGACTTGTTTTTCTTACATATAGGTCCCTGAGTGCCCCAGACAGGCGCGTGATTTCTTGGGTATTTTGCACCAGGACCCCCAGAGCTTTGGGTATTTGCACTTTGGTCCCTATGCACAGTGCCCCCTTTTGGATTTTGAATAAAATATCAAATCACCTCCAAATTCGATGAAAATTTGAAACATGGCTCCTGCCATGGTGTAGGATTTTTGAGAATTTTCGAGGACATTTCTGAGTTTATTTGTTATTTTTAAAAATTCAAAAACGCTTATTTTTGGCACTGTTTAGCTTGAAAAATCACAAAAAAAATATAAAAACCCCCTCAAAAATTCTATAAAAATTAGTTACTGTTTCTTGTGTGTTGTTTGAGTTTTCAGCCAATTTTGGCTATTTTTCATTGCTTAAAAACCATAAAAACTTAAAAACACCTAAAAACTCATAAAAATCATAATAAATAATTTAAAAACCCAAAAACAATAATCTTGGTGCTCAAATTTTCCTTACTTTCTCTAGTATACAGGAAAATTACCTCCAGGTCCCTCTGAGGTCTTTAGATATTTTATCTTTGGATCTTGGGCTTGGCTGGACAGTACCTTGCCTTTTTCGCACTGTTTGATTTTTAGAAAATAAAAGACACCTTATAAAAATCCCAAAAATTCACCAAAAACACTTAAAAACCTAAAAAACATAAAAACAATTTTTCTTGAATTTTTGCTTGATTTTTGATGCTTTAAATAATTAGTAGAAGCTTGCTTGTTTTTGTGCTTCTTGTACTTTCTTCATATTTAAAAAAAAAATCTAAAAGTCAAAAACCACTAAAAAAATCATTTTCTGAAATTTAACTACTTAGTTTTTAAATCGTGCTCCTTGTGTTCGACCGTGGTCGCTATACCAGGTAAAAAGAATAGCGAAAGACCGCTTACATTGAATTTCTTGATTTTCTGAGTGGTTTACAAATTTTTCCGTTGACCGAATTGATCGATTAAGGACAACGACATTGTGATTTATCTTCCACCTTAGTTGCGTCGATTTTCGGGTCATCAGAATGGCGCCGTTGCCGGGGAGCACGGCTTTGTAGTCATTTTTCCATATTGTCTCTCTATATTATCATTGTTTTCTGACACTCTCTCTTTGATTTTTGTGCGAGGTACTGCGTGGACAACTTGGAGTTTATTTTTGAGGACCCGCACGGGAAGAAGAAGCAGGGAGAAGAAGAAGGAATTTTTATTTCTGAGAGAGAGAGAGAACAATATTTTTTGTAATAATTTAGAACTTGGACATTTGTGGACACTTGTAACTTAGCGGGTCTGTTTCGCCGAGTACCGGTGTGCTCGGGGGACCCATTTGGATTTTCGTGGTTTTTTCTGCGGTTTTGATAGCTATGCCTTTTCCGGTGTTTACGCGGTTTTTCTCGAGCCCCTAGATTTAGGAATTTCTCTTGCTTGTGACGTAATTAGTAGGATCCACACACTTAATTGCTTATCTGTTCCTATAGATCGTTAATTGGACCTACTAATAATAAATAATAAAAATAACTTAGTCGCTTTCCTGAGAGCCTACGCGCCGCGAGCCTGCCCCGCAAACGCTACTCCTGAACTCGACCTGTCGAGAAGAGGAGGGGTGGGCCAAGACCGGACTCTTTGGATCAAGGGCGAGTGACTGAGTTAGACGGTTCTGCGATAGAAATTTGCTCATCTAGGACTCGGTTTTTTTTCCTCGCTGCACCATTTAGGTAGTTTAATTCTGTCTTTAAATTCTGCGCGGATCACTTGCATGTAGAGTGCTGGAGACAAGGTACGCATTTCTTTCTCTGCATGCATCATTGATTTCTTCGCGCATCGGCTTTTTCGTCTTCTCCCTCTGTTTTTGGCTTGATCATCAGGAGAATCGGAAAATTCGTTAGGCCGCTTGTATTTATTTTGAAAAAATTAAAAAGAAAAACAAAAAAAAATTGGGACTGGATAACACTATTGACCCTAAAAGACACTCACATTAAAAATTTGTCTTGGGGAGAGCAACCCCCTCCTTGTATGGTTTGGATGCGCGAGAGAGTGACCCGCACCCTAGAGCCCTCCGGTGCTATTTCTAGCTGACTACCGACTCTTCCGTGCGGGCCAGTCGGTTGGAGTAGCATCGGGTATCCTAACAGGTCACGTAAGCGCTCTGATATTTTGTGTGTTCACCCAATAAAATTGACAAGATAAATTGACCGAGCTTTCACGGTCTTCAGATTGTGTTGCGTTGGTGAACCGAGGGTTTGCTTTGCGATCATATTTTCTCCAGATCCCATCCGCCCAACTCGCCAGATCAAGATGATGGGTAGACGATCTCTTAGGCAGCCTCTGGCTGCACCGCGTTCAGGCGCGTCTACTTCACCATCTAGGTTGGCCCGTGAGAATCGAGACCAGCTCTCCGGGCCCGAGTACGATTCCACCCTGTTCTCCCTCGATCCCCTTTCTTTTGCTACTGAGAGACATGAGCCCGAGGAAAGACGAATTGATTTGACAGAACCTGAGTTGGGCTCATCTGATTTTGCAGACGTCACTATGGCCGGAGCCGGCAGTTCAGATGATCACTCCCGACAACCCGAACATTTTGTACTAGACCAGGGAGCGATCAACTCCACCCTGATCGCATCATTAGAGACAGTACAGAAGCAGCTACGCGATCAGGGATCTTTTATGATTGAGATGAGAAGAGAGTTGGAGCGACTCAGAGAAGAGAGAGATCAGAGCGAGCCTGAGGACATTCCTGATGCTGATGCAGAGGCAGCAACCGCAGCAGCCGCAGCAGCGGGACCACCGAGACCAATGCGGGAGTTACACAACCCCGGATCTACACTGATGCACCATTGGGTGGTGGTACCTGCTATCGTGGGGGATTTCAAGTTCCCTCCGAACACCCTGCAGATGCTTCCTCATTTTCACGGACTTGCCACTAAGGAGCCCCACCTCCATCTCCAGGAGTTTTTGATGATCTGCAGCACTGTCCACGACCGTCATGTGGACCAGGATACGATTCGGATGATGGCCTTCCCTTTTTCACTGGCAGATAGAGCAGCCGCCTGGCTGAAGCATTTAGGGAAGTTTGTTTACACCTGGGAGCAGCTCCGCACCGAGTACTTGAACAAGTACTATCCACTCGGGCGGACGAATGCAGCGAGGGCCCTGATCAACAACTTCTCCATGCTCCCTAACGAGTAGTTTCACGAGGCATGGGAGAGGTTCAGAGAGCTTCTGGATAGATGCCCACACCACGACATTTCCAAGCCGAACCTAGTTCAAAGCTTCTTTAGTGGGATGACACCAGAGCTTCAGGGTCTGGTGAATGCTTCTTGCGGCGGGTCCTACTTTGCGAAGGATCACAACCAAGTCTGGGCCATCTACGAGGAGATGGCCGAAAATTACATGGTGATGTCCCAGACTCGGTTGTACACACAGAGATCTCAGCAGCCGCCAGGACCCGTGCAGTACCAGCGGATAGCACGGGTTGATGCAGGTCCATCCAGTTCGTCCACAGTTGCAGCCGCACAGGCAGAGTCGACCGCTGCGGACATGGGGATTATCAGCGAGAAGTTGGACCGCATGGAAATAATAGAGAAGAAGCAGTGCCAGGGCATAACTCAGATGGAGCAAATGGCACAAACTCTGAGCGACATGAAGACCCATCTCTTGTGTCTTCAGGAGGCACAGACGGCTTCTCAGCCCCGTCTTCAGTCGCGAGGCGATTCCGACGGCAGCCGCAGCTCGTCCCAGCGCTCCAGCTCCTTGCAGCAGCCTAGACAAGTTCACCTTGTACAGGCGGAGCCGTACCAGCAGCAACAGCCCTCTTACCAGTCACCACCATCTCCAGACTTACAGATGGTGGTATATCAGCCGGATCAGCCTCTGGCAGTACTGCCGCCAGACCCCTTCGATGCAGAGCCGTTGATGGATGTCAACGGGATTTGGTACGACCGTCCCCAGCCTGAGATCCGACGAGTCCATCCCGGATTCAGGTGGGGGAATGGGGGTAACCAGTCCCAACAGCAGTCAGCCGGTCAGGGAGGGCAGTACTCCCAGCAGAGAGATCACCAGCAGCCCCCAGCATACCAGTCACACCAGCCATCATCCTTCGTACCTCGTCCCTACCCGCAGCAGGGACAGACTTGGAGACGTGAGCAGCAGGCTCACCAGCAGCAGCATCCTTCCTCTTACCCCTCTCAGCACCAGCAGCACTAGGTCCAGCAGCCTCATTACCAGAGAGGCAACCCGTCGGGCTCCCATGAGAGCCCCGCCTTGGATGATCTAGCCCGCATCTTCACAAAGCAGCAGGCTACATTCAGACGGGAGATGGACGAGTTCCGCTAGGAGATGCGGGACCTGATGAGAGGGAAGGCCGCCATCCCTGCACAGATCGAGCCTAATCCGAATAGCTTGAAGAGGAAGTCTGAGCAGGTAGTTCACACTGAGCCTACCATTGCTAGTGACTCATTTGATGATATGTCGTCGGATCTATTTGGTGCTGATTTTGTTACACTTAGGAGCGGTAGAAGACCAGCAGGCGGCGCCTCATCTGAGCGACAACGCGAGGATCCATCTAGAGTGCCAGATGAGGAAGAGGAGAGCGGAACTGAAGCTGCACATGATGATGACGGTGGTACTGATGCCACCCGAGATGCTGATTCCACCGGCGGTACTGAGGCCGCCGCTTCACCATATCGAGGAGGTGGTACTGACGCCACCAGCAGAGCTGAGCCAGCCCGCGGTACTGAGGCCGCAAGACGTCTAGTTGTAGAGCCAGCTAGAGGTGGTACTAAGGCCACCAATATTCATTCTGATAGAGATGTTGTCTTTCCTCGTATGAATGTATCTCAGGACTCTATTTTGAATAAAGGAAAAGGTTTAGTTTCTTCTGATCCCACTGTGGTGTATGATGTATGTGAGGATCCGGTCATCGAACCGTCTAGGCCTATTCCTAGTCCTTCATCTGAGAAGGACCCTGTGATCCCCTTTCCTAGAGCCCTTGAGTTGGGGAAGGGGAAGAAAAGAGAAAAAGATCCAAAAAAGAGAGAGCAGGAGGAGTTCAGCCAGAGCATGATAGACCGATTTCACATCCAGCTGACCCTCTATGAGGCTTTGCAGCACATCCCTCTTCTTCAGCGATCCTTGAGAGACAGGACCACAGTCAGGAGGAAGAAGAGGAACAACACCGCAGAGATTCATGTGTTGACAAAAGCCACGTGTTACGCGATCCAGAACCATCTGCCGACCAAGAGGCCAGATTTAGGAGCCCCGTATGTCAGATGTCAGATTAGTGAGCAGAGGTTCGACCGTACTCTATTAGATAGCGGATCGTCGATCAACCTTCTTCCGGCAGCCCTTCTCGACCACTTAGAGTTGGGCACTCTTAGACAGAGCAGGACATACCTTCAGTTTGCTGATCGGTCTGTCAAGAGGCCAAAGGGGTTGTTGCGAGATGTTGTCGTCATGATTCAGGGTTTGCAATTCCCCGTGGACTTCGTAGTGCTGGACATGGAGACCCCTGACTCGTTGACCAATTCCCCCATCATCCTCGGTCGCCCGTTCTTGGCCACAGCCAAGGCGGTGACTGACCATGACAGTGGAAAGGTATTCTTTCGCGTCCAGGGCGAGAGTATACAAATAGAGACGGTTAAGGACCACAGAGCCAGAGATAGATCCCGCTCAGAGGGCAGTACAGATTCAGAACAGCTGACAGATACAGAGCCAGACATACACCGGGACTGTGATTTTGTGATCACAGATGATGAGGCAGCTTGGGCAGATCCTGCAGCACAGACCATCCTCTCATATTCAGATACAGCTGATGCAGAGATGATAGCAGAGGATAGTCTGGAGAGCACAGCCCTGGTCCAGGATACTATTGAGTCAGCAGAGTCGGACCTTGATCGCGACACGATTTTCAGTGATGGTGGTACTAAGGCCACCCTGCTCTACGGTGGTACTGATGCCACCGCAGTTGATACAGATCCCTCGGATTCAGAATCTGATTGGGCAGATTGTGATGATCAGATGCCAGACCTGGATCCACCTGAGCCTATAGATGAGGAGGAGGTAGAGGTAGAGCAGATCAGAGACAATGCAGAGGACCCGCCTTCTCCAGATCCAGTTTGTGAGAGTTCTTTATCATTTTCCCAGGCAGATTTGGCAGAATTGTCAGCATACACACATCTTCTTCAGAAACCAGATTTGCCAGCACCCAGCTGTCCAGAGCTAAAGCCGCTCCCTACTTCGCTGAAGTATCGATCCCTTGCGGGAGAGTCTGAGATGTACCCAGTCATCATCTCTGCCGATCTGACTGGAGAACAAGAATCCCGTCTGATGGGGGTTCTTGAAAAGAACCGCAAGGCAATTGGATGGAGCGTAGCAGATCTCCATGGGATTAGTCCCTCGTTGTGCTCCCACAATATCTATCTCGAGGAAGGGGCAAAGCCGTCGCGTGAGTTCCAGCGGCGACTGAACCCCAACCTACGAGAGGTTGTCATGAAGGAAATATCAAAATGGTGGAGTGCAGATTTTATTTATCCCATTTCCGACTCCAAGTGGGTTAGCCCCTTGCATGTGGTGCCCAAGAAGACAGGCATCACGACTGTGATCAGTGAGTCGGGAGAGGAGATTGCTACACGAGTACCCACCTCTTGGCGGGTCTGCGTTGACTACAGGAGACTCAACCAGGCCACCAAGAAGGACCATTTCCCCCTGCCTTTTATTGATCAGGGAAGAGCCATTATTGCTTCCTGGATGGGTACTCGGGCTACAATCAGGTGGCCATCGCTCCTGAGGATCAGGAGAAGACCACCTTTACCTGTCCCTTCGGTACATACGCCTTTCGACGCATGCCATTTGGGCTATGCAACGCCCCTGCGACTTTTCAGAGATGCATGCTTTCGATCTTTTCGGACATGGTAGGGGAGTGTTTGGAGGTCTTCATGGACGACTTCTCGGTTTACGGCGACGGATTCGATTCCTGTCTTGACTGCCTAGACCGAGTGCTCCAGCGATGTATTGCTACCCGCTTGGTTCTGTCTTGGGAGAAGAGTCACTTCATGGTGACTCAAGGGATGGTGCTTGGCCACATCATCTCCAACAGGGGCATGGAGGTTGATCCGGCCAAGGTTGACGTCATTAGAAAACTCGCACCGCCGTCCAATTTGAAGCAGCTACGGTCATTTCTGGGGCACGTTGGTTTTTATAGGAGATTCATTCATGATTTCAGCAAGATTGCCCGACCGTTGACTGACCTCTTGACGAAAGACACCGAGTTCCTTGTCGATGACAAGTGTCTTTCATCCTTTGAGACTCTCCAGCAGTGTGTTATTGAGGCTCCTGTCCTTCAGCCACCCGATTGGTCTCTCCCATTCGAGATCATGACGGACGCCTCTAATTTTGCCGTAGGGGCCGTGCTAGGACAGAGGAGGGACGGAGTTCCGTTTGCCATACACTATGCTAGCCGCACATTGGATTCCGCCCAGCGGAATTATACGGTCACAGAGAAGGAGATGCTAGCAGTAGTGTTCGCCCTAGATAAGTTCAGATCGTATATCATTGGATCTAGAGTGACTTTGTTTACAGATCACACCGCCATCAGGTACCTCATGGCAAAGAAGGATGCCAAGGCCAGACTGACTAGATGGATCCTTCTACTCCAGGAGTTCGATATTGAGATTAAGGATAAGCCTCGAGTCAAGAATGTGGTGGCGGATCATCTCTCCCGATTAAAGCAGCCTGAGGATTCTGAGCAGATTGATCCTATTCGTGATACCTTCCCAGATGAGGCGATCCTTGCTATCGCCTCACTCCTGTGGTATGCCGATATTGTGAACTTTCTCGTTGCTGGGAAAGTCCCACAAGATTGGCCCAGGCAGAGGCTTGAGACCTTCCTTGCGAAGGCCAAATCCTACCACTGGGAGGATCCCATCCTTTACCACGAAGGAGGGGATAGCGTCTGGCGTCGGTGTATTCCTCAGGAGGAACATCATAGTGTCCTCACTTACTGCCACAAGCTTGAGGCAGGAGGACATCATTCTGGGAGGAGAACGGCACAGAAAGTGCTCCAATCCAACTTGTGGTGGCCTACACTCTTCAAGGACTCTGATGAGTTCGTGAAGAGGTGTACTGACTGTCAGAGGATGGGCACTTGTGGACAGCGTGATATGATGCCGATGCAGCCCATTCACTTCTGTGAGGTTTTTGACGCATGGGGAATCGATTTCATGGGTCCATTCCCTAAGAGTCGGGGATTTGAGTACATTCTGTTGGCCGTAGATTATGTTAGTCGTTGGGTTGAGGCTATCCCCGCCCGAGCCGCTGATGCGAGGACAGTTTGCAGATTTTTGAGGAAGCACATCATCATGCGGTTCGGGGTTCCACGAGTTCTGATTTCTGATGGGGGGTCTCATTTCGTCAACGACCAGGTGAAGGCCCTTGCTAGCGAGTTCAGTATAGACCATCGTGTTGCCACACCTTACCATCCACAGACGAATGGTCTAGCTGAGGTGTTGAATAGGGAGATCAAGAATATTTTGCAGAAAGTCGTCCGCCCTGACCGAAAGAATTGGTCACAGCTTTTGGACTCGGTCTTGTGGGCATATCGGACGTCTTTCAAGACTCCATTGGGCACATCTCCCTTTCGCCTCGTTTATGGCAAGCCGTGCCATCTACCTGTTGAGCTGAGGCACAAGTCACTTTGGGCAGTTACAGATATTCTTATGGATCCAGATGGTATGGGAGACCAGAGGAGGGCAGAGTTAGCTGCCCTGGAGGAGTTTAGAGATGCAGCTTTCTCAAGCAGCCTACATTATAAGGAAAAAGTGAAGGAGTGGCATGATTCTCATATCAGCCACAAGCATTTTGAGATTGGACAGAAAGTATGGTTGTTTGATGCAAGGCTACGATTATTTCCAGGGAAGCTACAGAGCAAATGGAAGGGACCTTACTTGGTCAGAAAGGTACACGATAACGGTAGCATTGATATATCTGAGTTATCTTCTGAGAGTACCTTTCGAGTGAACGTCCAGCGGCTCAAGCCATTTCTAGATCATGAGCCGCGGGACGTTATTGTTGCCCCGATTCATTTTGCGTGAGATGTGGTCTCTTGACTCACCTCTTTTGCATCTCACGCTTGATTTTCACTGTTCTTCCGCCTGTATAGATCCAGTTGTCCATATCATTCTATTCTTTAGTCCCACATCCCTTTCCTCATCTTATGATTATGCTATACTTAGGGTGTACTTTACCCTAAGTATAGGGGGGATGTAGGACCTGCGGGTATTCTTTTCATTTGTTCTGCCCCTGTTTTGCAGCCTATACTTAGGGATATTTTACCCTAAGTATAGGGGGGGCAGAGTCTGTATATTCTTCACTCGGATTTCCCTTCATGTACAGCTTGCTATACTTAGGATTAGTTAATCCTAAGTATAGGGGGAAACCACCGAGTTCCTCTCATTCTATTCATTTATTCGTTCCTGTACTTAACCATTCCTTTTCACTTCCCTTTTACTAAGCACGAGTTATGTCTTCTTCATCGCTCTTGATCACTCTGAGGACATCGTTCGAGCTAAGTATAGGGGGGGTGTGTATATATTTCATATATACTTTAGCCATAACTCGTACTTTGTGTGAGTGTGTTAATAAATAAAATGGCTAAAAATCACAAAAATTTAAAAAATTTTCATGTACATAAACCTCTTTTATCTTGCACATACATAGCTAGTGTACAAAGTATTTTTGTAAAAATGATTTCAAAAAATCTTTTGTGTAAAGCTTGTGTAAATATTTTTGTATCAAAATTATGTATATAGTACAAAATTTTTCCAAAATGTTTTGAAAATCAAAAGTTTGCAAAAATCTTGTGTAAATGTTTGTAAATATCTTTTTGCAAAACTTGCACCTCATGCATCATTCATCCATGATTTCAAAACATTTTTCAAAAATTTTGCATGATTGTAAAATATTTGTAAATAGCATCTTGTGTACATATATGTATATAGTTTTTCCTGGATGAGAGTTGACATTTAAACTAAGCATGGAATTAAATTGAGAAATGGAGCTTGAATAAGATCTTAATCCACTTAACTTTAAGAGGAACCTTATAGGACTTAGGGTTAAGGCTTTTCAGGTCCATAAGGACTTAATTCTTTGAGTCCACTAGGCTATGAGAATATGTCATCTTGATGAGCCTAAATAGAGCACTTAACAACACACGCATGACTCTTAGAGACAATGGCTTGACTTGCACCTGCACTTACACATGGCTCTCCACGGATGAGGTGGTGAGGAGGCAGTTTCCTTTGGCTTGGGGTAGCATATGAGGGTAGTACTTCTAGGCGGAACCTCTCTTCTTCTTCTAGTGAAGGAAGTGCGCCTCAACTTGGTCTAGTGGTGATGAAGGCTAAAGACAGAAGCTGTGGGTTGCAATAAAGCTTCAAAAGAGGGATAGTCTACTGGCTCAAGGGGAAATTTCTTATATGCTGCACCATGTAGATATGCTGTACAGAAATCCTTGAAAAAAATGCAAAAATGCAAAAAGAACTCCAAAAAAGTGGTGGGTCGGATTGAAAATTTAATAACCCCACCGGAGTGTATATAGTCAAATAAAGCAAAGCTTATGGTATCCATGTTACATCTCATGAAGCTTGCAGCGGGAGACTTAGCTACACTGGCTAAGCTTCCAAAACTCTATACTTCTACCCCCTCTTCTTGAGCCGGTTGCACTTGAACTTAGAAGGGAATACCCCGCTTCTCGAGGAAAGAGTTGCTAGACCGAGGCATTAGAGTTACCAGGTTGAGGGAGGTTGTTTCTTTATTACTTCTGAGGTGGGGAGCCACATATCACTTACACCGCATGGAAAGATTCATGGTCATTAGAGTTTGTGTATGTAGACTTGTTCTGATCTGGTTTATTGAGGAGTCTTGCCCATAGATTGGTGGAACTTGGAGGCTGTTGAGTTTTAAGCTTAAGTCCAAGTAAGGTTCCGACACATTAATAATCCAAAGATCTGATCGAGCTCCATATTTCAATTTAATGAAGGAAAGTTTAATAATTCAACCTGGATCCATGTACATCCTCTTTTTCTTTTTCTTTCTTTTTCACTTCTTTTTCAAATAAGTGTTTGCTAAGGGACTAGCAAAGTTAAGCATAGGGGGGTGATGAATACCCATTCATCACTCTTTATTCTTCTATTTTAGCTACAAAAACCTTTGCAAATACATGTAGATATGTGTAAATACAAATAATTACCAAAAGCATGCATTGTGTAAAAACCTGTAATTAGCATGTTTTTGTGCAAAAATAAAAGAATAAAAAGTAAAAGGAAAAAGGGGGAAATATTTAGAATAAATATTGAGCAACCTAACCCAAGGGAGGGCTCAGCATGGGCTTGACCGCATAAAAGCCAAAGTAGAGGGAGATAGGAGCTCATGTGTATAGACTTTTGTAAATAAATAAAATTATATTTTCCTCACCCAAAAATATGCTTGTACATATTTTGTATATATTTAGAAACTCCTAAAAACAAAATAAAAATTTAAAAATCAAAAATGCAAAAATATCCCTCCACCATGTGCATAGACCATCATCCTTTAACCCTATAAATAAATGTATTTATTTTCAAAACTTTTTGTGAATATTCTATGGCATATTTTGTAAATAACAGAAATAAAAAGAAACAAAACAAAAATCAAATAAAAATTACAAAATTAAATTTACAAAAATACATTGTATATATATCATGTGTATAAATGTATATATCTATTTATTTCACCTATGTGTATAAATAATAAAAATAAAATAAAAATAGCCTTTTATTTCTCATTTTATTCTATAAATAAATAAAACATAAAATAGGAATAAAATTGTATAAAAATAATAATAAAAAAATCAAAAATAAAAAGCCTACATATTGTATATATCCCTATATAATGTACATACCTTATTCTTATTTCCAAAAATTAATTAAAAATCACCAAAAAATAGAAAAAAATAAAAGAAAAATATTTCATGTTGAAAGTTTTTGCAAAATCGGCCATTTGCTGCCTCATTTTCAAGTGTCAAATCTTGTCCACGTGGCAGCATCCCACTGATCCACGGGGAATGTTGACCCCGGTCAACTCCCCCGCGGACTCTTTCCTTTTTGAGAAGACGCGCGCCGCCCCGCCTTCGCCATTTTCTCCACGCGCCTCCAGCCTGTCGCCCACGCAAACCCCGCGCCCGGATCCTTCGTCGATCATCCGACATCCTCGCCAGATCCTTCGCCGTGAGATCCACGCATTCCATAGCCGTCGCCTCCCAACCCTAATCGAGCCTGCAGCTATATATAGAACCACCTCCGCCGCCTCCGTGCCCCATCTTTGGCTCTTCCCCTTCTTCCCAGTGAACTCCAGAGGCACCGCGAGAGTGACAGCAAGCGATCGCCCCTGTTGCAGCGAGGCGAGGAGGTGAAACCACTGATCCGGCGTTCTTCGCCGCCGTTGCTCCGCCACCAGCGTGAGCACCGAGCCTCGGGCCGAGACGACCCTTGAGGCTACGACCAGGAGCACCCCCTGCTCTTCCCCAGTCTCTCCGACCGTCCAGGTAACCCTTTAGCCTTTCCATTTAGCGTAA
Organism: Ottelia alismoides; assembly: GCA_037367405.1. Lineage (NCBI taxonomy): Eukaryota > Viridiplantae > Streptophyta > Magnoliopsida > Alismatales > Hydrocharitaceae > Ottelia > Ottelia alismoides. The sequence continues at coordinate 67,209 of JAZKJV010004901.1, read as the reverse complement.
TTTTTAGTTTCCCCCAATTCGTACCTCCGACGTAATCCGTTGATTCCGGCCATATCGTGTATCTTCTCGATCATCGGAACGCACCGTCACCTTTGCCATTCCCTCACGCACATTCTTCACCCTTCTCCCAACCCAGATCGCACAGGATCTGGGAATCGAGCTCCACCGTCCTCCGCTCGCCGGAGCTCGCTCACCCCGACGCACCGTTCACCTTCACCCCACCTAACCGGGTCGAGGCACTTTGCCCTCGACCCGCGAAGCTCTTGAGCTATTTTGCAGGTCAAGAGGAGGCCATCTGAGGCCCCCTCATATCCAGGACAGGAGCTTATCGCCGTCGACCTCGCCGGAGCCCCTCCCGGGCTCGGTTGGGTCATCGGAGACCACCACCAGCTGCGGGACTCCCTCGCGGACCTTCTCCGATCTTCAGGCGCAGCAGGGGAGGTCAGGAGCGCACGTACTGGGCCGGCGAACTTCGCCGGCCACCTGTTCTTCCTCGACCTTCAGGCACCGTTCGATCGCCCTCCAGCTCCAGTTTCAATCCTAGCCATCCGTTCCAGGAGCTTCAGGCATCGCACGATCAAAGGAGGAGTGATCCGGACCATTTGATCTCGAGATGAGGCGCAGCTGAGCCGACACCGTCAGATCCTCCACGTGTCTTCGTCTGAGCCATCCGATCACGCCAAGGGTTGCAGGAGTGAGGCGCCTCCGCCTCTCCACCGTCGGATCTACACGTGGCGCATGCTCCGCCCTTGGATCGTAATAAAGGGGTAATTTACCTTAGGCCCCCTCGTAGTTTATGTTTTCACTTTCAGTCCTGTAAATATTTTATGCGTTTTATTTACGTAGGGTAAATTGCACATTGGACCTCGTACTTCTTCGTATTTGCATTTATGCCCTTGTTTGTGTGAGACACGTGCATCGACACGTGATATTTTGGTGTATTTGCAATATTAATCCTATAGTTCTGGATGTTCCTTAATGAATGAAACATTTTCAGTAATTGCATTTATGCCCCTGTGAGCATTTTATTTGCACATGTGCGTCTTTTAGTGGGATTTTTGCATAACAGTCCCTGGACTTTTAGGTACGAGTTACCAAAAGGTCCTAGGACTTGTTTTTCTTACATATAGGTCCCTGAGTGCCCCAGACACGCGCCTCGCGCGTGATTTCTTGGGTATTTTGCACCAGGACCCCCAGAGCTTTGGGTATTTGCACTTTGGTCCCTGTGCACAGTGCCCCCTTTTGGATTTTGAATAAAATATCAAATCACCTCCAAATTCGATGAAAATTTGATACATGGCTCCTGCCATGGTGTAGGATTTTTGAGAATTTTCGAGGACATTTCTGAGTTTATTTGTTATTTTTAAAAATTCAAAAACGCTTATTTTTGGCACTGTTTAGCTTGAAAAATCACAAAAAAATATAAAAACCCCCTCAAAAATTCTATAAAAATTAGTTACTGTTTCTTGTGTGTTGTTTGAGTTTTCAGCCAATTTTGGCTATTTTTCATTGCTTAAAAACCATAAAAACTTAAAAACACCTAAAAACTCATAAAAATCATAATAAATAATTTAAAAACCAAAAACAATAATCTTGGTGCTCAAATTTTCCTTACTTTCTCTAGTATACAGGAAAATTACCTCCAGGTCCCTCTGAGGTCTTTAGATATTTTATCTTTGGATCTTGGGCTTTGCTGGACAGTACCTTGCCTTTTTCGCACTGTTTGATTTTTAGAAAATAAAAGACACCTTATAAAAATCCCAAAAATTCACCAAAAACACTTAAAAACCTAAAAAACATAAAAACAATTTTTCTTGAATTTTTGCTTGATTTTTGATGCTTTAAATAATTAGTAGAAGCTTGCTTGTTTTTGTGCTTCTTGTACTTTCTTCATATTTAAAAAAAAAATCTAAAAGTCAAAAACCACTAAAAAAATCATTTTCTGAAATTTGACTACTTAGTTTTTAAATCGTGCTCCTTGTGTTCGACCCTGGTCGCTATACCAGGTAAAAAGAATAGCGAAAGACCGCTTACATTGAATTTCTTGATTTTCTGAGTGGTTTACAAATTTTTTCGTTGACCGAATTGATCGATTAAGGACAACGACATTGTGATTTATCTTCCACCTTAGTTGCGTCGATTTTCGGGTCATCACGGAGCACTGCCTTGAGTCCCAGCTTCCTTTGCAGGTGATAGCACGCGCTGAGGACCCCCGATTTCATCCATATGAGGTTCGCCGAAGTAACCCCAGGGACCCATCTTCGCCACGCCCATCCGGCTGGTGGCTCCTCCATCGAACCCGCTCAATCGACACGGAGCCTTCCCACGACCATGTCAGTGACTTCCGATCGACTATCGGAGCTGAGGATAATCTTCTTGGTTCCGGTGAAGTTCGCCTGATGTTGTTCTTCCTGACGTACTCCACACCGTTGGATCGGCCATCCTTCTCCAAGTTGAATCCACGCTGCTGACATCGCATAATTTTCAGACCATTGGATGTCAAATCTGGCGCATCTGTGCCCCACATCCTAGATGGAGCGTCGGATCTGACACCTGCAACGGATCAGAGCCGCACGATTGTGCCTCCACCAGCGGCCTCCACGTGTCCCCGCGCACCTCTCACGTGCTGCATGGGTATATTGATCTTTTTACCCCATACTTTTTATGCTTTACATTTTACTCTGTAAATAAAAGTTGTAGTTGGAACTATTTGCACTTTAGTCCTTAATGTTTCTGATATTTGTGTTTTAGTCCTCCCTGTCTGGAGGCGCGTGCTCGATCACGTGCACTGTGGCATTTTTGCATGTTTGGACCTGGACATTTTGATGTTACTGATTGAATGAAATATTTTTCGAATTTGCATTTATACCCCTATGAACGCCGTATTGCACATGTGCTTGAATTTCTTGGAAATTTTACAGTGAGACCCTTGGACTTTTTAGGCATGTTATTATTTAATCTGAAAACTTAAACTATTTGCACTTAGGTCCCTACAATCTATGGAATTTGTTTTTATGCAAATAAATATCAAATCTACTCCAAAAAATCCCCAAAAATACCAGTAGCTCTTGCTACTATGTAATATTTTTGGTAAATTTTTGTGATGCTATTTGATTTTATTTGCTATTTTCTAAAAATCAAAAACCTTAAAAAGTATGTCTATCTCTTTTGTAAAATTCCAAAAAAATATTGTATGTTCGTTTTGGTGTCTTTTAATTCATGTAGCATTTTTGTGCCATTATCTTCTGTAAAATCCCTAAAAATTACAAAAGACCTAAAATCTTATAAAAATCATTAAAAATTCCACAAAAATCTACAAAATATGTTTTTAATTTCTATAGTTATCTATTCTTATCTATTTTATCATAAAATTACATCTAGGATATGTGGGGCACTTTAGATATTTTAAAGTTTCCTTTTCATCCAAGCTGTACACTGTTTGCATATTTTGTCTTTCTTGTATTTTTATAAAATCATATAAAAATATCTAAAATCCCACAAAATATCCAAAAACACTTGCATATTTTAAAAATATAAAAATATTTTCTTGTGAATTTTTTAGACTTTTTAGCCTTAATAAAATTGTTGCATTAGAAAATATATAAAAAATTTTGCAAATTTAAAATCACCATAAATATGCCCTTTTTCTTCTTTGATTTCTTGACTACGTCATAGGCTGAACCCGTGCTCTTGTGTTTGATCCTGGTGGTTATACCAGGTTAAATAAATAGCGAGACTGCTTCTTTCGATTTTTGTGTGTTATTGCGTCTATTGGTGATCTATATTTTTCTTGTTGAGTTCTGCTTCGCCGATTAGGGTCGCAACGACCTTGATCTATTTCTGACACTTAACCCTAGTTAGCGGAGCGCTCATCATGGCCACGACAAGTTTTGTGGCCACTTGTAGTGATCACGACATATTCGTGGTTAGAAAACTCTCGCGACGAGACTTGTAGGTACGGCTACTGGCCACGAGGTGTAGGGGCCAAAGTCCAATTTCGTGGTCACAAACCCCACACCCGTGGGCATAGTTCTGTAGCTACAACTTATTTTACTTGTAGTGAGGTCATAAACAAATTTACAAATTTCATATCTATAAGGTTTTATTTTGGATTTGAATAGAAAATATAAGAGCAAAACTTAGTGATGACAAAAATATATCGTGACAAAGTTGATAAATAGCATTTATGAAAAATTATAATGGTAGATTTTGTTCCTTGATTAATATTTATTCGATCAATAAATAATTTCTTTTTAATAAAAACAGTGCTTCCATAGTAACCCGTAGGTACCCATCATCCATTATAATCGGTACCCCATTTAGATAGGATATCCATTCTAACAAATCGGACCAAATAACAATGGGTATGGGCCCGCCCCATGGAAACATATTATATGGGTATGGGGGCACTTCAACAAGTCCCATGTGCCTGCACAGTATTCTCCCCTTTTCGTGGCAGGGGTGCTTATGCCATCTAATCACATCGCAAAGCACGTTAAATTTTTCTTTGACTGAACAGAGAAGCATCCACAATCACACGCAAGTAGCCAGAGCCTCCATCACTTTCAATCTTTCAACTCATTAGGTGTGGAAATTGCCACATTCTTCCAACTCCGTTAGGTAGGAGCTATACCAAATTTGCAGCTCCTTTTAAACCAGTACTAAAAAAATGCACATATCCCAATATCCCGCGATACACGTCATAATAGATCTACCACCCTCGTCTCCCATATCGGAAGACATGAGCCTACAAATAGACACCATGACAGAGGAGAAAACACCACACACGCACTTCACTTCCCTCACCGTCGTCTCCGATACATACGTATATAGCTTCATATCGACCAGGAATCGAGCATCCGCCATATATAATAGTTAGGCATGAGGTCTGCGCAGGTGTTGGTGGTGGGTCTTGTGTTGGGGCTGTGCTGCTTGCAGCTCGAAGCTGCTTTGACGGTGGGGTTCTACAGGAACACGTGCCCCAATGCGGAGGCCATTGTTAAGGACGCGGTTAAATCCGCTCTCGCTGCGGACAGCGGCATTGCTGCCGATTTCGTCAGGATGCAATTCCACGACTGTTTTGTTCGAGTACGTATTGCTCACCTTCTTAGAGTTAGACGTTCGTAACGTGAACTTGTGCATGCTTGCGTGCACGTGTATCTGCATTAAGATTGATCTCGTGATGACGCTTCATGATATGGCAGGGTTGCGATGCGTCCATCCTGCTCGACTCCACGCCAGGCAACACTGCGGAGAAGGATTCTCCCATCAACAACCCCAGCCTCGAAGGCTTCGACGTGATCGACACCGCCAAGTCGAAGCTCGAGGCTTCGTGTCCCGGAGTAGTTTCCTGTGCCGATATCATCGCCTTCGCTGCTCGGGACAGCATTGAGTTGGTATGCGATGATACTTATCTATACGTATATGTACCAACTCATCTTGTTTGTACGTAATTAAAGGCTAATCATGATGTCTTTGATCGTCACCAGTCGAGCGGCGGCCACTACGAAGTGCCATCTGGAAGGAGAGACGGGAGAGTCTCCATGAGCTCGGAGAGCAATGCCAACTTGCCCCCTCCCACGCACAACCTTCAGCAACTGGTCTCGCTGTTCGCGCGGAAGGGTTTGACTCCAGAAGACCTCGTTGCTCTGACCGGTAAGTAATTACTAACCACGACCAGATCATTGCGCATAGATCTAGTATCTTCATGGATTGAAATGAAAATAACACGTATATACGGTCGCTGCAGGAGCTCATACGTTGGGGAAGGCAAGTTGCTCCTCCTTCGACAACAGGCTCTACAGTTTCAACGCCACGACGAGCCAAGACCCGAGCCTGGATCCCGCCAAGGCGGAGGAGCTCAAGAAGCAGTGCCCCGGTGGGGCGGCCGATACCAGCATCAACGTTCCCATGGACCCCCTCACGCCGGAGGTGATCGACACGAATCACTACCAGAACATCTTGGCACACCGGGCTCTCTTCACTTCCGACCAGGCCCTTCTGTCCTCCATAAGAACGTCGGTGAGGGTGAGGCTCTACGCCAACAGCCCGTTCCTGTTTAAGAAGGACTTCGCGGCGGCCATGGTCAAGATGAGCAGGATCGGAGTCCTCACGGGGACGAACGGAGAGATCCGTCGCAATTGCAGGGTCGTCAACTAGTAGATTACTTCATGCAAGCAGATTTGTGTGTGTAGTTTGTGTTAAGGAAATTCATAGTGTAGCTTGAATGCAAGAGTGTGTGTTGTTACATTGTTGAAGCCACGACAAAATTTGTTGGGCTTATGAATAAAAGTTCGTGCTTGTATCATTGTATGAAGGAATTAGGATTCAATTCTAGATATGCTGAATATTGAAATAAAATTAAAAAAATAAAACCAAGAGAAAATCTTGAGAGCTCAGATCTTTGGAGGAAGAAAGATGGGATCTGTCTGTAGATTTCATTGCTGTGCTTTCAAATAGGAAGAAGGATCTGTAGTATGATAGGGGTATAATCAGGCAGATAGAAACTAAAAGCGATTTTATCACTTGTGCCCCTCCAAGATATCGCAATATCAGTTATACCCCTATCTTTTTGGTAATATCACTTGTGCCCCTCACTTCTTTCTCCGTCATCAGTTGTGCCCTTCCGTCAAATTGACCGTCAAATAATTGAAATAACCATAGTTTACTCAAACCATGATGTAGTTAAGAGGGGTATTATGGTCAGAATAAAATCAAATGAGGAGGAGGGTTGGGGAGGAGGTGCGAGGTTGTGGAGGAGGTCGGCTTCACGGTGTGGAGGCTGGTTGCGCGGTCGGTGAAGTTGATGGGAGCCGGGCAGGAGCAAAAACACAGGAATTAAGAATCGGAGGCTAACATGTGAACGTAGTGACTAGAAGCTCGTAATGCCTTCCCACCTTCACATCCACGAGATCAACCACCTCTATGGATGCTCCGCCGCCGCAGTGGCCAGGACATTCCTTATTAGCCGCCTCCTCCTCTCCCCTCCCGTCAACCTCCAAGAACTCGAAGTAGGAAATGTTGGGCACCAGCGTGTAAGCAAACTTTCTGGGCTCCGACAACGGCTCCATGTTGATCCCGAAGTAGCTCTCCAACGACGCATATATCTTCGACACCAACGACAGTCCCCCCGTGTAGAATTCCAGCATATGTATGTACTGCGCCATCAGCCCCATCACGACCACGTCCACGTACTTGGTCTTCGGCCACAGCTTCTTTACCACCCCATCCCATGACTGCCCGTTCAATATTGACTCGATGTCGTCGGCTAATTTCAGATCTAGCACGACCAGGACCTCAGCCACCGCATCACGGCATCTGGTGTCGGTCCACGTACCTGATAGGGACGCAAACGACGATCGACTACAGTCAGAGATACAGACGTTGTCGTATTTTTATCCATTTTTGGCTGTTCATAATATATGTATCGGAAAGGACCATCCGCTGACTGGGAGGAGGTTGGTGGGTGGGGGGGGGGGTGAGGTGCGACGCCGGGGAGGGGAGGGGCGGCGGGCTGGGAGGAGGGGGGCCGGAGGAGGTGCGACGTCGGGGAGGGGAGGGGTGCGGGGCTGGGAGGCGCGGGGGCAGCGAGCTGGGAGGAGGTGTGGGGGGGAGGAGGTGCGACGCTGGGGAGGGGTGCGGGGCTGGGCTGGGCGCGGGGCAGCGGGTTGGGAGGAGGTGTGGGGGGGGGAGGAGGTGCGACGCCGGGGAGGGAAGGGGTGCAGGGCTGGGCTGGGCGGCGCGGGGGCAACGGGCTGGGAGGAGGGGGGGAGGAGGAGGTGCGATGCCAGGGAGGGGAGGGGTGCGGGGCTGGGCGGCGCGAGGCAGGGGCAGGGGCAGCGGGCTGAGAGGAGGTGCGGGGAGCTCGGAGCTCGGGGCTGAGAGGAGCAAAACAGGGGTAGAAAGAATCAAAAGAATACCCGAGGGTCCTACATCCCCCCTATACTTAGGGTAAAGTATGCCCTAAGTATATCATAATCATAAGATGAGAGAAGGGATGTGGAACTAAAGAATAGAGTGATATGGACAACTGGATCTATACAAGTCAGAAGAGCAGTGATAATCAGGCGTGAGATGCAATAGATGTGAGTCAAGAGACCACATCTCACGCAAAATGAATAGGGGCAACATCAACGACCCGCGGCTCATGATCTAGATATGGCTTGAGCCGCTGGCCGTTCACTCGAAAGGTAGCATCAGAAGACAACTCATATATATCAATACTCCCATTGTCATGAACCTTTCTAACCAAATACGGTCCCTTCCATTTGCTCTGTAGCTTCCCTGGAAATAATCGAAGCCTAGCATCAAACAGCCATACTCTCTGTCCTGGTTCAAACTACTTGTGGCTGATATGAGAATCATGCCACTCCTTCGCTCTCTCCTTATACTGTAGGCTGTTTGAAAAGGCGGTATCACGAAGCTCCTCCAAGGCTTCTAACTCTACCCTCCTCTGATCTCCTACACTCTCTGGATCCAAAAGTATATCAGTGACTGCCCAAAGTGACCTATGTCTCAGCTCAACAGGTAAATGACATGGCTTGCCATAAACGAGGCGAAAGGGAGATGTACCCAAAGGAGTCTTGAAAGACGTCCGATATGCCCACAAGATCGAGTCCAACAGCTGTGACTAATCCTTTCGGTCAGGGTGGATGACTTTATGCAATATAGTCTTGATCTCCCTGTTCGACACTTCAGCAAGACCATTCGTCTGAGGGTGGTAAGGTGTGGCAACTCGATGGTCTATGCTGAACTCGCTAGCAAGGGCCTTTACCTTGTCGCTGACGAAATGAGACCCCCTGTCAGATATCAACACTCGAGGTACCCCGAATCATGAAATGATATTCTTCCTCAAAAATTTGCAAACAGTCCTAGCATCTGCAGTTCGGGCAGGGATGGCCTCAACCCAACGATTCACATATTCCACGGCCAACAGAATGTACTCGAATCCCTGACTCCTAGGGAATGGACCCATGAAATCGATGCCCCATGCGTCAAAAACCACACAGAAGTGTACTGGCTGCGTCGGCATCATATCACGCTGTCCACAAGTGCCCATCCTCTGACAGTCAGTACATCTCTTCACGACCTCATCAGAGTCCTTGAAGAGAGTAGGCCACCATAGGCTGGATTGGAGCACTTTCTGTGCCGTTCTCCTCCCTGAGTGATGTCCTCCTGCCTCAAGCTGGTGGCAGTAAGTAAGGAGGCTGTGGTGCTCCTCCTGAGGAATGCACTGACGCCAGATACTATCCCCTCCCTCATGGTAAAGGACAGGATCCTTCCAATGGTAAAACTTGGCCTTCGCGAGGAAGGTCTCAAGTTTCTGCCTGGGCCAATATTGTGGAACTTTCTTGGCGACAAGATAGTTCACAATATCGGCATACCATGGGAGCGAGGCGATAGCAAGGATCACCTCATCTGGGAAGGTCTCACAAATAGGGTCAATCTGCTCAGAATCCTCAAGATACTCCAATCGGAAGAGATGATCCGCCACCACATTCTTGACTCCAGGCTTATCTTTAATCTCAATATCAAACTCCTGGAGTAGAAGTATCCATCTGGTCATTCTAGCTTTGGCATCCTTCTTTTCCATGAGGTACATGATGGCGGTATGATCAGTGTAGATGGTCACTCTAGATCCAATGATGTAAGATTTGAACTTATCTAGGGCGAAGACTACGACTAGCATCTCTTTCTTTGTGACGGTATAGTTCCGCTGCGCGGCATCCAATGTACAGCTAGCGTAGTGAATAGCAAATGGGACTCCATCCCTCCTCTGTCTCAGCATGAACCCCACGGCAAAATCGGAGGCGTCCGTCATGAGCTCGAATGGAAGAGACCAATCGGGTGGCTGGAGAACAGGAGCCTCTATAACACAGCTCTTGAGAGTCTCAAACGATGATAAACACTTATCATCAACAAGGAACTCGGTGTCTTTCGTCAGCAGATCAGTCAACGGTCGGGCAAGCCTGCTGAAATCATGAATGAAGCGTCGGTAGAAACCGACATGCCCCAGAAAAGACCATAACTACCGCAAGTTGGATGGTGGATCGAGTTTTCTAATGACATCCACCTTGGTCGGATCAACCTCCATGCCCCTGTTGGAGATGATATGGCCAAGCACCATCCCCTGAGTCACCATGAAGTGACTCTTCTCTCAAGACAATACTAGGTGAACCTCTATGCATCGCTGAAGGACTCAGTCTAGGCAGTCAAGACAGGAGTCGAATCCATCGCCGTAGACCGAGAAATCATCCATGAAGACCTCCAAGCACTCCCCCACCATGCCCGAAAAGATAGACAACATGCATCTCTGAAATATTGCAGGGGCATAGCATAGCCCAAATGGCATGCGTCTAAAGGCATATGTCCCGAAGGGACAGGTGAAGGTGGTCTTGTCTTGGTCCTCGGGCACGATGGCCACCTGATTATAGGCGGAGTACCCATCTAAGAAGTAGTAGTGGCTCTTCCCTTCCAGTCTCTCAATGATCTAATCAATAAAGGGCAGAGGGAAATGATCCTTCTTGGTGGCCTGGTTGAGTCGTCTGTAATCTATGCAGACCCTCCAAGAAGTGGGTACCCGGGTAGCGATCTCCTCTCCAGACTCCGTGACAATAGTAGTGATGCCCGTCTTCTTAGGCACCACATGCAACGGACTGACCCACTTGGAGTCGGAGATGGGGTAGATAAAATCGGCGCTCCACCACTTCGAGATCTCCTTCATGACAACCTCTCTAAGATTCGGGTTCAGCCGCCGTTGGAACTCACGCGACGGCTTTGCCTCATCCTCGAGATAGATGTGGTGAGAGCACAGAGCCGGACCGATCCCCTAGAGATCTGCTACACTCCATCCTATCATCTTGCGGTTCTTTTCAAGAACCCTCATCAGACGGGATTCTTGCTCTCCAGTCAAATCAGCGGAGATAATGACTGGGTACATCTCATGATCACCCGCAAGGAATCTATACTTCAGCGACACTGGTAGCGGCTTCAACTCTGGACAAGTCGGTAGGGGCAAATCTGGCTTCTGAAGAATCCGAGTGTACGCCGCCAAATCTGCATGGGAGAATGAGAACTCACGCTCGCAAACTGGATCTAGAGAAGGATGCTCAACTGGTTTGTCTCTGCTCTGCTCAGAATCAACCTCTCTAGCTGTAGGATCAGTGGAAGTCAAACACGGTGTGAAATCATCAGTCTCTGCCCAGTTAGTATCTGACTCCGCGGATCATACTCACAAAAATCTGCATCGCGATCAAGAACCGAATCTGCAGCCTGAAAAGTATCCTGGACCAGGAATGCGCTCTCCAAGCTCTCCTCTGCTAGTGTCTCCGCATCAGCGAACTCTGAAGGTAAGAGGATGGTCTGTGCGACTGGATCTGCCCAAACTGCCTCATCATCTGTAATCACGAAGTCACAGTCCTGGTGGATGTCTCATCCTGCCTCTGTCATCTGCTCTGAATCTATGGTCGGCTCTGAGCGATCTGAATCTCTAGCTCTAGTCTCCTCGACCATCTCTATTTGTATACTCTCGCCCTCGACGCGAAAGTACACCTTCCCGCTATCATGGTCGGACACTGCCTTGGCTGTGGCCAAGAACGGGCGTCCTAGAATGATGGGGGTATCGGTCACAGACTCAGGGATCTCCACGTCCAACACAACGAAGTCCACGGGGAATTTCAGGCCCTGAATCGTGACGACAACGTCCTTCAGCAACCCCTTCGGCCTCTTGCCAGATCGATCAGCAAATAAAAGACCGTCCTGCTCTGTCGGAGAGTGCCCAACTCGAAGCGGTCAAGAAGGGCTGCCGGAAGTAGGTTGATCGAAGAACCGCTGTCTAATAAAGTGCGGTCGAACCTCTGCTCATGAATGTAGCATCTGACATATGGGGCTCCTGCATATGGCCTCTTGGCTGGCAGACGGTTCTGTATCGCGAAACAAGTGGCTCTGGTAAGCACATGGATCTCAGACTGATGGTTCCTCCTCTTCCTCCTAACTGTGGTCCTGTCTCTGAGTGATCTCTGGAGTAGAGGGATGTGCTCCAAGGCCTCTGATGAATCTGCAATTCGTCATCTTTATTCATTTATTTTAGCTTAAAATCCCTTATAAAACACCTGCATATAACGCTAACTCCATATTCTTACTAACTTGCATTTGTGTGTAAATATTGTACATTTCTTACTAATTTTAACCTAAAATAAATAAAGAAAGAAAGAAAGGAAAAATAAAGAAAAGAAAATAAAAAAAGGAAGACTGTATATAGGATGACCCGAACCCCGAGAGAAGGTCAAGACTTGACCTGATCGACCAGAAATAAAGTAGGGGGAAATAGGGTCCTCAACCAGAAAATCCAAAAAAATGTGTCTCTCACTTATTTTGTGCATATATGTATAAAACTAACACTAATTTATTTGTACCTTAATTGACCCCAAATCAAATAACATTCAAAATCAAAGTTGTAAATAAAAATGGGTCCTAATTAATAAAACTGATTGCATAATTAAATCATGTACAGAATAAAAGTAGCCACACTTGGAAAAAAAGCCACTAAGCACTAATTGAAAGATCAATTCCGGCTTCATATGATATCAAATTGAACCACTTTCACTTCCATTGAATTCTAAATTAAATTATCTTCAAAATGGCTGTGATTTCATAATTTTTGGAGTTACGGTTGAAAAGTTGATTTTCTGGGGTGGTTTGTGCAATTTTCCCTTGTATTTTGTGCATATTGTATTTGTATATATATTTGTAAATATTTTTACTAATTATTTAAAATAAAAATAAAAAAATAATAATAACATTCTTAAAACAAAAAAGGCTAATTTCCTCATTTAACCCTTGTATATAATACCATATATGTATATAGTACATGTATATAGTTGCTATTTTTAACTAACCATCTTAAAAAAATAAAAAATAAAATTTTTAATTCAAATAAATAAAGTGACGAAAATTCAAAAAATTAGATAATTTTGTAAATAATTTTATCCTTCTATTTTATCTCTCATGTTATCTTTTCCACCCAAAAAAATCAAAAATTCATCTCTTATCCAAAAAAAAATTCAAAATTCAAAATTCATCTCTTTTCTATTTATATGGCTCCATCTCCCTCATTCCAACCTGATCAATCTTTAGAGAGAGGAGCCCGATCTCCGAGAGAAATTTCGTCGAGGAAGTTGCCTAGCCTCCAAGCCGTCCGGTGACAGCGAGTCGGCCTTGTCGAGGCGATCACGGTCCATTTTCCGCTCCTAAGGTGAGATCCAAATTTTTCTTCGCATTTTATCTTAGTTTAATCGCTTTTGATTTTGTCGTATTTTTTTTATTTGTCATTTTGTTCTTCTAGATCATAAAAAAATTCATCACGATTTTTGATCCGCCACGAACTCGAAATTCCATCTCATCTTCGCGATCTCGCCGCCTTCTATTTCTACCGTCCACGATCTCTCAACTCCGGCCGCGTACGGTGGCCGGAGATCGGATTCGAATCCTCCACTTTCATCGAATCTCCATCCACGTCCCGATTTGTAGATAAATAAAAAAAACTCATTTTCATCTCTAACGGTTGTTTTGCAGGATAAATTAAAAAAAATTTCTCTATTCTTTCTAACATTTGTTTTGCAGGTTAATTAAAAAAATAAAAAAATCCAAAATAAAAAAATCTATACCCTTTCTCATTTTCTTATTTTTTTTTCGGATTTAAAAAAAATATCAAAAAAAAGTTTTTCCTTCTGTTTTTATTCACTGTTTACAACAAAATAAAAAAAATCAAAAAAAATACAAAAAATAAACAAAATCAACCGCAGGCGGCAGGGCCATCAACCCCCGCCGCCCGCACCTCGCTCCATCGCTGCAAGCCGGCGCCGCTAAGCCCCGCTCCTCCAGCCGCACGGTGCAGGCCGCACCTCCTGCGGGGACCTCCATCGCCACCGCCGCGAGGCGCCTCCCCCTCTGCTTCGTTCCTGTGCGCCCCTCGCCGCCGAGTAGAAACCTCCACCGCCCGCGCAAAAGCGGCCGACTCGCCTTCAACGCGCTCCGCCGTACCGCCCTTCCCCTGGAGGCACTCCACCCGATCGCCTCCGCCTTTGAAGACGCGCAGACGCGTGACCCCGACAACCTCCAGCGGGCCGCTCGACCCCGCTCGCGCCACCGCCTCGCCATTCTTCAGACCACAGCCGCCGGACGCCTCCCCTGCTCGCTCATCTCCAGCCGCGGACCGCCAACGTCATCTCCCGCGCCACCATTGGAGAAGGGAGGAGGCGGCGGCAGGAACCGTGCCCCCTTGTTGCTGCCCTTGTGTTTGAAACGAAGGAAGTCCAAGAAACCCTACAGGATATAAAATAATATTGGAACATTTGCAATATTACCTTCGGACAGTTCTGAAAATACGAAGGAGTCCTTGCCAGTTCAAGAATTATTTATAGGCGAAATTACAACTCTGCCCCTGGAAGTTTTCTAAACTACAAAAGATGCCCCTGTGCTAAGAAGGTCATGTGCGTTGCACCTGTTTAGTGGGTAACTTTCGCATTTCTTCCTGCATTTAATTCTTATTATTTTATCAGTGCAGATTTTTTCGAAATTACATTTTAGGCCCTAAACTGCAAAACAATTGAACTTCTTGATCTTTATGATGAAATAAATGTTTTTATTAGTCTAAAAATTTTGAGAAGGTGCTATACTCCTGATGTGCTATTCTTCCTAGCATAAAATTTTCATTGCATTTATCTTTCATTTGATATTATTAAAAAATCAAAAACAGTGCCTTTTTGTCTTCTTGAAATTTGAAAATTCATAAAAATTCGAATATTGTTCCAAAAATTCCAAAAAAATTAGGGTAGTTTGATTTCATTGTCTTTTAATTTCTGACCAATTTTCACGCATTGATTCTTTATAAAAACTAAAAAAATTAAAAAATATTAAAAATCTTATAAAAATCATAAAAAATTCTACAAAATCCAAAAATTGTGATTTCAGTTTCTGTTTGTAGATAATGGTTTCTAGTTTGCCTTAAAAATAATTGTCAGGAGTTTCGGGCATTTAAAAGATTTTTAAATTGCAAATTACTCCAGGCTGTGCACAGTTTCTTATTTTCTCACTGTTTGATTTTTAAAAAAAATACAAAACATCTGAAAATTCCACAAAAATTCCTAAAAACATTTCAAAACTTTTAAAACCCAAAAAAATATTTTCTTTGAATTTTTCTTAGCATTTTGGCATAATTAAAAATTGCAAAAAGAGTTGGTGTGCATATTGTTGACCTTGTTTATATTGTTTCGTATTATTTTTGAAAATTAAAAAAAATTGCAAAATTAAAATCACTAAAAATTTGAAAATCAGAAAATATAAAAAAATAAAAAGATTCAAAAAATCACAAAAACAAAGGATAGTTGTCCTTTGAGATTCCTGTTTTCTTTTAATTAGTTTCTGATTAATTGAATAACCCTCGGGAATTGTAGCCTCCCTGAGTTCGATCCTGTCCGCTATACAGGTTAATAAGTAGCAAAAAAAATCTTTTGTTGACGCGGGATTTTGGGGATAAACAACGACCCTATTTTCATCAATCAAATTTCCAATCTCTAAAATTCCGACTCAACAAAATGGCGCCGTTGCCGGGGAGGCACGGCGAGGGTAGTTAGGTTTTTCTTTTGACATGCTATGCTTGGTTGTAAATATCTGTTTGCCACATTATTCCATTGTTCATATCCATTGCATTCATTTCATCATTTTCTCATATTTGAAAATTGTGTTTCTTACACATTCTCTTTTCTTTTTCTTGCGAGGGCCCGCGGAGCGAAGGAGGCGATCCTAGGAGAGCTGAAGCACCCAAGCGTCGTGGAGGCGGCTTGATTCTTCACCAAGCCGCAGGATAGCGTGAGAAGAGGAGAGGAAGAAGTGAAAGAGCCGAAAAAAAAGAAAAAGAGAGAGAGAGAGAAGAGAGTTTTTGTTTATCATTTGAACTTTGTAAACGGACATTCATTTGTTGCGGGGTCTGTTTCGCCAAGTGCTGGTGCACTTGGGGGACCTCACCGGTTTTGTTTTCATCGCCTTTATTTTCTTTGTTTTCCGCGGATTTCGAAAGCCACCTATTGATTTCTTTAATTAATTTTCTTGAGCCAGGTAATTAATTAGGTCCAAACACCCTAAACAAGAATTTCTGTGCCTATAGAGTAGATCGTAATTTGGACTTAGTCAAATTAACTTGTTCTTGCCCGTTAATAGAAGTTATCATCTAGGACGGTTCACTTGCATTGCATATAGGTTAGTTTATTTTCTGCATTTAAATTCTGCGCGGATCACTTGCATGTAGAGTGCTGGCGACAAGGTACGCATTTCTAACCCCTGCATGCATCATCGTTTTTAATCGCGCATTGGCATTTCCGATCTCCTCCCTTGTTTTCACTCACATAAGTTAAAAAGGAAATTGGACACTCGGTAGGCGATTCTTTGAAAATATTTTAACCAAGTGATAACTGCCTAAAATTTGGGACTGCTAAAGAAAACTCGACCCTAAAAAAATACAAGGAAAAATCATTGTTTTGGGGAGAGTAACCCCCTCATTGTATTCGTTTTAATTGCTCGCGTACACACTAAGGTTAGTGCCCAAATCCCATAATTCAACCTAAGTGTTTGTACAACTTTGTGATTATCACCTAACTCTAAAACAGATAAGATTAAGAGACCGAACCTTCACGGTCTTCACATTGCGTTGAGTTGGTGAATTGGGGGTTTGTATTGTGTTTGATTGTTTGTGTGCATACCAGATCTTTTCTGTGCATTTGCGCCTTTTTCTCCATATCTTTTGGCTTGACCCTCGTGCTCTCCCATCATTTGTTTCGAAGATGGCCGACTGGAGTTATTCTAATCCGATCTTCGCAGATACCTTGTACTCTCCAGACGATCCACCTTCCCTTTTCCAGGAGGATCTTCCTCCTGATGTTTGTGCATATCCGCCTAACCCATTATTTCAGGAGACGGAGGACTTTGATTTTCACCCACCCTCATTCAACCCACCCGATCCTGGGATTTTGGAGTCACCTTTCATGATTTCCATACTTAACACATTGAATCAAATGGTGGAGCATATGAATTCGAAGATTTCCAATTTTATTAACAAAAATGAGAGCCAGAACGCTGCTCCAATATTTGAGGATATTGATTCACTTGAGGATAATCATGAGAGATTGAAATCATCCAAAATACAAAAAAATGAGAAAATTTTGAAAATACAAAAAGATTCTGGGAGACACATTATTGATTCAATTTGTGAGGAGAGGATCCAAATGCCCAACCAATTGCCCACACAATCATCCACCACATGTCCCAATCTTGACCCCGAGGATTCCATTATACAGACTGCTCTTGGAAATCCTCGTGTAAATGCTGATTCCGACCTCCTCCCTTGTATGGATGAGGTCCAAAAATTCAAAAAAATGTTGACTGAACCCGAAGTGGTGGCCACCCTTCATGAGATCATTAAAGCCCCACTTCAACAGGCCATGACAGATTTATCTACTCCTCAACACAAGAAGAGAAAGAGAAGGAGAAGATCTGAGCATCACATCTTAACCATGGCCACTGCCTACGCCATCTCTCACCGTCCATATTTTAAGAAAGGGAACACGGCCACACCTCTTGTGAGTTGCTCCATATCTGACTATTCTTGTGATAACGCTCTCCTTGATGGCGGGTCATCAATCAACATAATACCCTTCTCTATGGTACAGTCTCTTCATCTTGGGCCTCTCAAGAAAACCAGGATGATAGTTCAATTTGCTGATGGATCTATCAAGAGGCCGAAGGGTATTTTAGAAAACGCTGTCATTCTTATTCAGGGCATGGATTTTACTTCGGATTTTGTTGTAATGCCCATGGAGACCTCCACCCCTGTGGAGCACCCTCCAATCATCCTGGGACGACCTTTCCTTGCCTCTGCAGGAGCCGTTATTGACTATGGTTCAGGAGAGATTCGCTTTCGTTCTGATGTAGAGAGCGATGTGTTAATCACTACACCCACCACCGTCCAGAAACCCACATCCCATGAGAGCCCACCCGTGTTAGACAACCCCAAGGACTTTGATCATGATGATAATACCAGAGATTTTTGCTATATGATGGATGATACTGAAACCCGAGAATTCCTCTTCAAGGAGGAGGACTCGGAAAGCATAGACCTTGGAGTTCCCACTTCTGGTATGTGGCGATGCATTGACGACATCCGCGGGATTTACACGATAGACACCCTAGAGCGGAAGGCAGATTCTGAGACTAGACAGGACGGACACGATTTGACTACTTTCACTGATAAGTCCGTTCCTACTCACCCTGATAAAGAAGAGACCGATCAGGCCAAATTTGATTTGATTGCTTTTATAAAGGAATTTGGGCCTTTTGATAAAGATGATGATCCGGTAGAGGCTCGTCAGGCTGAAAATGATCCAACTTTTTCGGATAATGAATTCGAGCCATTTTACTTTTATGTTTGCGAGACTTCTCAGGCTAGACATGACCATACTACTTCCAATAATCGGTTTAGGCCTGCACAATCTGAAACCACTGAGGATATATTCTTGGTCGATTCTACTCAGTTCATATCTAATGATGATCCAAATATCGACCTACACCTTGTCAAATCCATACCTCAACGGTCCCGCAAGAAGGTTCGTTTTCGACCTTCTTAACCTTTGTAAATCCACTCCTTTTGTATATCCTTTCGTTTCACTCTGTCTTCTCCCGTTTCATCATTCACCCCTTTTCCGTGTGTGTGTATATATGCTATACTTAGGATGTGCTTTATCCTAAGTATAGGGGGGGTGAAGGATTTGTGTTGTTCATATTCGTCCTGTTTATCACCCTTGTTGTTGTTGCCTATACTTAGGGATACTCTACCCTAAGTATAGGGGGGGTGATGTTGTTCATATCGTGTCTTTGTGAGTCTGTACATTCTCTTCATCGGTTTTCCCCTTTGTACATTCCACTATACTTAGGATTACTTGATCCTAAGTATAGGGGGGATCACCAACTTCTCTTCATTTTATCTTTTCTTTGAGTCGTTGTAGCATAGGAGTCTTTTCACCTCTCTTTGCTTAGCACGAGTTATGTCTTCCTTTGTCGCTCTCTGATCACTATGAGGACATAGTTCGAGCTAAGTATAGGGGGGTGTCGTATATATTGTATATATACTTTAGACATAACTCGTACTTTTAAATACATTTATTTGAGGGGTTATATGTATATTTTGTAAAATTCACGTGTGTAAAAAAAACAAACAAAAAACACAAAAAAACCACAAAAATAACAAAAAAACAACAAAAAAACAAAAATAATAAAAAAAACACAACAAAAAAACACAAAAAAAACAAAACAAAAAATGGGAGGAGAGAGAGAGAGAAAAAAAACAAACAAAAAACAAACAAACAAAAAAAACAACACAAAATCTCTTGTATATATTACTAACCCTTTCTCCTTTAAAAAAACTACAAAATCAAAAAATCATAAAAATTTGCATAAAAAAAAACTTTCTTTCACATCTGCATTTTTCTCCAAAAATCCATAAAAAGTTCAAAATTAGAAAATTATTTAAAGAAATGGTTCTTTTCACATGTGCATCATTCTTTAAAAAAAACTCTCTGCATTGTTCATAGTCTGCATTTGCATGTGCATTTTTCTGGATAGTATTGATATTTAAACTATGTCTGGAATAAAATTGAAGAATGGAGCTTAGTTGGACCTTAATCCACCTAATTCTCAGAGGAACTTCACCGAGAAATGGGATTTTAGAAGCTTCAGGTCTTTGACTTAATTCTTTGAGTTCCACATGACAATGTGCAGCATTTGACCCTTAGTGTCTAACCTGGTCTCTTCATTCTGGGTACAACTCTGGAATAGCGAATTAATTTGTACTCCCGCACTATGCACTTAGCTCAACTCAGACGGATGTTGGAAGATTGTGTGAGTTTCTTTTCTGGTAGCGTGGAAATCTAAAGACCGGAGTACGGGTTGAAATAAAGCTTCGGAAAAGGGATGGACGGCTGGGCACAATTTTTTCTAAGACCCCAAAACATGTACGGAAAAAAAGATTCTATATCCGTAGGGGCACAACAAGATCCAAGCAGAACCACCAAAACTCCAAATACAAAGAAGCTACTACCAAATAAAAATCTGACCAAAAAGGTCCAAGCTTCAAGAAAACCTGCAGATCTTGGTGGAGACTCGGCTACACTGGCCAGCTTCACAAGGAGAGGTGACTACACCAAACCACCCTCCAGTTCTTTTCTCATTCTTCTAACTTCTCCCCCAATTCAATTGTGAACACAGCACGACAGACCTTAGAAGGAAATACCTGACTCCCCGAGGACGAGTTATTGGAGAGGAGATTTGCATGGTAGTCCGGCATTCTGGATGGGAAGAGCTAAATTTTTTCACACACATGAGTCGATTATTCAATGTTCATAGGGTATGCTTTGGGAAGAGGATCGATCTAAGATGACTTCTGGGCCAAAACTGTGACAATGATGTGTAGAACTTGAAGGCTGTTGGTTTTAAAATTCTAAGTCTCATAGAAGTTCCGACACACAAATAATCCAAAGGTCCGACAGAGCTCCAAACTACAATTTTATGAAGATAAGTTTAATACTCAATGTTGTCCTACTTTCTTTATTTTCCCTTTCTTTTTCTTCTTCACTTATTCTTTCAAATAAGTGTTTGCTAAGGGACTAGCAAAGGTAAAGCATAGGGGGATGATGAATCTGCAATTCGTCATCTTTATTCATTTATTTTAGCTTAAAATCCCTTATAAAACACCTGCATATAACGCTAACTCCATATTCTTACTAACTTGCATTTGTGTGTAAATATTGTACATTTCTTACTAATTTTAACCTAAAATAAATAAATAAAGAAAGAAAGGAAAAATAAAGAAAAGAAAATAAAAAAAAGGAAGACTGTATACAGGATGACCCGAACCCCGAGAGAAGGTCAAGACTTGACCTGATCGACCAGAAATAAAGTAGGGGGAGATAGGGTCCTCAACCAGAAAATCCAAAAAAATGTGTTTCTCACTTATTTTGTGCATATATGTATAAAACTAACACTAATTTATTTGTACCTTAATTGACCCCAAATCAAATAACATTCAAAATCAAAGTTGTAAATAAAAATGGGTCCTAATTAATAAAAATGATTGCACAATTAAATCATGTACAGAATAAAAGTAGCCACACTTGGAAAAAAGCCACTAAGCACTAATTGAAAGATCAATTCTGGCTCCATATGATATCAAATTGAACCACTTTCACTTCCATTGAATTCTAAATTAAATTATCTTCAAAATGGCTGTGATTTCATAATTTTTGGAGTTACGGTTGAAAAGTTGGTTTTCTGGGGTGGTTTGTGCAATTTTCCCTTATATTTTGTGCATATTGTATTTGTATATATATTTGTAAATATTTTTACTAATTATTTAAAATAAAAATAAAAATAAAAAAATAATAATAACATTCTTAAAACAAAAAAGGCTAATTTCCTCATTTAACCCTTGTATATAATACTATATATGTATATAGTACATGTATATAGTTGCTATTTTTAACTAACCATCTTAAAAAAAATAAAAAAATAACATTTTTAATTTAAATAAATAAAGTGACGAAAATTCAAAAAATTAGATAATTTTGTAAATAATTTTATCCTTCTATTTTATCTCTCATGTTATCTCTTCCACCAAAAAAATCAAAAATTCATCTCTTATCCAAAAAAAAATTCAAAATTCAAAATTCATCTCTTTTCTATTTATATGGCTCCATCTCCCTCATTCCAACCTAATCAATCTTTAGAGAGAGGAGCCCGATCTCCGAGAGAAATTTCGTCGAGGAAGTTGCCTAGCCTCCAAGCCGTCCGGTGACAGCGAGTCGGCCTTGTCGAGGCGATCACGGTCCATTTTCCGCTCCTAAGGTGAGATCCAAATTTTTCTTCGCATTTTATCTTAGTTTAATCGCTTTTGATTTTGTCGTATTTTTTTTATTTGTCATTTTGTTTTACTAGATCATAAAAAAATTCATCACGATTTTTGATCCGCCACCAACTCGAAATTCCATCTCATCTTCGCGATCTCGCCGCCTTCTATTTCTACCGTCCACGATCTCTCAACTCCGGCCGCGTACGGTGGCCGGAGATCGGATTCGAATCCTCCACTTTCATCGAATCTCTATCCACGTCCCGATTTGTAGATAAATAAAAAAACTCATTTTCATCTCTAACGGTTGTTTTGCAGGATAAATTAAAAAAAAATTTCTCTATTCTTTCTAACATTTGTTTTGCAGGTTAATTAAAAAAATAAAAAAATCCAAAATAAAAAAAATCTATACCCTTTCTCATTTTCTTATTTTTTTTCGGATTTAAAAAAAATATCAAAAAAAAAGTTTTTCCTTCTGTTTTTATTCACTGTTTACAACAAAATAAAAAAAATCAAAAAAATACAAAAAATAAAAAAAAATCAACCGCAGGCGGCAGGGCCATCAACCCCTGCCGCCCACACCTCGCTCCATCGCTGCAAGCCGGCGCCGCCAAGCCCCGCTCCTCCAATCGCACGGTGCAGGCCGCACCTCCTGCGGGGACCTCCATCGCCACCGCCGCGAGGCGCCTCCCCCTCTGCTTCGTTCCTGTGCGCCCCTCGCCGCCGAGTAGAAACCTCCACCGCCCGCGCGAACGCGGCCGGCTCGCCTTCAACGCGCTCCGCCGTACCGCCCTTCCCTTGGAGGCACTCCACCCGATCGCCTCCGCCTTTGAAGACGCGCAGACGCGCGACCCCGACAACCTCCAACGGGCCGCTCGACCCCGCTCGCGCCACCGCCTCGCCATTCTTCAGACCACAGCCGCCGGACGCCTCCCCCGCTCGCTCATCTCCAGCCGCGGACCGCCAACGTCATCTCCCGCGCCACCATTGGAGAAGGGAGGAGGCGGCGGCAGGAACCGTGCCCCCTTGTTGCTGCCCTTGTGTTTGAAACGAAGGAAGTCCAAGAAACCCTACAGGATATAAAATAATATTGGAACATTTGCAATATTACCTTCGGACAGTTCTGAAAATACGAAGGAGTCCTTGCCAGTTCAAGAATTGTTTATAGGCGAAATTACAACTCTACCCCTGGAAGTTTTCTAAACTACAAAAGATGCCCCTGTGCTAAGAAGGTCATGTGCGTTGCACCTGTTTAGTGGGTAACTTTCGCATTTCTTCCTGCATTTAATTCTTATTATTTTATCAGTGCAGATTTTTTCGAAATTACATTTTAGGCCCTAAACTGCAAAACAATTGAACTTCTCGATCTTTATGATGAAATAAATGTTTTTATTAGTCTAAAAATTTTGAGAAAATGGTGCTATACTCCTGATGTGCTATTCTTCCTAGCATAAAATTTTCATTGCATTTATCTTTCATTTGATATTATTAAAAAATCAAAAACAGTGCCTTTTTGTCTTCTTGAAATTTGAAAATTCATAAAAATTCGAATATTGTTCCAAAAATTCCAAAAAATTAGGGTAGTTTGATTTCATTGTCTTTTAATTTCTGACCAATTTTCACGCATTGATTCTTTATAAAAACTAAAAAAATTAAAAAATATCAAAAATCTTATAAAAATCATTAAAAATTCTACAAAAATCCAAAAATTGTGATTTCAGTTTCTGTTTGTAGATAATGGTTTCTAGTTTGCCTTACAAATAATTGTCAGGAGTTTCGGGCATTTAAAAGATTTTTAAATTGCAAATTACTCCAGGCTGTGCACAGTTTCTTATTTTCTCACTGTTTAATTTTTAGAAAAAATACAAAAACATCTGAAAATTCCACAAAAATTTCTAAAAACATTTCAAAACTTTTAAAACCCAAAAAAATATTTTCTTTGAATTTTTCTTAGCATTTTGGCATAATTGAAAATTGCAAAAAGAGTTGGTGTGCATATTGTTGACCTTGTTTATATTATTTTGTATTATTTTTGAAAATTAAAAAAAAAATTGCAAAATCAAAATCACTAAAAATTTGAAAATCAGAAAATATAAAAAAATAAAAAAATTCAAAAAATCACAAAAACCAAGGATAGTTGTCCTTTGAGATTCCTGTTTTCTTTTAATTAGTTTCTGATTAATTGAATAACCCTCGGGAATTGTAGCCTCCCTGAGTTCGATCCTGTCCGCTATACAGGTTAATAAGTAGCAAAAAAAATCTTTTGTTGACGCGGGATTTTGGGGATAAACAACGACCCTATTTTCATCAATCAAATTTCCAATCTCTAAAATTCCGACTCAACAGCCTCCTAAAGAGTCAGCTGAATATGGAATCGATCTATCATCTGCTGGCTGAACTCTACCTGATGACTCTTTTTGGGATTTTCTATTTTCTTCCCCTTTGCCATGTGAAGAGCTCGTGGAAAGGGGATCACAGGGTCCTTCTCAGATGAAGGACTAGGAGAGGGCTTGGCATGCTCATGAACAACAGAATCCACACAATCACCATCAATCAACACATGTGGATCCGAAAACAACAAACCCTTTCCTTTATTTCCAGAAGTTTCTTGAGATACATGCATAGATGGAAAAACAATAGGACGAGCAGAAGTAGAAATGATGGCCTCAGTACCACCCTCAGCATGTCTTGCGACGTCAGTACTGCGCTCTGGCTCAGCAACTGTGGTGGCATCAGTACCACCTCCTCGAACTGGTGAATCGACGGCCTCAGTACCGCCGGCTGGATCAACGTCCATGGTGGCATCAGTACCACTGTCATCATCTCTCGCGGCCTCAGTACCGCACTCCTCCTCATCTGGTGCTCCTGGTGTGGCGTGGGATCGTCGCTCAGACGAGGCGCCGCCTGCTGGCATCCTATCGCTCCTAAGTGTGACAAAATCAGCATCAAACATGTATGCAGACAAATCACCAAAAGAATCACTAGGAGTGGTAATTTCTGTGAACTCTACCTGCTCAGACTTCCTCTTCAGATTGTTCGGGTTCGACTCAATCTGGGCAGGGATGGCGGCCTTCCCTCTTACAATATCCCGCATCTCCTGGCGGAACTCGTCCATCTCTCGTCTGAATGTTGCCTGCTGCTCAGTCATGAGGCGGGCTAAGTCGTCCAAGGTGAGGTTCTCATAGGCTGGCTGATGAAGCCACATTTCATCATCTTTATTCTATCATTTTAGCATCAAAAACCCTAGCAAATACGTGTAAATAGCATTAAATCCAGCATCTTAGCATTCATGCACGGGCATCTAAATAGTGTACAAAATACTGTAATTAAAGCAAAAAATTATAGAATAAATAAAAGAAAAGAAAAAGAATAAATATTGTAAATATTTTATGACCCAAAACCCTGAGACCTAGGCATCTTGATGAATAGGTCGATAAGGAATAAAGTAGGGGGAGATAAGGGCCAAATACAATACATATTTCATTCATTCTTTATTCACTTTTGGGACCTACATCAAATAAATAATCTCTGTACATGAACGTTGTAGATAATTTAATAAAGAAAAATACAAAATGACTTCATTCAAAAATAATACACAGATAAAAAGTTACAGTCTGAATAAGATTCTAGAACTCCAACTTCCCAAACCTGTATCTTGCAAATAAAAACTCGAAATGTACCAAACTCACTTTAATTGTATATAGCATAAAATAATCTATTTAATGGAGGTGGTTTCGTATTTTTCGGAGTTACAGTTTGAAAGTTGAGTTTTGGACCCTTGTAGTATACTTGTACAGGTTAAAATATTCAACTTATTATTTATTCATTATTTTTGTATTTTTATATTTTTTTATAATTTTGTAAATATTATTTATAATAAGTGTGTACATTAAAATCAAAATAAATACACAAAAGAAACACAAATAAAAATACTTGTATATATCATATACATAGGTATTATACCTATAAATATACCTATACATTTTATACTTTTATTGTATTAAGTGTACAAAACACATCAGAAAAATAAAATAAAAATATTAATAAGGGTATAAAAGTATTTTATAATTTTATAAAATAATAAACAAAATTAAAGAAATTAAAAACACAAAATAAAAATTAAATAATAAAATACATAGGTATATATACCTATAAGGAGTATAAAAGTAAACTTGTGAAAATATATTCCACAAAAATAATTAAAAATCGGAATAAAATACTACATAAAATAATAAATATTTTTTATTTTAAAACCAAAATCTAATTCGTCCTTTTTCTATTTTTTATTGAATTTCCAAAATCATTTTAGGGGTTTTTCCCGGTTGGTCCACGTGGACCAACCAGGTGCAAACCCTAGTTGACCGCAGTCAACTAGGCATCATACCCCCCTGTAGACCCTGTCAGGCCTTGGTTCTCGACATTTTTTGTCGATTTTTCCAGGCCGATTCTTGCATTTTTTCGTGTAGCAACCTTCAGAGCTTTTGACCCTCGATCTTTGGTCTTTCACGACCAAGGATTAGCTCAAAGATTAGGGAATCGTGTCGCCCGTTCTTCCTTGGTCTTTGGACCGCCCCTGTCACAAGGTCAAACCAAATATATGGAGCCTCGACCTTTCGAATTGAATTCGAACCCCTCAATCCATAGGATAGCTCCCATTCCTGTGCCCTGAAGCTCGAGGAAGGTGACAGCTTGCTCTTGAGCTCTTCAGATTGGTCGAGCGACGCCTGAGGCGGCTCCAGCACCTCCCCCTTCGCCGGCGGTCGAGGTACTTCTTCCCTCCGGTTTACACCGTTGAGGCTGCCACTTCACCCATTTATTTTTCATGCATTTACTTTCTTTTAGCCTAAGGAACGAAGGTCCTTTAGAAATTTTGAGTTCCATTGCATGATTCACCCAATCGATCTTCCTCGCCGGAGCGCACCTCCGGCCAACTTTCCCAATGTCGATTCTCGCTACACCTCCGCCCTCTCGAGGTCCAGGCAGTTTGCCCTGGACCTTCTAACCATTTTTACAGGTCAAAGAGCTTTGACTCGAGCTTGGAGGCAATTTTGGAGCCTCGCCGGAGCTCACGGGGCTCTACAGCTCCGCCACCCTCTCGCGAGGAAGAGGAGACCTCCAGGAGTCCCCAAATCCATTTTGAAGCCCAAACGTCACCGGAGGTCGGAGATCTCGAACGGAGAAGTTCGCCTCGCCGACGTTCTTCTTTGTTCTTGCTCCAAGCGTCTCTACCGCTGGATCGCGGTGGATCTCCAGGTTGCACAGCCGCCGTCCGATCTTCCATCGCCTCAACCGTTCGATCTGTTGAGGAGGATCTGATCTCGGCCGTCCTTCGCCGAAGCGTCATCGTGCGACCGGGGAGCACCACGTGGATAAGTGGCCCACGCCACACCGTTGGATCGCGAGCGTAAGGGCATTTTGCACCTCCACCCCTGTGAGTTTTTGTATTTAATAATTAGTCCATAAACTTTCGCATGTAGTGTAAAATTTCTGTAATATTTGCATTAAGAACCGTGAACGTCTTTTATTTGCACTTAGGTCCTGTGCCACGTCACCTTACGTGCTTGTGCGCGTGAGGGGAAGGGGTATTTTGCAAGGACCCCCCTGGGGTTTGATTATTTAACTTTAGTCCAGGAATTTTGTGATTAAGTGTAAAACTTTAGGGTATTTTGCATGATTGCCCCGGGGTTTTTTGGAAATCACAGTTAGATCCTTCCCAGGTGCGTGCAAGTCACGCGCCCTGGTAGACATTTTGCGCCTGTACCCTCCCAGGTCTGCTTAATTTGTAATTGGTCCATAAAGTTAAATATTTAGAGCTATATTTTGTGGAAAATTTGCATGTATGCCCCTGGATGATTGTGTATTCGCACATATACCCCTGCCAGGCTTAATTGTTTTTGCTTGCTTGATCCATTTAGTTAAGGCATCTTTTTAATTCGAAAAAATTCCACAAAAATCACATAGGCTCCTGTTCACTTGTACTTTCATGCTATATTTTTGCATTGCGTTTTTATTGCATTTTCATATTTACTAAAAATCAAAATTATGTATTTTTCATACTGTTTGCATTAGAAAACGCATAAAAATTATAAAAACGTTTTGAAAAATTCCAAAAAAAATTATATTTTGTGTGTTTTGTCATCTACTAGTGTCATTCCAAAAACCACTAAAAATTGCAAAAGAAAAACCTTAAAAATTTGAAAACCCCTAAAAACTTCATAAAAATCTAAAAAATGATAGAGAATTCAGAAAAATATAAACTCAACTGTTGCGTCTTCCTTATTTTATTATCTATATTTTAAAATTAATTTGAGGAATTTTGGGTACTGTTTACTATTTTTCATACCCATTTTGATTTCGACCAACAACCTAGTCCACTGTTTTCCCTTATTTTGATATTTAAAAATACCAAAAACATTTTGAAAATTCCTCAAAAATCACAAAAATAGTAAAAAATTATAAAAAGATCAAAAATATTTTATTTTATGATTTTTGATTATTTTTACCCATTTTTATAAATACTCTACCCCTCTCTTTCCCTATATTGTATATATACTCCTATATTGAAAAAGAAAATATAAAAAAATTATAAAATATAAAAAGAAAATACAAAATCAGTAAAAAGAAAACCAAAATACAAAATCAAAAATTAAAAAATAAAAAAATATAAAAATTATAAACCCACAAAAACATTTGCTTTGCATAGTGTAGACAATCACACCACATTCTCTCTCACACACACACACACTCTTGTGGATCTATCCTGCCTTGCTCCCTGCGTTCGAACTCTCTGCATACTTGCTTCTATACATCTTTTGTGCAGAGTTAAAAATAAAATTTAACCTCACATCTGCTTATCATTGTTTGATTGTTTGAGTGTGGGTTAATTGTTGATTAAATACGAGATTCATTTGATGGTCACCACCGCGACGGTTGTCTCCTCCTTGTGTGAGACACTATTTTAGACCCCGTGAATTTCATGTTTATCACTGGCCCATGAGATCCCGATGGATGGCCTCGCTGGTAGTGAGGCTGCTGCTGCGGTTGGTGCGGGTGAGAGGGGTACTGCAGGGGATGATGCTGCTGCTGAGGCTGATTACGCCTCCAAGAATATCCCTGCTGATAGGGACGAGGACCATACTGGGATGACTGCTGTTGCTGCTGTACTGGGGGCTGGGGTGGCTGGTGCTGCTCGCACTGATGGTCGTACTGGCCACCCTGAACTGGAGGCTGCTGCTGGGAACTGGCACCTCCGGCTGACCAACAGAATTCGAGATGGTCTCGTCGGCGCTAAGTCATCCATCCCGCCCGATCATTGAAGGCCCTTCGATTATTCTTTCAGTCGTAACAAAATTCAAGAGAGTGTTGGATACCGGGCTGGGGTCGATCGTACCAAATCCCGTTGACATCCATCAACGGCTCCGGCTCGTAAGGGGGTGGCGGGAGTACTGCCAGAGGCTGATCCGGCTGGTAGACCACCATCTGAGTGTCTGGAGATGGTGGTAGCTGGTAGTACTGTTGCGACTGCTAGTACGGCTTCGCCTGTACAAGGTGAACCTGTCTAGGCTAAGTGGAGCGCTGGGACGAACCGCCACTGCTACTCGGATCCCCTCGTGCCTAAAGACGGGGTTGAGAAGCCGTCTGTGCCTCTTGGAGACACATGACATGTGTCTTCAGGTCACTCAACAACTGTGCCATCTGCTTCATCTGCGATATGCTCTGGCACTGCTTCTTCTCAATCAGCTCCATCTGGTCCAGCTTCTCGTTGATGATGCCCATGTCGGCGGCTGTGGACTCGGCCTGTGTGGCTGCTGCTGACGAAGTGGAAGGATCGGCATCTACCCGTGCTATCCTTTGAAACTGCACGGTCTGTGGCTGAGGGCGTCCCTTTGTGTAGAGTCGGGTCTGGGACATCACTATATAGTTCTCGTCCATCTCCTCGTAGATGGCCCAGACCTGATCCTCATCCTTGACGAAGTAGGAACCTCCACAAGAAGCGTTCACCAGGCCCTGCAACTCTGGTGTCAACCCGCAGAAGAAGCTCTGAACTAGGTTCGGCTTCATGATGTCGTGGTGCGGGCATCTATCAGTAAGCTCTCTGAACCTCTCCTATACCTCATGAAACTGCTCGTTGGGGAGCATGGAGAAGTTGTTGATCAAGGCCCTCGCTGCATTCATCCGTCCAAGTGGATAGTATTTGTGCAAGTACTCGGTGCAGAGCTGCTCCCTGGTGTATACGAACTTCCCCAAATTCTTCAGCCAGGTGGCTGCTCTATATGCCAGTGAAAAGGGGAAGGCAATCATCCGGATGGTGTCCTCATCCACCTGTCTGTCACGGACGGTGCTGCAGATCATCAGAAACTCCTGGAGATGGAGATGGGGCTCCTCAGTGGCGAGCCCGTGGAAGCAAGGAAGAAGCTGAAGCGTGTTCAGGTGGAACTTGAAGTCCCCCACGATCACCGGAAGAACCACCCATCGGTGCGTCAGTGTCGATCCGGGGTTGTGCAACTCCCGCATCGGTCTAGACTCTGCTGTTGCTGCTGCCACCAGCTCGTCTAGCTGATCAGGCTGATCTGGCCTGCATCCATCGGCTCGCGTCTGGTCTACCGCGGCTCTTAGTCTCTCCATCTCTCTCCTCATATCCACCATGAAAACCCCCTGGTCCCGTATCTGTCTCTGCATCGTCTCAAGGGAGCTAGCATGGTGGTGTTGATCGCACCTTGGTCTAGTGCGTAGGTAGTCGTCTCTGGCCTCTGACCCTCGGTGCGATCCTCATGCTGGTCATGGTCTCTGCAAAAGCAAAAGACCCAAACTCAGGTACCGAAATATCATCAGTCTGTTGTATCGCATCTGGCACTGACACCTCATGTATAAAAGAAGGGTGGTCAAGGGGGAACAGGGAGAAATCGAACTCGGGTTCGGAGAGCGGGTCTGGGCTCTCACGAACCAACCTAGATGAGTGGGCTAGAGTGTTGAAAAGCGGTGCAGCCAGAGGCTGCCTAAGAGACCTCCTGCCCATCATCTCGATCTGGCGAGTCTCGCGGATGAGATCTGGAAACAAACAAGATGAGCAAACAAACCCCGAATTCACCTGCTCCACACTGAGCTGAAGACCGTAAGAGCTCGGTCAATTATCTTGTCTATTTTATTTAGGTGATCATTTCAGGATATCAGAGTGGTTACGTGACTTGGTAGGAATCCAATCCACCAACCAGACTGTCCCGTATAAAAGGCCGGTAGTCTGGTCGGGGCTCGGATGTGGCTCTAGCCTAGTGTGTGGGTCACTCTCTCACGCAATCAAACCAGACAATGAGGGGGTTGCTCTCCCCAAGATAGATTTTTTAAGTGAGATGTCTTTTAGGGTCAAATTTGTTAAACAGTCCCAATTTTATAGTTTTTTTCTTTTTAGGTATTTTTCAGATAAAAACAACGTCTAACGAATTTTTCGGTTCTCCTGATTATTTTAAGTCCAAAACAAGGGGAGAAGACGAAAAAGCCGATGCGCGGGAATCAATGATGCATGCAAAGTAAGAAATGTGTACCTGACTCCAGTAGTCTATATGAAGGGTGATCCACGCATAAATAAAAGACTGAATATAAACTACCTATATGATGCATGCGGAAAATCGTCCCTAGCAGAGCAATTTCTATACGAGAGAACAATAGCCGGGTACTCGAGCTTAGGTCCAGAGTCCTATCTTGGGAGCCACTCGGTGTCTGCCACAACAGATCCTGCACGCGTTGTATGTGACTCCTCAAGGCACGTGGACCAGATCTCTAATAAGCCGGCTTTTTCTTGTGAATTAATTAATTAGACCTAATTATTCGAACTATAGGCATAGGCGGATAATTTGGTGTTTGGATCCTAATTAATTACGTCACAATCAAGGAAAATCCTAAGCTAAGGCTAAAAACCACGTAAATTGAATAAGCAGTAAATAACTGTCAAAAACCGTGAAAACCGTGAAAAACTCGGTGAGGTCCCCGAGCACACCGGTGCTCGGCGAAACAGACTCCGAAATGTGACAAGTGTCCAAGTTCGTCCCTATATTATTACAAATAGAAGTTCTGCAGAAAAATAAACTACTCTAATCTACAGCTATCTACGCGGCTATTCCGCGGCTTCCGCACTCCTGCTCGGTTCCTCGCGTCCTCCTGCGGATCTATGCAGAAAAGAGCCGCCTCGACTCCCGCGGTTGCTTCGGCTTCCGAAAAAGCCGCCTCGGTCCTCGGGCCCTCGCAAGAAAGCAAACAGAAATGTATCAGACACAGTTATTCGAAAAATTATGCAGATAATATCATATAAAAATATCTACAAAGCTATGTACAAAAAGTCGCGAAAAAGCACGAAAAATCTAACGACTACTAAGCCATGCTCCCCGACAACGGTGCCATTCTGATGACCAAAAAAATCACGAGGATCTCTCTATCAGGCTAAGGTAAAAATATTCGATGTCGTTGCAACCCGAATAGAGAGACTCGATCAACAAGAAAAATAAGGTAGAACCACCAAATAAAGAATCAAGCAATCAAAGTAAGAAAACGGTCCTTACTAAAGGATTAACCTAGTATAGCACCCAGGGTCGGACTCAGGGAGCATGAATTGGCATTGCGGCCTACAGAGTAGTCAAAATAAAAAATAAAACAAAGAGAAAAATATTTTGGTGGATTTTTAATTGTTTTTAATTTTTTTTGGATTTGTAATGATGAGGAAAATGTAAAAATAATGCGAAAACAAGCAACACACAACAATTACTTAATCACTCAAAAAATACTCCAAAAATTCAAACAAAAATGTTTTTATGTTTTTTAGGGTTTTTAGTGTTTTTGATGAATTTTTCAGATTTTTCTAATTTTTATATGATTTTCTAAAAATCAAGAAAGACAAGAACATGGAATCACTGTCCAGCCAGACTTGAAAGATCAAATTAAAATATCAAATTGATCTATAAAAGTCTGAAGGTAATTTTTATGAGAAGTATAAACAACAACTAAGATTCAGAAAAAGAGTTTGTATTTTTTTGATTTTTCTAGAGTTTTTTAGAATTTTTATGAGTTTTTTAGGATTTTGCAATTTTTAAGGTTTTTATAAAAAAACAAAAGCAAAAAAATTGGACAGAAATTAAAACACACTAAGTCAAACAGTCATAAAAACCACTGTTTTTGAATTATTAAAAATACCAAAAAGCCTAAAAAATGTACCAAAAATTTAGGGAAATTTTTACACAGTGGCAGGAGCCACGTGTCCAAATTTCACCTAATTTGGATTTAATTTGCTATTTTATTCAATCAAAATAAGGCACGCAGTACACAGAGACCTAAATGCAAGAAAAAGTATTTTCAGGGGCCAAACAATAATAAATCAATAAAGTGCAGGGGCCCTCGTGCAAAAAGTCCAAAAAATCACGCGTAACGCACGTGGATCAGGCACGGAGAGGCATAAAAGTAATTCCTATTTTAAAACATGTAAACAATAACACCACGGAAAGATAGGGCCAAAAGTGCAAATAAACCAGATCCCCACGTGTCAATGCACGCGGCTAACATACATAAGGACTGAAATGCAAATCGCAGAAACATAGAGGTCTACAATGCAAAATAACCAAAATAAAAACAACTAAACTAGATATTTACAGGACTAACTATTAAACGAAATAAATAGAGGGGCCTAATAGAAATTTACCCCTTATTAAAAGCGGACGGCCGAAGGGTGGCCACGTAGAGGATCCAACGGTGGCTGGAGGTGGCTAACCCTTCGCTGGATCCACGACAAGGAGGATGCCTCGTGTAGATCGGACGATGGAGGCTAGCTGGCGCCTCTTCGCTGGATGTGCGATCCCGATCGAGCCTCAGATGGATCTGACGGTGGCTGGTGCTCCTCAAATAGACGGCTGAGATGGAATCTGGAGCGTCGGGGCTGATCGGACGACGAAGGAGGATCCTTCAAGAACTCGACGTCGGCGAACTTCGCCGGCCCAATGAGCACGCCGAGGTCCTCCTCTGGAACTGTTGAGATATGGAAACGCCTCGCCGAGGTGCTCCGCAGCTGATGGAATCCTCTGATGAGGTTGGGGGCCACCGAAGTGGCCCCGCATCGGCGGAGGAGGGAAGCTCCTGTGCTCGGATGACTTGACCCTCAGATGGGGTCCTTTGACCTGCAAAAGGGCACCAAGAGCTTCCTGGGTCGAGGGCAAATTGCCTCGACCCGGTTAGGGGCAAAAAGGGTGATCGGGTGTGTCGGATGGATGACCTCCGGTGAGGCGACGACGGTGGAGGTCGAACCTTGGTTCCGGGGAAAACCAAGGGGAGTGAGTGGGTGCAGAATGTGGAGAGAAGGATCGTGGAGGTGATGGGGTCGTCCGATGATCGAATCGAAGAGCGGGATGACGTGAATTCGCCGACGACGGCCGACGGCGCGATTTGGGTGAAAAGTGAAATTGGGCGAAACTAGGAGGTATCAGTGGTACCTGATGAAGGTGGCCAACTGGGCTGGAGCTGGAGGAGCTCCGGGGGTTGTTGCCTCAAGGAAGCGTCGGGTTCCGAGGCTCAGCGCACCTCACGGAGGCGCACGGTGAGAAGCTTCGCCGGATCGATGGCTGGAGGCTCCTCCTCCTCTCTTCGACACTCTCCTTACTCAGCTGTCACTCTGGAGAAGACAATGGAGGTCCTGGGACCAAGGGGCGTAGCCAAGGATGGCTGGGAATGTGCGGCGGAGGAAACGTTATATACTGCTGCAGGTCCGAGAAGAAGGGGTCGGGTCCGACTTGGTGAAGCACGGACCCCTAGGCAAATGATCGGGCGAAAATCTCGGATCAGTGGGGGTCAATTAGCACCTGGGGTTTGGGTAAACGGAGGTCGGATCTGGCTTAGGTAATTAAGCGAAGTCGGGTCTGTAGCGAGATCTGCGGGCGGAAGGTCCAGGGGGGAGTTGACTGGGGGTCAACATTCCCTGTGGACCAATGGGAGGCCTCCATTGGAAATTATTTTGGAAATTAAGAATTAAATAGATAATGATTTCATTTCAAAAATGTTAAAACATGAAAAATGTTTATTTATTTTCAAATTAATTTTTAGTAACTTTTTATTTATTTTTTTGAAATACAAATTATGTATTTACATAATATTATTATTATATGTAGATATATACATAAAAAGGAATTTTGATTTTATTTTTAAATTATTTATTTTTATATAATTATTCCAATTTTATATTTTATTTATTCACAACATAAAATATGGAATAATGAGGTATTTTTATTTCTTTTTTATGATGTTTTTACATCAATTAAATAAATAGGGATATATGCATATTTACGTGGTATATGTACAATATGGGAAATTGATTTTTATTCTTTTTATTTTTATTTTTCTTTTTCTGATTTTTATTTTATTTATTTACACCGTGAAATAAAGAACATAGAAATAATTTTATTAGATTTTTTATTGATTATTTACAAAGAGAAAATAAATAGTTATGTTATTCTATATACATGGTATATACACTGGTAAGAAAGGTTTTATTTATTTTTATTTTTATTTTGTTCTTCCCATTTTATTTTGGTTTTATTTTTATGAATATGTACAAAATATAAGAAACACTTTTTAATTTTTAATTTGAGGAAAATAAATTTTATTTATTTACATGGGGATATGTGCATGTGTAAATGACCTTATCTCTCTCTACTTGGGTTCTGTTGCTGTCAGGCCCATGTTGAGCCCTCCCTTGGGATTAGGTCACTCAATATTTATTCTAAATATTTCCCTCTTTTTTCCTTGTATTTCTTTATTCCTTTATTTATGCACAAAACATGCTAATTATGCATATTTACAAGATGCATGTGTTTTGGTAATTTATGAAATTTACACTTATTTACATGATGTTTTGCCCAAGTTTCTAGATAAAATAAAGGAATAAAGAGTGATGAATTGGGATTCATCAGTAGTCTTTGCTTTGGATAAGTACAGATCTTACATTCTTGGATCTAGAGTGACAATTTTTACTGATCACACTGCCATTCAGTATTTAATGTCGAAGAAGGATGCCAAATCCAGATTAACCAGATGGATCCTTCTCCTCCAGGAATTTGATATTGAGATTAAGGATAAACCTGTAGTTAAGAATGTTGTGGCAGATCACCTCTCCCGCTTGGAGAACGTTGAGGAATCTGAGCCCATAACACCTATTACTGAGACTTTTCCAGACGGGACGATCCTTGCTATCACCTCTCTTCCATGGTATGCTGACATCGTGAATTACCTTGTTGCCAAATCTATTCCACAAGGTTGGCCCAGACAGCGGCTTGATACCTTTCTTACGAAGGCCAAGTCGTACCATTGGGAGGATCCCGTTCTTTATCATGAAGGAGGGGACAATATCTGGAGACGGTCCATTCCTCAAGATAAGCAGCATAGTGTCCTCACCTATTGCCACAAGCTTGAGGCAGGAGGACATCATTCGGGGAGACAGACAACACAGAAGGTGCTCCAATATGGCCTTTGATGGCCTACCCTTTTCAAGGATTTTGATGAGTTCGTGAGAAGGTGTAATGACTGTCAGAAGATGGGTACTTGCGGACAGAGAGACATGATGCCCATGCAACCCATTCACTTTTGTGAGGTTTTTGATGCATGGGGAATTTATTTCATGGGCCCATTTCCTAAAAGTCAGGGATTTGAGTACATTCTGCTTGCTGTGGATTATGTGAGTCGTTGGGTCGAGGCCATCCCAGCCCGAGCCGCAGATGCTAAAACCGTATGTCGTTCTTGAAGAAAAACATTATTTCACGGTTCGAGGTGCCTAGAGTCTTGATTTCACATGGGGGGTCTCACTTTATTAACGACAAGGTTAGGGCCCTTACAGACGAGTTCATTATTGACCATCGTATTGCTATGCTGTATCACCCTCAGACTAATGGTCTTGCTGAAGTATCGAACAGGGAGATTAAGACAATTTTACAGAAGGTAGTCCGCCCAGACCAAAAGGATTGGTCACAGCTTTTGGACTCGGTCTTGTGGGCTTATCGGACTTCCTTAAAGACACCATTAGGGACATCTCCCTTTCGTCTCGTCTATGGCAAGTTGTGCCATTTACCAGTGGTGATAAAGCATAAGTCACTTTGGGAAGATACAGAGCTATTATTGGATCCCAAGAGTGTAGGAGAACAGAGGAAAGCAGAGTTGGCAGCCCTGGAAGAACTAAGAGATACAACCTTCTCAAGTGGCCTACAGTATAAGGAGAAAGTGAAAGTATGGCACGATTCCCGAATCAACCATAAACAATTTGAGCCAGATCAGCAAGTATGACTATTTGATGCTAGCTTGAAATTATTCCCAGAGAAATTACAGAGTAAATGGAAAGAACCATATGTGGTCCGGAAGGTGCATGATAATGGCAGCATTGATATATCCGAACCTTCATCATCTTCCACTTTTAGAGTCAATGGTCAGCGCTTGAAACCATATCTTGATCATGACCCGTCGACCGTTGATGTTGCCCCGATTCATCTGGTATGAGACGTGCTCTTTGACTCACAACTTATACGTCTCGTACATGATTATCACTTCTATCCTACTCTGTATAGATCCATTTGTCTATATTATTCATTCTTTCTTTCTTTATGTATGTCACCCCATCTTCATCCTATAATTTTGCTGTACTTAGGACACCTCTTCTTGTCCATGGTCTCCTCTTCTTGTCTATACTTAGGGATATCTGACCCTAAGTATAGGGGGAGACAATCGGAGTATGATTTGTTCATTCCCACCCTTGACCTTCCCTGCATTGTGTACAGTCTGCTATACTCAGGATTGTTTGATCCTAAGTATAGGGGGGACGGTCGACTTCTCATTCGTTCATTTATTCCTTTATTTATTTATTCTTTAGGCTTGCCTATACTTAGTACGAGTTATGTCTTCTCTTTCCTCTCCCATCTATGAGGACATAGCTCAAGCTAAGTACAGGGGGGTCGTATATACTCCGTACATACTTTAGCCATAATTCGTACTTTCGTATTTTTACTATTAAAAATGACTAATTATACGTATTACGATTCATTAAAAACTTTAATAAAAAGATGCCTATACTCCTCAAATTCTTTTTGTACCTACTGATTAATAAATCAGGTGGAAATATTATCTGCAAAATGTTTGAAAAATAGTTTGAAAATCTGTGTGAAAAATCTTTTGAAAACTATTTGGAAAATGTTTTGTACATGTTTCAACCTTTGTAAAAATATTTTGATTGTAAAATTTATTTTCTTTGTGTGAAATAAAAGGTTTGAAAAACAATTTGCAAAAGGTTTGAAAAATGATTGCAAAAATATTTGAAAAATCTATATATACTGTTTGGAAAACCTTTGTAAAATGATTTTCAAATGTGTGTACATGTTTGTAAAAACTGTTTGTAAAAATTATTTTGGACTATAGTTTTCAAAATTGTTGGAAAAACTTTTGTCAAATGAGTTTGAGGAACACATACATCTCACCTAAAACTCTTTATATATAAATAAAACTGACCACTTACCCTTGTAAATTCTTAAAAATCCATGTCTTGTGAATATAAGATACATTCCCGTGTAAATATTTGTAACTAGTTTTTGGCCAAAATCTTTTTGTTTTCAAAAATCCCAAAAATATTTGCAAAATTAAAATCCAAAAACATTCGAAAAACCTTCTTGAAAGAAATCTAAAAAATGAATATGCATCATCTATTTCAAAAATCCATAAAAAGTTCAAAATCTTTGAAAACCGCATCACAAAAATATTTTCTGCATAACATTTGCATATCATTCGTATTTTTCGGATTAAGTTTGATAGTTGAACAAGTCTAAGCAAAATCCGGAGATTGGAGCTTGATTGGACCTTAAAAATCTACCTAATAATAGGAACCTTATAGGTACTGGGGTTGGGATACTTCAGGTCTAGTTGACTTAATTCTTTGAGGATCACGAGACTTGGTTCAATGGATTCTTGATTGCCTAAGTAGAGTATTTCGGAGCACACGCACGACTCTTGTTGATAATGACCTAACTTGGACACCTGCACCTTTCACTTGGCTTAACTCAGTTGGAGTGGTTAGGAGGTTGGATTTGCCGGTATGAGATGCACACAGGTGGAAACCCTTGTCCTCCTCTAGGGAGGGAAGTGCATCCCAACCCATCCAGTGATGATGAGTTTCGAGGATAGGAGATTGTGGGTTGCGATAAAGCTTCAAAAGAGGGATAATCTACTGGATCAAGAGGAAAAACTCCCTATGTAAATGTTGTTGTATAGAGTATTCAAAAAAATGCATAAAGCAAAAACTCCAAAAAAGTGGACAGGCTTGTACAAAAATAAAAATGCTTGTCGGAGTGTGCATATGTGTATAGTCAAATAAGCAAGCTTGAGTTTCAAAGCCAAATCATGTAAGCCTGCAGCTGGATGACTTGACTACACTGTCTTGCATCCTAGGAAAGGTATCTACACTGGCTACCATCCATTCTCCTCTTCACCCCCTCCTCTTGAGTTGGTTGCCACTTGAACTTAGAAGGGAATACCCTGCTCCTTGAGGAATGAATTGTTGGATTGGGGAATCATTGGGTTTTCATATTGGACAAGTCAGTCTCTTTTTCATTTTAGTTGGTGAGAGCCACCATCACTTACACTGTACGAGTTAGATTCATAGTCGTAAGGGTTTGCGTATGAGTTGAAGTATTCTGACCTGGCTATTGAGAAGACTTGAGCAGAGTTTTGGGATTCTCAGGAGCCGTTGGATTTCAAATCCGGTTCTCATTATGGTTCCACCTGCACTAAAATTCCAAAGGTCTGATTTAAGCTCCAAACTTTGATTTTGTAAAGACAAGTTTGATAATTAAACTAAATCCACATTCTCTTTTTTCTTTTCTTTTTGTTGCACTTATTGCATAAGTGTTTTCTAGGGACTAGCAAAGGCAAAGTATAGGGAGATGATGAATCGACACTTCATCATCTTTATTCTATCATTTTGGCCTCAAAAACTCTGGCAAATGCATGTAAATACCCTTAATTAGAGCATCTTGGCATTCATGAGCATGCATGCAAATAGTGTATAAAATACTATATTTAAAGCCAAAATTATAGAATAAATAAAAGAAAAGAAAAAGAATAAAATATTTTATGACCCGAAACCCCGAGGCCTAGGCATCTCGATGACTAGGTCGATAAGGAATAAAGTAGGGGGAGATAAGGGTCAGATACCTATTCATCTTATTCTTTCCTTATTCATTTTTGGTATCTATTTTTGGTTCCACTTTATATACCTCAACTAAAGAACATGAAAGTTGTAGATAATTAAATAAATAAAAATACAAAATTTATTTCAGTCAAAAATATTGTACAGATAACAAGTTATGATCTGAATAAGAATCCAAAATGCCAACTTCCCAGACCTGTATCTCTCAAATAAAAGCTCGAAATGCATCAAACTCACTTTTAATTGTATATAATTTAAAATAATCTATTTAATAAAGGTGGTTTTGCATTTGGCGGAGCTACGGTTTGAAAGTTGAGTTTTGGACCCCTATTGTATACTTGTACAGAATAGAATATTCATTTTATTATTTATTCATTATTTTCATAATTTTATATTGTTATAATTTTGTAAATATTATTTATAAGTTATGTGTATATTAAAATCAGAAAAAAAATAAAAAGAAACACAAAATAAAATACTTGTATAAATAGGTATAAAATACCTATACCTATACCTATAAAATTACTGTTTATATTTTATTAAGCACAAAATACATTCGAAAAATAAAATAAAAATATATTTAATTGTATAAATATATTTATAAATTTATAAAATAATAAACAAAAAAAATTAAATATACAAAATAAAAATAAAATAATAAAATATGTAAACATATATACCTATATAGGGCATAAAAGGTAATTTGTAATTATATACCTCATAAAAATAGAAAAAATCATCATAAAATTCTTTGTAAAATAAGAAACATTTTTTATTTAATAACTTAAATATAATAAATTCATTTACTATTTTATTTCGAATTTACAAATAATTTTTGACGGCCCTTTTTCTGATTGGTCCACGTGGACCAATCAAGCGCGGTCGTTGGTTGACCTCGGTGAACTCCCTGACCGAGGTCTGCCACAGTCTGACGCCCGTTACCTTGTCCCAATTTTCAAGAAATTTTAGCGCCTAATCCTTTCGTCCTCTCCCCTCGATTCCTTCTTGGGAATTCCTCTCTGTACATCCTTGATCCTCGCCGAGCCCTCAGATCTCCCCAGATCTTCATCATGTGCGCGTGTTCTTACTCCCAAACTCACGCCACCACCTTGTATATATCTGATCCGCCACCTTCGAGCCCAATTTTGAACCCTTCTTGACCATCATTTCTCCTCCCTTTCGTGCTCTACGGGTAGACGGAGGTGACAGCTCCACCGCCCTGTTGTTAGGAGAGGCGAGGAATGCCTGAGGCGG
Source organism: Ottelia alismoides (assembly GCA_037367405.1). Taxonomy (NCBI): domain Eukaryota; kingdom Viridiplantae; phylum Streptophyta; class Magnoliopsida; order Alismatales; family Hydrocharitaceae; genus Ottelia; species Ottelia alismoides. The sequence continues at coordinate 25,804 of JAZKJV010004901.1, read as the reverse complement.
CTCCACCACCTCCGCCATTCACCGGCGTCGAGGTTCCTCCACCTCTGGTTCTAACCATCGAGGAATACCTTCTTCCTCGTTTCTTTTTGTGTCATTTCATTCCCCGTAGTTGTAGGAGTAGCTTAGACCCCTTAGTCCCTTCGCCGATCACTATCTCGACCGATCGCACTCCATCGCCGGCGCGCACCGCCGGGCGAAGATCCTCCACCTTCCATAGCCCATCTCTGCCATTCGTTCCACCTCCGCGGGGTCCAGGAAGTTTGCCCTGGACCCTCTCACTCGTTTTTGCAGGTCCAAGGGCAGTCAAAAGAGCCTGGGGCTCATTTTGGAGCATTGCCGGAGATTCCTGGAGCTCGAAGCTCCGCCGCCATCGCGCCAACGCCACAGTGCTTCTCCGACGAAGCTGAGTACTGATAATCTCAAAAATCGATCGGTCTTGTGTTCCACACAAGGCGGGAACACAGTCGAAGTGTCAACCAATCAATTCCTGAAATTAATCAACAATTAACCCACACTAAAGATCAATAAATTAGAAATAATGTGGAGTTAAAATTTATTTTTAACTCTGCACAAATGGTGTAAAGGTCAAGTATGCAGAGAGTTTGAACACAGGGAGCAAGCAGGATAATTCAAACAAATGTGCACAAGTGAATGTGAAGTGTCTACACTAAGCAAGCAAGCAAAGGAATTTTTGTGGGTTTTTAATTTTAATTTTTTAATTTTACTTTAATTTTTAATTTTGTATTTTGATTTTTAATTTTCTGATTTTTATAATTTTATATTTTATATTTTTCTATTTTTTTAATATTGGAATTTAAAAAAATGTAATAAAAGACAAGATAGAGTATTTATAAAAATGTGCAAAAATAGCCAAAAATTCAGAAATAAAATGTTTTTTGATATTTTTAGGATTTTTTACTGTTTTTGTGATTTTTGGGGATTTTCAAGGTATTTTTGGTATTTTTAAACACTGAAATAAAACAAAACAGTGGGTAAGCTACTGGCTGGAGATAAAACTGGAATTAAAAATAGCAAATAGCCACAAAATTTGTCCACACTATTTTTCAAATAAAGAGAATGGAATATTGAACAAACAGGAACTGAGTTTGTGATTTTTGTAGTTTTCTTTGATTTTATATATTTTTTTGAAGTTTTGGAGTGTTTTTAAATTTTTAGTGTTTTTCTTTTGAGATTTTTTGTGATTTTTGGACTGACACTATAAAATGGTAAAACACACAAAATATAATTTTTTGGAATTTTTCTGGAGTGTTTTTATATTTTTTTATGGATTTTATAAGCTAGACAGTGCACAAAATGGATGTTTTTGATTTTTAATAAATATTAAAATGCAATAATTATGGAAAATAAAAATATGATGATGAACTACTATGCAACAGGACACTCCTGTGATTTTTGGGATTTTTTTGGGGTTTTATAGAGGCATGCAAAAATTACTAGAAGCATAAAGAAACATCATGCATGCAAGGGTATTTACGCAATTAGCAAAACTTCCAGGACTCAACAGCAAATTTCCAGACAATTATATAGCTTGTTCAAAAACTTCCTGGACCAACTCTTAATACCCAGAGTCGCGAGGGTCAATTCGCAAAATTCGCCAAGGCGCGCGTGATGTGCACGCATCTGGCAAGGACGAACTCACAATCAACAAAACTATCGAGGGCTTGAATGCAAAAGTCTAACAGTTTTTATACTGCAGGCTATTATTTTAGCACTAACAGCAAATGCTCAAAAACACTAGGGGGGTCCCCTGCAAAATCGCTGGGGCCACGTGCGAAGCACGTGACCTGGCGGGGGCCCACTCGCAATTACCAGAAAGTTCGAGGTGCTGTTTCGCAAATGTTTCAAAAATTTTAAACAACAGACAAAGGTTTTAAACTAAAAATCTAAATCCAAAAATCGCCGGGGTGGATGTGCAAAATTGCCCGACCTTAGGAGCGATCAAACGGCTTTGCGCCGTTCACTTGGACACGTGGAGACGCCTCCACGCGCGATGACGCTTCGACTTCAGTGGCCCCGATTAGATTGGGCGTGGAGATCAACGGCTGGGACGAGGATGAGATCTGATGGCTGCTGTGCTTCCTGGAGAGGTGCGATGATCAGACGGCACAGAGGGGGGCTGGAAGAACAGCTCGAGAACTCGGCTGAGCCGAGTTTCAAATGCTCCTCCGGCGCCCCTCCGACCACCTGGAGACGTGAGAACAGGGGCAAAATGGAGCTTGAGCTCCTCCACATCAGCAGGCCGCTTCTGAAGTGGCATTGGAGGTCCGATGTCCTCGCACGGGTGCAAGAACGGCCAGTTCCCACGGTGCCTTCGATGTCACAAAAATCGGCGTCAAGAGACGCCCGTGGTCTCCAGAACCTACAGAGATTAGCGCAGCAACACAAAAGCAAGAACTGGAGGCCTATTGGTAACGGTGGATGGTTGATGATGGTAGGGAGAGAGCTCGCCGGAGCTTGCTCCGGCGAGGGGTAGATTAGGTAAAAAGGTGAGCGTAACTCGAAATGGATGAAGGAGAATAATCTCTGCTACCAGAAATATAAAGAAAACAAGAAAAAAAGGAAGAAGAACAGACCTCAAGGGGCTGTAGAACCGAGGGATAAACCTCGACGGCCAAATGGTCGGAGGTGGCTTGGAACACGCCCGGCGAGCTGTTGATGCACCTCGACAAAATTGCAGACCGTCCCTCTGTCACAGGGGGTCCAGCAGAAGCTCTTGGAGGGATTGGCTCAGGCCAAAGGACGGTTCAAAGTGAGGAGGAAGATGAGGGTTGGTTTTTGAAACATGGTCGACGAGCGTGATAAACGAGGCGCTAGCGGTTCCAGTGTTGATCCAACGCCCGAGGAGAGCTATGGGCGTGTATGCCCTATGGTAGGGCTACAAAAGTCGTGAAGAGATCAACCTCAAACGGTGAAAGGAAAAGCCTCGAAAAAAGGGCGAACGTGGGAGAAAAACCCAACGAACTGACAATAACAGGGGGGGTCAGACAGTTGACCGAGGTCAACTGTCAACCCCACCTGGTTGGTCCACGTGGACCAACGAGGAAAAACCTGCAAAAAATGTTATGTTAATTCAATTTAAAATAATAAATGACATTATTTTATTTAGGTTATAAAATAAAAAATGTTTAAAAATTCATAAATTATTTTATTATGATTTTTAATTATTTTTAGAGGATGTATAATTACAATTTTACATTTATACCCCTATAGGTATCTATATCTATATATTGTATTCTTTTATTTTTAATTTGTGTATTTTATTTTATTATTTTTATTTATTATTTTATAAAATCATAGAATACTTTTAGATACACAAATATATTTTTGTTTTATTTTATTGATGTGTTTTGTATATTAAATAAAATAAAAGTGTATAATGTATAGGTATGGATACAGGTAGTATACCTACGTATTCTTTATACAAGTATTTTTATTTTGTATTTTCTTTGTATTTTTATTCTAATTTTAATACACATAATTATTATAAGTAATATTTACGACATTATAAAAATATAAAAATGAATAAATAATGAATAAATAATAAATTGAATATTTTATTCGGTACACTGTACAATGAGGGTCCAAAAGTCAACTTTCAAACCGTAGCTCCGCCAAATGCGAAACCACCGCCATTAAATAGATTATTTTATTCTATATACAATTAAAGATGAGTATGCTGCATTTGGAGTTTTCATTTGTGAGATACGGGTCTGGGAAGTTGGCATTCTGGATTCTTATTCAGACCATAACTTTTTATCTGTACATTATTTTTCTGTGAAATCAATTTTGTATTTTTCTTTATAATATTATCTACAACTTTCATGTACAAAGTTTCTTTATTTGATGTATAAAAAGTGGAAGCAAAAATAGGTCCCAAAATGAATAAAGAATGAATAGAATGTATAGGTATTTTATCTGTATTTCTGACCTTATCTCCCCCTACTTTATTCCTTGTCGACCTATTCATCAAGATGCCTAGGTCTCGGGGTTTCGGGTCATAAAATATTTACAATATTTTATTCTTTTTCTTTTCTTTATTTATTCTATAATTTTGGCTTTAATTACAATATTTTATACACTAATTGAATGCATGCATGAATGCTAAGATGATGATATTAATGATATTTACAGGCATTTGCTAGGGTTTTTGGTGCCAAAATGATAGAATAAAGATGATGAAATGTGGATTCATCATCCCCCTATACTTTACCTTTGCTAGTCCCTAGCAAACACTTATGCAATAAGTGCAAAAGAAAAAGAAAGAAAAGAAAAAGAAGAACTTGGATTTTATCTGATTATCAAACTTGTCTTCGCAAAATCAAAGTTTGGAGCTTAAGTCGGACCTTTGGAAATTTAGTGCGGGCGGAACCTTAGTGAGAATCGTGTTTTAAATCCAACAGTCCTTGAGAATCCCAAAACTCTGTCCAAGTCTCCTCAATAGCCAGGTCAGAAATACTTCAACTCATACGCAAACTCTTACGACTATGAGTCCGACTCATACAGTGTAAGTGATATGTAGCTCCCCACCTCAAAAGTAACAAAGAAACTACCTCCCCCACCCTGGTAACTCTAATGCCTCGGTCTAGCAACTCTTTCCTCGAGAAGCGGGGTATTCCCTTCTAAGTTCAAGTGCAACCGGCTCAAGAAGAGGGGGAATAAGAGGTATAGAATTTTGGGAGCCCAACCAGTGTAGCTAAGTCTCCCGCTGCAAGCTTCATGAGATGTAACATGGATACCATAAGCTTTTGCTTTATTGGACTATATACACTCCGATGGGGTTATTAAATTTTCAATCCGACCCACCACTTTTTTTTGGAGCTCTCTCTCTCTTTTTTTATTATTTTTTTTATTTTTTTTTCAAATGCATCTGTACAACATATCTACATGGTGCAGCATATATACAAGAAATTTTCCTCTTGAGCCAGTAGACTATCCCTCTTTTGAAGCTTTATTGCAACCCACGGCTTCTGTCTTTAGTCTTCATCACCACTAGACCAAGTTGAGGCGCACTTCCTTCACTAGAAGAAGAAGAGAGGTTCCGCCTAGAAGTACTACCCTCATATGCTACCCCAAGCCAAAGGAAACTGCCTCCTCACCACCTCATCCGTGGAGAGCTATGTGAAAGGTGCAGGTTTCCAAGTTAGGTCATTATCAACAAGAGTCCTGCGTGTGCTCCGAAATACTCTACTTAGGCAGTCAAGAATCCATTGAACAAGTCCCGTGATCCTCAAAGAATTAAGTCAACTAGACCTGAAGTACCTCAAACCCAGTTCCTATAAGGTTCCTGTTATTAGGTAGATTTTAAGGTCCAATCAAGCTCCAATCTCTGGATTTTACTTAGACTTGTTCAACTATCAAACTCAATCCGAAAAATGCGAATGCTATGCAATGTAGAAAATATTTTTGTGATGCAATTTTCAAGATTTTTTTTGAACTTTTTATGGATTTTTGAAAACATGATGCATGCTTTTTTTGTATTTTTCAAAAAGATTTTTCAAATGTTTTTGGACTTTAATTTTGCAAATGTTTTTGGGCTTTTTGAAAATAAAATAAAAAGATTTTGGCTGAAATCTAGGTTAAAATATTTACACGGGAGTGCTTCTTATAATTACAAGAAGTGTATTTTAAGGATTTACAAGGGTAAGTGGTCAATTTTATAAGTACATATATAGTGGATTTTGGTGTGATGTATGTATTCCTCAAACTTATTTGACACATGTTTTTTAGAGAATTTTTGAAAACTATAGTCCAAGATAATTTTTACAATCATTTTTGCAACATGTACACACATTTGAAAATCATTTTGCAAAGGCTTTCAAAACAGTATGTATAGATTTTTCAAAATATTTTTGCAACATTTTTCAAACCATTTGCAAATCATTTTTCAATCATTTTATTTCACACAAAGAAAATAAACTTTTACAAACCACACATTTTTACAAAGGTTAAAACATGTAACAAAATATTTTTAAAATAGTTTTCGATAGATGTTCACAAGGATTTTCAAACTATTTTTCAAACATTTTGCAAAAAACGTTTTCACCTGATTTATTAATCAGTAAGTACAAAAAGAATTTGAGGAACAGAACACTTTTTTATTAATGATTATTAATGAATTTTTGATAGCCATATTTAAGAAAATACGAAAGTACGAGTTATGGCTAAAGTATATACGCAGTATATACGACCCCCCTATACTTAGCTTGAGCTATGTCCTCATAGATCAGAGAGAAAAGAGAAGACATAACTCGTACTAAGTAAAGGCAAGTCTAAAGAATAAATGAATAAGAGATGAACAAAAGAATGAGAAGTTGACCGTCCCCCTATACTTAGGATCAAATAATCCTAAGTATAGTAGACTGTACACAAAGCAGGGAGGGTCAAGGGTGGGAATGAATAGATCGTACTCAAATTGTCTCCCCCTATACTTAGGGTAAAATATCCCTAAGTATAGACAAGAAGAGGAGACAATGGAGAGGATCGAAAGGAATAAAATTAACTCGGGGTGCGCACCCCCCTATACTTAGGACAAAGTACGTCCTAAGTATGGAAAAACTGTCTACAAGGGCGGCACCTTTTTGATAGATGAAGAAGGTAGAAGAGGAAAAGAAGAAAAGAAGAAAAGAAAAAGGGATGAGACTAGAAATGAGATCAGAGGATGTACACACCACTCCCCCTATACTTAGGGTGGAAGAAGCCCTAAGTATAGGCAACGACAGGAGTGATAATACAGAACGATGAAAGAACACTCGGCTCGTCCCCCCCCTTATACTTAGGACAAAGTACATCCTAAGTAAGGCAAACACGAGAATGGGTAGATGAGCAAAACGGGAGAGAGACGGAGATGAATAAAACTGAATATACAACAGAGATGGATATACACATGATCAAGAAGGTGGAAAGCTGACCTTCTTGCGAGACCGCTGAGGGATAGATCTGATATGGTGCACGTCGACATCGGGGTCCACAGTGGACGGAGGCCGATCAGGGTCGACACAGTGACGGTCCTCAGTGGAATCAAAGCGTAAAGGGACGAACTGATCAATGGAAGCAGTATGGCTAGGTTCTCCCTTGGTAGTCCTATGGTGTGAAGGCACAGATTGGTGAGTGGAAGAAGTACGACTAGGTCCGGCCTTGGAAGTCTCGCAGATGTCAAAGTGGAATGGGAGAAACTCATCATCCTCAGAAGAAGTGTAATCGGAATCGTCCTGCGAGTCCTCATCCAGGTCAAAATCAAAAGGAACGAAATCATCAGTGGAAGTATAGGAACAAAGATCGTCCTCAAGAGTGTCAACCGGATCATTTTTCTTATCAAAAGGCCCAAATTTCCGAAGAAAAGCGATCAAATCAACTTCGGCCTTTGACCCATCAGAATCTACATGGACAGGAGCGGACTCATCAGTGGAAGTAGTCAAAACAGGTCTGTCCTGTCTAGTCTTACATGGGTCATTTGTTTCCTTATGAGGTCTCTCAAAGTAATGGGCAACATCATAAACGTCCTCAATTATTTTGGTATCTTCCCCCTGCTCAAATGGTTCAATCACATAAATACTCTGGATCTCATCAACACATCGCCACACACCAGGAGGAGGATCAGTGAGGTCCATGCTTTCCGATTTCCTCCCCTTTCGGGGGATCCGTCGGGTCTCATTAGGGATCGCTAAGGAAGTATCTCTGGTAGCATCAGGTAGGTCACAGGCCTCAGAGTCAGCTATAATTGGTGAAGGTGCATCAGGTGCAGATCTCTGGTCAACTGTGGATGTGGTGATCAACACTTCGCTCTCGTCAACGGGACGGAAGCGAATCTCTCCTGATCCATAGTCAATAACGACCCTCGCAGAGGCGAGGAATGGTCGTCCCAAGATGATTGTAGATGACTCCCCTGTGGAGTTCTCCATGGGCAACACGACAAAATCAACATGATGGCTCGTGCCCTGAATAAAAATGACAGCGTTTTCAAGGATACCCTTCGGCCTCTTGATTGATCCATCAGCAAACTGAACGATCATCCTGGTCTTCTTGAGAGGCCCTAAGTGAAGAGACTATACCAGTGAGAAGGGTAATATGCTAATAGATGCACCGCCATCCAGGAGAGTGCGATCACATGTATAGTCAGAGATGGTGCAAGTGATAAAAGGTGTAGCTGTGTTCTTCCCCTAGAAAAATCACAAAAATATTAGAAAAATATAAAAAGCCAAAAACATTCCATTTCCTGTATTTTTAGAATTTTCCCCTATTTTTACCCCTCTCTTATCTCTAGTATACATATATATTCCTTATATATACTATATCTTTATTAAAAGAAAAAGAAACAATAAAAATACAAAATATAAAAATAAAATAGAAAATCAGTAAATTAAAAACCAAAATATAAAACTATAAAATCAAAAATTAAATAAAAAAATATAAAAAAAATTAACACCCACAAAAACATAGCACATTTAGACAAATATTCACAACCACATTTTAGGCATTTTTGCTTGTTCTATATTGTTTGCTCCCTGAGTTCGACACTCTACACATACTTGCACCTATACACATCTTGTTGTAGAGTTATAATAAATTTTAACTCCACTTCTATTTCCATTGGTTGATTTATATTGTCATGGGTTAATTGTTGATTAATACGGGTTTTGTGAGCGGTCACCGCAGCGACATTGTGGTCCCGCCTTGTGTGGACTATTTAGACCCTTGCAAAAATCACGCAATCAGTGTGCTCCAATGAAGCTGGGGATGTTTGGAATGTCCCGGCGACGCGAGGGACCTGGAGCAGTTGTGCTCTGAAATCCAAACCTCCAGATGAGGTTCTGGGACGCTCTAACCTGCACAGGCAAACCACAAGGTCGAGGGCAAAATGCCTCGACCCGTCAAAGCACGAAATTGGTGGCTGGCGCTTCGTGATGTGACCCTCCGACGAAGCGGCGGCGACGGAGGGTCCAAACCCTGTTCCTGGACGAATGGGGTTGACTGGAGGGGCGTAGAAGGTGGACATAAGTCTCGTGGAGGTGATGGGGACGTCGGAACAATGCCAGGAAGGTCCGACCATGGCGAACAGGGCAAAACTCCCAAGGTTGACCATGAACGAAAAACTTGGATTTAAGCAAGAAGAAAGGAATCTAGGTTACATGATGGGCGAATTCGTCTGTGCTGGAGGTCGGGGACCTCCGAGGATCATTGTCTCGATGGAGCGACGGGTCCATAGGCTGAGCTCACCTCGCGGCGAAGCACGGCGGATTGTACACCGGATATAGGGCTACGCCGCTCAAAACCTCACTACAACACGCTCTATCGCCAGTTGTCACTCATGGGAAGAGGTGGAGCTCATCGGTACGAGGTGGCGACCGAAGATGATGAAGAAGGTGCGGCTCCTAAGATTATATAATTTGCAGGGTCCGCAAAAGGTGGAGCTTGGACGCGCGGATCGAGGAACGGATCCCTAAAGGAATCGGTAGGCGAGAATCATGGATCATTCCTCAGTAATCAGAGCATGAATTGAGATGGAATGGTGATCGGATCGGTGTGGGAAAAATAGGAGAAATCGGGCAAAAATTCGGATCTGGGCGAAGACCGGTCAGGGGGGGCAGTTGACCGGGGTCAACGTTCCCCCGTGGACCAATAAAAAATTAGCAGGGTCAAAATTATTGTAAAATAACTTAAAAATAGAAAACGATTTTATTTAAAATATTTTTCAAATGAAAAATGTTTATTATTTTTCAAACTAATTTTTATTGATTTTTATTTATTTGTATGAGAAATAAATTATGGTATATACATTATATTACATTATGTACATGTATAAAATATTTATTTATTACATTATGCTTTTTGTTTTGGTGGTGGATGCTTTAGCGGTCATGTTCAGGAGAGCTGTTGAAGATGGTTGGTGCGAAGGTTTCAGGGATGATTCTATTATGGTGCCTTTACTGCAATATGCCGATGACACGGTCTTATTCCTGGGAGGCTCGGAGGAGATGGACAAAAGAGCCAGGCATCTGGTAGATATCTTTAGTATTATCTCTGGTCTCAACATAAATAGAAACAAATCGGTTGTCATTCAGTTTGGGATGGACGAGGTGGTGGGCAGCAGTAGAGCGGCTCAGCTGGCTTGTCCCTTGGGGAATTTACCCATTACTTACCTAGGTCTCCCTTTAGTGGCAGGCAGATTAAAAAAGGCAGATTGGGATGTGGTTCTCAGAAAGATTGAGCAGAGATTGGTGGGATGGAAGGCGGTTGCGCTTTCAAAAGGCGGGAAGTTGATCATTTTGAAGCATGTTCTGTCGGAGATTCCAATCTTTTTCTTCTCAACTCGACTAATGTCGGCAGGGGTTAGAAAAAAGATAGAGCAGATGATGAGAAGGTTTTTCTGGTCGGATGGGAGGCAGCAAAGGTCGGGTATTCACCTTGTGCGATGGGAGGAGATAAGGCAGAGGAAAGTAAAGGGAGGGCTGTGTATTAGAGATATCTGCAGCATGAATAAAGCTCTACTGGCCAAATGGGTAGTACAGATCTGGGGTAGCAATGAGAGTTTGGCCGCCAAGTTACTTCGTAGCATTTATGGAGTCAGGGGCTCGCTAGAGGCTACAAGATTACGTTTTGAATCCTCGCTTTGGGGAGGGATACGAGACATCCTTCCAACGATGAGACAGACGTTGGTGCCGAAGGTGGGATCCGGAGAGGTTTTGCAATTCTGGCTGGATGATTGGACTGGAGAGGGGATCCTTAGCACTAGGTTCCCTAGACTTTTTGCACTGGCGGCAGACAAAGGTTGTCCGGTGGCAGATTCTTGCGACTCTGGGTCATGGAACCCTCGATTTATTTCTGGTGTCCCAGAGCGGAGATTGGAGGATTTCTCCAGGCTTTGGGATGAGTTGCCATCCCCTACTTGTATCACGCAGGGGAGGGATCATTTTCTTTGGGAGGGGGGCAGGTTCTCGGTGAAGAAGGCGTACGAGATGTTCAGAGGAGGCTCAGATGATTTGGATCTGGATTTGATTCAAGATTTGAAGGTTGTTTGGGCTAGCAAAGTCCCAAGTAGAGTGAAGGTCTTCCTCTGGTGCCTCAGGAAGGGTAGGATTTGTTACAAGGCGAGGAGAGGTAGGTTGTTTGGGATTGCTGACACAAGCTGTAACAGGTGTGGTGAGCTTATTGAGGACGCTGAACATATATTCTTTTCATGCCCCTTTTCAATGCAAGTGTGGAAGGAAGTGGGGGTACCATGGGCCTCTCTCAGTGGTGAGTCTGAGTTCTGGACAATGGTAAGATCGGTTGAAGGAAAGTCGACGGATGATTGTGCTCTTCCATTTGCATCATTATGGGCCATTTGGGGAGGAAGAAATGACTTAGTCTTTAACAACCTGAGATTTTATTCTGAAAATGTATTAGCCTTATGCCTCTCACTTTACCATCTCTGGTCTAAAAGATAATGTATCTCTTTTGATCTGTTTCTAATATAATTTTTTTACGGTGGATCCCACCTTGGGACTCCACCCTCTTTCTTCTAAAAAAAATTATTTTAATTTTTATTTTGTTTATTTTGTACAAAGACCCTAATTTTATATTTTATTTATTTATAACATAAAAATTTAGTGTTAAATAATTTTTATTTAATTTTCACGAGTTATTTACAAGTGTTGAATAAATAGGTATATGTTATATATGTAAATGTAGTTTATACAAGGTGAGAGAGAAGTTATTTTTATTTTTGTTTTTGTTTTATTTTTAGGAATATATACAAGTTGTCTTAAACACATTTTTATTTTGATTTTTGTGAAAATAAAATATTTATATACATAGAAGGAATATGTACAAGGTATAGTGACCCTATCTCTCTCTACTTATTTTATTTGGCAATCAGGCCCCTGTTGGACCCTCTCTTGCGATTATGTCACTCAATATTTATTCTAAATATTCCCTTATTTTTCTTTTATTCTTTATTCTTTTATTTTTGCACAAATATATGCTAATTATTGCTATTTAACAAATGCATGTTTATTTATAATTTATAATATTTACAACTCTGTATATGGTGTTTTGTCAAAATAATTAGCTAAAATAAAAGAATAAAGAGTTATAAAACTAATTTTAAAAGTATATTTGGTAAATTTGGAGTTTTCTATACATAATTATGAACCATAGAAGTTGGTATTTATGGCTTGTTTCAATTTATTGTAATTAATTGTTTATGTAATAAATATTTTTTATATTTTTATAAATTAATATATATTACTATGAAAAACTTTTGTGAAAAGTTAATATTTTAATTTAAAGTGATATTGATAATAAATAAAATAGATGAAATATTTACAATGTGAAAAATATGTAAATGTACAATTATGGTCTTGATTTTCTAACATTTTTATAAATTAAGATCCTTATATCCTCTTACTTACTAATTATGTCAACCAAGTCAATATTGTCATGGTCTCGGGTTTAGGTTCAGTCTGTATATATTACATGTCCACATCCTTCTTTTTCTTTTATCTTTTTCTCTTTATTATTTTATTTTAGATAAAGCAAGTGTTAAGTGTTATACTATTAACAAATGTTGTTAGAATGTTAATTAGTAGAAATCAGTGAATATTTACATGCATTTTACCAAGGCTTTTAGCTAAAATAAAATAATAAATATGATGAATTATAGATTCACCATTCCTCTATACTTTACCTTTGCTAGTCCCTTAGCAAATACTTATTTTGTAAATAAGTGCAAGCCAAAACTTGGTTTGCTTTTAGTGTATATAGCTTCATATTATAGGAGCTTAGCACTCCGATGGTACTCTTTGTCTCATTTATTTGTGGAAATAGTGCCCTTCATGCATGTCGGATTACGTTCCGAATGGCTTTGGAGCGTATGGAAAGCAAATTCTTCGGGGGTTCTTTGACCGTTGTCATCGGCCATCCGAAATGGTTGTAAATAATCATTCGTCAACACCTACGGAAGCGTGTAAAGTTATTAGTGCTTCCAACAAATCCGAAAAACCAATGATTAGTCAACACAGGCATACGCGTGTTTGGCTGGCAGCCATCTTTAGCAGTACTTTGTCAACTCTACGAATATGCATGCTAACGATTGTTCAAGGGAAATTTATTAGCCGAGATATTCTTACTGCATGCGAATATACACGCATGCACGCACGATCAGCGTGATTGTTCCACATTCTCTCTCTCTCTCTCTCTCTCTCTCTCTCTCTCTCAATTAGTGTTCTGTCCATTAAATTTACAGCGAGGTGAATGAGTATAGAAAGAAAAAATAATGAAAATACAGATAAGGGAAGATAGTGAACACACACATACATACTTCATGGTATATATGTTATCCTTTTGGGGCGTGCTGTAAACATCAGTTTCGTTAGATCTGGGATTAACATCGCGGCTAGATATACATGATTAGGTAATGAAAAAGGCTGCGACTTTTCAACACTTACGTGCGAATCAAACCCATAGACTGCGGCTGCTTGTATTAAAATTTGAATAAAAATTATATATCGCTATGTCCCACCGCCCATTTGTCAAATTAGATCTGACCATCCCCTTCTCCGACATAGGAGAGCATGAGCCTATAAATAGCGCACCCACATTGGAGGGGGAACATCACACACTTCCCTCTCCGATACATACGTATATAGCTTCATATCGACCAGGAATCGAGCATCCGCCATATATAATAGTTAGGCATGAGGTCTGCGCAGGTGTTGGTGGTGGGTCTTGTGTTGGGGCTGTGCTGCTTGCAGCTCGAAGCTGCTTTGACGGTGGGGTTCTACAGGAACACGTGCCCCAATGCGGAGGCCATTGTTAAGGACGCGGTTAAATCCGCTCTCGCTGCGGACAGCGGCATTGCTGCCGATTTCGTCAGGATGCAATTCCACGACTGTTTTGTTCGAGTACGTATTGCTCACCTTCTTAGAGTTAGACGTTCGTAACGTGAACTTGTGCATGCTTGCGTGCACGTGTATCTGCATTAAGATTGATCTCGTGATGACGCTTCATGATATGGCAGGGTTGCGATGCGTCCATCCTGCTCGACTCCACGCCAGGCAACACTGCGGAGAAGGATTCTCCCATCAACAACCCCAGCCTCGAAGGCTTCGACGTGATCGACACCGCCAAGTCGAAGCTCGAGGCTTCGTGTCCCGGAGTAGTTTCCTGTGCCGATATCATCGCCTTCGCTGCTCGGGACAGCATTGAGTTGGTATGCGATGATACTTATCTATACGTATATGTACCAACTCATCTTGTTTGTACGTAATTAAAGGCTAATCATGATGTCTTTGATCGTCACCAGTCGAGCGGCGGCCACTACGAAGTGCCATCTGGAAGGAGAGACGGGAGAGTCTCCATGAGCTCGGAGAGCAATGCCAACTTGCCCCCTCCCACGCACAACCTTCAGCAACTGGTCTCGCTGTTCGCGCGGAAGGGTTTGACTCCAGAAGACCTCGTTGCTCTGACCGGTAAGTAATTACTAACCACGACCAGATCATTGCGCATAGATCTAGTATCTTCATGGATTGAAATGAAAATAACACGTATATACGGTCGCTGCAGGAGCTCATACGTTGGGGAAGGCAAGTTGCTCCTCCTTCGACAACAGGCTCTACAGTTTCAACGCCACGACGAGCCAAGACCCGAGCCTGGATCCCGCCAAGGCGGAGGAGCTCAAGAAGCAGTGCCCCGGTGGGGCGGCCGATGCCAGCATCAACGTTCCAATGGACCCCCTCACGCCGGAGGTGATCGACACGAATCACTACCAGAACATCTTGGCACACCGGGCTCTCTTCACTTCCGACCAGGCCCTCCTGTCCTCCATAAGAACGTCGGTGAGGGTGAGGCTCTACGCCAACAGCCCGTTCCTGTTTAAGAAGGACTTCGCGGCGGCCATGGTCAAGATGAGCAGGATCGGAGTCCTCACGGGGACGAACGGAGAGATCCGTCGCAATTGCAGGGTCGTCAACTAGTAGATTATTTCATGCAATCAGATTTGTGTGTCTAGTTTGTGTTAAGGTAATCCATAGTGTAGCTTGAATGCAAGCGTGTGTGTTGTTACATTGTTGAAGCCACGACGCAATTTGTTGGGCTTATGAATAAAAGTTTGTGTTTGTATCATTGTATGAAATAATTAGGATGCAATTCTAGATATGCTGAATATTGAAAATAAATTTTAAAAAATATAGAACCAAGAGAAAACAGCCGTGCTTTGGAGGAAGAAGGATGAGATCTGTATGTAGATTTCATTGCCGTGCTTTCAAATAGGAATTATGCCCCTGAAATTGTAGATGCGTAGTATGATAGGGGTATAATCAGGCACATAGAAACTAAAATTCACCCGGTCTAATAAATGCACATACGTTCGGTATTTAAAATTGATTGAGATTACGGATTTAAAAATGGATTGGCAAATGCTTTGAGAGAAGCTAACGAGGGATTTTTTGTTCGAGACGAAAGGAGGGTGACGGATAATGTCATGCAGTCATTGGAAAGCAAACTAGTCACTGCTCAATTCGTGATTGCCACGTGAGCTGAGGCGAACTACTCGTCAATATTGGCGACTGGCGTGAGGAAAGTGTCCCTCTAGCACTCACAATTATATTTATGTCCATATTGAACAGTCACGAACCTTTGGGTTAGTAGCAGTCCACTTCCCCCAAAAGCAGATGTTAGTTTAAGGGTAAGATGTTAATTTAAGGATAAAAGCATAATTGGATAGAAAAGTGAGGGGGTACAAGTGTAGTTATATATATGTTCTTTTTCCTCATCTTCTTCTCCCTTTATACCTTCCTCTCTCATCCAGCTTCCCGCCTTGAACCGCCAGCCCAACCTCGTCTACAACCTTCCCCATTGTCACCCCCTCCTCCTATGTACCCATCTTCCTTTGTGCCCCACTCCTCACTGCCTACGCCCCTCTTCTATTTTCACCCTCACCCTAACCTCATCCATCCATCTCCCTATCTCCTTCTACACTCCTCCTCTTCCTTGAGCGCTCCTTCCTACCATGAGTTCCTAGAACCCGAGCCCCTCATCTCACTTGTAGTACACGTACAATTAAGCTCTTAAATCAAACAAATTTATTTCTAAACAAATAAATTTTAATTTGTTATGAATATTGTAAATTTTTAATTTTAACCACAAGATAAATAATAATATAGTAAGATTGATAATTTATATATAAAGAAAATTGATATTGAATTTTAAAAGAGGAAAAGGGTGGTAATAATTCGTGGCTAGAGTATTCTTAGATTGCTTCCATGTGAAACACATAAAAAAATTTGTTCATCTCAAAAAGATCAAGCATGCACAAGATATTAAGTCTTGAACACATGGCTCTCTTAAAAAAAATTACAACATAAAAATAAAGCTTAAAATGAGCATGAGTACTAAACATGAATTTCGAAGAGCAAGAGTAGTTGCATTGCAAAATGGTCTTCTTTACATGTAGTGTACGTGTGTATCTGGACCGATTGGGGCTCGAATTCTCTATTTTACAGCAGAGTGTTTTAACAACGAGGAGCTGCTCAATTATGATCAATCAGCATGCACAGGTTCGTGGTTGTTGTGGGCCTCATGCGCGCCACTCAATCATGATAAAGTGTCTCTCAAATGTTACAACATCTCTGAGTAGAGGATCTATGTCTGGATCGAGAGCATGATTGATAGATTCCATATCCAGCTCCCTGATGAATCTATGATTCATTACCTTTATTCTTTCATCTTGGTTAAAATCTTTTGTTAAATACATGTAAATAATTACAAATTTCCAATAATTAACACAATTTTTAATATTATATATTTAACACTTATTTTATTCAAAATAAAATAATAAAGAGAAAAAGAAAAATAAAAGAAAAAGAAGGATGTATATAATAAATATATAGATTGATCCTAACCCCGAGACTAGGTCAATATGGACTTGGTCGATAAAATAAATAAGCAGGGGGAGATAAGAATCCTAGCATATAAAAATATCAGAAATTTGATATAACAAAAATACATTAAACACATCTTACACTTTATAAATATTTCACCTATTTTATTTTTCATCAAGAAAATTCCAAATCAAAATATTTTCTCACAAAATTTTTCATAAAAATATAAATTATTTTTTATAATTATCAGAAAAATTATTTAATCTAAAAAAATAATTATGATGAACCAAAAAATCGTAAAAGCTGACTTCCGAGGCTCATAACTATTTATAGAAACTACAAATTGACCAAACTCATTTTTAAACTCCGTTTTATACTTAATAATATTTATTAAAAATATAAAAAAATATTAGAATAAAATGGGTGAGTTTTGGCATTTAGGCCTATTGCAAAAATGTACTATTTGTAAAATCTTCCTGATTTTCTAATTAATTAACCATAATCTCGTTTAACTTAATTTCTTTTCTAAAATACTTCTAAAAAATCAGTAGAAAAATATAAAAATATAAATTAAGCCAAAATACTAATAAATCGCAAAGATACAAAGCTGTTATCTAAATTTTCCAAACCCCATAACTCGACCATATGGACTCCGAATTAGGTAAACTCAGTTTTTAAATTCATTTTATTAAATTATCTATCAAATGACATTGATTTCTCTAAAATCAGAGTTAATATGTGAAATGTGAGTTTTAGGACCATATTGGTATATATTATACAATATACCTTAATTTGTATTATTATTTATATATTTTATTAATATTCTACTATTAATTAAAATAAATAAAAATATTTTAATTAATTTATTTACATATTAATTAGTTAATTAAATATATATCTAATTATATACTAAATTATTTAATTAAGTATTTAATTATATCTTAATCAATTAATCTAATTATTACTTTAACAAATTATTAATTTTATTAATTAAATATTTATTTAATTAATTATATTATTTATTTTTATTTTTAACTCTCTCTCTCCTCCTGCTTTCTTCTTCCATACGCACCCAATTCTTCTTTCTTCTTACACCTTACGCTGCCCGCCACCTCTCTTGCTCCAGCCTTCATCCGCGCCAACGACCCTATCGTTTGCCAGTATTCTCCCCCTCTAGTGACGCCATTTCCTAGCATGCTCCCCACGACTTCTCCGTCTATGAATAGGTCCTAAACCATATCTTCGACCGTATCCACCATTTTCACGTCTTCCACGAAGATCCTGCAGAGAGAGAGAGAGGAGAGGGTGACAGACCTCCAATTCCGTAGCCATGGAGCGATGTCGTGGAGGAGCGATCAAGCTGGTGCGATCTTGGTGACGTGCAGTAGAAACTCCATTTCTCGTCACGATTAGCCTCCGCGTCTCCGCCGCCGCATCGAGGCCGTAACCTGTAGGATCTCAGTCGAGCTCTGCTTTTCAGGTGCACGTATCTTACCTCCCTCACACATCACTAGGTTAGCCTCCCTCCCTTGTTCCTTTTCTAGATCCCTTCTCCAATTCTCTTCTACTCCTTCTCTTCCTCTGTTCTTCTCTCAAACCAATCCATTCTTCTGATTTGGATATCAAAATCGCATCACTATACCCCCTTCAAAATCACCTCGATTCTGTTCTAACTCCCCATATCTGATCCCCTCCGGTTGGAGCAAATCCTCCGCTATCGGAGCTCCTTCATTTACCTCTCCTTTGTTTAGGTTGCGAGTTGTTGAACTACTTGCAGGCCCGACATTGGATTAAAGTTCATCTATAGTCCTGATCAGTGATCGAGTGTAGATGCATCTGATTTAATTACCTGCGGCACCTTCTGATCAGCGGGATTAGGAACACCGGAATCGTACGCATTCCCATCGCTTGGAGGAGATCCAATTGTAGACTTGATATCTGCCGCAGCCTGGAGCTGAATCACAGAAAAACATGCCTTGATCAAAAATCGCCGCATAGAAGCCTTCATCAAGCATCAGACATGGAACCGATGCATGCACCTGGAACTCAAGTTGTTGACAAAGCTCTCGATTTGAACATCTGGATTTGATGTCATCTGAAACTAAAGCATCTAAGACAAAGCTTTACCTGGAAACTTTTTGATTTTGGGGAGTACTTCAATTTGGGGATGTATAGGGAAAACAGATCCCGTCTGATCCGAGTTAATCAAACGATAGGGATTCATAGTCACCCACTACTCAAGCCAAGTACACGTGCTGAGAAAATGCAATTTCAATTATTTGTGGGACATTTTCACTTTTGTCTCTGAATGTTGCTTATTTATAAACAGGTCCAAGTGACTTAAATCCTAACGTGACCAAGCACGTGCATCTGAGACATTTTGCGCGGGAGACCCATAGTTCTGCATAATTACGTCCGTGCCCTACAAATTGATGAATCCACAATTCATCGCCTTTGTTCTTTTATTTTAACTTTATTTCCTTAGTCAAATACATGTAAATACCCACTAATTTCATGAAATTACCATTTTCCATATATTTATTAAATATGCATTTGTAACACCTTTTCTATTCAAATAAAAAATAAATAAGAAAAAAAGAAAAAATAAAGGATGTATTTATGAAATAAATGCAGACTGACCCGAACTCTGAGAGAAGGTCAAGACTTGACTTGATCGACCAGGAATAAAGTAGGGGGAGATAAAGTCTTTAATCTAAAAATTCAAAAAATATTTGTAAATATTTTTCCTTGTATATTTATATAAAGTGTACACTATTTTATTTGTATATAAATTGACCTCAATATTTTTCAAAATACAAATTTTAAATAAAAATATTTTGTAAATAATAAAATAATTACAAAGTAGAAATATGTATAGAATAAAAGTAACCATACTCAGAAAAAGCCATAAAGTGACAATTGAAAGACTAATTCCGGCTCCATACGAACTCAAATTGAATCAAACTCACTACCATTGTACTCTAAATTTAATTATCTTAAAAATTGATGTGGTTTCATAATTTTCAGAGTTACAGTTGAAAAGTCAGTTTTCTGGGTGATTTTTGCAATTTCACCATTTATTTAATATATATTTCTTCATATCTATTTATATATATATATATTGTAAATAATTGTAAACATTTTTCTTCATTACTAAAAATAAAAATAAAAATAATTTTTTTTAAAATATATTTAAAAGTAATTTCCTATATGTATATGTGTATATTGTACTATATGTATATATTACTTGTATATAACTAACTTCCTTATATAAAAATCACTAAAAAAATAAAATCTAACATTAATTAATTAAATTGATATAATTACAAAATTTTATTTATTTATTCATTTGATTTGAAAACCTACCATTTGTATAAGATTTGATTTTATACCTTAAATAACCACCATCATGGTGTGATAAGCGATCCGAACGACTAAGGTAAAGGTACAAAAATGGTCGTTGCGACTTCGGTCGCTCAGATGCGCTAAATCAAGAAAAATGAACTACTACTGAAAATAAAATCAATCAAGCACGAAAAGCGGTCCTGCTATGAGATTAACCTGGTATAGCACCCAAGGTCGAACTCAAGGAGCACGGATTGGCCGAGAGGCCTACGAAGTAGTCAAAACAAATACAAGAAAAGAGGAAAATATTTTTAGTGGTTTTTAATTATTTTTATATATATATATTTTTTGGATTTTTAAGTTTATTAAGAAAATGAGGAAAGCAAGGAAGAACACAATTCAACAACTTATTTCAAGCACCAAAAATCAACCAAAATTCAAAGCAAAAATATTTTTGTGTGTTTTATAATTTTTTATGTTTTTGGTGAATTTTTGGAATTTTTCTGATATTTATTTTAATTTCTAAAAATCAAACAGTAGCAAAAAACAATGGCACTGTCCAATCAGGCCTAAAGTCCCTAGATAAAATATCTAAGGACCTCAAAAAGGCCTGGAGGTAATTTTCCTATAAAATAGATGAAATAAGGAAAATTTAGGTACCAGATTTATTGTTTTTGGATTTTTAATGTATTTATTAGAATTTTTATGGGTTTTTTTGGGTTTTTAAGTTTTTACTGGTTTTCAGTGATGAAAAGTAGCCAAAATTGGCTAGAAAATCAAGGAACACAACCTAAACAGTAACTAATTTTTAGAGAATTTTTAAAGAGTTTTTATATTTTTTTGTGATTTTTCAATCTAGATAGTAACAAAAATTGAGGTTTTTGAATTTTTAAAAATAGCAAACAAACTTCGAAATGTCCTCAAAAATCTACAAAAATCCTACACCATGGCAGGAGCCATGTATCAAATTTTCGTTGGATTTGGAGGTGATTTGATATTTTATTCAAAAGCAAAGGTAGGGCAGTGTGCACAGGGACTGAAATGCAAATGCCCAAAGTTCTGGGGGTCCAAGTGCAAAATACCCGGCAAAACACGTGCCAAGCGCGTGCCTGGGGCACTCAGGGACCTATATGTAAGGAAAACAAGTCCCGAGGACCTATTGGTAACTCGTACCAAAAGTCCAGGGGGCTATGTTGCAAATTACCCACAAATAAACGCACATGCAAAATTAAACCATTCACAGGGGTATAAATGCAATTAATCAAAAAGTTTCATTCATTCATAAACATCCAGAACTACAAGGGCATCAATGCAAATACACCAACAAAACACGTGACGAAGCACGTGGCTCACATAGGCAGGGGTATAAATGCAAATATCTAAAGCACGAGGTCCAACATGCAAATTACCCTAAAACTAAACAACTGACTAAAACATTTACAGGACTAAAACAAAATAAAAGATAAGGAAGGGCCTAAGGGTAAATTACCCTTTATTAAGTCGAGCCAACGGATGGGCGCCACGTGGGTAGATGGACGGCTGGGGACGGGTGGTGCCCAAGGCTGGATCCTCGACGTTGATCAGACGGTCCAGGCGCTGCCACGTGGAAGATCGAACGGTGGATGGGAATAGTGGCTGAGCCTCGCTGGATCGACGGTGGAGATCGACCCTCGAAGGATCTGGCGGTCGATGCTACTCCTCGAATGGACGAACGTGATCAAATCTGGAGCTCGGGGTCGATCGGACGGTGGAGAACTTCGTCGGGCTCGTGACGGCACTGGTCTCCTCCTGGAAGCTCGCTGAAGATCGGAGAAGGAAGCTGCGGGCCCTCCGCGTCTAATGGAGGCCTCCGATGACCCAACAGAGTCCTGGGGAACTCCGGCGAGGTCGGCGGAGGAGGAGCAGCTGGACCAAATGGTCCAAGCCCTCAGATGGGCTTGGATGAACCTGCAAAGTGTTCCAGCAAACTCGCGGGTCGAGGGCAAAGTGCCTCGACCCCGTTAGGCGCGGTGGAAGTGGTCGGGGAGGCGAAGTGGTCGAGCTCCGGCGAGGGGATGGACGGAGGAGCTCGAATCCCCAGCTCCTGTGCGAGCTGGGTTGAACGGAGGTGCGGAGAACGTGCGCGGGAGGAAGGCGGAGGTGACGATGGATTCCGATGATCAAATGGAGGTGTGAGGTGGTCGGAATCAGCGAAAATCGATGGCGGCGCGAATTGGGGCAAAATGGAAATCAGACGAAATGGCTAAGCTAAGAGGGTACCTGGGTGGATGGGTAGACTGTGCTGGAGCTAGGGAAGCTCCGGGTCCTCGCCTCAAGGAACGTCGACGTCCGAGGCTCTGGCTCCTGCTCAGGGCGGAGCACGGCGGTGATACTCGCCGGATCGATGGAAACCTCCTCCTCGCCTCGCTACAACAGGTGGAGATGCTCGCTGTCACTCGGGCAATCGCTCTGGAGCTCACAGGGGAGAAGGGGAATGACCAAAGATAGAGAAAATGGGTGGCAGAGCTGGGTATTTAAGTGGGTGCAGGTCTGGCTAGGGCTGGTCGGGTAGGGCTGTGAGAAGCGCGGATCCCGATGTGGATACCCCGGCGAGGGTCTCGGATGCACGAAGAAGAGATAGGACCCGGGGTTTGCGGAGATGGCGAGCGGATCGAGCACGAAAAAAGAGGAGAAGTCGGGTCGGGCGCGAGATCCGCTGGATAAGGAGGTTCGCGGAGGGAGTTGACCGGAGGTCAACATCTCTGTGGGCCAATGAGAAGCTGCCACGTGGAAAAGATTTGAAGCTCAAAAATAAGGCAGCAAATGGCCAATTTTGCAAAAACTTAAAACATGAATTATTTTTATTTTATTTTTTTCTATTTTTTGGTGATTTTTAATTAATTTTTGGAAATAAAAATAAGGTATATACATTATATATCTATATATAGGTATATATACAATATGTAGGTTTTTGATTTTTGATTTTTAATTATTATTTTTGTACAATTTTATTCCTATTTTATATTTTATTCATTTATAGTATAAAATAAGGAATAAAAGAGTATTTTTATTTTGTTTTTATTATTTATATACATAAGTAAAATAAATAGATATATACATCTATATAAATGGTATATATACAATGAATTTTTTTATATTTTGAATTTTGTAATTTTTATTTGATTTTTGTTTTAATTCTTTTTATTTTATTTATTTACAATATATAACCTAGAATATTTACAAAAAGTTTTGAAAATAAATTTATTTATTTACAAGGTTAAATAAATATAGAGGCATGGTCTATGTACATGATGAAAGGGTATTTTTAATCTTTTTGGTTTTCACCTTTTTGTTTTGTTTTTATCTTTTATAACTATATACAAATATTTACAACTGTATTTTTGGTGAGGAAAATATTTTTATTTTATTTACAGAATTATTTACACAAGAGCCCCTATCTCCCTCTACTTTGGCTTTTATGCGGTCAGGCCCATGCTGAGCCCTCCCTTGGGTTAGGTTGCTCAATATTTATTCTAAATATTTCCCTCTTTTTCTTTTTAATCTTTATTCTTTTATTTTTGCACAAAAACATGCTAATTATAGGTTTATACACAATGCATGCTTTTGGTAATTATTCCTATTTACACATATCTACATGCATTTGCGAAGGTTTTTGTAGCTAAAATATAAGAATAAAGAGTGATGAATGGGTATTCATCACCCCCCTATACTTAACTTTGCTAGTCCCTTAGCAAACACTTATTTGAAAAAGAAGTGAAAAAGAAAGAAAGAAAAAGAAAAAGAGGGGAATGTACATGGGTCAAGGTTGATTATTAAACTTGCCTTCATTAAATTGGGATATGGAGCTCGATCAGATCTTTGGATTATTAATGTGTCGGAACCTTATTTGGACTTAAGCTTAAAACCCAACAGCCTCTAAGTTCCACCAATCTATGGGCAAGACTCCTCAATAAACCAGGTCAGAACAAGTCTACATACACAAACTCTAATGACCATGAATCTTTCCATGCAGTGTAAGTGATATGTGGCTCCCCACCTCAGAAGTAACAAAGAAACAACCTCCCTCAACCTGGTAACTCTAATGCCTCGGTCTAGCAACTCTTTCCTCGAGAAGCGGGGTATTCCCTTCTAAGTTCAAGTGCAACCGGCTCAAGAAGAGGGGGAAGAAGTATAGACTTTTGGAAGCTTAGCCAGTGTAGCTAAGTCTCCCGCTGCAAGCTTCATGAGATGTAACATGGATACCATAAGCTTTTGCTTTATTTGACTATATACACTCCGGTGGGGTTATTAAATTTTCAATCCGACCCACCACTTTTTTGGAGTTCTTTTTGCATTTTGCATATATTTTTTTTCCTTCAAGGACTTCTATACAACATATCTACATGGTGCAACATATATACAAGAAATTTTCCTCTTGAGCCAGTAGACTATCCCTCTTTTGAAGCTTTATTGCAACCCACAGCTTCTGTCTTTAGCCTTCATCACCACTAGACCAAGTTGAGACGCACTTCCTTCACTAGAAGAAGAAGAGAGGTTCTGCCTAGAAGTACTACCCTCATTTGCTACCCCAAGCCAAAGGAAACTGCCTCCTCATCACCTCATCCGTGGAGAGCCATGTGTAAAGTGCAGGTGCAAGTCAAGCCATTGTCTCTAAGAGTCATGCGTGTGTTGTTAAGTGCTCTACTTAGGCTCATCAAGATGACATATGCTCATAGCCTAGTGGACTCAAAGAATTAAGTCCTTATGGACCTGAAAAGCCTTAACCCTAAGTCCTATAAGGTTCCTCTTAAAGTTAGGTGGATTAAGATCTTATTCAAGCTCCATTTCTCAATTTAATTCCAGGCTTAGTTTAAATGTCAACTCTCATCCAGGAAAAACTATATACATATATGCACAAGATGCTTGTTTACACGAATTTACAATCGTGCAAAATTTTTGAAAAATGTTTTGAAATCATGGATGAATGATGCATGAGGTGCAAGTTTTGCAAAAAGATATTTACACATATTTACAAGATTTTTGCAAACTTTTGATTTTCAAAACATTTTGGAAAAATTTTGTACTATATACATAATTTTGATACAAAAATATTTACACAAGCTTTACACAAAAGATTTTTGAAATCTTTGTTACAAAAATACTTTGTACACTAGCTATGTATGTGCAAATAAAAGAAGTTTATGTACATGAAAAAATTTTAATTTTTGTGATTTTTAGCCATTTTATTTATTAACACACTCACACAAAGTACGAGTTATGGCTAAAGTATATATGAAATATATACACACCCCCCCTATACTTAGCTCGAACGATGTCCTCAGAGTGATCAAGAGCGATGAAGAAGACATAACTCGTGCTTTAGTAAAAGGGAAGTGAAAAGGAATGGCTAAGTACAGAAACGAATAAATGAATAGAATGAGAGGGACTCGGTGGTTTCCCCCTATACTTAGGATTAACTAATCCTAAGTATAGCAAGCTGTACATGAAGGGAAATCCGAGTGAAGAAGATACAGAGTCTGCCCCCCCTATACTTAGGGTAAAATATCCCTAAGTATAGGCAGCAAAACAGGAGCAGAACGAAT